>JAOPSE010000009.1:147475788-148675788 GCA_029449295.1 Zea luxurians | reverse complement strand
CTTTAGTGGCACAAAAACCCTAGTGTGCCCAAACCCTAAAAACAAACCCTAGAAAAGCCTTATTGGAGCCCTAGGGGGGTAAATGAAAATTCTATGCACTTTTAGACCAAAGTGCAAATAACAAAGTGATAGAACACCACAAACCAAGTAACTTTCACATTGAAGGATTCTCATGTAATGTGGAATGATTTGGACTTATTTGCAAAAGTACCCCATGAACACTATATGTTAAGTCTGAATTTCAGTGGAATGGGGTCACTTTGGAGCTCTATATCTCTAAATTTATAAGGATTTTGTCCTAAGTCAATACAGCAAACTTGTAGAGCTATGTTAGAGGTACAAATTTGATTAAGTGATTAAGCCCTAGTGCTACATGGAAATGGGAGAAAAATAGACATGAAACTGGTCTGTCAGTCGACCTTGACGCTGAATCAGGACTGACAGTGATCTAGGGCTAAAATTGGGAGCTATTTTGAGCATGATCCAGTAAGTATTTGTGTATGCCTGCTATAACAAAATCGAAGCTGGATTATAGGACAACAACTTCGTTACAGATAGATTAAGTAGTTGCCACATGAAAATCAACGATTAAGGCCCTGCGGATCACTCTATCAGGCGCTCTAATGAGAGTTCTAATGGTACAGTAACCTGAAGAAGAATACAGGTTCAGTGAACTCACAACCGGTGATCCCGTGCCCAGATTCGCGCCGGTCGCCGCGATTCGTGCTCAGTGCAAAGTGGATAACCGAGGGGAGTAAAAGATCTTGGCGCCCGGAATGGCTCGGACCCGGTCACTGGGTGGTTCACCGTACCCACTTGTTCTCCGGCCGACCAAGATGATCTTCGCCGGCATTGGCCGCTTACCATCTGTGCGCCACGTGCCTAGGAGCTTGAACATGTCACAGTGAACCGTAGTAGTGAGTCTGTCCATCGCCGGAGTCTTTGCCGCGGTGAAAGCCACGATAACGCTCGCGCCAGTAGCTTCCCCTCTCTCTGGCCACCAGCGCGCTTTCTTCAAATTGGATGCCACCGCCAATGGAGTCTATAAATTGCTACCCCAGTGAGCTCCGCTAGGTTATTACGCACCTAGTGCACTAGCTCGCACCTCTGATCATCCACCAGAGCCTCCCAATTTCGCATTTCCCCCAAATCCGTTTTCCGCGCCACCGTGAACACTTCGCTGTGGCCAGCCCTCTGCAGGTCGGTTCAAGCTTCTTGGATTGGTGTTCTAGCCTCCCTCAAGCCTCCCGTTGCTCGTAGACCCATTTGATTAAGCTAGACCGCACCAAATCGCATTGAACACCTCGGATTGTCTCTGATTTTCGCCATCGTCGTGGACAGAGAGATTCCGGCCCGGATTCGTGCAATTAGTTGGGGATTAGGGTCGCCTGGGTAGGATTTGGTGTTAGCCGAGTTAGGGTACCAACCGTTGCGTATTTTGGCCAGTACAAGTTCACTGGAGGCATGATCTTCGCCGTTCACCTTTTTGACTTGGCGCTGTGAAGAAACAGTAGTGCAGGGGCCTAACTATAAATGTCAGAGACATAGATGAATAGTGCGTAGGGTTCTTTACCGGTTATTTGAATGACCGAGGTGTACTCTGCGTAAAGTTGATATCGCGGAAGCGCGCGCGGGCGCGTTTCGCCTGGACGTGGGCCGGTTCGGGCTGGTTTCAGCCCGTCACTATTCATCATTTTCCCTTTTCTTTTTTCTGCCAGGCTTAGGAAATTTATAGAAAATTCTAGAAAAATGATAAAATCATGGGACTAATTTTACTAGACTTCTCAATTCCCCTAGTATTTAATAAAAATAGTTCCAAGATTTTTAGTCCCAACCATGAATTATTTAACATTTAAGAAGGCCTAAACCTAGTCTTTTAGAATTTTAGAAATTACTTGATTGCTCCAAAAATCATAAAACTTTTTGGGCCAACTTAATATGATAATTAGAGCCTTTGGGTGAAGTTTGACATGTTTTGGACATTATTTGATCCCAAAACCCTAGCTTCTTAGATTAGAACTACCTAACCCTACTAGGGTGTTAACCTAGAAAACCCTAGTGACTTAGGAGTACCGTGAAGGAAAGTTATATTCTAGATATAACTTACTATGTTCTACTATAACTGCACGATCATAGCATCACATGGGCATTTATGTTTGTATATTGTTATGTTTAGAAAACAAGGAAGAAGTAGTTGAAGAAGAAGTTGCACCACCAACTGAGCCTCCACCTGCCGGGAATAGTTTTTATTTTGATATATGTGGAACATATCCTGAATCCCCTACAACACAAGGCAAGCCCCGGTGCATTTACCTTTCCTTGTTGTTTTAAATTCTTTATCACTTGAAATGATGCATTAGGTGATAGGAGTTTAATGCTACACAATTGCTGCATTTCCTACCTTGAAATTGATTACCATTCCTTGATACCTGTTTTACTTAAGAAGTTTTCTGCTGCTTAGTTTTGCTTTAGAAAACAAAAATGTTTTGTTTTAACAAAAGATGATGCTTCAGATGGAATGGGAAGTTTTCAAAAATAAAACTTCATAGTGAATCCATCATGGCCGTGATGGGTTCAACATCGGAAAAGATGTACCTCTGCCAGGTACCAAACTTTGGGATTGTAAATGATAAAGACGAGACCGGGCGGTGACTTGCACGAGAAGTAAGTCTCGGTGTAGTATCTCCGTCTGAGTCGCTTAAGGACTGTGTCGATGTGGGCCTGCTGACCAAGGACCCTTTAACTGGTCACATGCCTCGTCATGGGTAAGCTTTGCCTCGGGCAGACCAATATCAGAAAGGCCAACACGCAATGGGAGTGGAGAGATGGCGAGAGTAGCATGTACCCTCCGTGGCAAGAGGCTGGACGGTGGTGTATCTGTGCTCTTGGTTGGCGTGAACCGGTCTGGTCTTGAGAAACCCGGTGGTGAGTTGACATATGCAAGGGTTATGTGCTACATATGTCGTGTGATTGGAGATCCCCAGCTAGGTATTAATCGATTCGGATCACCGTTACTTCTCGGACATGAAGACTTGGTCACTGACTTACACGTAGCAATCTCGTAAACTAAAGGGATGATGAAAAGATGGCTAGTGTTGGCCAAGTGCTTGAACTAGGGTAGACAGAACTCTAGATTCAAGTAATGACTTAACCTGATAATAAAACCGGATTTTTAAGGATCCACTGTTAGCAAGCATTTCTGCAAACATAGTCTTTGATTCTTGAATAGCCTTACTTTGACTCCCTCAAGCCAGCATATCCTTGAGAGTCTTTTTCTTTTGTCGGGTAAGACTTGTGAAAGTACACTCTGTACTCAGGGTTTTCGAACCCATGTTGTTGTAGGTGAGGAAACAACAGAGTTTTGCTGTTTCTGTTCAAAGGTGGTACCCAAGAAAGAGTCCCAGCATTGAAGATAGTAGCGGGAGGATGTTGGCCTCCCACTTGAAAACAATAAACTTTTGTGCGGGAGGGTGTTTTGCCTCCCTAGTCTGTAATAATACTTTATGCACTCTAAATACCCTGGTATTGTAATAATAATACTCTCTCTATATATTTTATGAATGTAAATTAAGTTATTGTAATCTGCTTCTACTTATTTTTTCCTCTGATGTGATGTAATATCTGCGTGACGGGTGAAGCGCTCTTGGGTGAAATGATGAGGATATAGTTACCGAACTTGTCGAGTGATTATATGCATCTACAGGGTTGTCTAAGGTCCTTAGGACAAGGACAACTGTAGGTGGGCCTAATACCTTAGGAGGTTCCGTCACAGCTGGTATCGGAGCGAAACCCATCTCTTCAGATATTACGTAGTACTTCAAAATAATTTTCAAACACTTACCTAGAAATATTCTTTCATTCTTACCTTACCACTTTCTGGTAATCCCTTATCTTGTACAGTTGGGTAACAGAGTGCAATATACAGGAAGTTGGGGATCAACGAAAGTCGATTCCATAATTATCAGGTTAGGCATGTGTTGGGGCCTTCCTCTTCCGAAGGTCCTCAAAAACATAACTAACATGTTTTCCAGTATAATAAACTGTTTCAGGAAGCTTCAGCTTTAAGATGAAGGTGTGCGTGGTATGAAGGTGCGGTTTGAACAAAGGACAAGCTAGCTCCGAAGATGTGGCTGAAGGAGCTTCGGCTCAGCACATTAATGATGGTGAAAGGAGAAACCGACTTAAGGGGGAAAAGACTACCTAGTCCTCGACAATTTGCCTTATGGTTAACAGTGAATGTCAAGGACATGAATGTAATTTCATCCAGGCTTTGTCATGTGCCTATAAATAGATGAACAGTAACACCGTACTATTCACGTTGCTTGTAATCACTCCTGTGTCACTTCCGCTCTTTTACCTTCTGTCAAGCTGAAGGTACAAATGTTATATAATTGCTATTGATGTTTTTCATGTTTATAAAATAAAGAGATGAATAATATAAGGATTTGGAATGATTGTTTATATTCTTTTTGTGTTTCATATGTCTTTATTCATATCTTCTCTCACTAAAAAGATGAAGGTATGTCCTTCATGATCTCGGTCTAGATATCATTATATCCTAAGGGAGATAATGCGTCAAAGGACGAAGGTCCCTAATCAATAACAATTGTGTTGCTTTGTTCTGGGTGTATAGCATCTGAGAAAAAGGACCAACATTGGCGCCCACCTCCGGTGAACTCATACGACCACCTTTGACAAGCATCGACCTTCGTCATGTGTCACACCCGTTTTTAGAAGGTAAACCGAATGAACCATGTACGTGCCAGGATCAGAAATTCACGTACACAACGATTACATAAATGACTCATCATAGCACAATGCTTCGGATAACAATAAAGAGTAAGTAATAATATTACAGACAAGAGCCATTTACATAATATAAATAAAAGTACACAGAATCGAAACGTAGCCAACATAAACAACCCACCACAGGCAGCTGACAGGGGGAGGTCGCTAGCCTAATCCCCGAACTCGTAGAAGTCCTAGAACTCCTGAAGATCCGCCTTGACACCTTATTTACCTGAGCATAGATTGTACCAAAGGCAACCTGGTGTTTTGTGAAAGCAAAGGTGAGTACACATCAACGTACTCAGCAAATATCCCGTTTGGCTGTAGTGGACTAGCTTTATGTGGGGTTAGGGTCAAGCAGTTGCTTTTAGTTAGTGAGGTAATTATTACTAGTAGAGAGCCAGGTTTTAACATTAACCCAGGTTGTTAGCCCAAAAGTACTCCTTCCAAACAAAAAGAATACATGAAATCATAATCATAATCATAATCATAATAGAAACCAACATTATCCTCATCATCATCTATAACCAAAACATCTCTGATCAATGTGTCTCTAATCAATGGAGCTCCCTTGGCCGCTTATAACCGTGAGCATGACTGGTATATCAGTTTCATAACACTCTGTAGAGGTTGCGCACTTTACCCACAAGCCGTGATTCCCTCTCTAGCACGGGCTTGCAAGACCCTTGTTCACTCCCGAGGTGAATGGCCAGGGATTCACTACGAAGCCTTTACAAAGATTCTCTGAGGCTGTAGTCGCCCGTTAGGTTTCCTAAATGTACTGCACTCCTCTCCAAGGGGCAAACCACCCTCAGCAGAGCGAGCTGCATACACTAAGCCCCATTAACGGCACGACGTTGAAGCGAACTACACCTTAGTTCCTCTAATTAATTAGCTAAGGGCGTACCATACAACCCTCATGGTTGCACTTTTTTCCCGGGTGGTCATCCAACAAACAGGTCCTTACGGAGAGGCACTCCAGAAACCGCTCGAGTCCCCTAAAATGCCACAAGTATATTATCATATCCAGAATAAAATCATAGTATCATCATTGTATCTCATCATGTTCATTGATTAAAGTAAAGCGCTAGCATAGAACTAATCATAATAATCAATTCCCAAAGGGTAAACAAGGATAGGAAAACAGAATACTAGTCAATCCTTAGGTTGATCATGGTATGCGGGTTGATGAATTATAAAGTAAATGGGATATAATAGGTCAGAGGACACTTGCCTTTACCAATCAAATGCTCAGGGTCTTCAACTTTGTAGAACTCGAAGAACTTGATCTCGGGATGAGTGGTTCACCAAATCTTGATCGTCGATTCCTCGAAGCTCAGGAATAGATCGCAATCTATTCGTGACGCGCAACGAATACAAACAGGCACAAGAAAACATATATTTACATAAGAATATTACACCATACGAGATAAAACATTATAAAAACGAGTAATGCGGAATAAAGCTCGCTGCTACGGTTGCGCGAGAAAAAGAAGTACTGAAATTGAAACTACGGTTGGAAAGATATAACTTTCGGAAGATTTGTATGATTAGCGCATAAAAATATATTTCTAAGTTGATTTTAATTAATATAAATCATTTGTGAAAAATATTTCTAATAAATTGTATTGTAAATTAGTCGACGACTAAGTGAGAATTAATTCAACATTAGTGATTATAGCAAGCGATTTAATAATGCGTGCAGACAACATGCACGACATGCGCGAAACAGCGCATGCGACGCACGTGAAAAACGGCGCATGCGACACACGAGAACGACGTGTGACGACGCGCACAACACGCACGAACGACGCGCAAACAACGTCGTGCACGAATAACATGTACGACACGCAAGAATCGCTAAATAAATGTCGTGCTTATTATAAACGAGTATTAGCTCAGAACATGCGAGTTGACATTAATCTCATTACTCTGCATTTATAAAAACGCAAATAAACCTATAAATTAGTTTTATTTAAATTGATATTCTAGATATTGGATGAATAAATAATTAACTAGTTAATTAAAACTTACGTCGTCACAAAATAATGTTACTAATATGTAGATATCGTAACTGGAATGGGCATAAAAGATATAGGAGTTTAACAAACTAGGCAATGTGGCTAATTTTTATTGGATAGAGGCTAGCCACACCCAAGGCCACATGAATCACAGCCGCAGAGAATCCTGGGATCCAGATCGTGGGTCACTAGGAGTACGACACGTGGCTAGAATGGGCACACTCTCCTTTCCCTGGTTCACATGCACGCACGGATGAAAGATGTGCTCTAGTGGTACTCGCTTGGTCATGCATGTCTCCATGAGATTTGTGCATGGGATGAGAAGACCATTTCTATTTCTCTAGTCTGTTGTTCTTGACATGCATGCATGTGCATGTGAGCAGGGCCCGCATGCGGTTTCTTCAATCACACGGATCGTGGGGAAACGACATGTAGGTGGGGCCCAGGCAGTTTCCTCTCTACAGTTTTTGATGGAAGCACAGTCACATGCGCAGGGAGCAGACTGCGGGCTTCATCGGTGGGGCTGTTGGCCAAGGACTCGCCAAGCTGGAACATCACCGAAGGTTGGGGACGGGCCACGCTGGCCATGCACATGGGACATGGCCGGTTGGTCGCTGGGGCGCTGGCCAGGGTAGAGCGGTTAGGGAAGAAGAAAGGCTCGCCACATGAATGGTGGATTGCCGGAGCTAGTGTGCAGGTGCGGCATAGAACGACAGCGACCGACGTGGGAGCGGGCACGAGGTCGGGCGAGGGCTCGCTGGCCGGGCTACGTACAGGGCATGGTGGTGAAGCAGCGCACAGAGAAGGAAGCGAAGGGCTACAGGCGTGGCCATGGCTGCGCGTCGGCTACAGCAAGGCGCTCTAGGGGCCTCTCGGCGCCTCGTCCATGGGGTAGCAGGGCAGGCGCTGTGTGGTAACAGTGGCTATGGCAGCTCACGCGGCTGGCGAGGCACGTGGGATGCGAAGCAAGTGAAGTGCGCAGGGGAAAATGGCTCCCTAGCCGCGTCCGCCATGGGGCTGCGCGAGGAAGAAGATCGCCGAGGGGAGGGGAGGAAAGAAGTGACGTGAGGAGGGGAGGAGGGCTCACCTGCACACGAAGGATTCCTGGTGACGGCGGGCTCTAGCTGCTGCGTGGGGAGGGACAGAGGAGGCCGCCGGCACTTATGCACATGCACACACGGATGCTAGTTCCATTTTATGCGCACGCGCGACACAAAGGTGCGGGGTCAAGAGGAGAGGCGGTTTTGGAAAGGATGATTACGACATGTGGGGCCGATAGATCAGTGAAACGGTTGAGCAAGGGGGTATGCTTGTGCTACTGACGGGCGGGACTCAAGTCAGGCACATTTTTAGGTGATTTGGTGCGCGCGACATGGCACATGACCGAGCTGAACCGGGCGTGAGGAGTTGTCGCGCGAGGATGAAAAGAGAGGTGGTTCACGATGATAAGGTGTGTGTATATATATAGAAAGAAGAGGGTTCGAAAGTCTGTTGCACGATGTCGCCACGGCTCGTGATGGGAGGCAGGACGAGGAGAGGTTGTTGAGGCTTTGTCCAAGTCAGACGCGTGCACGAGAAATAGAGAACATTTAGAGAAGATAAAGCTGACACTTGGGCCTCAGATGACCGCGAGAAGAACGAGCGAGGGGGAAGGCGGTTGCGTGCACATCGCATGAGACGTTGCACGACAAGGTGAGAAAAGGTGAGGTTGACGAGTATAGACCAAGGTAGACACAAGGGGAGGTAGGGGTAGACGGAGGGTAGACAGGTATAGCAGATGTGAGCGACATGTTGTTCGCGAGGCCAAGCAGTTCGGTGATCTCCCGAGATCTGGAATAGGCTCGACGAGAGGAAGAAATATATATATATATTATCGCATTTCCAAGATGTTGTAGTTTTCGCAAATACTAAATTTTAGGTATTTAACTAATATTAGAGAGACTAAAATTCATATTTAATACTCGAATGAACGATTTCTAAGGTTCCCGAAAAAATTCCGGAAACATGATCAAGATAATTCGATATAGTTCCAAGACATTTGCACACATAAACACTATGCAACGACATGAATGCAACAATCGAAGCTTCTTCAGGATTTTATTTTTACTACGCTAAAAACTTATATATATATAATAAAATTAATGTCCATTATCTAAAAAAACAGAAGAAAAGCAAGTAAAGAAGAGGGTAACACCTGAATTTGGTGAATATTAGAAAAGAAATTTCATACCCTCAAATTCCGGGTGTTACAAATCTAACCCCCTTAACAGGAATCTCGCCCTCGAGATTCAAGAAGAAGCTAGCAAGAAAATGAGATTGGTTCATCGGTTTTTCATAGCTTCTTCTGACTCAACTTTGACTCTGGAAACTTTTACTTGCGGGCTGTTGCTTTGACCTTCAGATACTCGAGACCAATTGATGCAATTCTTGAGGATCTCTTGGACCTGTGGGTTAGGACCCACACACGCTTCCGCTGCGCCACTCTAATCTTGTTGGCTGATGTTGATCGCATTGTCTTCATTGGGGTTAGCGGCTAACCCCCTTAATAGGAGCATTGATACACATTTAGTGAAGATGCAACCGACTCTGATCTTGATTGATTTAGAGATGTTGTAGGATGCCAACCGGACAGGTGCAAGAGGGAAGGGTATAGATAGAAAAGGTAAGCATATATGGATTAAAGAGAGAAAAGGGAGAGCACCCAGCTACCTAACTCTATGGTACTCACCTAGTGAACTGATGTCATTGCGGACCAAGGGCCACAACACATCAACATTCATCACAAAGAAGCAAATCAGTCATCACACAAAGACAAACAACACAAACACACAACAACAAGCATCTCATTGCTACACGATTCTTTTAATTTAAATGGTGGGCTTTCTTGAAAAGGGAATAACTACTCTCTAAGGTTGTTGAAGGACAAGGAGAAGAACAAGACGTGTAGGATAGGGACACGAGCACAATAAGGGATGGAGTTAAAGCAACAACTTTAATTTACAAGGGAGAAAATGCAACCAAGGGTAGGGTAGGTAAACACCATTCTCAAATCGAACTGGGAAAGATGATAAGTCAAAAGGTAGGCATCGGATAAGCATCATGGAAAGATCTAGTGATTACAAAGGTACATGAGGTAACAGGCAAAAGCACACCAAAATATCGAGTTAAGACAAGACTTGCAACATGACGGAGGAATAGTGAACGAACAAGAGCGGGGAGGGGTAAGATAACACTCCTACACTGAAATGGGAGAGGAGGCTTTATAATGCAGATACAGGGTAAGCATCAAGGTAAAGATCAAGGGATGACAAGGGTTAAGGTGATGATAGACAAACACACAACAAAGGATGTATTTTAGACAAAACTTGCAAGGCATCAAAGAAGGGGAAGCAATCAATGGTGAAGTAGGTGAGGCCTTACTCTCGAACAGGGACGGAAAGAGGAAGTTTTAAAGGGTAGGTTCAAAGTAAGCATGAAGGTAAGGGTATAGATATTACAAGGGTTGGTTATAACGGACAAGAATGTAAGAGAGGAGGTAAATGAGCATAAGAGCAAAGAATATAAGTACCACAAAAGATGGAGTTAAGACAGAACCTGCAAGTGGAAAATAAGAGGGTACGTCCAAGGGCCAGATAGGTAAACTGTCACTATCAAATTGAGGTGGAAGAGAGGAGATTTTTAAAGAGCAGGAATAGAGATAAATGTCAAGGTAAGATCGATAGATGACAAGGGAATGGTGATAGCAAATAAAAACACATCAAATGATGGAATTAGGTCAAAGCCTGTAAGGCGACAAGGAGTGAAAAGAAATCAAGGGAGACATAGGTAACTCACAGCTCTCAAACTGGGTCGAAAGAAAGGGGAGGCTTTTAAAGGATAAGTTCAAGGTAAGCATTTAGGTAGAAGACATCAATATCTCAAGGGTCAAAGGTGATGACAGACAAGGGTATGAGAGAAAAGATGAAGTCATTGAAGAGCTAGTGGTATGAGTACAACAAAGAATGGAGTTGCGCCCAAGCTTACACGCGGTAAAGAAGAGGATATAGCCAAGGGTGAGGTAAGTAAAACACCACTCTCAAATTGAGATAGGAGATTGGAGATTTTAGATAACAGACATAATGTAATCACAAGGGAGGATAGAGTGATGAGAAGGGTAAAGAAAATAACAAATGGAAACACAACAAAGGATAGAGTTAAAAAATTCGTATGTGACAAGGAAGAGGATACGACCAAGGGAAAAGTAGGTAAAGTACAATGCTCAGATTGAGATGGAAAAGAGGATATTTTAAATATCAGTATAAGATAAACATCAAGGTAAGATATAGATGTGATAAGGATAAAGGTGATAATGGTGAAAAACATAATCCAAGGACAGAGTTAAGGCAAGACTCGCAAAGTGATGAAGTGGAGAAAACAATCAAGGATAAGATAAGTGAGGTTCCGACAAAAGAGTTGGAGTAAAGATCCATCACCGAAGGAAGTTACAAGGAAACAACGAGATTACCACGAATGTGCCAAATAAAATGACCGCTCATGGATCATTAGGAAACAAGGGAGGTCAAGGACATGTTAACAGAAATGTTTTAAATAGACATTGTGATATAAAGGTAAGCATAAAAAAACATGAGAGTATGCAAGATTTCAAGGACACGAGCATACCAAGACAAGGGAATAGAACAAAGCCAAAAGATAACGACTTAACACCGGAATAGGAAGGGATTTTAGAAGACAAGAAGGTCATGGGCATATAAACTGGAATGTTTAAATAGATAATAGAGTTTTTAGAGGTAAGTATTTGAAACAAGAGTATTGAAGAATCTAGGGGTACAAGCATGTCAATACCAAGGGAATAGGGATGGTCAAATGATAGCAATTTAATAATGAGAGAGGGAAGAATCCCTAAAGACTAAAGGCTATGGTCAGGGGGCATCTACAAAGATGTCACAAGCACAAGAGTGAGATCAGATCTAATAGGTTGAGAAAAGTATGGACCATATTAGAATAAAATAATTTTGGCAAGGGAGCATATTGGAGCACATCATAAAATTAGTTGAAGTGACTAATATTGTGAAACAACATCAAGGATGAGGTGAAGTAATAGTCAATAAGTCCTTAAAAACGGCCAATGCTACTCTAGGCTAGCGGTCCTACAGTCAGCATGACTTTGATACCACTTATGTCACACCCGGTTTTAGAAGGTGAAGCGAATGCGAACCATGTACGTGCCAGGATCAGAAATTCACGTACACAGCGATTACATAAACGACTCATCATAGCACAATGCTTTGGATAACAATAAAGAGTAAGTAATAATATTACAGACTAGAGCCATTTACATAATATAAATCAAAGTACACAGAATCGAAACGTAGCCAACGTAAATAACCCACCACAGGCAGCTGACTAGGGGGAGGTCGCTAGCCTAATCCTCGAACTCGTCGAAGTCCTGGAACTCCTGAAGATCCGCCTCGACACCTTCTTTACCTGAGCATAGATTGTACCAAAGGCAACCTGGTGTTTTGTGAAAGCAAGGGTGAGTACACATCAACGTAATCCGCAAATGTCCCGTTTGACTGTAGTGGACTAGCTTTATGTGGGGTTAGGGTCAAGTAGTTGCTTTTAGTTGGTCAGGTAATTATTTCTAGTAGAGAGCCAGGTTTTAACATTAACCCAAGTTGTCATATCCTGAATAAAATCATAGTATCATCATTGTATCTCATCATGTTCATTGATTAAAGTAAAGCGCTAGCATAGAACTAATCATAATAATCAATTCCCAAAGGGTAAACAAGGACAGGAAAACAGAATACTAGTCAATCCTTAGGTTGATCATGGTATGCAGGTTGATGAATTATAAAGTAAATGGGACATAATAGGTCAGAGGACACTAGCCTTTACCAAACAGATGCTTAGTGTCTTCAACTTTGTAGAACTCAAAGAACTTGATCTCGGGACGAGTGGTTCACCAAATCTTGATCGTCGATTCCTTGAAGCTCAGGAACATATCGCAATCTATTCGCGACGCACAATGAATACAAATAAGCACAAGAAAACATATATTTACATAAGAACATTACACCATACGAGATAAAACATTATAAAAACGAGCAATGCGGAATAAAGCTCGCTACTACAGTTGCGCGAGAAAAAGAAGTACTGAAATCAAAACTACGGTTGGAAAGATATAACTTTCGGAAGATTTGTATGATTAGCGCGTAAAAATATATTTCTAAGTTGATTTTAATTAATATAAATCATTTGCGGAAAATATTTCTGATAAATTGTATTGTAAATTAGTCGACGACATTAGTGAGTATAGCAAGCGATTTAATAATGCGCGTAGACAACATGCACGACACGCGCGAAATAGAGCATGTGACGCACGTGAAAAACGGTGCATGCAACACACGAGAACGACGTGTGATGACGCGCGAACAACACACACAACACGCACGAATGACGCGTGAACAACGTCGTGCGCAAATAACATGTACGACACACAAGAATCGCTAAATAAATGTCGTGTTTATTATAAACGAGTATTAGCTCAGAACATGCGAGTTGACATTAATCTCATTACTCTGCATTTATAAAAACGTAAACAAAACTATAAATTATTTTTATTTAAATTGATATTCTAGATATTGGATGAATAAATAATTAATTAGTTAATTAAAGCTTACATCGTCACAAAATAATGTTACTAATATGTAGATATCGTAACTGGAATGCGCATAAAAGATATAGGGGTTTAACAAACTAGGCAATGTGGCTAATTTTTATTGGCCAGAGGCTAACCACACGAATCACAGCCGCAGAGAATCCTGGGATCTAGATCGTGGGCCACTAGGAGTACGACACGTGGCCAGAATGTGCTCTAGTGGTACTCGCTTGGTCAAGCATGTCTCCATGAGATTTGTGCGTGGGATGAGAAGACCATTTCTATTTGTCTAGTCTCCTGTTTGTGACATGTGTGCATGTGCATGTGAGCTGGGCCCGCATGCGGTTTCTTCAATCACACGGATCGTGGGGAAACGACATGTAGGTGGGGCCTAGGCAGTTTCCTCTCTACAGTTTTTGACGGAAGCAAGGTCGCATGCGCAGGGAGCAGACTGTGGGCTTCATCGACTGAGCTGTTGGCCAAGGACGCCACGCCGGAGCATCACCGAAGGTTGGGGACGGACCACGCTGGCCATGCGCACGGGACTTGGCCGGTTGGTCGCTGAGGCGCTGGCCAGGATAGAGCCGTTAGGGAAGAAGAAAGGCTCGCCGCATGACTGGGTGAATCGCTAGAGCTAGTGCACAGGTGCGGTGTAGAACGACAGCGGCCGGCGTGGTAGCGGGCACGAGGTGGGGCGAGGGCTCACTGGCCGGGATGCGTACAGTGCGTGGTAGCGAAGCAGCGCACAGAGAAGGAAGCGAAGGGCTACATGCGTGGCCATGGCTGTGCGCTGGCTGCGGCAAGGCGCTCTAGGGGCCTCTCGGCGCCTCGTCCATGGGGTAGCAGGGCAGGCGCTGTGTGGTAGTAGTGGCCATGGCAGCTCACACGGCTGGCGAGGCACGCGGGATGGGAAGCTAGTGAAGTGCGCAGGGGAAAACGACTCCCTAGCCGCGTCCGCCATGGGGCTGCGCGAGGAAGAAGATCGCTGAGGGGAGGGGAGGAAAGAAGTGACGTGAGGAGGGGAGGAGGGCTCACCTGCACACGAAGGATTCCTGGCGACGGCGGGCTCTAGCTGCTGCGTGGGGAGGAACATAGGAGGGCGCCGGCACTTATGCGCATGCACACACGGATGCTAGTTCCATTTTATGCGCACGCACGACACAAAGGTGCGGGGTCAAGAGGAGAGGCGGTTTTGGAAAGGATGATTACGACGCGTGGGGCCGATAGATCAGTGAAACGGTTGAGCAAGGGGGTATGCTTGTGCTGCTGACGGGCGGGACTCAAGTTAGGCACAGTTTTAGGTAATTTTGTGCGCGCGACATGGCACACGACCGAGCTGAACCGGGCGTGAGGAGTTGTCGCGTGAGGATGAAAAGAGAGGTGGTTCGCGATGATAAGGTGTGTGTATATATATAGAAAGAAGAGGGCGCGAAAGTCAGTTGCACGATTTCGCCACGGCTCGTGATGGGAGGCAGGATGAGGAGAGGTTGTTGAGGCTTTGTCCAAGTCAGACGCGTGCACGAGAAATAGACATCTTTTAGAGAAGATAAAGCTAACACTTGGGCCTCAGATGACCGCGAGAAGAACGAGCGAGGGGGAAGGCGGTTGCGTGCACATCGCGTGAGACGTTGCACGACAAGGTGAGAAAAGTGGAGGTTGACGAGTATAGACAAATGTAGACACAAGGGGAGGTAGGGGTAGACGGAGGGTAGACAGGGATAGCAGATGTGAGCGACATGTTGTTCGCGAGGAGAAGCAGTTCGGTGATCTCACGAGATATATATTAGGGAGACTGAAATTATCGCGTTTCCAAGATTTTGTAGTTTTCGCAAATACTAAATTTTAGGTATTAAACTAATATTAGGGAGACTGAAATTCATATTTAATACTCGAATGAACGATTTCTAAGGTTCCCGAAAAAATTCCGGAAACATGATCAAGATAATTCGATATAGTTCTAAAACATTTGCACACATAAACACTATGCAACGACATGAATGCAACAATCAATGCTTATTCAGGATTTTATTTTTACTATGCTAAAAACTTATATATAATAAAATTAATGCCCATCATCTAAAAAACAGAAGAAAAGCAAGTAAAGAAGAGGGTAACACCTGAATTTGGAGAATATTAGAAAAGAAATTTCATACCCTCAAATTCAGGGTGTTACATCATGCCACCGAAGAAAACATCCGGGCCAGAGGCTGCACTACAGTCACTAGATGTTAATCAGGAGACGCTACACGAAGCTAGGAGCCAGAAGAGGAAGGCTACCAGCCCAACACCCTAGGAGGAGGAACTAGACTAAGAGATCAGGGACCTTGAAGCTATCCATCAACTGGTTCAAAAGAAGAAAAAGAAAATGCTTCGGCTCGCCGATCTCTAGAGAAAGATTGATGAGGCCGCCGAAGAAATGTGCCATCTCACCGAGGACCAAGACCGAAGGCCCTATCACAAAGAGCTTCGTCAAGAGAATTCATACAATGATGATGAGTGGTATGGTGATTTTCATCATGGCAATTTTGCTTTTGATAATGCTTTTCCTTTGGCAGAAGAGTTGCAGGCTACTCCATGGCCCCCATCATACAAGCCACCTCAGCTTCCTATGTATGATGGGCATTCAGACCCCAAGCAGTTTCTGATGAGCTACGAAGCAACTATATCTTCATATGGGGGCAATACTGCAGTCATGGCGAAATCCTTCATCATGGCAGTCAAAAGCGTAGCACAAACCTGATACTCTTCTCTCCGGCCAGGGACAATCACATCATGGTAGAAGCTCAAGGATATGATAATCACTAGCTTCCAAGGCTTTCAGACGAAGCCAGTCATTGCTCAGGCTTTGTTTCAGTGCATGCAAGACCATGAGGAGTACTGTCAGGCGTATGTCCAAAGGTTCCTGCGTCTAAGAGCACAAGCGCCTATAATGCCTAATGAAATTGTCATTGAGGCCATGATCAAGGGGCTTCGGCCAGGACCTACGGCTCAATATTATGCCAGGAAGCCCCCACAAACCTTGGAGAAGCTTCTTCAAAAGATGGATGAGTATATCTGGGCCGACAATGATTTCCGCCAAAGAAGGGAAGAAGCATACAGGTTTTCTGAGATGACCAGGGGCTTCGGAGGAAGAATTCACCCTAGCCACGTCAGGTCGATCCATAATTCTAACCCAAGTGATGTTAGAGGAAGTCAACCTCAAAGGCAGCAACACAGCTCCCAGTCCTCAGGGCCACAACAAAGCTCCTTCAGACCATCAGCCCCAAGAGACAGAGGCGGCAGAAGCTTCGGAGGAAGATATGGAGATCAGCCCAGAAGACTGTTTTGCTTGTTTTGCAGCGAAGATAAAGGCCACACCACAAGAACATGCCAAGTCACAATTCAGAAACAAAAGAGATTGCGAAAGCTGGGGCATGGCATAATCAGCCGAACTAGGTCCTACATACTGCTTCGTGCTATTCTCCCTATATCCTAGAGTACGTAGCTAATCAACAGCCTACGGCTTCTGTTGCTTCGGCAAGCCACTCTCAAGCTTCCTGGGCCCAGCTCCCACCACCACCACCATCACTGCTACCACTTACTCTGACCAGAAGCCAGCAGCCAGAAGGGCATCAGCACGCTCAACAACAGCGCGATTTTCGGGAGAAGTCCGAAGCTCGCATAGTTAATAGTACTGTGCCTGAATCCAAGCACATCTACTAAAGAATATCCTACCCTTGGTGTATCTCTATCTTTTCTATCATTTTATTTTTCTTGTATGAAAAACAAGTTACAAAGGACTGAATTCTGATTTCATGTAATAATTGTGCTCGTATCATTGAGTAAAATGCTTCCTCCTAACAAACTTCCGAAGCTATAAAAGTCATTTTTTAAGGAGCGCAGAGTAAAGCTTCGAAGCTACAAAAGTCATTCCTAAGGGAGCGGAGTAAGTTCCAAAGCGCAAAAGCCGTTCCTAAGGGAGCGCAGAGTAAGTTCCTGTGACACCCCAGTGTCACCTAGGGTTCTTCCCTATGCTAACCCCAACCTATTATCACATGTAAATTGAGTAAAGGGTTGAACATCAAAAGAAAATTTAGAGCAAAGGTTTATAATGAATCTTCTTAAACTCTCCTTAATCTTGTCATGAACCTTGAGAGAGAAAGACTCTCAAACCCTAATAAATCCTAAGTAAGCCAAGTTAGGCATAAAGGGTAATTGGGAGAAATCATGGGGGAAAATGCAAATTTTAGGTATGACCAAATTACAAAGTTTTAGTTCCTCAAATAACTAACAAATCATAGTAAGAGAGTTTGGCCATTTGTTTTCTTAAAATCCCCAAATCAGCCCTTGAACCATGAACCCTTGGAGAAATTCAGATTTCTGAATTTCTGAATTTGAGACCTTTTTCCAAGGATCAACTGCGTTCTCTGTTTTTCAGAACTCAAAACCAGGAGATCCAAATATCAAAGTTGTGCCAAATTTCCTTGAACATGCCCTGGAAAAGTTTGAACTCAAACCAAATTCTTTTGACATGGTTTTGGCGCAGATTGACCTTGGGACCAGACATTCTGACACTGGCACCTTGGTGACGCTACAACTCCGTGTCCCTAGCCTAAAACCAAGCGACGTCCATACACAAAAGACAAAGCAAGGTTAGGTGAACAAATCCTTCACAGCGATCTTTCCCAAATTCGCGAAGATTTGCACCCAATTAGCGCAAGAACTTGGGCAGAGGCAACGGGCACACGTGTTCGACCGTGGCTGACACCTCCGGTTCACGCCCGTTCGCGCACCCGCACCTCCCAGTGCACGCCCGCGTGCGCTCGCCGGTCCACGGCCGCCCGTGCACCGCGCCGTGCCTATAAAGCCGCCCCAAGCCTCGGCCATTCATCCCCGCGCGCTCTCAAGTCTTGCCCAAGTCAGAGATCACCGGAAATTGCCCCAAGCACGCCGTGCCACCGCCCGCCAAGCTTTCAGAGCCTCGGCCGCCATGGCCAGCTCACTCCAGTCACCCCCAAGTCGCGCCGGCACTTCGGTTAGCCCCGCCATTGGCCCGTGAAGCTCTCCAAGCCCTCGGACGTGGCAGAACTTCACCGGAAGCCCGAGATCACCCTCGCCGGACTTCGGTAGCCCGCCCCCGCGCGTGGACCGAGCTCTCCGGTAAGCCATCGTCAAATTCCTTGCAACCATGTCTTCCCTAGCACCCAGTGAAGCTCTCTGACCCGTTCAATCGGTCAATTGTGCCCTGGATAGGCCGGACTCCTCGCCGCCGACGAGCTCCCCCACCTGCGCACGCGGACTGGCCGACTCCGACCATCCCTGACGGCGACCCGCACATCGTCGTGATCCTCAGGACCTCCCCTACACCCTCGGCCACCTCACCGGAGCAATCTCGCCGCCGGTAAGCCCCTTCGCCCTTTCTTCCGCCGCAGGTACTGTTTAATTTGGGGGAAGGACCTCGGGTTAGGATTAGAAGAATCGAGGGGGTTTTCTGAGATGTTAGTGACTCAATTGAATAGTAGCCCAGTGACTAATCTGTAAGGAAAACTTGAAACAACCGCCAGGGACCCCGTTGCAAAGTAGTTTTCCATTTAATCATTTCTGTTTAATCTTTTTAATGAACAGAGAACTTAGGAAATTCATAACTTGATGAATACTTAACCAAAAATTGTCAAACCAATTTTGCTAAATTCTAAATATTATGAACTATCAATTAAAAATACTGAACCCTATGCTTTCTGTTCTAATTTTTAGAGTTAAAAATTAAATATAGAAACTGACCAAACCTTGTTTAATTATGGAAAATTAGTTATATTCCTGTGCTGAACTTAAGAAAATTTGTAGATGTTCAAACCCCACTTAAACACTGTTTAAAAATGGTGAGAACCCCAGCATTGAAAAATTTAGTGTGGATATCCATTACAAGCCATTTCTGCCCAAACCTTAGGAAAATCAGAAAGGCCTTAGAAATTAATGACCAATGGATGAAATTATTTTTCTAAGTTTGCTTAAGTAACAATGAACCTTGGAAAAATAAAGGAACCTCTAGTCTAGATCAGATTCAAAGAGAAATGTTTTATTTAGCATTATTCCAACTAGAAATCAATTATTAAAATTACAAACCAGACCCAAAATTGATAATAAAAATCCAGTGGACTTGTAACCACCAAAACCCCACTGCAAAAATAATAAACACCCCAGCCCATCATTTTAAGTAGGGTAAATAAATAGAACATGATAATGAGCCATAGTTCAATTAAATTATGAGAACCCCACAATAATGAAATAATGGGTAAATAAAATTTTGCTAGACCAATAATGAGATAGGCCACCAGAGAAAAATACAAACCCATTGGAAAGATGCAAAATAATACCTATTGTCAATATTTTGTAAGAAAGGCCATTTAATCCAATTAATGCACAACACCCCCTTCCCTTAAGCAAAAAGATGCAAAACTTCAGAATGATTGCTCTTGCGCAAAGGAGAAGCTAGGAAAAATCAGAAATCTGTTGTTTGATATTTTTCAAGTATAGTGGTAGTAGAAAGCACCCATTTGGCTAGAAACTTTAGAAAATCCTAGTAAAATAACTGATAAGTATTAATGGCTGGAAATTTGTACCAAGTCATGTTATAGCATCTAAATGCCAGCAAAAATAAGTTTTAGAGGATTACCTACTATTAAATGATAGTTGTAGTTCAAATCACCCCTTCTGCCCTAAAATTTGGTAATTTTGTCCAAAGAAAAATATTCACTTTTTGGACCCCAAATTTTGAGACAGAGAATTACACACCAGTAATAAGCCACTGTAATTTTTGCAGAATTTTTGGAAATTTATTAAGGTGACTTGTAGTTCAAACCCACCCTAAAACCCTAAAGAAGATCAAGGGAAAAGGAGGAAAGATAAACCTCACTCCAATAAGTCCAACTTGAGTTCTTGACAATTCTCACTAAAGACCTTAAAAAGAATTCAGTGGAACCCCAAGAATAAACCTAACATGTAACTTAGCTAAGTTTGATCCAATTTACCAAGTATACCACCAAAAATCTCGTATAAGCAAGATGTAGCTCTATCTAACTCAAGTAGATCATACACCATCAAGAGTTTAAATTACTAATGCACATATCATATCCTGCATATATCTTACGCATTGCATTCAATAGATTGTAATCTAGCTGACGGAGAGTACGTGCTCATCCCCGAGCAAGGATCTATCCTAGAGGAAGACCAGGAACAAGCTCCCGAGGCTGCTATCGAGGATCTCCCTGCAGCCCCAGCTATTGAAGGCAAGCCTCAGTTTTATGCATAACCGTTTATATATGCTATTTTACTACACTTAATGTTTTTAGGTTTGTAATGTGCACTTAAGTGTAGGAGTTGCTTGAAACCTCTAGATGCAAGAACTTAGGATTCCTTTTTGAGATGAATACTAGTATGCTAGGTCGAGTAGCTGCTTGCTAATCAGGATCTCGGTAGAAGTCGAGTGATTTTTCTAGCACTCGCGCGAGGTCAGGAATTGATTGTATTCATCTTGATAACGAGATCTATGTTAGTCTATGGACTTGGATCCAGGGAGGATGCCTTGTCCATGAGACGGGAAAAAGGAATTAAGGATTAATGTGTGGATACCTGAGTCAAGCGTTTGAACATACTAAGAACATGTCGGGAAATATGGTAACCGATAAACCTAGTACCTGAGTGAAGCCGGGCGCGGACTTTATCCCTCATGCGACCTGAGACTGGGTCTCCCATGCTAGCTATGGTGGGTACAAGTGCGGTCACTGCACGGCGGCAGCCAGGGTCAGTGGAGCAATGTATGCCAAGGCGGTGAGGCCTGGACGCGAACGGGGAATCGATGGGGACGGTTGACATGTGTGGGGACGGAGTGCCCTGACATGTCGTGTGTTTAGGTTTACCTTGCAAGGATAAAAACTCGATTCGAATCGTCTGCTTCTCGCAGCTAATGAGACTGCTTGGCCCCTTGTACTACATCGAGTAAGAAGTGAAATGAGGTTACATGAGACAATTTGTTGATTGAACTAAATGCTTGTTACCATGTATGCTTAGAAGGAGCAAATGTAGCTAAGATAATAATACTAGAATTTGAAAAGCTAAGAATTGATTTTTTAGAAACAGCTAGTGCTTTTGGCAAACCAAACCCCTCAGCCAAACAGCTGCATAGTCTAGAGGTAGAGGAGTATATTCCTCACACCGGGTAAGTCTAGCTGAGTATTAGTATACTCAGCCTTGCTTGTGGCATAATTTTTGTAGGTACGATTCAAGAGATGGTTGACGGTGTGACTTGGCCTACCACCCTGCCACCGGGTTGGACGGTCGAGTGGGATGTTGCTCCGGCAGGAGAGGAGCACGAGGAGTTGTGGGCTAGGCCTTGCCCATTTCCTCGATTCCGACGACATCGATTATCCGCTGCATTTTACTTCGTGAACTCTTATTTGCTAGTCGAAAAACTCTGATCTATGTAATAATTCAGCACTTAATTTGAGATTTCCTTTTTTATTGTATTTCTTCTGTGACTCACCTTCGAGTGAGATTGAGGAATTTGATCCTGGTTAAGTGGCTCTATCAGACTAGATCTGAGGGATTGACGGGTTATTCCGATTTAAGTGTGTTGCGGCCCCTAAGGCGTGACTTAGGCACTTAAGCTGGAATAATTCGGTTGGTTCCGCCACAGCTAGTATCGGAGCAAATTCCACCACAGAGAAGGACAATAAACCATGAATCCCATTTTCAAAATTTAAAACTTGCCTAGAAACTGCTAAGAATCGTCAAGACTAGACCGCTAGACCTAGGACGAAAGGCCTTAGGCATAGGGGGAGAAATAGGTGACTAATTAAGTAGGCCCCATGGGCCAGTACTTAGATTTTTAAGGATGCCCTAAGAGCACCCTATTATTCGGAGAGGAGACGTTACTTCCAGCATGCATGCATTATGAACACAAAAGGGAATTTAAAACTTGAGCTAACCCACATCCTTTTAAACCCATTCAGGCTCTTTTATTTTATTCCTTCCACCATAATCTTTACCTTTGATACCCTTCCGCAGATGAATTCACCCACCCCCGCCAGTGGAGGAGACACCCGTTTCAGTTCTGACTTCCTTCCTCGCGATGGCTTTCCTTCCATCTTATGGGAAGTGCTTAACTCCGCCGGTTACCCTACGCCCCCTTTGTACATGGTGCAGTTGTATGAGGAGCATCGGGTACCTTGTTGTCGGGTCTGGCTGACTTCGGAGGCTCATCCCCTTCAGCCGGGTTGGCGTTCTCTTGATTCCGAAACAGTTGGATTCAGGACGGACGACACCATTGAGGCGACAGCCATGAAGACCCTGATAACTTTCTGTGGCTACCATCCCCTGGAGAAGGTGATGCACCCCTTGGGACTCTTCCCTGCTGAGAAGAGGGATGACCCCATGTGGTGTAACTGCGTGAGCCATGTGAAGGATGTGTGGGCAATGTATCCTGACTTGGTTGGGAGGGTCACCATTTAGTGCATGAGTGCGCTGTACCGCCTTCAGGTCCTTCAGAGTGATGCTATGGCACACCTTGCTAACATCGCTCAAACCACCAAGCTCACTCTCGATAGTCGAGAAGATTTTGTGGTCGATTTATCTTCCGAGTTGGTGGAGAAGGATCTACAGGTGGAAAGGCTGAGCCAGCGCATTAACACCTTGGAGCAGTAGGTGGAGATCCGAGACAACACTATTGATGTCTTAGAGAACCAGCTCCATGATGTGCAGAGGGAACTCGAAGAAGCGAATGACCACCTGGACATGCACCACTTGGAGATGGAGGCCAATGAAGCCGGAAGCGAGGGAGAAGAGGCTCCCGAGGAGCTAGGACCAGCCCCTGGTGCCAATGGGACTACCTCCGCGATGCCTCCTTCACCCGTATCCAGTGTCGCTTCCACCGCTTAGGGTTGATTAGTCACTTCGACGCTTTTAGGCGGATAGAAACCTATGCGAGCTTAGTTAATGTCAGATTTTGGACTAGGCTTACGGGTACTTTCCCCTGATTGATGTAACCCTGTGAACCTTCGAAATCTGTGGGATGTTTGTAACCATGTTATCTTCATTTCGAACCTAATATTATGATTATGGCATTTTTCCTTCCATATGAGATAATATCTTGTCGTTCGAAATTGTGAGTTGGGATAACAATGGCGACAATCTCTGTTTTCAGATGGCAGCTAGGCAGCGTCGCGGGCATAACGAGCAGGTTCCCCCGCCGCCTCCTCCAGCTCCCACAGTGCAGGAGCTGATGGCCTAGCAGAATGAGATTCTGTGATAGCTCTTGCAGCGCCAGCCCCACCCTCAGCAGCATGGTGGAGGCCAGCCTCAACGACCTCCGGCAGCATCAACCTACCCGGAGTTCCTGAGCACGCAGCCACCCCTGTTCACCAAGGCAGAGGATCCATTGGACGCTGATGTGTGGCTTCGCGTCATTGAGTCCAAGTTCCCCTCCTCACGGGAGACTGCCCTGATGCTACTAAGACTCGCTTCGCCGCGCAGCAGCTTCGCGGATCTGCTCGGACTTGGTGGGACCACTTCCGTGCTATGCTCCCCGCTGATCGTGAAGTGTCTTGGGAGGAATTCAAGACTGCTTTCAGAGGGCACCACATCCCAGCTGGCATTCTTGATCACAAGCTAAATGAGTTTTTGGCACTTAATCAAGGAACCCGCACGGTACTGCAGTATGCGCAGGCCTTCAACGACCTATGCCAGTATGCAGGTTACCTTGCTGATTTTGATGAGAAGAAGTGAGACCGCTTTCGCAGGGGTCTCAACACCAAGCTGCGGGAATGACTCAACACTATCCAGGCTGATAGCTTCAATGAGTTGGTCAACCTGGCCATCTCCCAGGAAGATTGAATTGTAGCTCACCGGGCAGAGAAGAAGAGAAGGGCACCAATGGCAGCACCATCCACCCAGGCTCAGAGGTTCAGGATTGTTTCTCACAATCAGAGCAGGGGTTTTCAGCAGTAGGCAGGCAGATGGGTGATCAGGCCACCTTAGCAGCAGCAGCCAGCACCCAACCGCTTTCCAGCTCCCGCTCCAAGGAACAATCAACCTCCACAGCAGCAGCAATTCCGCCAGGGCAATGGGAACAAATGTTTCACTTGTGGCAATGTGGGCCACTATGCCAAGAATTGTCCCAGGAACCAGCAAAGGCAGGTGCCAGCGCCAAATCAAGACAAGGGAAGAAAGCAGAAGGTACAGGTCAAGCAAGGGAAGCTCAAATTCACTACCCTAGAGGAAGTACCTGAGGGAGCTCCCATCATGACCTGTATCTTTTCAGTTTATAATCAACCTGCTTTAATTCTATTTGATTCTGGTGCATCAAATAGTTTCATTAGCCAGAAGTTCAGTGCTAAATGTGAACTGCCATTCTCTCACTCAAAAGTGTCATTTATGATAGTCAAACCTGGGGGTAAAATTTCAACTACTCAATTAAACCAAAGTGTGCCTATTCAACTGGGAAGCCACATTGTCAAAACCACCCTTCTTGTTTTGGGTTTGGAAAATGTGGACATTATTCTGGGAGCTAATTGGATGACCTTGCACCAAGTTGTGCTTGATGTAGCAAGCCGTACCGTGGAAATCAATTCTCCGTTCTGTGGGAACTTCACCTTAATTCTGCCGAGTCAGGGTTCTACTCAGTCATGTGCTTTCTCTATGACGGAGTTGCCTCTGAAGAAGATCCCAGTGGTCTTTGAGTATGTAGATGTCTTTCCTGATGAATTGCCAGGAATGCCACCCGACCGGGATATTGAATTTGCCATCAAGTTGCAACCGGGAACGACACCAATTTCCAAGAGGCCTTACCGAATGCCACCCGCTGAGTTGGCAGAATTGAAGAAGCAATTGCAGGAGTTGCTGGATAAGGGATTTATTCACCTAAGTACTTCGCCTTGGGGATGTCCAGCACTGTTTGTGAAGAAGAAGGATGAAAGCTTGAGGTTGTGTATAGATTACCGCCCTCTTAATGCGGTAACTATCAAGAACAAGTATCCCTTGCCTCGTATTGATGTTCTTTTTGACCAGTTGGTCGGGGCCAAGGTGTTTTCCAAAATAGACCTTCGCTCCGGCTACCATCAGATCAAGATACGAGCAAGCGATATTCCGAAGACGGCATTCTCAACCAGATATGGGCTATATGAATTCTTGGTGATGTCTTTCGGGCTGACTAATGCACCAGCATATTTCATCTATCTGATGAATTCTGTTTTCATGCCTGAATTGGACAAGTTCGTAGTGGTGTTCATCGATGATATCTTGGTGTACTCTAAGAACGAAGAAGAACATGCCGGGCATTTGCATGTAGTACTTCAACGTCTGCGAGAGCACCACCTTTATGCCAAGTTGTCCAAGTGTGATTTTTGGCTAAAGGAAATCAAATTCTTGGGTCACACTCTCTCTCAGGCTGGAATAGCTGTTGATCCTGATAAGGTGCAAGAAGTAATGAACTGGAAGCCACCAACGACTGTCCGTCAGATTCAGAGTTTTCTGGATTAGCTGGTTATTACCGAAGATTTACACTATACCACAACCTAGCAATAACGACTTACTTACAGTCGGTATAAACCGTTATAGCAACGTACTATCAGTCGCTATAGAGTTATACCGACTAACACTTTCTGACGCTGTAAGTGGCGTCGGCATAAACCTATAGCGACAGACATGTTTATACCGACGAACGGTTAGACGTTAAAAAGATATACCGACTAACATATCTATCCCGACGGACAGTCTGTTACAACTTATACCGACACACTGTCTGATGCGATATATGCATTTTTACCGACTAACAATCAAACGCTATTAGAACTTATACCGACACACTGTCTGATGCGATATATGTATTTTTACCGACTACCAATCAAACGCTACGGCTATATGAGCCTAAAAAATATATTACTAGCAATTTCCAATTATCATCAACATCAGATAATAATTGTACTGCATTCATACATAGCAATTGTACTGCATTCATACATAGCTCATGTTGACATAGCTCATGTTTTCATTCATGACAATAACAATTGTACTACATTCATACATAAAGTTCACAAGTTTGCTTTTGTTGTAATAAAGATCAAAATAAGCAGCAACAACACTAAGTTTGGCTTGTGAAAGCTCAGAGATACTAGCTAGTACAACCACATGTTGGTTTCACAATTTTAAGTTCACTTGCAAATTTCTCTTTTGGAGAAAATACAAAACAAAATATGTAGCTGCATCCATCCAAAAGAACTTTTGATCTTTCTTCTTGTAGCATCCATAGGCACCACCGCAATCTGCGTGCTATTGTCATCATGGAGTAAACAAGTGACTTACTACCTCTAGGACCTCCATCCTGACAAAATTAAAACCCAAATCATTAGTAGACTACTTAGAAATCCATTCCAAAATAAACTATAGAATAGATACCACCATTGCTCCATGATTAAGCTAAATATACAATAGTTGAACGCAACAGAACTGCATGATCACAACACCTTGCTGCTGCTTATTGAGCTGCATGAATTTTAGAGAGCAGCTACTCTAATTCCTACAGAAACTTAAGCAAAAATAATGTAGCTGGACACATTCCTGCTGAATTTGGGAACTTAAGGAGCATCATGGAGATGTAAACACCTTCTAACTAGTACCAGCCACATACCTACTAAAATCAAGAATATCTACTGAAATCAGCCACATAGCCAGAAGCAGTCATAACCAAGAATATCTACTGAAATTAGTGGTACAATGTCAATCATATATATACCTATAGCACTCTGTGATGATTTTGATGTCTTGCTCACCTTTAGCTATATAATCATAGAAACCATTAGTTAGAAAATATGCAATCATCATATATGAAAAAACAACAAAGAGATAGCTTATTACTCTCTTGTACGGCCATGCGATCGACATCCGATCAGCATCACCCATCTCCTCCAAATAACCATATGGGCGAGGTAGAAGGGCATCCCTTTTCAGCACAACATTCACAACAACCTCACAATATTGCTTTCCTAGAGCAACTCCTCCTAGCACTGAGCTTGGATTAGTTGAAATAATTGTTCCCTTAGCCACAGGATGATCTCTCAATATGGCATATAAGATCACATCCTTTCCAATCTGAAGCAAACAATGAAATTATAAGAATATAATAAATGTACAGAACCACTAGCAAATGAGAATTAGAAACTTTGAAGGATGGATGAAAAACATACAAGTTCAGTGTGAAGAGGCAGACTTGCTGGGATAGCTCTAGTGTTGCCTTGACAGGGCTGCACTGCTAGGGACGCATTAGTAGGGTTGCCTTGAGATAGCTGCACTACTGGGGTTGTATTGGTCGTCTTGCTAGAGGGCTGCATTGTTGGGGTACCATTGATAGGGTTGCCTTTAGATGGATGTACTGCAGGGGTAACACTAACATGATTGCTGCCAAGCAAGTTTTCACCCTCATCAGAGATTTCATCCTCCACATAAGCTTCATCTTCATGAAACTGAGCAATATTATGTGTTTGATCAATATGTTGTCCAGACCTCGTGTCCTAAAATAAATATGAGGGTAATAAGTAATAAATATTCCATAGATTTCAAAATGACTCTTAGATGTTCAGCTACTTTACCGGATGGTGTCGTGTATTAGAACCATCATGCGAGATGATTTCCACATCTCTCATTTCATGAGCCATCCTTTGCTCCTGCATTTTCTCCTCCATTTCTGCTATGCGTTGTTCTAGAGCAGCTTTCTCACGTTCAGCCTTTTTGCGGGCTAGGACTTCCATTTGGAGTCTTGTGGGTGTGTAACTTCTCAAGCCCGGGGTACCAATATCTTGGGGAGTTGGTCCTAGACCCAAAACTCGGACACGTCCTCTTGGCTCTTTCTCTCCACAAACAGCAGCAAAAGCATCACCTTCTTGAATTGTTCTTTCCTTCAACTCTGGATGGGCCTCAACATATTCTTTAAGTTTGTTCTACCCAAATTGAGTTGCAAAAGAGAAAGGTTCAGTACCTACCACTATAGGAAACAGTAGCAAATGTGATGCAAAAAACACCTTACAATAAATGTCAAGTTCACAAAAACTTACAATAACTGGTTCAGCAAGTCTTGTTGGAACTCCATTCTTTCTAGTATGTGTTTTGATATAGAGTTCATCTCTTCGAGGAGGGCGTCCTAGTTCCTTAGACTGTAAATTGTTTTAATATTAACAATTGAAAATGAAAAATCATAATGTAAATTCAACAGTCAAATTGCTTCAATACCATTTCATGGCCAGAGCGAGCAAAGCTCTTGCTACCAGATGTATGAAGTACCCCAACCTTTGAACGACTAAATTTGGCTTTTTTTGTCTTTCCTTCACATTCAGGAGACACCCAATATTTAGAAAGAAACTTCCAATCCTCATCACTAACCCTTCCACTATGTTTGTTCTTCATGTCCTCTTCTGTTAAATTCTCATTAAAATACTGCGCCTTTAGGGTTGACTTAAAATCCTTCCATTTCCTTCCAGCAGTGGTTAAAAACCAGTTAAAGGCAGCATCATCTACATCGAAGATTTTCTGATTCTCCAACCAAAAAAAGATAATCACAACTTGGTCTAATGGTCAGAAACAAATTCAACCTAAGAAATGATAATAATGTACTTGGGCAAATACCTTTAGGTCGGTCCAGACTTCATACTTCTTCTCACCATCCACTAGTCTCCAGTCAACACTGCTAACTGACAACTTCTTTCTCACATGACATCCAATAGCACTAGAAAACTTCCTTGAATTGTTTCCAATAGGTTGACCAAATTCATTCAGTTCTATCTTAATTTTTGCCATCTCAGATCCCCTTGCAAATATGTCCTCCAATTTTGTAATACCCCTTCCTTTTCTCTTCTTTTGTGGACTATGGGATTCTATTAATTTAAACACATTAGTTGTACTATAGCAAGGTGAAAAAGTATATGCAACAACAGAATAATTACCATCATTGTCACACAGAAAATCTCCAATTGAATCACAACCAATATTTGCATCAATCTGCTCATTTGCATTCTCAGATAAATTTCTTTGTGTCCTTGGACGCAAATTATGACCTTCAGTTGCAGCACCACTGGTGTTGTGAGTTCTCTACAAGAATAAAACATGGTGTAAGTACTTTTTCTTGAGAAATGGAAGAAAGATAAGTTTGTTTTTAGCCTAACTGATCCGAAATTATGCACAGCACAAGGTGCTCCAATTAGAATTCATATTGAACCTTTATAATTGGGACTAGGCAAGCATATTAAAATTAGTTCTGCTTGTGATAGAACAGTTTGGAACAGAACAGAACAAAACAGTTTCGAACAGAACAAAACAGTTTGGAACAGAACGGAACTGAATCCTATTAGTTCTGCTTGCGGCACCAGCCAGGAAGTTTGGAACAGAACAGAACCCTATCAGTTCTGCTATTTGATGAATTGCATCAGCCAGGAAGCCAGGACAAGAGCGTTTGGAACAGAACAGAATCCTATTTGATGAATTGCATCAGTTCTGCTTCTGCACATGACAGAACAGTTCTGCTTCTGCACAATCTCATTCATCATATCAGCAGGTGCAAAGAATGTGCTTGACTGCTTGTGCATCTAGCGACGCTTAACTAGTGTGTGTGTGTTTCCTTCCTGCGCTCACAACCTTCGCCACACCTATACATTAAAACAGCCGAAATGGAACGACGCGCTGCTAGAGATGTTCAGAATAGACTACGTCGAGTCATGCAGCCCTTTGCTTAACTAGTAAAAAATCTATACGGCAAATCATTGAAGATCTAGCACTGAGGACCAGAGTGCTAAGTGGATTATCATTGAAGTTAATGAAGATTGCAAAGACATATAACTGAGGACCAGAGTGCTAAGTGGATTTATCTTGTTCTGCTGAGCAGGTTGTCTTGCTCTAGATCAGTACTGGATGTTTCTGGTCATTAATGAAAATTAGTTCTGCTTGTTATCAAGGTTGCCTTTCTGTTCTGGTTCTGGGCACACGTTTCCAGTGACCAAGTCAAAATGGCTGAAATGCATATGGGCAAGCATTTACTAATTACAGCCAAAACTTCGGTACCGTGATAATGTGGGGTGGATGAAATTATCTAGGCAAATCGTACTATAAAAACAGAATAATTGGTGCAGCACCATTAGAAACACTCATTTCTGTGTCGCTAAATCATCCATGCTCCCAAGGAGATCAACGACTCTACTCCACTTTTCCAATGTCCTGGAATTAAAGTATTAATCAGAGGCCAACAATCACAGAATACCTCATCCTCAATTTGCAGTGAGAGGTCCTGTGAAGACATAGTTCATTTCAGTTTGACAGGAGGTGGGTTTGATAGGAGGTTGGTGAATAATCCCAGCAAACAACCCGAACACAAAGACTCAATTTGACAGGAGGTAGGTGAATGGGGTGGTACGGTGAGCAGGGTAGAGGTCGACAGGAAGAGAAACTCAGTTTGTGCTTCAACCAACCATGGCAAGGCATACAAGCTAACAGGGGAAAAGCCAAGTTCACCCTTGCTGCATATGTGACAGCAAGGCAAACAACCAGCAGGGTACATAGGTTTTACACCTCCTCAAACTCATCCATGGGGTGATAAACTCATGTCATGCACTTCCCCCCTTTCAACACAATCTCTCCATATCTGCTGCACGCCAGAACTACCCAGATAAACCAGTGGGTTGAGATATTTTCAGGGATTTTGGACTGTTCTGAACTTCTTCAGTTCAACATACAATCTCTCTATTCTCGAATGCAGTATTTTCTTTTATTGCTAATAATTCCAGATAATAGCACGGCAGATAGTAGTGAAAATTTGAGTTCTAGCAGTGATAATAATTCCAGCACTCCCATTGATGAGGGTAATGTTCAAGAAATTATTGCAGGTAAGCTATAGTTGTTCTGGTAATTTGACAGTAATATATATCATGCATTTTTGTCATTGTACCCCAGATAATGGGTGATCCCTCTACTATTTTGTATATGTACATTTATTTTTAGATTGTTGTTTTTTCACTGAAACTCAATGCTACCCTGATAATCTTGTTATCTAGATAAACTGAACAGGAGAGGGAATCCTTTGCGCAGAAACTTAGTGAGGTTGTTTAAAACTAAGCTTGCTTTTAGTCTTAGTTGATGATTAAGTCTTATGCTGAAGTAGTGAAGCTGTTTATACCCTTTACCATATTTTGACTGTCTCAACTGAACAGGAGAGGGAATCCTTAAGCCTTGGACAACTTAAGGCCATTGGTGTTCTGATTCTTTTCAGGTAACTAACTGTTTATACCCTTTACCTTTAGTTCATATGGGTCAATGACTGAGATTGTTTTGTTTTCCCTTTACCCAGATTGAGTGAATTAAAAGCCCGACCAGCTGCCTGTGAAAATGCTCGATTGTATCTTGATGAGCTGCAAAAGGTATCAATAAGAGAACCTAATAACGATTTCACTAGCCCCAAAATTTGATCTCAACCTCACAGCCTGACAGAGTGACAGGGCAACTTCTAAGGCATATAGATCAACTAGTGGGGCATTTTATTGATTAGGAGAAAGATGGACAGCATTGATGCAACATTGCATCATGATTTAATAAATAAAACTTGGGATATAAAAATTAAATATATAAACTAGAGCATATAAAAAATACCTTTATCCTTTTCTTAGGTTGACCCTGGTGCTGCTGCATATCACTCAAAGTTGGGATATTAAGAGCATCTAGCCGTCTTTTGTTGCTTGCGATGGTTGCAAGTCGCTGCATCTCATACATGTTGACCATAGCTTCGTTATGCTTTCTTCTTTCGTTTGCCATTTTTTCTTCTACAAAGAATAAAGAAATTAGCAACTCCTTGAAAAGAAGTACTCAATACATACCAGCTACTTTGCAGAAATGAAGAAAAGAACTTACTTTGCAGATTTTGTTTTAGATGTTTTAGGATCAACTAGGTAACCATCTATGTCTCTTCTAACAGCAGGGACAATCCCATTAACAATATCAATAGTCACATTGCCATTTAGATCAACTAGTGGGGCAAAAAACTGATTATCATTATCTATGTGCTCGTTCTCCAAATTATCCAGGTCATACACATCTCTTGCTTTAGATTGAACAACAGCAGCCCATTCAATATCAATTGGATCAGGAACATAGTATACTTGGACTGCTTGTGATGCTAGAATGAAAGGCTCATCTGATAATTTTTCACCTGTATTGAACAAGTGCTTAAAATTGACAGATGTGATACCTAACTGGTCAGTTTTCACCCACTTGTTCTGCACAAGGTTGTCAACCCAATCACATTTGAAAAGCACGACCGTACCTTTGTGGTTATAGTTTAGTTCAACAATTTCATTGATAATACCAAAATAGGTCTTATTTCCTATTATGACATTATCATTATTACCCCTGTCAAAGCTTGTTGACTCTGCAACTACAACAACCCCACTATTTTGAATAGCTCTACCCTCATCATAGGAGTGTGTGTGGAAATTGAATCCATTTATGGTATAGCTATTATACTTGTGTGCAACCATCATTGGTGCCTTGGCTAAAATTTTAATCTCGTCTGATGCTTCTTCACACGTTTCTTCCACCTGAATTTGAAATGCTACCGTTAAAATATATGTGAATTCCATCTCAAATAAATCTATTAAGTTTATTTCTTACTTACATGCAACCTAAGCCACTCATGAAAGGATTGATGTTGTATGCGGTTGATATCTCGTTTATTTTGAAGACCATTTGAGGATAGATAGTGAGCATTCTTGCTGTAAAGGTCATTTTATCACTTCAACATGCAAAAGGTAGTGATCATGTGATGAGAAGATATATACTTATATAGATAACTTACTCCAAGTAAGGCCCTATATTGTAATAGTTGAACAAAATATATCTGTGGGCTTGTAGCCATGTCTTGTGGTCTAAAGTAACTATGCATTTTCCAGACAATCCACGACCAATTATATGGAAGAAAGGAGTTGTACTACAATCTTCATCATTAGCATCAAGATGGTTCAATTGAGACTTGCCATGTAAATAGCGAGCACAAAATGTAAGGCATTCAGTAAACATAGACCACTCCATGATTGATCCTTCACAATGACTTTTTGTATGAACAGAACCCTTCAATCTCATTAGATACCTATGCACATAAATAAAAGGATCATTGATAACATTATAGCATAGCGTACATGATTTTTATTCGCTATGCTACAATATGCATATGAAAGTACCTCTCTATCGGCCACATGCTTCGAAAATGGGCTGGACCTGCTATTTTTGCTTTAGCGGGAAGATGTACCATCAAGTGTACCATAATATCAAAAAAAGAAGGCAGGAATATAGTCTCAAGAAAGCTCAGAGTTTCAGCTATATCAGCCTCAAGACTTTTCATGTCACTTATTCGAATGACTGGTGCAGAAAGTTTCTTGAAAAAATTAGATATACGGATCACTCCAGCACTGACTATTGTAGGCAATATTTTTCTAACAGCAAGTGGCAGCAAGTGTTGTAGAATAATGTGGCACTCATGACTCTTAAGTCCAATTATTTTCCTCTCATTGACATGTACATTATGTCGTATATCAGCTGCATAACCATCAGGAAACTTCACCCCTTTTAGGACTTGGCAAAATAATTTCCTCTCGGCAGGACTCATTGAGTAAGGTGCTGGTGGTAAATAAAGTTGGTCTTCTACTTCAATAGGGTGAAGATCACTTCTAATACCTAGGGCCTGAAGGTCCAACCGAGAATTCAAGTTATCCTTTGATTTCCCATCTGTGCCCAGGAATGTATTAAGTAAGCTTTCACTCACATTTTTCCCTATGTGCATGATGTCAAAATTATGTCTCAACAATAAATCTTTCCAGTATGGTAGTTGAAACCAAATAGATCTCCTTTTGAGAATGACTAATGGTTCCCCTTTCTTGCGTCTCTTGTTTGCCGGTTTCTTTCTAGATGGATCCTTGCCAAAAGTTTGATTAAGATCTTTAGTGCACTCTAAAATTTGTTCTCCAGAAAGCGGAGTAGGTGCTGGCCTAAACTCAGTTTTACCAAATCTATCAATGTCAAACCTAAATGGATGGTCATCAAGCAAGAATCTATGATGATCCATATAGCAATTCTTGCTGCCATTACTAAGTCTAAGTGAACAAGTGTGGTAGTTGCAATCAGGACATGCTGCTTCACCAGATGTGACAGATCTAGATGTGTATCCTAGACCTGGGAAATCAATAATAGTCCATAATAGTGCAGCTCGCAACTTGAAGAATTCACCCTTTGAAGCATCATAAGTTCTAGCTCCATTGACGAACATATCTAGCAGATCATCAACAAGGGGTTGAAAATAGACATCCATGTCACTACCAGGTCCATTTCGACCAGGAATCAACAAAGAAAGGATGAAATTTGACTGCTTCATGCACATTGAAGGTGGAAAGTTGTACGGAATACAAATACCAGGCCAAACACTATAGCTAACATTCATGGACCTAAATGGATTAAAGCCATCAGTTGCAAATGCAAGGCGAATATTACGGCTATCTGCAGCAAACTCTGGATGTTTGTTGTCAAAGTCCTGCCATAGGGGTGAATCTGCTGGATGTCTAAGTAAACCATCTTTTTTTCGACCTTCATCATGCCATCGTGTTAGATTTGCTATTTTGGAGGTCAAAAATAACCTTTGGAGCATTTTCTTTATTGGGAAGTATCGAAGAACCTTCTTTGGAACCTTATACACATGTTTCCCATCTAGACTCTTCTTTATTGATTTCCATCGTGAAACCTTACATTTTGGACATGAATTCAGATCTAAATTCTCCTTCCAATAGAGAATGCAATCATTTTCGCATGAATGAATACTTATATACCCAATTCCTACGGTTTTCACCAATTTCTTAGCTTCATAAAAATTTTTCGGGAGTGCTGAACCCTCAGGGAGTGCATCATTAAGTAAATCAAGTAGTAAGTTAAAAGATCTATCAGTCCATCCTCCGAGGAGTTTGATGTGGAGTAATCTAATCAGGAAACGTAGCTGCGTATATTTCTTGCAGTTTGGATATAACTCTTTGCTATTTTCTGCAACCAACTTTTGAATAGCAACTAGCTCCTCACAGGGGTCAACAAAAGAGCTTGTATCCTCAAAATCTCCTCTATCATCTAAACCAGTAGCTAAGTCTCTAAGCAAATCAGAAATGTCATCATCTTCATTAGGTTCCTCCATAACCTCATTGTAATCATAGTTTCCATGATTCACAACAGAGCTAGTCTCCCCATGCAAGTTCCATATCGTGTACCCTTTTAGAAACCCATCGCATATTAAGTGCTCACGTATTTCACTTGCCTCTTTCCAAAACGAGTTAACACACTTTCTACAAGGGCATAAAATCTTGTTCCCTACAGCCGAATTTCTAAATGCAAAAGCCAAGAAGCTGTTTACACCTTGTAAATATGTCTTGCCGTGCCTACATGCATCATCATTTTCATTCTTAGGTTAAATTCCATTTAAGCTATAGATATCACATTTATATTTGTGTTATAATGGATTTGTACCTAGCATCATCATTGATCCATGTCTTATCCACCATGGTTTAGGACTACTTCTTAGAAACTCAGTGACTGCAACATCAAAGTTATAGAAAAAATATATTTCAGGTTATCAACTCACAATTAACTGCCTCCTTCTCCACTAATTTACATTTAAACATTGTAGCATAATCAGTGACTGCAATCATAATTTGAAGTTTTAAACATTGTAGACATAAAACTTGCCTGGGATCGGACGGCAGTACCGTAGCCGCTCCGGCGCTTCTCCGCTTGACTCGTTCCAGTGCGGTCGGCCTCGCTCCAGTAGCAGTGGGGCGCCGGCTGGGGACGGATGTTGGCAGGGCGCGCAGTTATTGGAGGAGGCTCTAGCAGGGCGCGCGGCTGAGCGGATGAAGCTATCAGGGTGCGCGGCAGGGGACGATGGTTGGCGTAGCAGGGCACGCGGCTGGGCCGGGGACGGGACGGCGGACTGCGCTCGCGTGGCCGGAGAGGAGACTGCGCGCGCGCGTGGCTGGGGACGGCGGACGGCGCGTGCGGCTGGCTGGGGACGGCGAACTTCACGCGCGGCTGCGTTGGGGACGGGAGCGCGCGGCCGGCTGGGGACAGCGGACTGCGCGCGCGCGGCTGCGTTGGGGATGGGAGCGCGCGGCCGGCCGGCTGGGGAGGAGCCGACGACGCACGGAGTTGTTTGGTTGGAGAGTGCGTGCGGCCGGCCGGCTGGGGAGGTGACGGCGGTTGGCTGGGGAGGTGACGGCCGGCCTGCTGGGGAGGTGACGGCGCGCGGCGGCTGGTTGTTTTGGCGACGGCTGCCCGGGAAGTAATAGGGTTTTGGGCTTTACGCGCCAATAGGCTGGATAAATTGCAATGTTTTTTATGGCGACTGACAGCGCGATGCTATAGGTATGAATTGCCGACTGACAACGCGACACTATTCACATATAAATATAACGACTAACACTCAGTTGGAATTTAGACATATACCGACTCACCATCTGTGGCTATTTATACCGACTAACAATTTGATGCTAATTCTCTATTTATAGCGACGGTCGTCAGACACTAATTTGGTGTTGTGGTATAGTGTTATTCCAGATTTCTCTCGAATTGCGAAGCCTATAACTGAGTTGCTGAAGAAAGAAGCCAAGTTTGTTTGGAGTCAGAAGTGCGATGATGCCTTCCATGCATTAAGGAAGCATCTGACCACAGCACCAGTGTTGGCGCAACCCGACAACAGCAAGCCTTTTGATGTGTATTGCGATGCCTCTAGCACTGGACTAGGTTGTGTCTTAATGCAAGACAACCGAGTCATTGCTTACGCCTCAAGAGCACTCAGGCCTCATGAGCAAAATTACCCCACTCATGACCTTGAGTTGGCAGCAGTGGTTCATGCATTAAAAATGTGGAGGCACTATTTAATGGGAACCCACTGTAACATCTTCACTGATCATAAGAGCCTTAAGTACATCTTTACTCAGGCTGATCACAACATGAGGCAGAGAAGATGGCTGGAGCTGATCAAGGATTATGACCTGGAGGTACATTATCACCCAGGGAAAGCCAATGTGGTAGCAGATGCCTTGAGTCGGAAGTTGCAGTGCAATTGTATTGTGATGGATTCTCGCATTAACACCTTGTGTGATGAGTTGAGCAAGATGCAAATTGAAGTGATTCCTTCTGGTACTCTGTCTCACATTTCTGTCGAGCTAGCCTTGCAAGACCAGATCATCATGGCCCAGCTCAGTGACAAGGGAGTGCAGATTATCAAGGAGAATCTCCATCAGAAGGTTGAAAAGTATAATTGTTTCCGCCAAGATGAAAAGGGTGTATTATGGTTCAAAAGCAGATTGGTGATTCCTAAAAACGAGGACCTCAAGAAGAAAATCTTGGACGAGGCTCATCTCTCCAAATTCTCTATGCATCCGGGAAGCACCAAAATGTACTATGATCTGAAGCCTTTGTATTGGTGGACCAGAATGAAGAGGGAGATAGCCCAGTATGTATCAGAATGTGACACCTGTCAGAGAATAAAGGCAAGCCACTTGAAATTAGCTGGAGTTTTGCAACCCCTACCTATACCTTCGTGGAAATGAGATGACATCAGCATGGATTTCATCGTAGGTCTGCCCAACACCTCTCGTCATCATGATTCGATTTGGGTAATTGTGGACCGACTGACAAAAGTGGCACATTTTCTTCCTGTGCACACCACTGATAAGGCTCAAAAGTATGCGGAATTGTACATTGACCGAATCGTGTGTTTGCACGGATTACCTCGGACCATTGTTTCTGACCGAGGAACCCAATTTGTTGCCAGATTTTGGGAACAATTGCAGGAGTCTTTGGGAACCAAGCTAATCAGAAGTTCAGCTTACCACCCATAGACTGATGGTCAGATGGAAAGGGTAAACCAAATTCTGGAGGATATGCTGAGAGCTTGTGCAATCGATTGTGGCAAGAACTGGGATAAGCACCTCTCTTTGGCAGAGTTTGCTTATAATAACAGTTATCAATCTAGCCTAAGGATGGCACCCTGCGAAGCTCTCTATGGAAGAAGGTGCAGGACACTGCTCAATTGGTCTCAGCCTGGAGCAAGAGAAGTTTTCGGACCTGACTTAGTGACTGAAGCCGAAAGGAAGGTCAAACTAATCAGGAATAATCTAGAAGCTGCTCAGGCCAGGCAGAAGAGTTACCATGATAAATGAAGGAAACCTCTCCAGTTCAAGGTGGGAGATTTCGTGTACCTCAAGGTATCACCCACCAAGGCAGTGCAGAGGTTTGGAATCAAAGGCAAGCTAGCCCCTCGTTACATTGGACCTTATGAGATCATAGAAACCTGTGGACCCGTGGCATATAAGCTGAAGTTACATTCAAAAATGTCTGCCATTCACAGTGTGTTCCATGTATCTCAGCTAAAGAAGTGTGTTCGATTACCGACTGAGATCATAGCAAAGCCAGAATTGGAGATAGAACCAGATCTATCGTACCAAGAGTACCCTTCCAAGATTCTGGATTGCAAAGAAAGATCAACTCGGGCTAAATCGATCAAGATGTACAAGGTCCAGTAGAGTAATCACTCAGAGGAAGAAGCTACTTGGGAGACCGAGGAATTCTTGAGATCCAACTTCCCCGATTGCCTACCTAAGGAATCTGGTATGTAATCGCACCCAACCCCTCCTCCTGCCCTTCGAATCTAAAATTCAGAAATATGATCTTAATCAGAATGAAGTAACCATAAAACAAGGTTTAAAAAGGACTTCCTTCTGAAGTTGCAAGAGAATGACATTCGAAGAGCAAATTGCCCTAATAATAAGAGCACCCACTTCCTATAAGTCTCACCCTTCGCTTCACCTCGGGAGGACTCTGACCTGAATCTCAGGACGAGATTCCTTTAAGGGGGAAGGCTGTGACACCCCAGTGTCACCTAGGGTTCTTCCCTAAGCTAACCCCAACTTATTATCACATGTAAATTGAGTAAAGGGTTGAACATCAAAAGAAAATTTAGAGCAAAGGTTTATAATGAATCTTCTTAAACTCTCCTTAATCTTGTCATGAACCTTGAGAGAGAAAGACTCTCAAACCCTAATAAATCCTAAGTAAGCCACGTTAGGCATAAAGGGTAATTGGGAGAAATCATGGGGGGAAATGCAAATTTTAGATATGACCAAATTACAAAGTTTTAGTTCCTCAAATAACTAACAAATCATAGTCAGAGAGTTTGGCCATTTGTTTTCTTTAAAATCCCCAAATCAGCCCTTGAACCATGAACCCTTGGAGAAATTCAGATTTCTGAATTTGTGAATTTCAGACCTTTTTCCAAGGATCAACTGCATTCTCTGTTTTTCGAAACTCAAAACCAGGAGATCCAAATATCAAAGTTGTGCCAAATTTCCTTGAACACACCCTGGAAAAGTTTGAACTCAAACCAAATTCTTTTGACATGGTTTTGGCGCAGATTGACCTCGGGACCAGACATTCTGACACTGGCACCTTGGTGACGCTACAACTCCCTGTCCCTAGCCTAAAACCGAGCGACGTCCATACACAAAAGACAAAGCAAGGTCAGGTGAACAAATCCTTCACAGCGATCTTGCCCAAATTCGCGAAGATTTGCACCCAATCAGCGCTAGAACTTAGGCACAGGCAACGGGCACAAGTGTTCGATCGTGGCTGACACCTCCGGTTCACGCCCGTTCGCGCACCCGCACCTCCCAGTGCACGCCCACGCGCTCTCGCCGGTCCACGGCTGCCCGTGCACCGCGTCGTGCCTGTAAAGCCGCCCCAAGCCTCGGCCATTCATCCCCGCGCGCTCTCAAGTCTTGCCCAAGTCAGAGATCACCGGAAATTGCCCCGAGCACGCCACGCCACCGCCCGCCAAGCTTTCAGAGCCTCGGCCGCCGTGGCCAGCTCACTCCAGTCACCCCAAGTCGCGCCAGCACTTCGGTTAGCCCCGCCATTGGCCCGTGAAGCTCTCCAAGCCCTCGGACCTGGCAGAACTTCACCGGAAGCCCGAGATCACCCTCGCCGGACTTCGGTCGCCCGCCCACGCGCGTGGACCGAGCTCTCCGGTAAGCCATTGTTAAATTCCTTGCAACCATGTCTTCCCTAGCACCCAGTGAAGCTCTCTGACCTATTTAATCGGTCAATTGTGCCCTGGATAGGCCGGACTCCTCGCCACCGACGAGCTCCCCCGCCTGCGCACACGGACCGGCCGACTCCGAGCATCCCTGACGGTGACCCGCACATCGCCGTGATCCTCAGGACCTCCCCTACACCCTCGACCACCTCACCGGAGCAATCTCGCCGCCGGTAAGCCCCTCCGCCGTTTCTTCCGCTGCGGGTAATGTTTAATTTGGGGGAAGGACCTCGGGTTAGGATTAGAAGAATCCAGGGGGTTTTCTGAGATGTCAGTGACTCAATTGAATAGTAGCCCAGGGACTAGTCTGTAAGGAAAATTTAAAACACCCGCCAGGGACCCGTTGCAAAGTAGTTTTCCATTTAATCATTTCTGTTTAATCTTTTTAATGAAAAGAGAACTTAGGAAATTCATAACTTGATGAATACTTAACCAAAAATTGTCAAACTAATTTTGCTAAATTCTAAATATTATGAACTATCAATTAAAAATACTGAACCCTATGCTTTCTTTTCTAATTTTTAGAGATAAAAATTAAACAGAAACTGACCAAACCTTGTTTAATTAAGGAAAATTAGTTATATTCCTGTGCTAAACCTAAGAAAATTTGTAGATGTTCAAACCCCACTTAAACACTTTTTAAAAATGGTGAGAACCCCAGTATTGAAAAATTTAGTGTAGATATCCATTACAAGCCATTTCTGCCCAAACCTTAGGAAAATCAGAAAGGCCTTAGAAATTAATGACCAATGGATGAAATTATTTTTCCTAGTTTGCTTAAGTAACAAAGAACCTGGGAACCTCTAGTCTAGATCAGATTCAAAGAGAAATGTTTTATTTAGCATTATTCCAACTAGAAATCAATTATTAAAATTACAAAACCAGACCCAAAATTGATAATAAAAATCAAGTGGACTTGTAACCACCAAAACCCCACTGCAAAAATAATAAACACCCCAGCCCATTATTTTAAGTAGGGTAAATAAATAGAACATGATAATGAACCATAGTTGAATTAAATTATGAGAACCCCACAATAATGCAATAATCGGTAAATAAAATTTTGCTAGACCAATAATGAGATAGGCCACCAGAGAAAAATACAAACCCATTGGAAAGATGCAAAATAATACCTATTGTCAATATTTTGTAAGAAAGGCCATTTAATCCAATTAATGCACAACACCCCCTTCCCTTAAGCAAAAAGATGCCAAACTTCAAAATGATTGCTCTTGCGCAAAGGAGAAGCTAGGAAAAATCAGAAATCTATTGTTTGATATTTTTCAAGTATACTGGTAGTAGAAAGCACCCCTTTGGCTAGAAAGTTTAGAAAATACTAGTAAAATAACTGATAAGTATTAATGGCTGGAAATTTGTACCAAGTCATGTTAAAGCATCTAAATGCCAGCAAAAATAATTCTTAGAGGATTACCTACTATTAAATGATAGTTGTAGTTCAAATCACCCCTTCTGCCCTAAAATTTGGTAATTTTGTCCAGAGAAAAATATTCACTTTTTGGACCCCAAATTTTGAGACAGAAAATTATACACTAGTAATAAGCCACTGTAAGTTTTGCAGAATTTTTGGAAATTTATTAAGGTGACTTGTAGTTCAAACCCACCCTAAAACCCTAAAGAAGATCAAGGGAAAAGGAGGAAAGATAAACCTCACTCCATTAAGTCCAACTTGAGTTCTTGACAATTCTCACTAAAGACCTTAAAAAGAATTCAGCGGAACCCCAAAAATAAACCTACCACGTAACTTAGTTAAGTTTGATCCAATTTACCAAGTATACCACTAAAAATCTCATATAAGCAAGATGTAGCTCTATCTAACTCAAGTAGATCATACACCATCAAGAGTTTAAATTACTAATGCACATATCATATCCTGCATATATCTTACGCATTGCATTTAATAGATTGTAATCTAGCTGACGGAGAGTACGTGCTCATCCCCGAGCAAGGATCTGTCCAAGAGGAAGACCAGGAGCAAGCTCCCGAGGCTGCTATCGAGGATCTCCCCGCAGCCCCAGCTATTGAAGGCAAGCCCCGGTTTTATGCATAACCGTTTATATATGCTATTTTACTACACTTAATGTTTGTAGGTTTGTAATGTGCACTTAAGTGTAGGAGTTGCTTGAAACCTCTAGATGCATGAACTTAGGATTCCTTTTTGAGATGAATACTAGTATGCTAGGTCGAGTAGCTGCTTGCTAATCAGGATCTTGGTAGAAGTCGAGTGATTTTTCTAGCACTCGCGCGAGGTCAGGAATTGATTGTATTCATCTTGATAACGGGATCTAAGTTAGTCTATGGACTTGGATCTAGGGAGGATTCCTTGTCCATGAGACAGGAAAAAGGAATTAAGGATTAATGTGTGGATACCTGAGTCAAGCGTTTGAACGTACTAAGCACATGTCGGGAAATATGGTAACCGATAAACCTAGTACATGAGTGAAGCCGGGCGCGGATTTTATCCCTCATGCAACCTGAGACTGGGTCTCCCATGCTAGCTATGGTGGGTCCAAGTGCGGTCACTGCACGGCGGCAGCCGGGGTCAGTGGAGCATTGTATGCCAAGGCGGTGAGGCCTGGACGTGAACGGGGAATCGATGGGGACGGTTGACATGTGTGGGGATGGAGTTCCCTGACATGTCGTGTGTTTCGGTTTACCTCGCAAGGATAAAAACTCGATTCGAATCGTCTGCTTCTCGCATCTAATGAGACTGCTTGACCCCTTGTACTACATCGAGTAAGAAGTGAAATGAGGTTACACGAGACAATTTGTTGATTGAACTAAATGCTTGTTACCATGTATGCTTAGAAGGAGGAAATGTAGCTAAGATAATAATACTAGAATTTGAAAAGCTAAGAATTGATTTTTTTTAGAAACAGCTAGTGCTTTTGGCAAACCAAACCCCTCAGCCAAACAGCTGCATAGTCTAGAGGTAGAGGAGTACATTCCTCACACCAGGTAAGTCTAGCTGAGTATTAGTATACTTAGCCTTGCTTGTGGCATAATTTTTGCAGGAACGATTCAGGAGATGGTTGACGGTGTGACTTGGCCTACCACCCTGCCACCGGGTTGGACGGTCGAGTGGGATATTGCTCCAGCAGGAGAGGAGCACGGGGAGTAGTGGGCTAGGCCTTGCCCATTTCCTTGATTCCGACGACATCGATTATCCGCTGCATTTTACTTCGTAAACTCTTATTTGCTACTCGAAAAACTCCGATCTATGTAATAATTCAGCACTTATTTTGAGATTTCCTGTTTTATTGTATTTCTTCTGTGACTCACCTTCGAGTGAGATTGAGGAATTTGATCCTGGTTAAGTGGCTCTATCAGACTAGATCTGAGGGACTTACGGGTTATTCCGATTTAAGTGTGTTGCGGCCCCTGAGGCATGACTTAGGCACTTAAGCTGGAATAATTCGGGTGGTTCCGCCACAGTTCCAAAGCTCAAAAGCCGTTCCTAAGGAAGCGCAGAGTAAGTTCCGAAGCTCAAAAGTCGTTCCTAAGGGAATGCAGAGCCAAAATACCACTGAAATATAAGGTGAAGAAGCTCCAAAGTAGTTCCTAAGGGGATGCAGAGCTTAAATACCACCGAAATAGAAGGTGAAGAAGCTCCAAAGTCGTTCTTAAGGGAATGCAGAGCTTAATTACCATCGAAATATAAGGTGAAGAAGCTCCAAAGTCGTTCCTAAGGGGATACAGATCTTAAAGACTCCAAAGACGTCCCCAAGGGGATGCAGAGTCTTGAGTGTTTCAGTGTGGGCGTGTGTATTCGACATAAACATCATGTTGCATCATATCATTGCATCATTCCCGTAGCATTACATCATACATCATACCGCATCGACAGCAAGGATTGAGCACGAAGAAAATCTTCGGCAATAACTTGATGAATGAAAGTTAATTGAGGCATGAAGCAAACCTTTGGCAAACACAATCTTACCTAGAAAGCCTGTTGACAACAGTGTCACACAACAACTTTGCTATAAAAGGGCTCTTCTCTTTACGAAGCATGAAAAGAAGGGAAGGTGTTTTTTCACCGAAGGCTCAAAAATGGTATGTGCGTAAATTTCATGCATCGCAAAGAAATATATTACATTAATATACATGTTTGATGATTGTTTCATACACAAATGTTACATTGTATCATTACAACAAAAGCCTAGTCTTCTTTGAGAATTTTCTCGACGGCCTCATTCAGCAGTCTATCGACGACTTCGTCGACGATGGTATTGGCAACACTCATCACATCCAGCGCCTCTTTCATAACAGGATCGGCCTGGGGGTCGTACGGCTCAGGTAGCGGTGAAAGTTCAGCTATAGTAAGCAAATCGTTAGTCTGAAGCCAGAAAAATAACAACGAAACAAGAATTCAATAATAATACCTATACGCCTTGCGCGCTCAACAGCTTCTTCAGCTCGCTTAGCTTCTTCTTGAGCATCATGGGATTCTTTTTCATTTTTCTTTATAATTTTGTTGGCCATTTCTCGGCCACTGTTCACCAAGACATCAGAATAAAACTTCCTGCCCACCAAAGTGGCTTCGGCTGAGGGGTCCTTCGTGTCGTCTGTGGAGAAGGCGGTTTTCGGTCTGGGACACAGCTTTAACATGGTCACAACCAGCCTTCTCCAGAATTGCTGCAACCCCTCGGGCGCCGGCAAAGGCACAAATGTCCCCGCCATCACTAAGGATTTCTTCAAAGGCTTAGGCTTTTTCACCTATCCAATCGATGACTCCTTCGGGGTCACCTCGAATGAACTTTTCTTCCGAAGAGTATGAACCCACCTTGGCAAAGCTGATTTTCAGTTTTCTTACGCAATCCAAGGATTTCTGAAAACATCTCTCCTTGGATTCACGAAGCTCCTCAGCATTCTTTTCTAGCCTAGCATTCGACCATTCACTTATTTCTTGCTTTACTTTTGCAAGTTCGAAATTTTCATTAGCTTTGGCAAGTTTTTTTTGAAGGTTCTCAACTTTGGCTTTATGGGCTTCAGATTGAGCATTGAATTTTGCCTCGACTTTCTTCACTCTGTCCACTAAGGAAAGCAGAATTTTGTCTTTCTCTGCAGCTTCGTTCCTCAATCTGATAACCTCAGACCGAAGGTTGCTAAGGGCTATCTGGCAACTTTCATCCTCAGCATTTTTCTATGCCCTCAAAGTGTTGCTAAGAATTAAGCCCTGCAAAAAGAAGGGAGACAAAGGATTAGCACGAGAATAAAAGACAAAAGATAATCTATTTATAAGTTCATAACTTTCATACCTTCAGACTATTGTATGCAAGGCTATCTGCGAGGTCATCCTTTGACATGACAGAAAGGCCAACTTCAAGCTTCGGAAATCCCATGTTTTTTGCCATCTCCCGGCTGACAGATATTTCCTTGTTGTCCAGGAGAAAGTATAAAAAATCAACTTCGTTGGTGCCATTGTACACCAGGGCCCCCTTCGGGTGCTTCAATTCCCGGGCGTAGTGTTTGGCTTCCGCGATTTCTTCTTCAGACAACCTTTTACCCGAAGCATGTCGTACAATAAATTCAAGATCTTTAGAGGGTGCTTCGGGAGTAGAAGATTTAACTTTTTCGGGCGCGTCTTTCTTCTCCAGAGCCAAGCCAGCATCTGAATATTCTTGTTCAGTTCTCTGCTCAGTTCCAGCAGGCACTGCCTCAGTGGGAACTGAGGTCCCAGCTTCGCTTCAACGCAAGCTGTAGCAGCTTCGGCAATCTTCTTTGTAGGGGCAAGAGTCAATGCCCTTGTCTACTCCATGACAGCGTCCAGCACGCTTGCCATCCTCCTCCTCTTTGGAGTTATTGCAGGAGCTTTTGACACCTTCGGCAATTCTAGCTCCGGTGGCGGACTTAAGATTTTTGGTGGTCCTGCTGTTTCCTCTCGGTCTCGCTCTTCGGCTGCCTTTCCTTTAGCTTCGGCAGTATCTTTCGGTGCTTCAGCCGATCCGGTTGCAGGAACCTTTGGCACTTCAGCCGATTCTTCAGCGCATCGGCCGACAGGAGCAGACTGTCCTGGCTCTGTGACAGAAGATGTCCCTTCACCAAGCTTCGACACCGTGGCCGTTTCAATATACCTTGGTCGGTGCGTTAAAACCTTAATCTTTTTGCCATTCGACACAACAGAGATAGTCGAAGCGGTAGTTTTCCTTTTCTTTCCCTACTTTCGCGAGGGGTAAGTGTAGTCCGGGTATACGAAGCCGATAACGTCAAAAACTCTTTTCAACCTTTTCTTGCCTTGCCCTACGAAGGCTAAGGTCATGGCATCATCTTCGGCTCTCGTGTATGCCCGAAGCAACTCATCGCTAGTCACCTCAACACAAGTCAGCTAGTCATCGATCGGCTCGTCAAACTGGTCTCTATATCTGAAGGTGTATTTCAAGTAAACCTAACCACCTTGACTGGACCCGGCAGCGGTCTCCTTCAGCATCTCCCAGTCATTCACAAGAGGCCACACTCTGTAGGCTATGTGCTCCTGAGCTAGGTCTCTTGTGCCGATAAAGGCGCAAACATTGTTGAAAGCCTTCAGGCATGCTTCGATATCATTCCCAAGTGCAATAGCCGGCCTTCTGATGCCAAAGCGAGACCAGATAGGGTGTTGGATAATCCCCTTTATGCCCTCCCTTTCAATCAGATTATTCTTTACATAAAACCATTCCTCCAATCAGGCCTCGGGCCACCTTTTTCGAAATGTTGGAACTCCATAACTTACATCAGAACGAGGAACGAAGCCATAGCAACCGAAATTGTTGTGATATTGCTCCTTGCCAGTGGCCTTCGTCTCGTATAGTAGTCAGTGCATGTTATAGAAGCACTTTGTGCTTGGTTCTAGCCCTTGGCTCCTCACGACCCAAACAAAAATACCCGTCCTGATTATAGCTTCGGGAGTAATCTGATGAAGAAAGATCTCAAATGTCTTCAACACTTCAACCAAAAATTTGCTCAATGGAAACCGAAGACCTGCCTTCAAGAAGCTCCTATAAACAACAACTTCATCTTCCTTGGGTGCAGGGGTGGTGCTGTCCCCCCAACTCTCACAATAGAGATATCACGAAAATATCTTCCCTTCATGGCATCAATTTGACTCTGTTTGATGGACGACCTTCCGAAGATAGTATGACTTGGCCGCCAGGGCCGATCTTCGGCATCTTTGTTCCCACTTTCCACATCAAAATTCTCGCTATCATCAGAATCCTCAGACAACCCAGCTAATATTTCATTCGTAATCTTTTCTGTGTTTGTCTTTTCCATGGCTTCGTAAAACCTAGCTAGAGCAGGGTCCACAACCTTCTTTTCTTCAGACATCTTCTTGTCTTCAGGCAACTAACGAGCACTTGTGTAAATGACGAAGCTCACAAATCAAGCAAAATCTGATAGCAAGAAATTTTAAGCTTGAAACAATAGTACAAGCAATTGAAAGGCGCAACAAATGCTATCGTTGTGGGTCCCAATTTATATGCCCAGCGTATTGCAACTGGGCGGTCCCTACATGTCATTGACTTTTTCTATTCTAGCGAAGGGAAGGTGTTTTTTCGGACGTTCGGCTAAAGGCCTTCGTTCACGTCGCAGTCTAAATTTGTCAAATGCAAAAATAAATTAATATTGTGAGGGGCTACTGTTGGGGGCCTTCCTCTTTCAAAGGTCCTCAAAAACATAACTAACATGTTTTCAAGTATAATAAACTATTTCAGGAAGCTTCAGCTTTAAGATGAAGGTGTGCGTGGTATGAAGGTGCTGTTTGAACAAAGGACAAGCTAGCTCCAAAGATGTGGCTGAAGGAGCTTCGGCTCAGCACATTAACGATGGTGAAAGGAGAAACAGGCTTGAGGGGGAAAAGGCTGCCTAGTCCTCAACAGTTTGCCTTATGGTTAATAGTGAATGTCAAGGACATGAATGTAATTTCATCCAGGCTGCATCCTGTGCCTATAAATAGATGAACAGTAACACCGTACTATTCATGCTGACTTATAATCACTCTTGTGTCACTTCCGCTCTTTTACCTTCTATCAAGCCGAAGGTACAAATGTAATATAATTGCTATCACTACACCAAAATCATACACTTTCTACGGTTTTTTAACTTCCTACAGCTTTTATATAAAACCGTAGGAAATACATAACTTCCGAGAGGCAACTGATACCTCTAGGAAATAAACATAACTTCCTACAGTTTTTTATAAAAGCTGTCGGAAGTTACAAAACCGTAGGAACTTAACTAACTTCCTACGGCTGGCTCTAGGAAGTTAGGTTTCATCCGTTCACAAACCAATAGAATAGCTAACTTCCTACGGCTGGCTCTAGGAAGTTAGCTGCCCAAATAACTTCCTACGGCCTCCTCTAGGAAGTTAGCTTTGAGCTGTTGACCAATCAACCGAAAACATAACTTCCTACGGCTGGCTGTAGGAAGTTAGCTGCCCAGCTAACTTCCTATGGCCTCCTCTAGGAAGTTAGGATTCATCTGTTGACTGGTCAAACGAAAATCTAACTTCCTACAGCCGGCTGTAGGAAGTTAATTAACTTCCTAGAGGCAAAGCATAAACTCTAGGAAGTTACCTAACTTCCTACGGCCTCCTCTAGGAAGTTAGGATTCATCTGTTGACTGGTCAAACGAAAATCTAACTTCCTACAGCCGGTTGTAGGAAGTTAATTAACTTCCTAGAGGCAAAGCATAAACCCTAGGAAGTTACCTAACTTCCTACGGCTTTACTCTAGGAAGTTATGTTTTTAGCTTTTACCTCCCTCTTCTCTCACCTTTCACAAAATATCTTCTCTCACCTCTCAGACGCCCGCGCGCCATTCTCCTTCGCGCCGCCCCTGCCCTGCCGTCGCCCGCCCCGGCCGCCCCTGGCCGCCGCCCACTCCGACCGCTGCCGGCCGCGCCCGCTGGTCTGCCCGTCGGTCTGCCCGCGAGCAGCTGCCACCCGCCGGTCTCCCAATCGCGGCCGCCGTCCCAGCCTCGAGGACTCGCCGCCCGCCTGCGTCCGCCCCCGAGGAGCTCGCTCCTGCAGCGCCCGCCCCCGGTAGCTTCCACCCCGCGACCGTCTCTCCCATCCCCGGCAGCGCCCGTCCACGAGGAGCCCGCCCCGGCAGCGCCCGCCCCTGGTAGTGCCTGGCGTTCGTGCGCACGGCGGCCCCGCCCCCTATCGACCCCGCTCGTCGGCGCCCGCTGCGCAGCCATCGACCCCGCCGTCGACGTTCCCGACCCAAATCATCGATCCGCACCCGCTGCAACCGTCAGGTACCGTGTTTATACGTTTTTTATTTTTTTTATTTAATGTGCTAACTTCCGAGAGTTTACTCAAATAATGCCGTAGGTAGTTAGGTTAATTAACTTGATTGGCTAACCGCTGCATATAGTTTAGCTATGCTAAACTCTTGTATGTTATGGCTAAAATTAAGTTTATGTTTGATTAATAATATGGTGGGTGAGGACCTTCGATGAAAATTAATCTTGTATGTTATGGCTAAAATTAATCTTGTATGTTATGGATAAAATTAAGTTTATGTTTGATTAATAATATGATGAGTGAGGACCTTTGATGAAAATTAATCTTGTATGTTATGGCTAAAATTAATCTTGTATGTTATGGCTAAAATTAATCTTGTATGTTATGGCTAAAATTAAGTTTATGTTTGATTAATAATATGGTGGGTGAGGACCTTCGATGAAAATTAATCTTGTATGTTATGGCTAAAATTAATCTTGTATGTTATGGCTAAAATTAAGTTTATGTTTGATTAATAATATGGTGGCTAACCGCTGCATATAGTTAGGTTAATTAAGCTTATCGTGAAAATTTATAAATCACGTGTTATTTTATTTTAGCATAAAATATGGTGGGTGAGGACCGTCGATGGATGTATGAAGGTTGGCGTATGAATCATCCCTCGATGGAGTGGATAAGAAAGACATAGAATTTTATTGATCGTGCTTTTGCTTTGTCAAGAGGCATGGATGTGCGATGTCCATGTAGTATGTGTCGGGTTTGTAGATGCCAAGACAAGAGAACTCTGTCGGGGCACCTTTGCAAATATGGCTACATGCCTAACTATGAAGTCTGGGTGTATCACGACGAGGAGTTGCCCCGTGAAAATGTGTTTGAAGCCCACAACAATGATGACGTGGAATATGATAGAATGGAAGAGATGCTTCAAGATTTAAGGGAGGATCCTGATTTTGTGTTTCCACCACATAGTAAGGAGCTACCTCCAGATGTTAAAAAGTTCTTTGACCTCCTTAAGGCTGCAGAAGAACCATTGCATGAACACACAAAAGTTTCCATCCTTGCTTTCGTGACTCGACTTATGGCTATTAAGTCTAAGTACGTGTTCTCGAACAATTGTTACAACGAGCTCTTGATCTTAATCAGCGAAGTGTTTCCACCAAATCACAAGATGCCGAAAGACGTGTATCAATGCAGGAAACTGCTCTCTGGTCTAGGTATGGACTATCAAAAAATCGATGTTTGTCCAGATAATTGTATGCTTTTCTGGAAGGATCATCAGAATGATAAGAAGTGTCAGTGTGGCAAGTCGAGATATGTAGAGGTAAAAAACGATGATGGTGAAATGGTCACATCAACGATAGCTCAAAAGCAACTTCGTTACATGCCTCTTGCGCCTCATCTTAAGCGTTTGTTTCTTTCGAGAAACATAGCTAGGCACATGAGATGGCACAAAGAACATGAACGAGAGGACACTCATGTGATGACACACCCATCTGACAGTGATGCGTGGAAGGCTCTAGATGACTTTGATCTAGAATTTGCTAGTGAAGCGAGAAATATTCGAATTGGGTTGGCAACAGATGGGTTTACACCGTTCAATACAAATGCAGCATCATATTCTTGTTGGCCTGTATTTGTTATTCCATACAACCTTCCACCTCATCTGTGCATGAAATATGATTACATGTTTCTTTCCCTAATTATTCCTGGACCAGACCATCCTGGGAAAGGGCTGAATGTGATGATGCAACCCTTGATCGATGATCTCAAAAAGTTATGGGAAGGTGTTGAAGCATACGATTGCTACAAAAAGGAGAGATTCACACTCCGAGTTGCATATTTGTGGTCCATTCATGATTTCATGGCATACAGTTTATTTGCTGGATGGAGTTGTCATGGAATTCTAACATGTCCAATATGTGGCAAGGATACAGATTGTTTCCGCCTTGAGTTTGGGGGGAAGATCTGTTACTTTGATTGCCACAGATGCTTCTTACCCCAAACTCACCCGTATAGGTTTGAGGTTAACACCTTTAAGAAGGGCACTATCGTGACGAAGGGACCGCCCAGGCGTCTGAGCGGACTTGAGATTGAGGCTATGCTTAATAATTTGAAAGAGAAAGAAAGTGGTGATGGATACATCGGGTTTGGAACTGAGCATAACTGGACACATAAATGTGGTTTATGGGAACTCCCATATGTTAAGATATTGATTCTGATGCATAACATTGACGTTATGCATTAGGAACGTAATGTTGGTGAAAGCATTCTAAGTACTTGCATGAATCTGGGAGACAAAACAAAAGACAATATAAAGGCTAGAAAAGACTTAGCAAAACTTTGTAACCGACCAACCCAGGAACTCGACGAAAATGGAAAAAAGCCACATGCTCAATTTTGTCTAAAACCTAAACAGAAGAAAGAAGTAATGGAATGGTTGAAAATTTTGAAATTCCCAGATGGTTATGCGGCAAGGTTTAGGAGAGTTGTGAACTTGAATACAAATAAAATAACTGGATTGAAGAGCCATGATTATCACATAATGATGGAAAGACTCCTCCCTATAATGTTTCGTGGGTACTTCAATGTCAGTATTTGGAAGGCGTTAGCTGAATTAAGCTACTTTTATAGACAACTTTGTGCCAAAGAAATAAAGAAAGAAGTAATGGAGAAGCTAGAGACAGAAATTCATGTCCTTATATGCAAGTTGGAAAAAATATTCCCCCAGGATTCTTCAATCCAATGCAACATCTACTTGTCCACCTTCCATATGAAGCTAAGGTTGGAGGTCCTGTGCAATACAGATGGATGTATCATATTGAAAGGGCATTAAAGAAACTTAGTTCTATGGTTGGTAACAAAGGAAGAGTTGAAGGGTGCATAGCTGAAGAATTCAAATATAAAGAGGTAGCAGCGTTCACGAGTGTATACTTTGCAGACAAGCACAATATCAATGCCCCTACATTGAGGTATCATGATGACAAAGTAGGGACTCACAACAATCTCCAAATTTTTGAGATTGAGGGCAAGACTGTCGGAGCATCCACCGAATATCATCCCGAGCGCGAAGAAAAGTTGGATGCTTTGCTCTATATGTATGAAAATATGGATGAGATGACTCCGTATTTCAAGTAAGATGAAATTTGTCATTTGTGTATCTATGTAGTAATCGTGACTTAATACGCTATTGTTTATTTGTTGTAACAGAGAATTCCAATCACGACTTATGAGAAATTGTCCTCGAGGCAGTATGAAAATGCACTTCGAGGAAGACTTGGGAATCCTAATTTCATTAATTGGTTCCGAGCTCATGTAAATAAATTAACACTATTGTTCTACTTTATATATTATGTTTAAGAAATCTAATTTCACTATCTAATTGACAGTGTGATAAAATTCCAAATTTAGACGAGGACTTGCTTCAGATGTCTTACGCAATCGTAAAAGTCAGAAGTTACGGTCGTTACGACATTAAGGGGTTTCGTTTTCGTTCGGCCAAATTTGAGTCTACTCGTCCATTTGCGGCGACAAGAAATACTGGAGTTGTATGCAGGGCAGTCGATGATCGTGGAAGAGAGATGAATTATTATGGAGTTATTAATGACATACTCGAGTACGACTTTGCTGGTAGCAAAAATCTTAAGGTGGTGTTTTTCAAATGTGATTGGTTTGATCCTAATCAAGGGACTGTAGAAAACCAATTTGGCATGGTAGAAGTCAAACATGAGCTCAAAACAAATGCATGTAGCAAATTTGTTCTTGCTCACCAATTTGACCAGGTGTACTACATACCATATCCATGTACAAAGCTAGAAGCCACGTGGGTAGTGTACAAAGTTAATCCTCGTGAACGGTTACACAACAAGGGTGAATGGTTTGAGACAGAAGTTGAAGAAATTTATCAAGAAGATGAACTCCCAACCAATTTTAATATAGATACTGAGGTTTTGCCAGAATCCTTAGTGGGAGATTCGGAAGATGTAGTAAGTCCTAACAAAAGGAAACGAAAGTCAAAGAAGAAAACATCGAATCGAAGGAAACAATTTGATCCTGATTTCGAATACGACTAAAAAGTAATTATGTATTTATTATTGTTTTCAATACATTATGTTCATTTACTTTATTTTCATTTACATTATCCTCATTTACTAATGTGATTTTGTTCTAATTACAGGATGTCTAAAAAGGTGAAGCAGTTCACTAAGGGACTTGCGAAGAGAGCGTGTTATGTTATGAGAAAGGAGGACTTAGTGTTTAAGGGCACTAGTTCTAGCTCGAGTAGGCATAGAGCTTTGTTGGAGCATGTTCCAGAGTTGCAGGGTCAGACAGTTGGCGTTCAGAGGAATGAGGTAACCAATATTTGTTTTGCAATGTAATATTTGTATGAGTTCGTATAACTAAATTATTAATATAATATTTGTTTTGCAATGCAATGTAATGTTTGTAGGATGAGTCTGAAGATGGGGTAGAGACAGAGGAGGGGAGACACGTGGGAAATGTTGATGATGAGGTAGAGACAGAGGAGGGGAGACAGGTGGGAGATGATGATGAGGTAGAGACAGAGGAGGGGAGACAGGTGGGAGATGATGATGAGGTAGAGACAGAGGAGGCGGAGACAGGGTGGGGATGCCATGATACTGGTGGTTTTGGACATGATAGCCATAGTGGATGGCGTGAATGGCCTGAGGATGCAAGTGGATGGCCAAGAGATGGAGGGTCAGGAGTTGGGGGAGCTAGTGGGTCAAGGGAAGGAGAAGCTTGTGGTTTTGGAAGTGGGGGAGTTGGAGGGTCTTCACGGGTCCGGAAGCCACGGAGAACTAGTTGGGTCCCCCCTCCTAAAGAACCAGTTGATAGGGTTGAGATAATACCAACTGGAGATGGGTAAGAGTATCCTTGCTTTGTTCTTATGTCTTACACTATTACGCGAATACATTTTGTATTTGACAATTGTTCTTGTGCTGTTAGGGCTTGGGTGGATAGTAGTTTCACTAGCACAGGTCGTCGAAGGCAAGTAAAGAAAGTGTTGGGCAACATATGTCGTATGAAATGGCCTGGATTGGTGATAGAGGATGGTAAGGAGGTCCCTGTCACAAGATGGGATCAATATGCCCTTGCAATAAATGCGCAACATGGGAATGCACATGCTGCAGTTTGGCACGACTTCTGGGTATGTTAAATTTTTTTGTTAAGTTGTAATCTCGATAGGAATGCGGCAAGTTGTAATTTTTTGTTAAGCTATCATATTATTGATTTTGACTATGCTTCTTTTTTTAGAAACATTACATGTTGCCTGAAGGAGATACTCATACGGAACACGCACACTCCGTGTTCCATAGGAATGCGGCAAGTGTTGTTGGGGATATGATGTACTATGCTCGAATCCAGGTGATTAGTCAAGCCATGTTTGGTAGTGAAGGGCGATGTCCAGAGAGTAAGAACGAGGCGACACAGTATGGACTCGATATGACTAAGCAACAATATCTTGAGGTAATGGATGTTTTTGCTTGTGTTGAAAAAATTTCCATTGCTTCTAGATATTACAGTTACTTATAAATGAATTATGTTCATGCAGCATTCGATTCCATGGATAGCTGCCAATGATGCTGCTTGGCATGCGTTATGTCGTTACTGGGCTTCGGCTGAATTCAAGGCAAAGTCTGTGTGACACAGTTCCAATCGTGGAACCGAGTCGTATCACAGGTATGGAGGTGATGATCACTTTCGTTTGGCAAAACGAATGGTAAGTACAGTTTAAGCCATTTTCGTTGATTGTAGTTGACTTGCTGTAATTTCTGGTTATAGTGTTTGTCAAATGTACATACAGGAAGCTAGCACTGGTGCAGTGCCCAGTGATGTTCAAATATACCTTAGGGGGCACAGAGGACCACATCCTGCAAATCCAGATGTGTTGTGCAGCCAAAAGGCAACAGATCGTGTGGTGAGTGTTTGGAAATGTTTGGTAGGTTCTGTTTATATGGATTTTTGTATGTAAGATTGCATTGTTCTTTTGTATGAGGCTGCATATGGCGAGGCAATGACTAGTCAGCACGGACCAGACTATGACTGGAGGACCTCACCTATTGATCCTCAGGCTGTGTATGCAAGTGGTGGAAAAGCTCATGGAAGGTGAGGACTCTACATATCTTATATTGTTTCATTGGTTGAGTGCAATACATGTATTCTTAATCCTGTCGTGATGTTACTTGTTTTGTAGGTACACAATGTTTGCTAACGTCATCGACTCGAGCCAGGTTAGGGTTCAGCGTGGAGGTTCATCGAGGTCTGCTGCTCGTAGCTCCCGTCGCTCCACTCAAGATCCAGCAGAAGTGGAGCAACTGCGAGAAGAACTTAGGCGACATCAGGATTACTTGAAGCAACAAGCTGCGCAACATGAATATTATGCTACACAGATTCAACAACAACAAACACTCATACAAGTAAGTTCAAAAGATAATAGCTTTCACTTTAAGATATGTATTGATTTAAAACGCTGATGTGAATGAGTTCGACAAATTTGTAGCAACTAGCACAGGCCCAAGGGATACACGTCCCGGTGCCCCCCCCACCACCACCTCCCGTTCATTATCCTTGGTCTTCACCTCCACCTGTACCTACATCTCCATCTACCGAACATCAGGTATGCATATTTATCATCATTTAGTTGTTATTAGTTATATTATGATGTAACTCAACAAATGTCATTTGTACATGTATAATAGACCCCTCCAGCTACCTTGCCGACGCATAAACAAGAGGATGGGTTAGACTTTGTCGAAACCCTCTTGAATAGTGGAGGTTTCGATGGTGATCGGCGACCGTGAGCTTCCATGTTATTGCATTCTGATACTTGAGACTTTTATTATGACTATGTATGAGATATTGTCTCTAGATGAGGATATGTGTGAGACTTTTGTGATGATAAGACTATGGATGAGACTTTTGTGATGTAATAATTGATGAGACTATGGATTTAAATATTGTTATGTGATTGTGTGTGAGATGTTTTATGCGATAATATGTTGTGCTATATAGCTGTTGATATATTTGTTATTTTCTGGAATGTGGTGTAAAATATAAACAACATTTGTAATGCTGGTCAAATTAACTTCCTAGAGGCTACAGTAAGCCGTAGGAAGTTAGCCAGCTAACTTCCTAGGGGCTACAGTAAGCTGTAGGAAGTTAGCCAGCTAAATTCCTAGGGGCTACAGTAAGCTGTAGGAAGTTAGCCAGCTAACTTCCTAGGGCTACAGTAAGCCGTAGGAAGTTAGCCAGCTAACTTCCTAGGGGCTACAGTAAGCCGTAGGAAGTTACTCGTAGGAAGTTAGTCAGCTGACGGCGCTGACGGTGTGAAACTACTAACTTCCGAGAATCTACTAACTTCCGAGAGGTTTATTAAGCCGTAGGAAGTTAGCTAACTTCCTAGAGCCCTCTAGGAAGTTAAGCTAACTTCCGACAAAAAATTTCCGAGAGCCAAACTTCCGACGGGATGGCTTAACTTCCGAGAGTTTAGCTAACTTCCTAGAGTTTAGGCCTAACTTCCTAGGGTTTAGGCTCTAGGAAGTTTACTATTTTGGTGTAGTGTATTGATATTTATTCATGTTTATAAAATAAAGAGATGAATAATATAATGATTTGGAATGGTTGTTTATATTCTTTTTGTGTTTCGTATGTCTTTATTCATATCTTCTCTCACTAAAAAGATGAAGGTATGTCCTTTATGATCTTCGTCTAGAGATCATTATATCCTAAGGGAGATAATGCTTCGAAGGACGAAGGTCCCTAATCAATAACAATTGTGTTGCTTTGTTCTTGTTGTATAGAAGCTGAGAACAAGGACCAACATCATGCATCATCTTTAAGAATATACAAATAAATCTTCCCCTCTTATGGAGATATGGTGCGTACTAGGAAAACAGCGCGCAAATCTACTAGACCTTTTGCTGTGCCACGCCATCAGCTAGCTTCCAGGCATGAAGAAAGTAGTAGTGGCAGTAACGACCCAATTGGAAACCTGGAAGCCAGGGTGGAACAACTCTGGTCAGAGTTACGCCACAGAAACAGGGCACGGGAGCAGAACAGTCACCGTATAGCGGAATTGTCAGCCAAAGTCAGCCGCTTGCAGTATGAGATCTCAAAATGGGATACAACCATTGATTGGGCCATCAACTCGCGTTCATTCGCTTGGGACTGCGAAGCAAAAGCTCTAGCTCGGGTGGCAGAGCATAGTGCATCCCTCGAAAGCCTGCAGGTGTACTGTAATACTTTACATGAAGAAGTACATGTATTGTATGCTCGACTGCACCTAGACGTGCCTTCCGACGTTGCTGCAATGGGAGCTGGACCATCGGGTACAACAAATGAAGGACTTGATGGGGAGCTGGACCTTTTTAGGCCCCCTCCTTCCATGAACCTTGCTGACAAACAGTCTCCTATAGCAGGAAATGAAGCAACAAAGGATGAAGAAGACTAGAATAGTATAGTTTAGATATTATACTTTTGTAAAATAAGTAATGAAGCCAAGTTGTACATTGGAGTCTGTATAATTATTAAATTTTGGTAATGTAATATGGTGGTGTAAGCTGGCATGTTATATTTTTTCCAAATGTTTCTTTGCCTCAGATGCAATCACGGACTCGTGCACATGATGGTGCTGGGACTTCCCGCGGTAGGGAGGATACCCCCAACCCGCCACTAGTACCACCGACTTTGGCCAAGGCTATCGCTGCCCTCGTCAATGCCACCGCTGATAATACACGCTTCTTGCGTGAAATGGCGGGCAATCAGTTCCAACAGCACGGAGGAAGAGCTCCTCCTCAAGGACCGCGTGATACTACATATTTGGAATTCTTTGAGACTCGACCCCCGCTCTTCATCAAAGCATAAGAACCTTTAGAAGCCGATGAATGGGTAAGAGTGATGGAATAGAAGTTTGGGTTGATTCGATGAACGGAGACGCAAAAGCCATTGTTTGTCGCACAACAGCTAAGAGGGCCTACCAACACTTGGTGGGCAAATTTTTCAGCAATCCAACCGGCTAGGCATCAGATTACCTGGGAGGAATTCAAGCTAGCATTCCGGGAGCATTATGTTCCAGAGGGAGTGCTCCATATTGAGAGCACCTAGAGGGGGGTGAATAGGTGATCGTGTAAAAACTTAAAACTTAAAGCCACAAACTTGATTAAGTGTTAGAGCAATAAATCCAAGTGGCTAGAGAGGAGTTCTTGCAAAACACAATAACCACAAAGAAATCAACATAGAGAGGCACAGTGGTTTATCCCGTGGTTCGGCCAAGTTCAACACTTGCCTACTCCATGTTGTGGCGTCCCAACGGACGAGGGTTGCACTCAACCCTTTTCAAGCGATCCAAAGATCCACTTGAATACCACTGTGTTTCTCTTCCTTTCACTATATCCCGTTTGCGAGGAATCTCCACAACTTGGAGCCTCTCGCCCTTACAATTTGATGATCACAATTAAGCACGAAAGTAAGGATGGGATGAGCAACACACACAAGACACAAAATCAGAGCACAAACACGCACACAAGTCACAACTTGAGCTCGCAACACAACTCGAAGAGTTCTCTACTCAAATGGAGCTCTAGTTGCTATCACAAAGAATCGAATGCGTGGAAATGGAGTCTTGGTGCTTAGAGTTGATCAAAGAATGCTTGGTGTGCTCCTCCATGCGCCTAGGGATCCCTTTTATAGCCCCAAGGCAGCTAGGAGCCGTTGGAAGCAATCCAGGAAGGCAATTCTTGCCTTCTGTTGGGTGGCGCACCGGACAGTCCGGTGCACCACCAGACATCCCCTGTTCACTATTCGGTGCAGATTGATTTCCTAATTTGGCGCAGCCGACCGTTGAAGATATGGAGTCGTTGGCGCACCGGACACTGTCCGGTGCCCCCATCTGACCGTTGGCTCGGCCACATGTCACGCGCGGATTGCGCGGTCGACCGTTGGCCCGGCCGACCGTTGGCTCACCGGACAGTCTGGTATATCACCGGACAGTCCGGTGATTTTTAGCCGATCGCTGTTGACTGCTTTCCAGAGAGCGGCGACTTCGCCGCAGACGACTCACCGGACAGTCCGGTGATTTATAGCTGATGAGGACATCAACACCAACACGAGCACATCTACACCAGCAGCACCTTCTCCAGCCCAGGCGCCACCCCTTCCACCTGGGCCAGTGACTCGGGCCCGTGCAAGAGAATTGAACTACATCATGTTGTTAAAGAACGAAGGCCCAGAAGAATAGACGACCAGCCCAATTGCGGCCCATAATGGACGACCTAGGGTTGGCCGCCCCTAGGGGCTGCGCCCCCTCTCTATTTATACAGGAGCTGCGCCTCCTTTATTTTCCGAGTTTTGTTTTAGATCTAGCTTTAGCTACTCTCGAGCACGCGCAAATCTGCGCTGTCTTCGTGTATTCAGAACTCCACCCTCGAGTAATAGATTAGATTGCTCGCATCTTTTTCTTGTTCGTTCTTCGATTGCGCACAGGAAACGATCTTCGTGATCAGGCCGATCTCGCATCAGCAAGGTCGGTAACCACAGGGAGTTGGTTCAGCGATTGCATTGGCGCCTCGGGCTTGCTCGTCGTAGTCGGATCGCAAGGGTCATCTTCCACCAAATCGGAATTATCTCTACTCGCCGAAAGATCGGGCACCTCAACTACATCAATTGGTATCAGATTTCCAGGTTGATCGGTGAGTTTATCGAGTGTTTTTTTTCCTACAGTCCTCAAAACCACATAAAAATTCAGGTTAGACCTTATCCCAACACCCTTTGAGCCTCGCACTTTCTTTCAATAATCTGCATTGTTGAATTTGTGTGCTTTCGCGTCATTTGTTGCTGGTTGCATTGTGTTCTTCCACCATTCAAATCCTAGCGCCGCCACCATCTCCCCTTTGATCACGCCACAAACCGAGTCAACATTGTTTCCTTGTTTTTCTCCTTCGGTTACGTCAAAAAAAAAACAGAAAAAACAAACCGAGTCAACGGCCGTTTCCTTGTTTTTCTCCTTCGGTTACGAAAAAAAAACAGAAAAAAAAACCGAGTCAACATCGTTTCCTTGTTTTTCTCCTTCGGTTACGTCAAAAAAAAAACAGAAAAAAAAAACAACGAAGGAGATAGGATACGGTTGTTTCATTCCGGTCGTTTGAAAACATAACTTGAGCTACCTTCCTTAAACCGGGCATAACTTTTCGCTCGGGTGTCCGAAAAATCTGAAATTTTTACAGGAGCTAGTTGACACGATTCTGAGGCCGGCCAAACTAACCTACGGTCTGTTTGGGTTTCGACAAAATTGTCAAAAAAATTCAGGAAGATAAAGAAAAAAATTCATCAAAGTTCTCGCACGATTTTCAGAGAACTTCCTCATTTTCTGTAGACCACATCTGAACTCTGTTTTAGGTGAAACTTCGTGTAGCTCCTATTTTATTGCTTCTTGTGCTGAGAAAAATATCAAAAAAAATCATACAAAAAAGAAAAACAAAATCACTTGTGATTCCTACTAGTGGCCTCACTAGTACAATATTTACGGTACTGCCATTCTGCTAGTTCCATCCGTCCTTTGCACTTGTGGCCAGCAATATAGTTTCGTGTTTTGCACTATAATTCAACTTTGCATTATTGTTTGGTCGTGCTAATCCTTGACTTGAGTGCAGCCTACCCAGAACTCCACATATTTCTACGACGAGTAGGTTTCTGTTTCTCCAGGCAATCGCTCATCCAATCTTTCACCGGTTCCACCTGTTGGTTGCAGTTCACCACTGTGGCTTGGTAAGAACGGATAAGAATTTGATAACAGCACTAGTGTGAGCGCCTTGTGAGCAGTACACCCCTGTTTTTTTGTCGTTGTTTTTTTTTTCTTCTTTTGGTGTTTTGGTGTTTGCGCTAACTATGGCAGGAGCACACGACACGGTGGATGCCCAGTTGCTGGAAATAAGGGGACAAGTTGATGGACTTGCTGATGACATTAGGACGATGCATGAACGGCTTGATTCAACGGTCACTTCGACGACCGAGCGTTTCAACCAGCTTGACCTTGCTCAAACGGCGACTCGCACCACACTCGACACCATCCTGGCACGCCTTGATGCGTTGACCACAAAGATGGAGCAGGACTACGGCGGTGACACTGAGTGGGAAGATGGAGATCGCCGTGGTCGTGCACGCCGTGTGGTTCGTCATCCCCCTAATGACTTATTTTCTAAGATTAAATTTAAAATTCCACCTTTTAATGGCAAATATGATCCTGCTGCATATCTTGATTGGGAGTTAGAGGTTGAACAAAAATTTTCATGCCATGATATTGCTGCACATTCTCAGGTTAAAGCTGCTATTAGTGAATTTACTGATTTTGCTTTAATTTGGTGGCGTGAGTTTAAAATAAAACATCCCACTACTATTCCAACCACTTGGGATCAGTTGAAAGCTGCGATGCGACATCGATTTGTGCCTTCGTATTATGCTCGTGATATGCTTAATAAAATGCAGCGTTTTCAGCAAGGTTCTCAATCTGTTGAGGACTATTTCCAGGAGTTACAAAAAGGTATGATTCGTTGTGGCATATTAGAGGACAACGACGCTGCTATGGCACGTTTTCGTGGTGGTTTAAACCGTGAAATCCAAGATATACTTGATTATAAGGAATATTATGATATGACTACTTTATTTGAATATGCTTGCAAAGCTGAACGTGAAGTGCAGGGACGCCGCTCGAAGCCATATTCTAACCCCTTTGCAGGACGAAGCTCGACATCCACCTCAGCACCAGTTCCCCCTGCGCCATCCACGTCCACCACTACTCCACGCGAGAAGACGACCAAACCAGCCAGCACTGCCCCACCCACAGGTCGTACACGAGATATTCAGTGTCATCGCTGTAGAGGATTTGGCCATGTGATTCGGGACTGCCCAAACAAGCGCACTTTGCTCATTCGTGACGATGGTGAGTACTCTTCCGCTAGTGATTCTGAAGAAATTGAACATGCACTACTTGCCACTGACCATGCAGCTAAGGCGGAGGTACATGTCAACCCGGACGACGCTGATAGGTATGAAAGTCTTGTTGTGCAGCGTGTTCTCAGTACACAGGTCGCTTTGCCCGAGAAGAATCAGCGACACACTCTGTTCCATACAAAGGGTGTTGTGCAGGAGCGGTCAATTCGCATCATTATCGACAGCGGCAGTTGCAACAATTTGGCGAGTACCAAGCTGGTCGAAAAGTTATCGTTACCCACTCGTAAGCATCCAAACCCATATCACATTCAATGGCTTAATGATGGTGGTAAAATAAAAATCACACGTTCCGTGCGCGTTCCTTTCTCCATGGGTGCTTATTCTGATTTTGTTGATTGTGATGTTATTCCCATGGAAGCATGCTCTTTGTTACTTGGTCGACCTTGGCAATATGATACTGATAGCTTGCATCATGGTCGTTCGAATCATTATTCTTTCATTTTTAAGGGTCAGAAAATAATTATACATCCAATGACACCTGAACAAATTGTTAAAGATGATCTTGCCCGAGCTGCTATAACTGCTAAACAACTTGATCCATCGCCCTCTGTTCCTTCTGAAATCAAGTTGAAGGCTCCTGTTTTACTTGCTACACGTGCTGATTTTGATGATCTACACGGTGCTCATTTGCCATGCTATGCACTTATATGCTCTAGTGTCCTCATTTCACTTGATGATGCACCATCTTTGGCTATTCCCCCTATGGTTGCTAACCTTTTGCAGGAGTACGCTGATGTCTTTCCCAAAGACTTACCACCGGGTCTCCCACCACTTCGTGGCATTGAGCACCAGATCGACCTCATTCCCGGCGCACAGCTTCCGAACCGCGCACCGTACCGTACAAATCCGGATGAGACGAAGGAGATTCAGCGCCAGGTACAGGCGTTGCTTGACAAGGGATACATTCGTGAGTCTCTTAGCCCTTGCTCTGTTCCTGTGTTACTTGTTCCCAAGAAAGATGGGTCATGGCGTATGTGTGTAGACTGTCGTGCTATTAATAACATCACTATTCGTTATCGATATCCTATACCACGCCTTGATGATATGCTAGATGAGCTTAGTGGTGCCATTATTTTCACTAAGATTGATTTGCGTAGTGGTTACCACCAGATTAGAATGAAACTGGGTGATGAATGGAAAACGGCTTTTAAAACGAAATTTGGTTTATATGAATGGTTGGTTATGCCGTTTGGATTGACTAATGCTCCCAGCACTTTTATGCGAGTGATGAATGAAGTTCTAAGGCCCTTCATAGGATTGTTTGTGGTTGTTTATTTTGATGATATTCTTATTTACAGCAAATCTAAGAAAGAGCATTTGGAACATTTAAGTGCTGTTTTTGATGCATTGCGTGCTGCCCAGTTATTTGCTAACATGGAAAAATGCATCTTTTGTACACGACGTGTCTCGTTTCTTGGTTATGTTGTTACTCCACAGGGCATTGAGGTGGATAGCAGCAAGATTGCTGCCATTCGGGAGTGGCCTACACCGACGACGGTCACACAAATTCGGAGCTTTCTTGGACTTGCCGGTTTCTACCGCAGATTTGTTCGTGATTTTAGCTCCATTGCAGCGCCTCTACATGAGCTTACAAAGAAAGATGTTCCATTTGCTTGGAGTGATTCCCAGGAGGAAGCGTTCAACACTTTGAAAGATAAGTTAACCCAAGCTCCCCTATTGCAATTGCCTGATTTTAATAAAGTGTTTGAGCTTGAATGCGATGCTAGCGGTATTGGGCTAGGTGCTGTTTTGTTACAAGAAGGAAAACCAGTTGCTTATTTTAGTGAAAAATTAAGCGGTGCTAGTCTGAAATATTCTACTTATGATAAGGAGCTTTACGCTTTAGTGCGCACTTTGCATACATGGCAGCACTATCTTTGGCATCGTGAGTTTATAATCCATTCTGATCATGAGGCTTTAAAACATATTCGTACCCAAACAAATCTGAACCGTCGTCATGCTAAATGGGTAGAATTCATTGAGTCCTTTCCTTACATTATTAAACACAAGAACGGGAAGGACAATGTTATTGCTGATGCTTTGTCTCGTCGCTATACCATGTTGTCACAGTTAGATTTTAAAATCTTTGGTTTGCACACTGTGAAAGATCAATATGTTGATGATGCTGATTTTAAAGATGCTTTCGGCCATTGTATTAATGGGAAACCATGGGGCAAATTTCACATACAGGATGGGTTCCTGTTTCGCGCTAACAAGCTGTGTGTTCCAGCTAGCTCGGTTCGTCTTTTGTTGTTACAGGAAGCACATGGAGGCGGTCTCATGGGGCACTTTGGCGTCTATAAGACGCATGAGGTGTTGGCTGCCCACTTCTTTTGGCCTCGGATGCGCGCTGATGTTGAGCGCCTTGTTGCACGCTGCACTACTTGTCAGAAAGCTAAGTCACGGTTGAACAACCATGGTTTGTATATGCCTTTGCCTGTTCCTACTTCCCCTTGGATTGATATTTCGATGGATTTTGTTTTGGGATTGCCTAGAACTAAGAAGGGGAGGGATAGCATTTTTGTGGTTGTTGATCGATTCTCCAAAATGGCTCATTTCATACCTTGTCATAAGACTGATGATGCTAGCAATGTTGCTGAATTGTTTTTTAGAGAGATTATTCGTTTGCACGGTATTCCCAATACAATAGTCTCGGATCGTGATGCTAAGTTTCTGAGTCATTTTTGGAGATCTCTGTGGAATAAATTGGGAACTAAATTGCTGTTTAGCACCACTTGTCACCCTCAGACTGATGGTCAAACTGAGGTAGTTAATCGAACTTTGTCTACCATGCTTAGGGCTGTTTTAGACAAAAATTTGAAACGTTGGGAGGATTGCTTGCCTCATGTTGAGTTTGCTTATAATCATGCAACCCATTCTTCTACAAAGATGTGCCCTTTTCAAATTGTTTATGGTTACATTCCTAGGGCGCCTATTGCTTTGTTTTCGCTTGATGCTGCGGACGCCCCACACATAGATGCTCTTGCACATGTTGAACAAATGATTAATCTCCATGAACAAACTCAACAAAACATTGCTGCTGCTAATGCTAAATATCAGATTACTGGTAGTAAGGGCCGGAAACTAGTTACTTTTGAACCTGGTGATATGGTTTGGTTGCATTTGAGAAAGGATCGTTTTCCTACTTTGCGTCGTTCTAAATTGATGCCTCGTGCTGCTGGTCCTTTTAAGATACTAACCAAGATTAATGATAATGCTTATACCCTTGACCTGCCTGCGGAGTTTGGTGTTTCCACTAGTTTTAATGTTGCAGATTTGAAACCATATGCGGGAGAAGACGAGGAGTTGCCGTCGAGGACGACTTCAGTTCAAGAAGGGGAGGATGATGAGGACATCAACACCAACACGAGCACATCTACACCAGCAGCACCTTCTCCAGCCCAGGCGCCACCCCTTCCACCTGGGCCAGTGACTCGGGCCCGTGCAAGAGAATTGAACTACATCATGTTGTTAAAGAACGAAGGCCCAGAAGAATAGACGACCAGCCCAATTGCGGCCCATAATGGACGACCTAGGGTTGGCCGCCCCTAGGGGCTGCGCCCCCTCTCTATTTATACAGGAGCTGCGCCTCCTTTATTTTCCGAGTTTTGTTTTAGATCTAGCTTTAGCTACTCTCGAGCACGCGCAAATCTGCGCTGTCTTCGTGTATTCAGAACTCCACCCTCGAGTAATAGATTAGATTGCTCGCATCTTTTTCTTGTTCGTTCTTCGATTGCGCACAGGAAACGATCTTCGTGATCAGGCCGATCTCGCATCAGCAAGGTCGGTAACCACAGGGAGTTGGTTCAGCGATTGCATTGGCGCCTCGGGCTTGCTCGTCGTAGTCGGATCGCAAGGGTCATCTTCCACCAAATCGGAATTATCTCTACTCGCCGAAAGATCGGGCACCTCAACTACATCAATAGCCGTACGCCGCCGTCGAGACCCGGGAGCAGGCTGTTCATCTGGACTGGTCCTGGCACACCGGACACTGTCTGGTGCACCACCGGACAGTCCGATGCACCCAGACCGAGCAGCCTTTTGGCTGAACACAGCCAACTTAACTCCAACGCGATTTCTCCTATTTTCTAGCACTTAGACACAATACATTAGTCTTCAAAACAATATACTAAGTCTAGAAACATACCTTTAATCTTGATTTGCACTTCTTGAGTCTTTGGCACAAATATTACTCAAAGCATTTGTGTGGAGCACTTAATCACCAAAATCTTATAGAAATGGCCCAAGGGCACATTTCCCTTTCAATCTCCCCCTTTTTGGTGATTTATGCCAACACAACAAAAAGCAACTAAAGAAGTGCAACAACGATGCAAAATGAGAACAAAATTTTGTTTTTGATTCAAATTTGACATATTCGGATCGTTCTTTGCCACCACTTGGTTTGTTTTTGCAAATCAAACTCAAATTCCTATCTCTAAGTCAAATTCACTTGTTGAGGCATAGAGAGAGATATTCCAAGAGAATTTGATCAAAGATTCAAAAACTCCCCCTTTTCCCATAATCGAACATTCTGCCCACAAGAGACCAACTTTTGACAATAAGGGACAATAAGAGTATTTTGACAAAACAAAAGCTCTACTCTACTATTTTCAAAATTCTCATGTGGTAGCTGATCCATTTATTGCTTTGGCCTTAATCTCTCCCCCTTTGGCATCAAGCACCAAAACGAGATCATTTTTGGCCCTTAAACCCCATTGCCTCACCAAAATCTTCAATTAAGAGTAAAAAGGCAATAAGAGCACGGAGATGAACTTGGAGTTAGTTACCCTCTCATCGGAGTGCAGTGGAAGTCTTTCATGGTCCAAGTCCATCTTTTTCCTTTCAATCACCTTTGAGGCTAAATTAAGAAAACTCAAGCACATGGTTAGTCTCAAAGGGTCAAGTTATAGCATTTCTCCCCCTAGATATGTGCATCATTCACACATGGACTTGTGAGGTCCAGGGATCATGAGTACAACTTGAGCACCACAAATAAACAATAATATGCATAAAGGAACATGATCAAAGGCATAAGACACATGTATGCTCTAAATCAATCCAAGTTATGCGAATCCAAGACATTTAGATCACTACGCAGCCTACAAAAGGTCTTTTCATCTAAAGGCTTGGTAAAGATATCGGCTAGCTGGTTCTCGGTGCTAACATAAAACACTTCGATATCTCCCTTTTGCTCGTGGTCTCTCAAAAAGTGATGCCAGATGTCTATGTGCTTTGTGCGGCTGTGCTCAAAAGGATTGTCCGCCATGCGGATTGCACTTTCATTGTCACATAGGAGTGGGACTTTGCTCAGATTGTAGCCAAAGTCCCGGAGGGTTTGCCTCATCCAAAGTAGTTGCGCACAACACTGTCCAGCGGCAACGTACTCGGCCTCAGTGGTGGATAGGGCAACGGAAGTTTGTTTCTTAGAACTCCACGACACCAGGGACCTTCCTAGGAATTGGCACGTCCCTGATGTACTCTTCCTATCGACCTTACATCCAGCATAATCAGAGTCTGAATATCCAATCAAGTAAAAGGTAGACCCCTTTGGATACCAGATCCCGAAGCAAGGCATAGCGACTAAATATCTAAGAATTCGCTTAATGGCCACAAGGTGACACTCCCTTGGATCGGATTGAAATCTAGCACACATGCATAAACTAAGCATAATATCCGGTCTACTAGCACATAAATAAAGTAAAGAACCTATCATAGACCGGTATGCCTTTTGATCAACGGACTTACCTCCTTTGTTGAGGTCAACATGTCCGTCGGTTCCCATTGGAGTCTTTGCGGGCTTGGCGTCCTTCATCCCAAACCGCTTGAGCAAATCTAGCGTGTAATTTGTTTGAGAGATGAAGGTGCCAACCTTGAGTTGCTTCACTTGGAACCCAAGGAAGTAGTTCAACTCGCCCATCATTGACATCTTGAATTTCTGCGTCATTACCCTGCTAAACTCTTCACAAGACTTTTGGTTAGTAGAACCAAATATTATGTCATCGACATAAATTTGGCACACAAAGAGATCGCCATCACAAGTATTAGTGAAAAGAGTTGGATCGGCTTTCCCAACCTTGAAAGCATTAGCAGCTAGAAAGTCTCTAAGGCATTCATACCATGCTCTTGGGGCTTGCTTAAGTCCATAGAGCGCCTTAGAGAGCTTACACACGTGGTCGAGGTACCGTTCATCCTCAAAGCCAGGGGGTTGCTCCACGTACACCTCCTCCTTGATTGGCCCGTTGAGGAAAGCGCTCTTCACGTCCATTTGGAACAACCTAAAAGAATGGTGAGCGGCATAGGCTAACAAAATATGGATCGACTCTAGCCTAGCCACAGGAGCAAAAATCTCCTCAAAGTCCAAACCTGTGACTTGGGCATAACCTTTTGCCACAAGTCGAGCCTTGTTCCTTGTCACCACCCTGTGGTCGTCCTGTTTGTTGCGGAACACCCACTTGGTTCCCACAATGTTTTGCTTGGGATGTGGCACCAGTGTCCAAACTTCATTTCGCTTGAAGTTGTTGAGCTCTTCCTGCATGGCCAACACCCAGTCCAGATCTAGCAAGGCCTCTTCTACCCTGAAAGGCTCAATAGAAGAGACAAAAGAGTAATGCTCACAAAAATTAGCTAATCTAGAGCGAGTGGTTTCTCCCTTGCTAATGTCACCCAAAATCTGGTCGACGGGATGATTCCTTTGAATCATCGCTCGAACTTGAGTTGGAGGGGCCTGTGGCGCTTCTTCCTCCTCAACTTGGATTTCTTGTGCTCCCCCTTGATCACACGCCTCCTCTTGAGGAACCTGTTCATCATCTTGAGTTGGGGGTTGCACCATTGTTGAGGAAGAAGGTTGATCTTGCACTTGGTGTTCTTGCAGTCGCACATCTCCAATCGCCATGGTATGAATTGCGTCCATTGGAACATCATCCTCATCTACATCATCAAGATCAACTTGCTCTCTTGGAGAGCCATTAGTCTCATCAAATACAACGTCGCTAGAGACTTCAACCAAACCCGATGATTTGTTGAAGACTCTATACGCCTTTGTATTTGAGTCATAACCTAACAAAAACCCTTCTACAGCTTTGGGAGCAAATTTTGAATTCCTACCTTTCTTCACTAGAATGTAGCATTTACTCCCAAAAACTCGAAAATATGAACCGTTGGGTTTGTTACCGGTTAGAAGTTTGTATGACGTCTTCTTGAGGAGGCGATGAAGGTAGACCCGATTTATGGCGTGGCAAGCCGTGTTCACGGCTTCCGACCAAAACCGCTCGGGCGTCTTGAATTCTCCAAGCATCGTCCTCACCATGTCTATGAGCGCCATGTTCTTCCTCTCTACCACACCATTTTGCTGTGGTGTGTAGGGAGCGGAGACCTCGTGCTTGATTCCTTCCTCCTCTAGAAACTCCTCCACTTGAAGGTTCTTGAATTCGGACCCGTTGTCGCTTCTAATCTTTTTCACCTTGGGCTCAAACTCGTTTTGAGCTTGCCTTAGAAAGCACTTGAGGGTCCCTTGGGTTTCTGATTTATCCTGCAAAAAGAATACCCAAGTGAAGCGGGAAAAATCATCAACAATAACAAGACCATACTTACTTCCCCCGATGCTAAGGTAGGCGACGGGTCTGAAGAGGTCCATATGCAATAGCTCCAGAGGTCTTGATGTAGTCATCACGTTCTTGTTGTGATGAGCACTTCCCACTTGTTTTGCTGCTTGACAAGCTGCACAAGGTCTATCTTTTACGAAAGTTACATTTGTTAGACCTAACACATGTTCTCCCTTTAGAAGTTTGTGAAGGTTCTTCATCCCCACATGTGCTAGACGGCGATGCAACAGCCAGCCCATGCTAGTCTTAGCGATTAAGCATGCATCTAGATCGGCCTCCTCCTTCGAAAAATCAACTAAATAGAGTTTGCCGTCTAGTACACCCTTAAAAGCTAATGAACCATCACTCCTTCTAAAGATAGACACATCTACATTTGTAAATAAGCAGTTGTATCCCATATTACATAATTGACTAAGAGACAACAAGTTATATCCGAGCGATTCTACTAAAAACACATTAGAAATGGAATGCTCGGAAGAAATAGCTATTTTTTCTAGTCCTTTAACCTTGCCTTGATTCCCGTCACCGAATATGATTAAGTCTTGGGAATCTTTGTTCTTGACGTAGGAGGTGAACATCTTCTTCTCCCCCGTCATGTGGTTTGTGCATCCGCTGTCGATAATCCAGCTTGAGCCCCCAGATGCATAGACTTGCAAGGCAAATTAGGCTTGGGTTTTAGGTACCCAACTCTTGTTGGGTCCTACAAGGTTAGTAACAATAGCCTTAGGGACCCAAATGCAAGTTTTATCTCCCTTGCATTTTGCCCCCAATTTCCTAGCAACCACTTTATTATTTTTACATGAAAGTACAAAATTAGTGTTGCAGGCTTGAAAAACAGTAGTAAATTTATTTTGCATTTTCTTAGGTGCATGATGAACAACATTGTTCCTAGACATGTTTCTACCATGCATAAAGGAAGAACTTGAACCAAACATGGCATGTGAATCATAAGCATTAAAACTCCTATTATGATGAACATTTCTAGAAAATCTCCTATCATGATACATGAAAGCATGATTTTTATGAACATTATTAGCCATAGGGGCCTTCCCTTTCTCCTTGGCGGAGATGGGAGCCTTATGACTTGTTAAGTTCTTAACTTCCCTTCGAAAGCCAAGCCCATCCTTAATAGAGGGGTGTCTACCACTAGTGTAGGCATCCCTTGGAAATTTTAGTTTACCAAAATCATTTTCGCTAGTCTTAAGTTGGGCATTAAGACTAGCTACTTCATCATTTAATTTGGAAATGGAAATTAAATGTTCATTGCAAGCATCAACATTAAAATCCTTACACCTATTGCAAATTACTACATGTTCCACATGAGAACTAGTCTTATTTGCTTCTACTAATTTAGCATTTAAATCATCATTAATGCTCTTTAAACTAGAAATAGTCTCATGACAAGCAGAAATTTCACATGAAAGCATTTCATTTCTTTTAACTTCTAAAGCAAGAGACTTTTGCACACTTACAAATTTATCATGCTCTTCATATAAAAGATCCTCTTGCTTTTCTAACAATCTATTCTTCTCATTCAAAGCATCGATTAGTTCATTGATCTTATCAATTTTAGTTCTTTCTAAACCTTTGAATAAACTAGTGTAATCAATCTCATCATCATCACTAGAGTCCTCATCACTAGAAGTAGAGTAATTAGGAGTTTCTCTAGTGATTACCTTCTTTTCCTTTGCCATTAGGCAAGTGTGGCGCTCGTTGGGGAAGAGCGACGATTTGTTGAAGGCGGTGGCGGTGAGTCCCTCGTCGTCGGAGTCGGACGAAGAACAATCCGAGTCCCACTCTTTGCCAAGGTGTGCCTCGCCGTTAGCCTTCTTGTACGCCTTCTTCTTTTCCTTCTTCCCGCTTTTCTCTTGTCCCTGGTCACTATCATTATCGGGACAGTTAGCAATAAAGTGACCAGTCTTACCACACTTGAAGCAGGAGCGCTTTCCCTTCGTCTTGTTCTTTTTGGGATGCTCCTTGCGACCCTTTAGCGCCGTCTTGAAGCGCTTGATGATGAGGGCCATTTCTTCCTCGTTAAGCCCGGCCGCCTCAATTTGCGCCACCTTGCTATGTAGCGCCTCCCTGCTACTTGTTGCTTTGAGAGCAACGGTTTGAGGCTCGTGGATTGGGCCATTCAACGCCTCATCAACGTATCTTGCCTCCTTGATCATCATTCGCCCGCTTACGAACTTTCCAAGTATTTCCTCGGGCGACATCTTGGTATACCTAGGATTTTCATGAATAGAGTTTACAAGATGTGGATCAAGGACAGTGAAAGACCTTAGCATAAGTTGGACGACGTCGTGGTCCGTCCATCTCGTGCTTCCATAGCTCCTTATTTTGTTGACCAGGGTCTTGAGCCTGTTGTATGTTTGGGTTGGCTCCTCCCCCCTGATCATTGCGAACCTTCCTAGTTCGCCCTCCACCAACTCCATCTTGGTGAGCATGGTGACATCATTTCCCTCGTGCGAGATCCTGAGGGTGTCCCAAATCTGCTTGGCGTTATCCAAGCCGCTCACCTTATGGTACTCTTCCCTGCACAAGGATGCTAATAGAACAGTGGTTGCTTGTGCATTTTTGTGAATTTGTTCATTGATAAACATGGGATTATCCGTACTATCAAATTGCATTCCATTCCTTACTATCTCCCATATACTTGGATGAAGAGAGAACAAGTGGCTACGCATTTTGTGACTCCAAAATCCGTAGTCCTCTCCATCAAAGTGTGGAGGTTTACCAAGAGCAATGGAAAGCAAATGTGCATTTGAATTATGCGGAATACGAGAATAATCAAAAAAAAGTTTGAGTTGACCGTTTTCTTTTTCTCGTAGTCGTCGTCGTCTTTTTGGGAAGAGGAAGACTCATTGCTGTCGTAGTAGACTATCTTCTTGATGCGCCTCTTCTTCTTCCCGTCTTTCTTTTTGTGACTCAAGCCAGAGTCGGTGGGCTTATCGTCTTGTGGCTCGTTGAAGTTGGACTCCTTCTCCTTATCGTTGACCACCATCCCCTTTCCCTTAGGATCCATCTCTTCGGGCAATTAGTCCCTTTTGTGAAGAGAACGGCTCTGATACCAATTGAGAGCACCTAGAGGGGGGTGAATAGGTGATCTTGTAAAAACTTAAAACTTAAAGCCACAAACTTGATTAAATGTTAGAGCAATAAAGCCAAGTGGCTAGAGAGGAGTTCTTGCAAAACACAATAACCACAAAGAAATCAACACATAGAGGCACAGTGGTTTATCCCGTGGTTCGGCCAAGTTCAACACTTGCCTACTCCACGTTGTGGCGTCCCAACGGACGAGGGTTGCACTCAACCCCTTTCAAGCGATCCAAAGATCCACTTGAATACCATGGTGTTTCTCTTCCTTTCACTATATCCCGTTTGCGAGGAATCTCCACAACTTGGAGCCTCTCGCCCTTACAATTTGATGATCACAATTAAGCACGGAAGTAAGGATGGGATGAGCAACACACACAAGACACAAAATCAGAGCACAAACACGCACACAAGTCACAACTTGAGCTTGCAACACAACTCAAAGAGTTCTCTACTCAAATGGAGCTCTAGTTGCTATCACAAAGAATCGAATGCGCGGAAATGGAGTCTTGGTGCTTAGAGTTGATCAAAAAATGCTTGGTGTGCTCCTCCATGCGCCTAGGGGTCCCTTTTATAGCCCCAAGGCAGCTAGGAGCCGTTGGAAGCAATCCAGGAAGGCAATTATTGCCTTCTGTCGGGTGGCGCACCGGACAGTCTGGTGCACCACCGGACATCCCCTGTTCACTGTCCGGTGCAGATTGCTTTCCTAATTTGGCGCACCGATCGTTGAAGATATGGAGCCGTTGGCGCACCGGACACTGTCCGATGCACACCGGACAGTCCGGTGCCCCCATCTGACCGTTGGCTCGGCCACGCGTCACGCGCGGATTGCGCGGCCGAACGTTGGCCCGGCCGACCGTTGGCTCACCGAACAGTCCGGTGCACCACCGGACAGTCCGGTGATTTTTAGCCGATCGCTGTTGACTGCTTTCCCGAGAGCGGCGACTTTGCCGCAGACGACTCACCGGACAGTCCGGTGATTTATAGTCGTACGCCGCTATCGAGACCCGAGAGCAGGCTGTTCATCTGGACTGGTCCTGGCACAATGGACACTGTCCGTTGCACCACCGGACAGTCCGGTGCACCCAGACCGAGCAGCCTTTTGGCTGAACACAGCCAACTTAACTCCAACGCGATTTCTCCTGTTTCTAGCACTTAGACACAATACATTAGTCTTCAAAACAATATACTAAGTCTAGAAACATACCTTTAATCTTGATTTGCACTTCTTGAGTCTTTGGCACAAATATTACTCAAAGCATTTGTGTGGAGCACTTAATCACCAAAATCTTATAGTAATGGCCCAAGGGCACATTTCCCTTTCACATATGAAACAAGAAGGGTTTATCCTGTTAAAGCAAGGGGGAGATAACGTAATGTAGCATCTCAACAAATTCAACCATCTCTTCCAATATGCCATTGACCAAGTGAATACAGATCTAAAAAAGAAGAATTGTTTTATGTGGGGACTCAATGACAGGCTTTAGCAGAAAATGGCAACATGCTTGAACCTTACCTACAGTAGGGCTGTCAGTACAACACTGGCAGTGGAAGCAAAAAATGCAGGACATGGAATATCAAAGGGGTTTGGAGGTGAAAGGTCAAATCAAGGACCTGAGAAGAGAACCAGGTTGGTGATCCGAACTTTTAATCAAAATCGTTCTTCGCCTCGCCCACCTTCATATCCGTTCAAGGAGCCTGTCTTTATTCGTCCTACTACTGCCCCCGCTCCTACCAATCAGCCGAGTGCCCCTGGTACTCGTTTCCCCGCTCTTCCCAGTTCTTCCACTGGTTGCTTCAATTGTGGAAAGTAAGGACACTTGATCAAGGACTGCCCATACCCGAAGCAAAATAAAACCAATTTTCAACAAAACTCTGGGAACTCCAGCCAAGGAAAGGGGAACACAGCTAATACTTCAACGGGCAAGAATTTCAAGAAAACTGGACGGATTTATTATACCCAAGTGGCTACAACACCGGAGGGCGAGCTGGTAATGATGGGTACGTTCCTTGTTGCCAATCACCCAGCAGTTATTCTCTTTGATTCTGGTGCATCACATACCTTCACAAGCAAGAATTTTGTGGAAAAGCATTGCATTCCTTGCACTGAATCAAGGGAAGGATTTATTATCCACTCACTTGGGGGACGAATATTTACTAAGGAAGTAGCCTTCCACATACCAGTGACGTTGGCCGGACGGGAATTTCCAACCAACATGATTGTTTTAAAAAGTCAAGACATAGATGTAATTCTGGGCATGAACTGGTTAGCCCAGCATAAGGCCATCATCAATACACACTTAAGGACCATCAAATTGAGATATGGCCATGAACAGATTCAATTGTCCATCTCTGTAGCTGTCCCAGCCAAACCATCTGGACGAGTTTATGAAGCTATCGTACAAGAAATTCAGGTTATTCCGGTAGTATGTGAATTCCTGGATGTCTTTCCCGAAGATTTGCCTGGGTTGCCTCTAGAAAGGGATGTGGAATTCGTGACTGAACTAAAGCCCGATATGGCTCCTATTTCTAGAAGATCGTACCGAATGCCACCTAATGAATTGGCAGAACTCAAGAATCAACTACAAAACTTGCTTGAGAAGGGGTTCATTATGCCTAGTTCATCACCATGGGGATGTCTAGCAATTTTTGTTAAGAAGAAGGATCAGACATTACGAATGTGTGTGGATTATAGACCCCTTAATGAGGTCACCATCAAGAACAAGTACCCTCTTCCTCGGATCGATATCTTATTCGATCAACTTACTGGAGCATGGGTATTCTCCAAGATTGACCTCAGGTCAGGTTATCATCAGATCCGTATTTGACCTGAAGATATAACCAAGACCGCATTCACTATGCGGTATGGATTATTTGAATATTTGGTTATGTCTTTCGGATTAACAAATGCTCCATCCCACTTTACATACTTAATGAACTCGGTGTTTATGCCTGAGTTAGATAAATTTATGGTGGTCTTCATTGATGACATCCTGATCTATTCCAAAAATGAAGAGGAGCATGCTAAGCACTTACGGATCGTGCTAACGCGCTTAAGGGAGCACCAGTTGTATGCTAAGTTCAGTAAATGCGCATTTTGGTTAGAGGAAATCTAGTTTCTTGGACATGTATTATCTGCAAAAGGAATTGCGGTCGATCCCAGCAAAGTCAAGGATATTCTAGAATGGAAACTGCCAACTATAGTGCATCAAGTTCGAAGCTTCCTTGGACTGGCTGGATATTACCGCAGGTTCATTGTGGATTTCTCCAAGATTGTTAAACCTATTACGGGTTTATTGAAGAATGATACCAAGTTTGACTGGTCCTCCAAATGCAATAAAGCCTTCGAGCAGCTGAAGGTGTTATTGACCACTGCTCCGGTATTGGCTCAACCGGATATAGAAAAACCTTTTGATGTGTATTGTGACACATCGGGCAGTGGACTCGGATGTGTCCTAATGAAAGAGGGCCGAGTCATAGCTTATGCTTCAAGACAACTACACCGGCATGAGGAGCACTATCCAACTCATGATTTGGAATTAGCTGCAATTGTTCATGCCCCCAAGATATGGTGTCATTATCTGCTGGGAAATATATGTCATATATATACAGATCATGAAAGTCTGAAATATATCTTTACCCAGTCAGAACTGAACATGAGGCAAAGAAGATGGCTTGAGCTAATTAAAGATTATGACTTGGAAATCCACTATCACCCAGGAAAATCCAATGTGGTGGCAGATGCTCTGAGTCGCAAAGCTTCCAGTCACTGTCTTACAGTAAGGACCCCTGACATCACCCTATGTCAAGAAATGGAAAGATTGAACCTGGGTATGATACAACAAGGAACTTTGACACAATTAAAGCTTGAGTCAGTTCTTCTACAGAGAATTATTGATGCCCAAAGAACTGACAAGGGTATGAAACATATTCATGAGAAAATAGAAGCCGACAAAGCAAATTGCTTCAGAAAAGATGACCAAGGAATATTATGGTTCAATGATCGCATAGTTGTGCCTAAAGATGCTAATGTCCGTCAACAAATTTTGGATGAAGCTCATCTTAGTCGATATTCCATTCATCCTGAAAGTACTAAGATGTATCAAGACTTAAAGCAACACTATTGGTGGACAAAAATGAAGATTGAAATTGCACGCTATGTGGCAAGATGTGACACCTGTAGACGTGTCAAGGCAGTGCATATGAAGACCACTGGACCATTACAATCCTTGCCAATCCCAACATGGAAATGGGAAGATATTAGTATGGACTTCATTGTGGGATTGCCCCGCACAGTTAAAGGATTTGATTCTATCTAGGTTATAGTTGACCGGTTTACCAAGATAGCAAATTTTTTGCCCGTTAAGACAGATCATCCAGTTGGTGTCTATGCCCAGTTATACATAGCTCATATTCTCAGTTTGCACGGGGTTCCAAAAACAATAGTGCTGGACCGCGGACCATAATTTGTATCCAAATTTTGGAAAGAGCTCCATAAGTCTCTGGGTACTAAGTTGCTCCACAGTTCGGCCTACCATTGTCAAACAAGTGGACAAACTGAAAGAGTAAATCAAATCCTTGAAGATATGCTGCGGGCATGTGTCCTAGAGTTTCCATAAAAATGGGATGAATGTCTGCCATTGGCAGAGTTTTCATATAACAATAGCTATCAAGAAAGCATTAAGATGGCACCATTTGAAGCACTGTATGGGCAACGATGCCGGACACCCTTAAATTGGTCAGAACCTGGAGAAAGGTGTTTTTTCAGGCCCAACATGGTTAAAGAGACGGAAGAAAAAGTCCAATGGATCATACACAACTTGAACGAAGCACAAGCTCGGTAGAAGAGTTATGCCGACAAACGACGCCGACCCTTGTTCTTTCAAGTCAAAGATCATGTGTACCTGAAAGCATCAACAATGAAGGGTGTTAATCGATTTGGAGTAAAAGGAAAGTTGGCACCCCGATACATTGGCCTATTTCCCATTCTTGAACAATGCGGACCAGTGGCATACCGACTTCAACTGCCAGAAACATTGTCTATAGTGCATAATGAGTTCCATGTATCTCAATTGAAGAAGTGCCTTCGGATTCCTAACCGAACCATCGATGTGGTGGATGTTGCTTTAGAACCAGATTTGACTTATTCAGAACATCCCATTCGAGTTTTGGATCAGAAGGACAGGATCCCCGAAAAAGGACTCTTAAATTCTATAAGGTACAATGGAACCAGCATACTGAAGATGAAGCTACCTAGGACACTCAAGACTTCTTGGAGAAGAACTTCCCTGGGTTTTTAGCTTCATGTAACCTGTAAGATGTGTACATTTGATTGTAAAGTTGGGATAAACCCCATACCACCCCCTGCTCTGTAAGACAAATAAGGAAATAAAGATGTGATGTGTTTCCTTTTCCATTACTTACCCTAAGACCTTAAATCTCGGGACGAGATTCTTTTATGGGGGGAAGGATGTAACACCTCTGGTGTTACTGGCACTAAAATTTGAGCATAACATCATGTGCATTGACATATTATGTTGTTTGCTACACCTAGAATGCATTCACTAGGTGAAATTTCAAAACAAGTTGTGATGATGTGGCTTAAGGTGTACTTAATACTAGGGTAGGGTTCTTAACCCTGGAATTAGGGCCTATGAATGAAAGTGAAGCCAAATGAGTAAAACCTCAAAATCTATTAGAAATGTTCACAAGATATAAAGTTTGGTGAACTTTAGTGGCACAAAAACCCTAGTGTGCCCAAACCCTAAAAACAAACCCTAGAAAACCCTAATTGGAGCCCTAGGGGTGTAAATGCAAATTCTCTGCATTTTTGGACCAAAGTGCAAATAACAAAGTGATAAAATACCACAAACCAAGTAACTTTCACATTGAAGGATTCTCATGTAATGTGGAAAGATTTGGACTTATTTGCAAAAGTACCCCATGAACACTATATGTTAAGTCTGAATTTCAGTGGAATGGGGTCACTTTGGAAGTCTATATCTCTAAATTTATAAGGATTTTTCCCTAAGTCAATAAAACAAAATTGTAGAGCTATGTTAGAGGTACAAATTTGATCAAGTGATTAAGCCCTAGTGCTACATGGAAATGGGTGAAAATAGACATGAAACTGGTCTGTCAGTCGACCTTGACGCTGAATCAGGACTGACAGTGATCTAGGGCTGAGTTTGGGAGCTATTTTGAGCATGATCCAGTAAGTATTTGTGTATGATTGCTATAACAAAATCAAATCTGGACTATAGGACAACAACTTCGTTACAGATAGATTAAGTAGTTGCCACATCAAAATCAAAGATTAAGGCCCTGCGAATCGCTTTATCAGGCGCTCTGATGACAGTTCTGATGGTACAGTAACCTGAAGAAGAATCCAGGTTCAGTGAACTCACAACCGATGATCCCGCGCTCGGATTCATGCCAGTTGCCGCGAATCGTGCTCAGCGCAAAGTGGATAACCGAGGTGAGTAAAATATCTTGACGCCCGGATTGGCTCGGACCCGATCACTGGGTGGTTCACCGTACCCACTTCTTCTGCGGTCGGCCGAGATGATCTTCGCCGGTGTTGGCCGCTTACCGTTCGTGCGCCACGTGCCTAGGAGCTTTAAAACATTGCAGTGAACCGTAGTAGTTAGTCTGTCCATCACCGGAGGCTCGCCATGGTGAAAGCCACGATAACGCTCTCGCCACTAACTTCCCCTCTCCCCGACCGCCAGCGTGCTTTCTTCAAATTGGACGCCACCACTGATGGAGTCTATAAATTGCTGCCCTAGTGAGCTCTGCTAGGTTATTACGCACCCAGTGCACCAGCTCACACCTCTGATCATGCACCAGAGCCTCCCAATTTCGCATTTCCCCCAAATCCGTTTTCCACGCCACCTTGAACACTTCGCTGTGGCCAGCACTCTGCAGGTCAGTTCAAGCTTTTTGATTGGTGTTCTAGCCTCCCTCAAGCCTCCTATTGCTCATAGACCCATTTGATTAAGCTAGACCGCACCAAATAGTCACGAACACCTTGGATTGTCTCTGATTTTCTCTGTCATCGTGGACAGAGAGATTCCGGCCCGATTCGTGCAATTAGTTGAGGGATTAGGGTTGCCTGCGATAGGATTTGGTGTTAGCCAAGTTAGGGCACCAGCCGTTGCGTATTCCGGCCAGTACAAGTTCGCCGGAGGCATGCTCGTCGTCGTTCACCGTCGTGGACTTGGCGCTGCGAAGAAACAGTAGTGCAGGGGCCTAACTATGAATGTCAGAGACACAGATGAATAGTGCGCAGGGTTCTTTACCAGTTATTTGAAAGGCCGAGGTCCTCTGCGTAAAGTTGTTATCACGGCAGCGCGCGCGGGCGCGTTTCGCCTGGACGTGGGCCGGTTCGGGCTGGTTTTAACCCATCACTGTTCATCATTTTCCCTTTTCTTTTTTCTGCCAGGCTTAGGAAATTTATAGAAAATTCTAGAAAAATGATAAAATCATGGGACCAATTTTACTAGACTTCTAATTTCCCCTAGTATTTAATAAAAATAGTTCCAAGATTTTTAGTCCCAACCATGAATTATTTAACATTTAAGAAGGCCTAAACCTAGTCTTTTAGAATTTTAGAAATTACTTGATTGCTCCAAAAATCATAAAACTTTTTGGGCCAACTTAATATGATAATTAGAGCCTTTGGGGGAAGTTTGACATGTTTTGGACATTTTTTTATCCCAAAACCCCAAAACCCTACCTTCTTATAATAAAACTGCCTAACCCTACTAGGGTGTTAACCTAGAAAACCCTAGTGACTTAGGAGTACCGTGAAGGAAAGTTATATTCAAGATATAACTTACTATGTTCTACTATAAATGCATGATCATAGCATCACATGGGAATTTATGTATGTATATTGTTATGTTTAGAAAACAAGGAAGAAGTAGTTGAAGAAGAAGTTGCACCACCAACTGAGCCTCCACCTGTCGGGAATAGTTTTTATTTTGATATCTGTGGAACAGATCCCGAATCCCCTACAACACAAGGCAAGTCCCGGTGCATTTACCTTTCCTTGTTGTTTTTAATTCTTTATCACTTGAAATGATGCATTAGGTGATAGGAGTTGAATGCTACACAATTGCTGCATTTCTACCTTGAAATTGATTACCATTCCTTGATACCTGTTTTACTTAAGAAGTTTTCTGATGCTTAGTTTTGCTTTAGAAAACAAAATTGTTTTGTTTTAACAAAATATGATGCTTCAGATGGAATGGGATGTTTTCAAAAATAAAACTTGATGGTGAATCCATCATGGTCGTGATGGGTTCAACATCGGAAAGATGTACCTCTGACAGGTACCAAACTTTGGGATTGTAAATGATAAAGACGAGACCGGGTAGGTGACTTGCATGAGAAGGAAGTCTCGGTGTAGTATCTCCGTTTGAGTCGCTTAAGGACCATGTCGATGTGGGCCTGCTGACCGAGGACCCTTTAATTGGTCACATGCCTCGTCATGGGTAAGCTTTGCCTTGGGCAGACCAATACCAGAAAGGCCAAAACGCAATGGGAGTGGAGAGATGGCAAGAGTAGCATGTACCCTCCATGGCAAGAGGCTGGACGGTGGTGTATCTGTGCTCTCGGTTGGCGTGAACCCGGTCTCGTCTTGAGAAACCCGGTGGCGAGTTGACATATGCAAGGGTTAAGTGCTACATATGTCGTGTGATTGGAGATCCCCAGCTGGGTATTAATCGATTCGGATCGCCGTTACTTCTCGGACATGAAGACTTGGTCACTGACTTACACGTAGCAATCCAGTGAACTAAAGGGATGATGAAAAGATGGCTAGTGTAGGCCAAGTGCTTGAACTAGGGTAGATAGAACTCTAGATTCAGGTAATGACTTAACCTGATAATAAAACTAGATTTTTAAGGATCCACTGTTAGTAATCATTTCTGCAAATAGAGTCTTTGATTCTTGAATAGCCTTACCTTGACTCCCTCAAGTCAGCATATCCTTGAGAGTCTTTTTCTTTTTTTGGGTAAGACTTGCGAAAGTACACTCCGTACTCAGAGTTTTCGAACCCATGTTGTTGTATGTGAGGAAACAACAGAGTTTTGTTGTTTCTGTTCAAAGGTGGTACCCAAGGAGCCCCAGCAGTGAAGATAGTCGTGGGAGGATGTTGGCCTCCCACTTGAAAACAATAAACTTTTGTGCGGGAGGGTGTTTTGCCTCCCTGGTCTGTAATTATACTTTATGCACTCTAAATACCCTGGTATTGTAATAATAATACTCTCTATATATATTTTATGAATGTAAATTAAATTATTGTAATCTACTTCCGCTTATTCTTTCCTCCGATGTGATGTAATATCTGCGTGACGGGTGAAGCGCTCTTGGGCGAAATGATGAGGATATAGTTACTGAACTTGTCGAGTGATTATGTGCTTCTACAGGGTTGTCCAAGGTCCTTAGGACAAGGACAACTGTAGGTGGGCCTAATACCTTATGAGGTTCCATCACATTGACGGTGCCCTAGGCTGTTCCATATGTAGCATGTTGAGCTAGTGCGAAGTGAGACCAGCTAATGCAAGAAACCACCACCTCTTTCGAGTCTGTCACAATTCCAGGATTATGTAGGCGACATAGGTTACCTAGGACTTGATTAACCTATCTATGGTGACCCCAGCCATCAAAAGATGTGTCATCCCATTGGTTGCATGACAAAAAACATGAAATTCATGTATTATACACTTTGTATAGTAAAATAAAGAAATATGTAAGAACATAAATGGCCAAATTTGAGTACCTATCACCAACTGGGATGATTAGTACTCGAGGTTCTGACTGTGTAGGCGTTGAGGGAGGGAGGACAAAGTGGCCTTTCCGAGTGCCCCTCGGTCGAAAGGCAGAAGCCTTGATGGTCTCGTCATTCGCCTGTTCCTCAGCATCAGTGGCCACGACCTCATGCCCTTGCACCCCTGCATTTGTGGCCACAACCTCTTCCTCATGGCGCTGCACCTCCTCCACTTCCTTCGGACATGCCATAGAGACCTATAAGACACATTTATATATATATATATATAAGTGAATGACAAATAAAAGCAATTACATAAACATTTACATCGGTACTCCTTTGTAGAGAGATAGGTCTATCACGTGGCTCTGGCCTAGCGTGTCTCAGCAACACCTCCTATCTATTCTAGCTAGAAGAACTCTCTTGGAAAAGGGAATGACCACGTGCACTAGGGTGTATCATGCTAGCCGCATTAAGGAACCCCCTCGTCATGTGCCTGGTTTTCCTACTACTCATCTTGTTCAATAGAAAAACATTAAAAGTATTAGCTCCATAAAATTAAATATAGTTAACAAAAGCAAATAATACATAAATAATTTAAATCAACTACAAGTAAAGTATACATTACACATCAAAATTCATCGTCACCACGATCAAGGAGTCTTCGTCGTGGTGTGGTTGTTTTGTTACTTGCTTATTGTTTTCGTTTCGGTGCAACACCCTCATCGACAGTGATATCATCACGGTCTCCAACTAGTGAGTTGAGCACAACACCCTCATCCACAGTAAAAGTGGTTGGTAATTCTTTTTCCTGATACACCTCATCGACCTAGACGTCTTCAAATTGATAACCAACAGTGCAAGGAGTATGTAAACATTCCCTAGGGTTCACCTTGTTAACTACCCACCATGCTTTAAACTTCAGGTTTGGGTACGACATATAGTACAACTTCTCGCACAGGTGTGCAAGCATAAAATTATCATGGCCTCGGTGTCGTTCCTTGTGCTTGACTTCAGTTGTGCCATATTGACTTTGTCTAATCCCATTATTGTTGTTGAACCATTCACATAGGAAGAATACTACTATTAGAGTTTTGTTCCCAACAAAATTAAACTCAAGGATGTTTTGAATGATACCATAGAAATTAGCTTCTCTTTCGTGTGCATCGAGTGTCATAGTCATAACACCAGTATTATGTGTGGCTGCGCGAGGACGAGACTTTTCAAATAGGTGAGAACGAAAACAAAAACCGTTCACATCGTATCACCAAAGCTTCTACAAGTCATCATCCCGTAAGATAGTTGTCTAAAGTCCTAATGTATGTTAGGGGTCTTCGTGCACTACAAATGATATGGAGTTAAAATAAAAATACTACCTTGCTAAAAAGGCTGAATGACACCAAAGGGATATAAATAGTTTACATGATCCCAAAACCAGTCAACAAAATTTGGTTTTCCTTGTCTCCCATGCCGTCGCATTGTATCTAGCTGTTTGCTTGTGGGCTAATGGGAATGTGTCTAATTTTCCTCATCGAACTTAATGTACGACAAATAAATAATTAAAGTTCCAATCTACTAATGCCAAAGAAATTATGGGGAAAACGACTCACTTGAAATATGGCTCTAGCTCTTCCATATTTGAGAACATGTATTGCAATCCAGACATTTGTTCATCCATGCTAAGGTGTAGAAAGTGACATTACTAGCAGTTGTGCCTCTCCATTGGAAAATTTTGAGATCACTAACATGAGGTTCCTCATTGACATTGTATCGCATCATAGGCGCATAGACATTGTGTTCCTCTCTAAAATACACACTCATGAAGAATGAAACCTCCTTTAGCAAAAAAACTTCGGCGATGCATCCTTCTACTCTAGCCTTATTCCGAACCATGGCTCGCAGGTTTTTGAGTGCATGTTCAATGTGATACATCCACCTATATTATATAGGTCCACCAACCTTTGCCTCATATGGAATGTGAATAAGTAGATGCTGCATCAGATTGAAGAATCTTTGTGAGAATATTTTTTCTAGCTTGCATAGCAACACTGGTATTTATTTCTCCAATTTCTCCATCATATTTTTACTAATTTCTTTAGCATAGATCTGCCTGTAGAAATAGCTTAGCTCAAGTATTGCTTGCCACATGGCGTCGGGCATGTAACCATGAAACATGACAGGGATAATCCTCTCCATTAGTACATGGAAGTCATGGCTCTTTAACCCAGTTAGTTTTCCCATTTTCAAATTCACATCTCTTTTCAAGCCCGCAGCATAACCAACAAGAAATTTGATTTTTTGCATCCATCTTATCACCTCGATCTTGTCATTATATGTAAGACAGTACAAGGCACGTGGTGGTTTGCAGTTGTCATTGAGCACTTGGGATGGTCGGTCAAAAATCATTACTAGATCTCTTCGAGCTTTTGGATTGTCCTTTGTTTTTCTAAATTCATGCAGGTGTGTATCAGGGCTTTGGAAACATTACTTTCATAGTGCATGACATCAATTTTGTGCACAAGAATCAATGAAGCCATATAAGGGAGCTCCCACAGACCACATATATGTATCCAGTTGTGGTCGACTTTGAATCCTTAGTACTTCTGTCAGAGTGAATTAAGTTAAAACATGTTCTATTGGAGTAGAGTCTCATTTATTTCATTAGTATTATCCTTCTTGTTAAGGAACTTACATCAACTTTAGCCTTCGTTAGGTTAGATTAATCTGTCACATTAGACTAGATCTAAGTATGACTAGCTTCGACTAGATAAGATCCAGTTAATTTGGGTTAGATCATGATCATCGTGGGATAAGTCATGTGGTTTTAGTCACACAAATATAAATTAGATCTGATATCAATATTTTGGATTAGATCCTAGTTGTTACTTTAGGATAAGATAAGTAAAGTGGTTAGCATAAGTTGATTCCTCCAAGATAAGATGAATCTATTAAGATAAGAGAGAATCTTTTAAGATAAAATGGATCTATTAAACTAGATATATTTTTAATAGGGAATACTCTGTGTTATCTATTTTATAAATATTTTCCCTTATGTCTAGGTGTATATGCAGATGCTATTGTGGACATTACTCCACAACCCATCACACTCAATCAAAGATCCAAATCAGACAAGTATCATAAAGAACAAACACTCAAGCGTATAAATATCTATAAAAATAGTTTTGTTTTTGTTCCTAAGAGTAGGTCTCCTATTCCTAAAGGTCACTTCATGTACAGGATTTCAAAGTGCGAAATCCACATTTGTCTTTTAGAAAGGAAAGGTAAGAATAATCAGAGTAAAGCGGAAATAGATGAGAAGAGATTAAGAAAAGTTTAGAATAGAATCAGAGTAGCAAAGGTAAGTAAGTATTGGTTGTCCAGTTCTATCTAGGTTTCGTCCTACAGTCAACATCCTCTAATACCACTTCTATCACACCCGGATTTAAGGGATAAAGCCAGGTGCATCTCATATATGTGCCAAAGAAGACAACACATATAATAACAAAGTATATAGAGATAAATGTCACAAAATCATCGGAGTACTTATTACATAGCGTAAGTCTTACAAAATAAATGATAAATATAAAACGAACTAAAGTCCATCCTTGGCACCATAAAGTCAACTGGGAGACGCCACCTAGATCAAGTTGAACTACTCGTTGTGTGGCTCCTCTTGAACCACCTGTTCTTCTCCTGTGGGGGGGTGAGACAGCAAGGGTGAGCTCACACATGCTCATCGCTCAACAAGTTGTGGGGAATAATGTGCATGAACTCACCAAAAGTGGGAGTTCATGTGATGTGTAAGGCTGATCAACAATAGAGGTTAAAGGGGAGCATTGATTTTAATAAGTTGGTCAAATTTTATTAGTAGTTACTAAATGTAAGTAGATACCAAACCATAATAAGAATATAACAAAATTAATAATAAATCCCATGCAATGCAAATGACAAATTTAATTTAGTTCCATAATTTAATCACGCGAGAGTCCTGAGCTGCTCTTGACCGTGAGCTCGGCTAGTATACCAGTTTTAAACTTTGCAGAGGTTGTACCCTGTACCCACAAATCATGTTATCCAGCTGCCATGGGGTTGTACGGGCCCCATACACCTCTACCAAGGAAGCGAGACAGGGTAACACTACAAGGCCTTTACAAAGTTCCACTAGTTTCCGAAAACCCGCTACAATTTATGGGAAGAGCAATTGCAATAATCCCTCGTCTGACTGCCATCGGGTAAGGTAGTCTTCCACTAGCTTTCCTAATTAGTCAGCCAAGGGCGTTCCATTCCACCCATGTGGTGGCACGTGTTTCTCAAGTTAAGCTCCATGTTCCAATTAAAATTAATGATCATGACATGAACATAAATAACACAACAGAATAATCGGAACATGGATATAATGAAATATTAACCCAAAACCATATAAAGCAATAACAAAACTACCCAAATGATTCAGGGGTAAATAAGGTAAAAGATAATCAGACTAGGGTGACCTATTGGGTCCCATCAAAATTGAACCTATGCATGAATATCCGATGACTCGTGACCTCGCGCTAGTCGTAGCAATACAAACAAACAATGTATAGGCAGAATTAACATCACACCAAACATAAGAACAAACTGCATAATAATAATCTATGCGTTGCTACGAGATCGTGGGTTCGCGAACCACTAAATTCAGAGTTACGGTTAAGGATTATGATTAATGGTAGATCTATGTGATTAAACTATATTATAAATTGATTAGCATATACCATATGAGAGAATATTCTATGAATAATTAAATCAACTTTAATCCTAATTATAACTTAACTAACGATCATGTTTTAACCACATTATAATTATGGTCAGGTTAGTTCTGATTTAGAAGAGCTAATCTAGTAGACATAGAATAATTAAATGTTTAACTATAAAATTATGCAATATGGTAATAATTAATGCTGTTACTGCGTAGTAAATACTCATACGAAGCTAACGCAACTGGAACGAGTCAATTCGGAATTAAATCGGAGGAGTTATGAATTTTTGAAGGTTTTATGTATTTGATACAAGATTAATTAAGAGATAAGTTTTAGTGTGGCTTTCATGTCAAAACAGTGGCACTAAATAATAAAAAATAATATTACAAAATTATAGGAACTGGAATGGCTCAATTTGGGCTAAGTATGAATTTTATATGAACTAAACAAGTTCTAGGAATTGTTTTTATATTAAAAATTCATTTCTATAATTAATTAACTAATTTCCTTGGATCAGTGGACTGCGCACCAAAATTAGGCAAATGCAGGGGCTATTCCATAAAAGTTCCTTAGACTCAGAGGTATCCCACGAGGACGGTAGGTTGATTTTCTATTACCCCGAGAGCTCTTATGTAAAGATGGCTCGTCGAAGGGGTATCATGCATCCAGGGCCGTTGGATCAACAGCCGAGGGCACTGATTAGATCGGAGCTCGGCCGAACCGGTATACGACCGGTCCGAAGTGAATCTGACGGTCAAGAATTAATGATGGCGTGAGTTATCTGCATCCCTAAGATCTAATCCTAGGCGCTCCTTCCCCATCCAACGGCTGACGCTTACCTTCAAACGAAAAGTTATTTTGCTTCTAATCTAGAGCGTTGCTTTAGATCCAACGGTCCCAGATCGCCTCCTACCTCTATCTCCCTCACTAGACGATGCGCCGGCCACCGCGCACACCAACCTGAACACGGCGGCGTCATTTCCATGCACCCTATCCTCGTGATACTCTACCCTATACCACAATTCGATGGAGCAATACGCCGAGAGGAGGGAGATGAACATAGGGGGGACTCACATTTGCCAGCCCGAGACGAGGTGGCGCCGGACCACGGTGAAGAGCGAACACAAGGATGCGGCGTGCTCCGACGAGCACTTCTCGGTTCCCCTCTCCAACAACCGCCACCACCTCATTCATGCTACCCCGGTGAAGATACCGAGCGGTGCTCAAAGCCTAGGCGAGGTCACATCCGCGGTCGTCATTGCCGGCTACACGATTCTTTCCCCTCCAGCGGCGAACTCCTTACGGTGTGGATGACGCGGTCACCGGTTCTCCGCACAATCTGAGGTGGTGTTGGCCTTCGGGATGGTCTGCAGACGTTGGGGTACGATGGCCAGGCGCCTAGGAGGCTTTATCCCCAGGATGAAGCAGTCACTAGGTCGGTTCCAGGTTCCGCGCGAGGTGGGTGCAACGACCTGCCGAGGAAAGAGGAGAATCTGGCATGTGGGGGCCACCTAACAGCGTAACGAGACATGTGAGCCAGAGAGAACTATGGGCGTGACTGCCGTTGCCCTATGGGCCCGCCTGTCAGTAGCGCATGCAAAGAAAAGAAAAAAGGGGGAAGCGTTTGGGCCGCGCGGGTGTAAGCGAGTGAATGGGTCGAATGGTGATTGTGGCCCAAACAGATTTCCTTTCTTCTTTTCTCCTTTTCTTTCACATTTTATGGTTTGAATTCCCCTCTTTAAATTCAAAAATCTAGTGTTTGAATTCAAATGAGTTGTGAGTTTCACACCCAGATTAAGTGGTCAAATAAAAGTGCCCTCATGAAAAGTATATTTACTCATCTATTTTTGTTTCTTTACAGTATATTGTTTTCCTTTTCTTCTCTCTTCTTTTCCTTATTCATTTTCAAATTCTTGATTTCGATGTAGGTTTAATCCCCAATTTCAATCCTTAATATATTTTTATTACCATTATTGTTATGATTTAAATGCACAAACAAATAAACTCCAACATGAAGCACTATTTTCTTTATTTAATATAATTGATAAAAAATGAGAAAATTAACACAAGTAGTTAAATAAACCTTTTATATTTTCCCAATTCCTGTACAATCTATTCCTCCCAACATTGGGGTATTACAAATCCTACCCCCCTGAACAAGAATCTCGTCCTCGAGATTTGTAAGAAAAGGGATATAAAAGAATTGGTTTGTAATTCAGCCTTTAGACTATAATTGGTTCAGAAATCTAGAATCTCAGTTTTTTATACTCAATAGTGGTTGATTAAGAGAGCCTAGGTATCCATATGTATAGCCCTTTTATTTTGTAGGATAAATGTAACACCCCAGGTGTTACTTAGGGTTTTCACTCAAGCCTACACTATTGAACCCATCATCACATGTGGTTTAGTTTGAGCAAAAGACACCAAACTTGGGGGTCAAGATCCTAAGTAGGTGTAACCCATCTTAGAAGTCATGCTTTGGCCTTATCATGCACCTAAAGAGGAGAGAATGGCTCAAACCCTAATTCAAATCCCTTTAGGCAAATGGAGCCCTAGAGAGGAGTATAGCAAAAAGGCTATGGAAACCACATTATCATGACTTGGGCTAATTATAAAAGTTGTAGTACACTTAATACGCTACAAAAAATAGTAAGAGAGTGACCCCAAAAAGGCTTCAGAAAACCCCCAAAAAGTTCACCAAAGAGAAGGGCATAAAAGAAAAATCAGATTTCTCTCAATTTCAAAACCAGCCCTCTTTCAAAGATCAAACATGTTCACATTTTTCCAAACCTCAAAACCATAGGGCCCAATTGACAAAATGGCGCCTAAAAACCCCTAGAGCAACCTAGAAAAATTTGAACCCAACCCTAAGTCGTTTGACACGACTTGACACAGTTTTTGTCTCGAGCTAGACAACTCAGACAGAGCAAACTTCACACCACAATATCTCTTAACCCCGACCATATCTTTGCTTGGAACTCACATGGAAAAGATAGGATATGGTGCAGAGAAGAGACCGTACATGGGATTTTTGCTGAGATCTACACGCTAAGGCGACCAAACAGGCCTTTGAACACCGGCAGAAGTAAACCACCACGTGTTCGACGTGGGCAGGCACTCGGGAACGCGCCCAGAGCACGCCCGCACGCGCGCCCTCGGCCGCCCCCGTGCCCGCGCCCGTGCCATGCCCGCGAGTGGCTATAAAGCCCACCCTCATGCACGGCCACCTTCCCTGTCGCCCTCTCAGCACCGCGCCTAGCCTTCCTGAGCCAGTCCGCAGCTCCGGCGACCTCCCCGCAACCCGCTAGAGCCGCCCGAGGGTGACCACCGTGACCAAACCAATCCCGCCCACCTCCGCTCGATCCGTGCCCTCAGATAGCTTCCTCGAGGGGCCGTGAAGCCTTCTCAAGCTTGAGCCGAGGACCAGCCCTTCCGGAACAGTGCGCTCACGCTCGCCGGAGTTCGTAACCCCGCCGGAGCACGTGGACCGGGTAAACCACCGAACCATTTCTCGATTCCTTGCGCGCATAGCCTCTACATCACCCAGTGGAGCTCCTCGTGCACTTTGATTGAACCCTACCGCCGTGGTTTGGCCGGAGCAGGTGCCACCGACGACCTCCGCCACCTACGCTCGTGGCCAGAGCAGCTCCAGCCACCTCCGACGCCGAGCCGCACACCAACGTGACCGCCGTGACCTCCCCGACGTCACCGACCACCCCACCGGAGCTATACTGTCGCCGGTAAGCCTCGTCGCCATGATCTTTGCCCCGGTTACTGTTCCAGCCAGCCAAGGATTGCGGGTTAGATATAGGATAAGTTCAGGGGGTTTTGTGTAAGGTCAGCGATTCATGCAAATAGTTGACCGAGGGCTGATTTGTGAGAGAAAAGGGGGAAGAAAACCTAGGGACTTCAGCGCAAATCTTTTTTTCTTTTCCCATTTCAAATTTACTTTTTAAATACTGCAGAGAACTTGATAAATACATAACTTGAAGAATAATCATCCAAAATTAGGCAAACCAATTTTGCTAGACTTTGTGAAATATAAACTATCAAGCAAAAATAGTAAACTCCATGGTTCCTGTAATGTTTTCTAGAGTTTTGATTTAAATAAGAAAACTGCCCAAAACTTAATAATAAAGGGAAAAATATAAATGTTGTTAGACCAGGGTTGAGAAAAATAGTGGAGACACTAACCTAGTAGTTACACTGTTTAAAATTAATAAACACCCCAGTATACAAGGTTAAGGAAGATTTATTCACTAAAACTTGTTTATGCTCAAACTTAGGAAAATGACAAAAACGGGTTGAAAATGGAAACCAGAGGGCAACCATATTTTTCCTAGCATGCCTAAGTGATGTAGTTCCCAAGAAAAATCTGTTGAACCATACTCCAGTGAAAAGAAATTGCACTCACATTTATTCATAGAAAAACAGAGAAAACTTTGAAAAGTCATAAGAAAATTATTCTAAGGAGAAAACACCCCTACCTTAGGAATGACTACTCTCGTGCTAAGAAGAACCTAGGAAAAATACAAGTTCTGTTGTTTGATACTTTTCAAATAGCAAGTTAGTTATAAGTGTCTTTTTGGCATTAAACATTAGAAAATCATAACTAAATAACCACTAAGTAACCCTCTGTGATTTTTGGCACAAAAGGATGTTATTACCCATAGATACCAGCAAAAATAACTTAGTACAGAACCTACTCCTAGATAAGAGTTGTAGTGCGAAGTGACCCCTCTGCCCCAACTTTTGTTATTTTTGTCCAGGGCATATTATATTTATTTTTGACCTCAAATTTATAGGATAGACTACAGTGAGCAATATTAACCCACTGTAATTTTTATAGAATTTTTGTAAGATTTGAAATCACTGTTGTAGTTCAAACCCACCTTAAGAGCATAAATAGAAAATGAACCTAGGTTATCAACTAAGCAAAACCTCAAACCTAGGTTGCTAATCATAAACCACCAAGAGATTCTTGTAACAAGGAAACCCTAAGTTATCAACTAACTTAGTTTTTCCTTTACTATGCATAATGGTTACTAAATTCTGCATATCATAGCATACAAATATCTTATTCATTGCATTCGATAGATTGCAACCTCGCTGACGGAGAGTACGTGCTCATACCTGAGCAAGGAGTTGATCGGGCAGGAGTCCAGGAGCCAGCACTCGAGCCTGCCACCGAGGATCTCCCCGCAGCCCCAGCTTTGGAAGGCAAGCCCCGGTTTTATGCATAACCAGTTCTATATATTATTTTACTGCACTTAATGATTGTAGGCTTGTATGGTGCACTTAAGTGTAGGAGTTGCCTGAAACCCTAGTTGCATTGACTCAGGATTTCCTTTGGAGATGGATACTAGTATGCTAGGTCGAGTAGCTGCTTTAATAATTAGGGATCTCGGTAGAAGTCGAGTGATTTTTCTAGCACTCGCGCGAGGTCAGGAATTGGTTATACCCACTTTCATATTGTACTGATGTGGTCTTTGGACAACAATCCATGGGGATTGGTTGTCTACGAGATGGAAATTGGAATAAGGATTAAGGTGTGGTACCGTGAGTCAAGCGTTTGAACGTACTAAACATATGCCAAGAAATATGGTAAATCGATAAGCCTAGTACCTGATTGAACCTAGCAGTAGACTTTACCCCTCACGCGACCTGAGACGTGGTCTCCCATTCCGGTTATGGTGGGTACAAGTGCGGTCACTGCACGACGGCAGTCGGGGTCAGTGAGGCATTGTACGCCAAGGCAGTGAGCCCTGATCTGCTGGCGGGGAATCGATGGGGAAGGTTGATGTGCGTGGGGACGGAGTGCCTCGCCACGTCGTGTGTTTAGGTTTACCTTGCAAGGGTAAAAACTCGATTCGAGTTGTCTGCTTCTCGCAGCTAATGAGACTGCTTGATCCATGCTGCTACATTGAGTAACAAGTGGAAATGTGATGACTTGGCAAAAGTTGTTGATTGCTAAATGTTTGATACCATGTATGATTAGATAGGTACACATTTAGTCTTAAGAGAGCCACACTAAAACTTGAAAAAGCTAAAACTTGATTTTTAGACCCAGCTAGTGCTTTTGGCAAGCAAACCCCTCAGCCAAACAGCTGCATGTCTAGAGGTAGAGGAGTAGACTCCTCACACTGGGTAAGTCTAGATGAGTATTAGTATACTCATCCTTACTTGTGGCATAATTTTATAGGTTCTCTGGAAGACATGGTTGCTGGAGTGACTTGGCCATCCATCTTGCCACCGGGTTGGACAGTTGAGTGGGACCCTACCTCGGCTGAGGAGGATCGTGAGGAGTGATGGGACAGGCTTCCCCATCCCTCCATTTACTTATCGTTAGTTTTATTCAGCTGCATTCCGAACAATGATCTCTACTTTTGTTTAAACTCCGATGATGTTGTAATAAATTTAATACTCCTTAATGTTTGTTTTATATTTTATTGTATTTGCTCTGTGCCTCACCATCGAGTGAGTACATGGTACTTGATCCTGTTAGAGGCCTCGTCAGACTAGATCCGAGGGACTGACGTGTTATTCCTATTTAAGTGTGGTCCAGCCTCTAAGGTGGGACTTAGGCACTTAAGTTGGAATAATTCGGGCGGTTCCACCACAGCTGGTATCAAAGCTCGTACCACCACAGAGGAATCAATAAACTATAAATACCATCCTTTTCAAAATTAAAACTTGATAGAAATAAATGTTGGATAGATCGTCAGGACGATCAGGACAGACCTAGGACGTGAAGCCTTCGGATGATAGAGGGGTAGCTAGGTGGCTATTTGAGTAAAGCCTTGCAGGCTACTATAAGGGATTGGAGCTTTTCCCTATTCCCTCTGAGTTGAAATGAGGTCGTTTAGGACAAGCATGCATGCATCTTTTACTTAAACTACTTGATAATTAGGTAAAAACTTTAATACATGATAATGATAGATTAAGTACACTGAGTGACATTGTCGTAGCCCTCGAGAGGTCGAGTTTTGATCCCCTTTTATTTTATAATTCTTTTTCTTTTTCACTTACGCTTAACCGTACGCAGATGACTTCTCACGGATCCTCGGAAGGAGGGAACGCACTGTCCCACACGGACGGACTTGCACGAGAGGGTTTTCCCCGTATCTTGTGGGAGGTACTTCAGGGAGCCATTTACACGACGCCTCCCCGGTACGCGGTGCAGCTGTTCGAGAAGCACCTAGTGCCCCGCTGTAGGGTGAGGATGACCCTAGAGCCTCATCCTTTACAGCCAGGCTAGCGTTCATTGGACTCCGAGTTTTTTGGATACCAGGCTGAGGATACTATCGAGGCGATTGCTCTCCACGGGCTGACCACCTTCTGTGGTTTTCACCCCTTGGAGCTGTCTACTCATCCCATTGGCTTGTTCCCTGCTAAAAAGGAGGACGACCCAATGTGGAAAGACCGAGTGGAGCATGCCAAGGATATATGGGCTCTTTACCTAGGGCAGACTGCGCACTTGACAGTGCGATGCATGGATGCTCTGTATCGTCTGCAAGTGAGGGGAGGAGAGGCAGTGTCTCATCTAATGGCATTGTTGGAGGCTACCAAGATCACCTTGGATAATAGAGAGGAACTTGTGGTAGACCTATCCACTGAGATGGTGGAAAAGGACCTAAAGGTGGAATAGATGTCCAACGAGATCCAGGAGCTTGAGAAGCTAGTGGGAACCAGGGAGAACACCATTGAGGTTCTCGAGGATCAGCTAATCAACACTCAGCAGCAACTTGGGGAAGCCAACCAACATTTGGATATGCACCACCAGGAGATCTAGGATATGGAGGCCAACAAGGATGTCGACATCCAGGGAGGAGAGGAGCCGGAGCCGGCATCCAGCTTCGACACTGCTGGCTCAGGTAGACCACCTTCCCCCGAGTCGAGAGTTGCCTCATTTGCTCACTAGGATGCAGGGATAGAGTTAGATGTGTATGGCGGTAGAACTCCTCGAAGCTAGCTTGGCTTTTGCAACCTTGGGGTACTAGGCTAGACAAAGTTGAGTCTTTTGGGTCACTGATGTAATCGTAACAAACTCTTTTGGAAGTTTGGATGATGAATGATGTCAGCTTTAATTTATGAAGAAAAGTTTTATGCCATGTAGAATCTTTTTATGAATTATGCAAAGAAATAGTGGTTTTACCCTTGCAAATCTTTCACCGCATATGAAACCTGACATCAGCAATATGATATTGAGAGCATCCTTAATTTTTCAGATTGCAGGAAGAGCGCGTCGTGGACAGAATGAACGCATTCCTCCACCACCGCCACCGCCTCCTACCATGCAAGAATTGATGGCTCAGCAGAATGAGATTCTACGATAGTTGGCTCAGCGTCAGCCGCCACCTCAGCATTATAGTGGTGGTGACCACCATCAGCGTCCCCCAGCAGCAGCCACTTATCAGGAGTTCCTTCGCACGCAGCTGCCATTGTTCACTAGGGCAGAGGATCCGCTTGATGCTGATGTATGGCTTAGGGTAGTGGAATCCAAGTTCCCACTACTCAATGGAGTTTGTTCATATGTGGCTAAGGTCAGGTTCGCCACCCAGCAGCTTCGCGGACCCGCGCGGACATGGTGGGACCACTTCCTCGCTATGCAGCCAGTTGACCACGTGGTGGAATGGAGAGAGTTCAAGGTAGCCTACAGAGGGCATTATATACCAGCAGGCATTACGGACCGCAAGCTCAATGAGTTTTTGGCACTCACTCAGGGAAATCGGACAGTGTTGCAGTACGCTCAGGCCTTCAATGACCTGTGTCAGTATGCTGGATACCACGCAGACACTGATGAGAAGAAGAGGGACAGGTTCAGGAGGGGCCTCAGTACTAAGCTCTGCGACCGTCTCAACACCGTCAATGCCAACAGTTACAATGAGTTAGTTAACATGGCCATTTCTCAGGAGGACTGCATCACAGCCCGTCAGGCAGAAAAGAAGAGGAAGACCCCTATGGCAGGATCATCAGCTCAGCCACAGCGCTTTAGGATTGTATCTGACACTCAAAACAGGGGACCTCAGTAGTAGCAAGGACGTTGGGTGATTCGACCACAGTAGCAGCAGCAGGCACCCAACCGCTCTCAGCCCCTAGTTCAGAGGAACAATCAGCCACAGCAGCAGCAGTACTGTCAGGCCAATGACAACAGGTGTTTCACTTGTGGTAACACGGGACACTATGCCAAGAATTGGCCCAGAAATCAGCAGAGGCAGGGGCAAAATTCCAACAAGAATCAAGGCAAGAGGCAGAAGGTACAAGTGAGGCAAGGTAGGCTGAACTTCACCACCATGGCTGACATTCCAGTGGGAGCACCCGTCATGACTGGTATCTTTTCTGTTTTGAATAATCCTGCAATCATTCTTTTTGATTCTGGTGCATCACACAGTTTTATCAGTACAAAATTTAGTGCCAAATGCTAGTTGCCTTCCCATCACACCAATGGGGGTATTACAATTTCAACACCAGGAGGCAGGGTTGCCACCTATAAAATCAACAGGCATGTGCCTATAAAGTTTGGTAGTCTGATAATTAAAACCACCCTCCTCATTTGGGTTTGGATAGCATGGATATCATATTGGGAACTGACTGGTTAACAAGACATCAGGCAGTAATTGATATTGTAGCTAGGGCCATTGGGGTGCACTCGCCTACTTGTGGTGAAACCACATTATATTTGCCCAATCAGGGTTGTACCCGTTCCTGTGCCTTCACTATGATAGAGTCACCTGTTGAGAGAATCCCAGTGGTTTGTGACTACCTAGATGTTTTTCCGGATGAATTACCAGGAATGCCACCCAACAGAGACATAGAGTTCGCGATTGAATTACAACCCAGAACTGCCCCTATATCCAAGAGACCCTATAGGATGCCTCCAGCAGAATTGGTGGAGTTGAAAAAGAAACTACAAGAGTTGTTGGACAAGGGGTTCATTCGCCCAAGTACTTCACCATGGGGATGTCCAGCCTTGTTCGTAAAGAAGAAGGATGAGAGTCTAAGATTGTGTGTCGATTACCGCCCTCTCAATGCGGTGACCATCAAGAATAAGTATCCATTGCCCCGCATTGATGTATTGTTTGATCAGTTGGTGGGAGCCAAAGTATTCTCCAAGATAGACCTTTGCTCTGGCTATCATCAGATAAAAATCCGGGCCAGTTTTATTCCGAAGACAACTTTTTCTACCAGATATGGGCTTTACGAGTATTTGGTGATGTCTTTTGAGCTGACCAAAGCCCCGGCTTACTTCATGTATTTGATGAATTCAGTCTTTATGCCAGAGCTGGACAAGTTTGTGGTGGTTTTCATTGACGACATTCTGGTTTATTCCAAAAATGAAGCTGAGCATGTTGAGCATCTACACATCGTACTTCAGCGACTGCGCGACCATCGTCTATATGCTAAGCTGTCCAAATGTGATTTCTGGCTGAAGGAGATAAAATTTTTGGGTCACACCATCTCTTAGGATGGGGTATCAGTTGATCCTGAGAAGGTACTAGAAGTGATGGATTGGAAACCTCCTACCACAGTACGACAGATCCATAGTTTTCTAGGATTGGCAGGGTATTATCGGCGATTTATTCTAGATTTCTCCAGGATTGCCAAGCCAATGACTGAATTGTTGAAGAAAGGAGTAAAGTACGAATGGAGTCAGAAATGTGAAGATGACTTTCATGCATTGAGGCAGCATCTGACAACAGCACCCGTGTTAGCTCAGCCTGACAACACCAAACCCTTTGATGTTTATTGCGATGCTTCCGGTACTGGATTGGGATGTGTCTTGATGCAAGACAACAGAGTCAATGCTTATGCCTCCCGAGCACTCAGACCCCATGAGCAGAACTACCCCACACTTGATCTGGAGTTAGCAGTCGTAGTTCATGCTCTCAAGATTTGGAGACATTACTTGATGGGAGCTCATTGTAATATCTACATTGATCATAAGAGTCTCAAATATATCTTCACTCAGGCTGACCTTAATATGAGGCAGAGAAGATGGTTAGAATTAATCAAGGATTATGATTTGGAAGTGCAATACCATCCTGGCAAAGCCAATGTTGTGGCAGATGCCTTAAGTCGGAAGGCCCAGTGCAACTGTGTGAATATGGATGCAAAAATCACCACCCTGTGTGATGAGTTGTGCAAGCTGAACATAGAAGTTGTTTCCTCTGGTGCTTTAAGTTATATTTCAGTGGAGCCCACCTTAAATGAGCAAATAGACATGGCACAAATTGGTGACAAGGGTGTTCAAGTCATTAAGGAAATGATCAAACAAAGGGTGGACAAATACAAGTGCTTCCGTCAGGACAGCAAAGGAATTCTATGGTTTGGCGACCGACTAGTTGTTCCCAAGAACCCCGAGCTCAGAAAGAAAATATTGGATGAAGCTCACCTTTCAAAATTTTCCATGCACCCAGGCAGTAACAAGATGTATCATGATCTTAGATCCTTGTACTGGTGGACCAGAATGAAGAGGGAAATTGCTAAGTATATATCGGAATGCGACACTTGCCAAAGAATCAAGGCCAGTCATTTAAAGGTGGCAGACACCTTACAACCCCTTCTCATACCATCTTGGAAATGGGAGGATATTTGCATGGATTTCATTGGGGGATTGCCCAATACCTCTCGGCACCACGATTCCATTTGGGTCATTGTGGATAGGTTGACCAAAACAGCGCATTTCTTGCCAGTACATACCACCCACCGGGTAGAAAAGTGTGCAGAAATTTATATTGACCAGATAGTTCGTCTGCATGGAATACCAAGAACTATTGTGTCTGACAGAGGAGCACCATTTGTAGCCCATTTCTGGGAGCAATTGCAAGAATCACTTGGGACCCACGTAATACGAAGCTCAGCATACCACCCTCATACAGATGGTCAGACAGAAAGAGTAAATCAGATTTTGGAAGACATGTTGAGGGCTTGTGTGCTACACTATGGGAAGGATTGGGACAAGTGTCTTTCCTTGGCAGAATTTTCTTACAATAAGAGCTACCAGTCCAGTTTAAAGATGGCACCTTTTGAAGCCTTGTACGGGAGAAGGTGTAGAACACCGCTAAATTGGTCACAAGCTGGGGAGAGGGAAATATTTGGACCTGACCTGGTTCTTAAAGCAGAAGAGAAAGTCAGAGTCATTAAGAAGAACTTAGAAGCTGCTCAGGCCAGACAAAAGAGCTATTATGACAAGTGGAAGAAGCCTCTACGATTTGAAGTGGGAGATCATGTTTATCTTAAGGTGTCACCCACTAAAGGTGTTCAGAGATTTGGAATCAAGGGCAAGTTAGCTCCTCGCTAAATTGGGCCCTATGAGATCAAGGAAACTTGTGGTCCTGTAGCATATCAATTGAAGTTGCCACCCCATATGTCAGCAATTCAAGATGTATTCCACGTATCTCAGCTACGAAAGTGTGTCCGCTTACCCACAAAAGTGCTACCTGAACCAGAATTGGAGATAGAACCAGGCTTGTCCTATCAAGAGCACCCCGTCAAGGTATTGGATCAAAAGGAGAGATCAACGTCGGCAAGGTCGATCAGAATGTATAAGGTTAAGTGGAGTCACCATTCAGTAGAAGAGGCTATGTGGGAAACTGAGGACTTTCTACGTTCTTGCTTCCCCGACTTTCTGCCCAAAGGAGCCGATACGTAACCCAAAACCCCACCCCCACCTGCCCTTTGAATCTAAATGTAAGAAAAACTTAGATGTTAAAGGTATTGAAAGCTTTGAAAATGACTTTAAAAGGACTTCCTTCTGAAGTTGCAAAGAGAATGAAATTCGAAGAGCAGTTAACTAGAGAAACTTGGATAAAGGAAAAATGCAACACCCCAGCACACCTTCTAGGTACCCCCTCTAAAGGACCCCAACCCAAAATCTCGGGATAAGATTCCTTTAAGGGGGGAGGGCTGTAACACCCCAGTTGTTACTTAGGGTTTTCACTCAAGCCTACAATATTGAACCCATCATCACATGTGGTTTAGTTTGTGCAAAAGACACCAAACTTGGGGGTCAAGATCCTAATTAGATGTAACCCATCTTAGAAGTCATGCTTTGTCCTTATCATGCACCTAAAGAGGAGAGAATGGCTCAAACCCTAATTCAAATCCCTTTAGGCAAATGGAGCCCTAGAGAGGAGTATAGCAAAAAGGCTATGGAAACCACATTATCATGACTTGGGCTAATTATAAAAGTTGTAGTACACTTAATACCCTACAAAAATAGTAAGAGAGTGACCCCAAAAAGGCTTCAGAAAAACCCCAAAAAGTTCACCGAAGAGAAGGGCATAAAAGAAAAATCAGATTTCTCTCAATTTCAAAACCAGCCCTCTTTCGAAGATCAAACATGTTCACATTTTTCCAAACCTCAAAACCATAGGGCCCAATTGACAAAATGGCGCCTAAAGACCCCTAGAACACCCTGGAAAAATTTGAACCCAACCCTAAGTCGTTTGACATGACTTGACACAGTTTTTTGACTCAATCTGGACAACTCAGACAGAGCCAACTTCACACCACAATATTTCTCAACCCCGACCATATCTTTTCTTGGAACTCACATGGAAAAGATAGGATATGGTGCAGAGAACAGACTGTACATGGGATTTTTGCTGAGATCTACACGCTAAGGCGACCAAACAGGCCTTTGAACACCGGTAGAAGTAAACCACCACATGTTCGACGTGGGCAGGCACTCGGGAACGCGCCCAGAGCACGTCCGCACGCGCGCCCTCGGCCGCCCCCATGCCCACGCTCGTGCCGTGCCCGCGAGTGGCTATAAAGCCCAACCTCATGCATGACGACCTTCCCTGTCGCCCCCTCCGCACCGCGCCTAGCCTTCCTGAGCCAACCCGCAGCTCATGCGACCTCCCCGCGACCCGCCAGAGCCGCCCAAGGGTGACCACTATGACCAAACCAATCCCGCCCACCTCCGCTCGATCTGAGCCCTCGGATAGCTTCCTTGAGGGGCCGTGAAGCCTTCCTAAGCTTGAGCCGAGGACCAGCCCCGCCGGAACAGTGCGCTCACGCTCGCCGGAGTTCGTAACCCCGTCGGAGCACGTGGACCGGGTAAACCACTAAACCATTTCTCGATTCCTTGCGCGCATAGCTTCTACATCACCCAATGGAGCTCCTTATGCACTTTGATTGAACCCTACCGCCATGGTTTGGCTGGAGCAGGTGCCGCCGACGACCTCCGCCGCTTGTGCTCGTGGCCAGAGCAGCTCCAGCCACCTCCGACGCCGACCCGCACACCGATGTGACCGCCGTGACCTCCCCGACGTCACCGACCACCCCACCGGAGCTATACTGCCGCCGGTAAGCCTCGCCGCCGTGATCTTTGCCCCAGTTACTGTTCCAGCCAGCCAAGGATCGCGGGTTAGATATAAGATAAGTTCAGGGGGTTTTGTGTAACGTCAGCGACTCATGCAAATAGTAGACCGAGGGCTGATTTGTGAGAGAAAAGGGGGAAGAAAACCCAGGGACATCAGCGCAAATCTGTTTTTCTTTTCCCATTTCGAATTTACATTTTAAATACTGCAGAGAACTTGATAAATACATAACTTAAAGAATAATCATCCAAAATTAGGCAAACCAATTTTGCTAGACTTTGTGAAATATAAACTATCAAGCAAAAATAGTAAACCCCATGGTTCCTGTAATGTTTTCTAGAGTTTTGATTTAAATAAGAAAATTGCCCAAAACATAATAATAAAGGGAAAATAGAAATGTTGTTAGACCAGGGTTAAGAAAAATAGTGGAGACACTAACCTAGTAGTTACACTGTTTAAAATTAATAAACACCCCGGTATACAAGGTTAAGGAAGATTTATTCACTAAAACTTGTTTATGCTCAAACTTAGGAAAATGACAAAAAGGGGTTGAAAATGGAAACCAGAGGGCAACCATATTTTTCCTAGCATGCCTAAGTGATGTAGTTGCCATGAAAAATCTGTTGAACCATAGTCTAGTGAAAAGAAATTGCACTCACATTTATTCATAGAAAACAGAGAAAACTTTGAAAAGTCATAAGAAAATAATCCTAAGGAGAAAACACCTCTACCTTAGGAATGACTGCTCTTGTGCTAAGAAGAACATAGGAAAAATACAAGTTCTGTTGTTTGATATTTTTCAAATAGCAAGTTAGTTATTAGTGTCTTTTTGGCATTAAACTTTCGAAAATCATAACTAAATAACCACTAAGTAACCCTCTGTGATTTTTGGCACAGAAGCATGTTATTACCCATAGATACCAGCAAAAATAACTCTTAGTACAGAACCTACACCTAGATAAGAGTTGTAGTGCAAAGTGACCCCTCTGCCCCAACTTTTGTTATTTTTGTCCAGGGCATATTCTATTTAATTTTGACCTCAAATTTATAGGACAAACTACAGTTACCAATATTAACCCACTATAATTTTTATAGAATTTTTGGAAGACTTGAAATCACTGTTGTAGTTCAAACCCACCTTAAGAGCATAAATAGAAAATGAAAAGGGAAATTAGTAGCGGAGATTAATGTTACCCTAACCAACCCAGCAAAACCACTTGAGTACCTATTAAAACCTTTAAGGGCAATCCAAGTCTTAATCCACTATGTTTGCCTCTAAGCAAAACCTCAAACCTAGGTTGCTAAGCATAAACCACCAAGAGCTTCTTGTAACAAGGAAACCCTAAGTTATCAACTAACTTAGTTTTTCCTTTACTATGCATAATGGTTACTAAATTCTGCATATCATAGCATACAAGTATCTTATTCATTGCATTCGATAGATTGCAACCTCGCTGATGGAGAGTACGTGCTCATACCTGAGCAAGGAGTTGATCGGGAAGGAGTCCAGGAGCCACCACCCGAGCCTGCCACCGAGGATCTCCCCGCGTCCCAGCTTTGGAAGGCAAGCCCTGGTTTTATGCATAACCAGTTCTATATATTATTTTACTGCACTTAATGATTGTAGGCTTGTATTGTGCACTTAAGTGTAGGAGTTGCCTGAAACCCTAGTTGCATTGACTCAGGATTTCCTTTTGAGATGGATACTAGTATGCTAGGTCGAGTAGCTGCTTTAATAATTAGGGATCTCGCTCGAAGTCGAGTGATTTTTCTAGCACTCGCACGAGGTCAGGAATTGGTTGTACCCACTTTCATATTGTACTGATGTGGTCTGTGGACAACAATCCATGGGGATTGGTTGTCTACGAGACGGAAATTGGAATAAGGATTAAGGTGTGGTACCGTGAGTCAAGCGTTTGAACGTACTAAACATATGCCGAGAAATATGGTAAATCGGTAAGCCTAGTACCTGATTGAACCTGGCAGCAGACTTTACCCCTCACGCGACTTGAGACGTGGTCTCCCATTCCGGTTATGGTGGGTACAAGTGCGGTCACTGCACGACGGCAGTCGGGGTCAGTGAGGCATTGTACGCCAAGGCGTTGAGCCCTGATCTGCTGGCGGGGAATCGATGGGGACGGTTGATGTGCGTGGGCACTCGGAGTGCCTTGCCACGACGTGTGTTTAGGTTTACCTTGCAAGGATAAAAACTCGATTCGAATCGTCTGCTTCTCGCAGCTAATGAGACTGCTTGATCCATGCTGCTACATTGAGTAACAAGTGGAAATGTGATGACTTGGCAAAAGTTGTTGATTGCTAAATGTTTGATACCATGTATGATTAGATAGGTACACATTTAGTCTTAAGAGAGTCACACTAAAACTTGAAAAATTTAAAACTTGATTTTTAGACCCAGCTAGTGCTTTTGGCAAGCAAACCCCTCAGCCAAACAGCTGCATGTCTAGAGGTAGAGGAGTAGACTCCTCACACCGGGTAAGTCTAGCTGAGTATTAGTATACTCAGCCTTGTTCCTATTTAAGTGTGGTCCAGCCTCTAAGGTGGGACTTAGGCACTTAAGTTGGAAGAATTCGGGCGGTTCCGCCACAAAAAAAGATGGGTAGGTTAAGGCAAGAAAGATTATGACGAGGAAAAGACTTCATCCAAATTTTTTAAGTCTTGATTCATCTCGAGATTTGCTTTGAATATTATATCCTTCCTTATTGATGTTGATCCTTTCTTCTCCAGCCTTGGTCTCATTAATTCTAGGTTAATGTGTACCATCAGGGTTGGGGAATATGGTTAAAATAGATATGGATGAGATAGACTACATGATGTAGGTCAAACTCTTATTTGACATTTGGTGGGAACAGATAGATTACGCAATCCATCATGACTCTATTGGTTGGGTTAGCTCTTCTACTCACGGTTGAGTTGGTTTAATGCACTAATTTAGGTTTAAGTGAATTAGGAGTATGGCCTTATCCTTTGTATCAGCATTAAATAACTCACACTAGATTAGATCACATTAGATTCTATACTCCTATTTAAGAATATCATTTAGTTAAGCATATCAAGCTGACTTCATCTTTATGAAATTCCAGTATATATATTTTTTTCTTTCTAAGTAGAACTTCCAATTAGTATATTTTTTATTCCTAAAATTTTTATGCCATTAACAGGTGTGGCATAGAAAACAAGGGTACATCATGTTTTAGCTATTTGGTGAGTGTAGAGAAGATTTGGGGGCAGAAGAAAGTTAGGTAAGGGAGAATTTTTTTATTCCGGGTGGTGGATCTTGATTCATCTGAAGATCTGTTTCTACTCATATTCTTCATTGTCGAGGTTAACTTTGTTCTTGGGTCTGATTTAGGGACCAACGATCGTGATGTTAGATGCTATTATCTGAGTTGGGATACAATTGCGGGTACATGGGGTAAGTAGGTTAAACAGAGTCTTACTTTGCTTTTGAAATAAATGGGTTGGGCAATCTAAAACAAAGGCTAGGTCGTGGTTTTACGGACGAGTTGGTTTAAGACACCAATTTAGGTTTAAAATCCATTTATAGGAATATGATATAATCTATGTTACCAGTATTGACTATCTTGTTTAAGTAACTCCCTTTAGATCGAATCATATTAGATTAGGTAGGGTCTGGATTAGATTGGATATAACTAGATTAGACTAGTTAAAGTTAGACAGATCTACCCAGGTAAAATAAATATTATTGGGATATGTTAGAATCTTTTGAGATGGGATGGTGAAGGTAGTTCAGAATCTCCATTAGGTTAAATCAGAGGGGTTATGCAACCATCGGATGGTTAAGGTATTTGCATAAGGCTGAGTTGGTCTGTCGTTCTTAATTTAGTGCAGAGTGAACTAAGCTAAAACATGTTCTATTGGAGTAGAGTCTCATTTATTTCATCAGTATTATCGTTCTTGTTAAGCAACTTACAGCAACTTTAGCCTTCGTTAGGTTAGAATAATCTGCCACATTAGATTAGATCTAATTATGACTAGCTTCGACTAGATAAGATCCAATTAATTTGGGTTAGATCATGATCATGGTGGGATAAGTCATGTGGTTTTAGTCACACAAATATAACTTAGATCTGATATCATTGTTTTGGATTAGATCTTAGTTGTTACTTTAGGATGAGATAAGTAAAGTGGTTAAAATAAGATGATTCCTTCAAGATAAGATGAATCTATTAAGATAAGAGAGATCTTTTAAGATAAAATGGATCTATTAAACTAGATATATTTTTAATAGAGAATACTCTGTGTTGTCTATTTTATAAATATTTTCCCTTATGTCTAGGTGTATATGCAGATGCAATTGTGGATATTACTCCACAACCCATCACACTCAATCAAAGATCAAAATCCGACAAGTATCATAAGAACAAACACTCAAGCGTATAGATATCTATAAAAATAGTTTTGTTTTTGTTCCTAAGAGTAGGTCTTCTACTCCTAAAGGTCACTTCATGTACATCATTTCAATGTGTGAAATCCACATTTGTCTTTTAGAAAGGAAAGGTAAGAATAATCAGAGTAAAGCGGAAATAGATGAGAAGAGATTAAGAAAAGTTTAGAATAGAATTAGAGTAGCAAAGGTAAGTAAGTATTGGTTGTCCAGTTCTATCTAGGTTTCGTCCTACAGTCAACATTCTTCTGATACCACTTCTGTCACACCCGGATTTAAGGGATAAAGCTGGGTGCATCTCATATATGCACCAAAGAAGACAACACATATAATAACAGAGTGTATAGAGATAAATGTCACAATATCATTAGAGTACTTATTACATAGCAGATTGGCTTAGAAAATAAAATATAAATATAAAACGAACTAAAGTCCATCCTTGGCGCCATAAAGTCAACTGGGAGACGCCACCTAGATCAAGTCGAACTCCTCATTGTGTGGCTCCTCTTAAACCACATGTTCTTCTCCTATGGGGGTGTGAGACAGCAAGGGTGAGCTCACACATGTTCATCGCTCAATTAGTTGTGGGGAATAATGTGCATGAACTCACCAAAGGTGGGAGTTCATGTGATGTGTAAGGCTGATCAACAATAGAGGTTAAAGCTGAGCATTGCTTTTAATAAGTTGGTCAAAATTTATTAGCAGTTACTAATTGTAAGTAGATACCAAACCATAATAAGAATATAACAAAATTAATAATAAATCGCATGCAATGCAAATGACAAATTTAATTTAGTTCCATAATTTAATCATGCGAGAGTCCTGAGCTGCTCTTGACCGTGAGCTCGGCTAGTATACCAGTTTTACACTCTGCAGAGGTTGTACCCTGTACCCACAAGTCATGTTACCCATCTGCCACGGGGTTGTACGAGCCCCATACACCTCTACCAAGGAAGTGAGGCAGGGTAACACTACGAGGTCTTTACAAAGTTCCACTAGCTTCCGAAAACCCGCTACAGTTTATGGGAAGAGCAATTGCAAGAATCTCTCGTCTGACCACCATCGCAACAAAATCAACCCGAGAACCTCCCTGCATGCCTACTCCCATACTGCCCTTGCCCCTTTCGGGTAAGGTAGTCTTCCACTAGCTTTCCTAATTAGTCAGCCAAGGACGTCCAATTCCACCCTTGTGGTGGCACGTGTTTCTCAAGTTAAGCTCCATGTTCCAATTAAAATTAATGATCTTGACATGAACATAAATAACATAACAGAATAATTGGAACATGGATTGTTGGGCTTCTTCTTCTCTGCTGAAGGTCCTCAAGGCAAAACACCTTCGACAAAATGATACAAAAGCTTGCCAAAGTTATATTCAGTCTCGGTTCAATTCCTTGAGACGAAGCTCAAGGGCTATGGCGACAGTGCAAGAAGTCGAAGGTCAATAGCTTCGGCCCAGACCAAGCAAAGAAGGAAAAAGGACTAGATAGACCTTACTAGTTTTAATTACTTATAAACAAATGTTTGAGGGCATGAATGTAATTGTACCCGGGCTGCGTCCCGTGCCTATAAATAGATGAATAGTACCCCCGTACTGTTCAGACTGGATTGTAATCACTCTTGCGTCATTCTTGCATCCATACCTTCTGTCAAGCCGAAGGTATCAATGTAACATAAATATTATTCATATTTTCTCATATTCACGGAATATATAAATAAGAATATATTGTTGATTTATAATTGTGATCTTCATTTCCTTATATTCTATTGCTCAATTATTCATATGATAAAATGATGAAGGTATTCCCTTCATGACCTTCGTCGATCATTATATCCAAAGGGAAATAATGCTTCGAAGGACAAAGGTCTTTAACCAATAACAATTGTGTTGCCATGTTCTTGATTTATAGCATCTGAGAACAAGTGACAAACATGGATATAATGAAATATTAACCCAAAACCATTTAAAGCAATAGCAAAACTACCCAAATGATTCAGGGGTAAACAAGGTAAAAGATAATGAGACTAGGGTGACCTATTGGGTCACATCAAAATTAAACCTATGCATTAATAAGTGATAATAAAGAACATTATTGGGTAACAAATGTGGTCAAGGGCACAACTAGCCTGGGACTTGAGATTCCAGGTACCAGGATGATCATCCAGTGACTCGTGACCTCGTGCTAGTAATAGTAATACAAACAAACAGTGTATAGGCAAAATTAACATCACACGAAATATAAGAACAAACTGCATAATAATAATCTATGCATTGCTACGAGATCGTGGGTTCGTGAACCACTAAATTCGGAGTTATGATTGAGGAGTTATGATTTATGGTAGATCTATGCGATTAAACCATATTATAAATTGATTAGTATACAACATATGAGAGAATATTCTATGAATAATTAATTCAACTTTAATCCTAATTATAACTTAACTAAAGATCATGTTTTAACCACATTATAATTATGGTCAGGTTAGTTCTGATTTAGAAGAGCTAATCTTGTAGACATAGGATAAATAAATGTTTAACTATAAAATTATGCAATATGGTAATAATTAATGTTGTTACTGTGTAGTAATTACTCATACAAAGCTAACGCAACTGGAACGAGTCAATTCGAAATTAAATTGGAGGAGTTATGAATTTTCGAAGGTTTTATATATTTGATACAAGATTAATTAAGAGATATGTTTTAATGTGGCTTTCATGTCAAAACAGTGGCACTAAATGATAAACAATAATATTACAAAATTATAGAAACTGGAATGGCTCAATTTGAACTAAGTGTGAATTTTATATGAATTAAACAAGTTCTAGGAATTGTTTTTATAATAAAAATTCATTTCTATAATTAATTAACTAATTTCCTCGGATCCCTCGACTGCGCACAAAAATTAGGGAAATGCAGGGGCTATTCTATAAAAATTCCTTAGACTCAGAGGCATCCCGCGAGGACAGCGGGTTGATTTTCTATTACCCGAGGGCTCTTATGTAAAGATGGCTCGGCGAAGGCGTATCATACATCCACGGCCGTTGAATCAAAAGCTGAGGGCACGGATTAGATCGGATATCGACCGAACCGGTATACGACCCGAACCGTCCGATGTGAATTTGACGGTCAAGAATTAATGATGGCGTGAGTTAATCCAAGGCGCTCCTTCCGAATACAACGGCTGAAGCTTACCTTCAAACGAAAAGTTATTTTGCTTCTAATCTGGAGCGTTGCTTTAGATCCAACGGTCCCAGATCGCCTCCTACCTCTATCTCCCTCACCAGACGCCATGCCGGCCGCCGCACACACCAACTTGAACACGGCGATGCCATTGCTGTGCACCGCGTCCTCACGATACTCTACTCTATACCTCAATTCAATGGAGCAATACGCAGAGAGGAGGGAGATGAACATATGGGCACTCACATTTGCCAGCCAGAGACAAGGTGGCGCCCGACCACGGTGAAGAGCGGATACAAGGATGCGCCAGCGCTCCGACGAGCACTTCTCGATTCCCCGCTCTGACAACCGCCACCACCGCATTCGTGCTCCCCCGGCGAAGATCCTGAGCGGTGCCCAAAACCTAGGCGAGGTCGCATCCACGGTCGTCGTTGCCAGCTACACGATTCTTCCCCCCCCCCCCCGGCGGCGAACTCCTTACGGTGCGGATGATGCAGTCACCGGTTCTCCGCACAATCTGAGGTGGTGTTGGCCTTCGGGATGGTTTGTAGACGTTGGGATACGACGGCTAGGCGCCCAGGAGGCTTTATCCCCAGGATGAAGCGGTCACCAGGTCGGTTCCAGGTTCCGTGCAAGGTGGGTGCAACGACCTGCCGAAGAAAGAGGAGAATCTGGCACGTGGGGCCACCTGACATCGTAACGAGACGTGCGAGCCAGAGAGAACTGGGTGGGCGCAGCTGCCGCTGCCCATATGGGCCCACCTATCAGCAGTGCACGCAAAGAAAAGAAAAAAAGGGGGAAGCGTTTGGGCCGCGCGGGTGTAAGCGAGTGAATGGGCCGAATGGTCATTGTGGCCCAAACCGAGTTCCTTTCTTCTTTTCTCTTTTTATTTTAAATTTAATGGTTTGAATTCCCCTTTTTAAATTCAAAAATCTAGTGTTTGAATTCAAATGTGTTGTGAGTTTCACACCTAGATTAAGTGGTCAAATAAAAGTGCCCTCATGAAAAGTATATTTACTCATGTATTTTTGTTTCTTTATAGTATATTGTTTTCCTTTTCTTCTCTCTTCTTTTCCTTATTCATTTTCAAATTCTAGATTTCGAAGTAGGTTTAATCCCCAATTTCAATCCTTAATATATTTTTATTACCATTATTGTTATTATTTAAATGTACAAACAAATAAACTCCGACATGATGCACTATTTTCTTTATTTAATATAATTGATAAAAAATGAGAAAATTAACAAGTAGTCAAATAAACCTTTTATATTTTCCCAATTCCTGTACAATCTATTCCTCCCAACATTTTGGTATTACACTTGTCCCCTTTTTCATTTACGACAAGGTTGTTCAGCTGAGCATAAATTCCTGCTGCGTTCAGATGTTTTGGTAGACCTTTCGTGACCACAGTGTTCTTTATAAAGTTTTTCTTAATGCTCCTAAAGGGGCGTTTCCTGTGCAACCAGCGTCGATGACAATCGAAGTAAGTGTTTTTTTCCACCATGAGCAAGACAGAAGCAATCCATATTGGAACCGTAATACAGATATGTCAATCTACCATGTGTACTCAAATTGACAAAAATAGCATATGCCAAGAAGTCAACCGACCACAAATACACGACTTGAAGTTTGAATATCTTATTTTTAAAAACATTTTATGCTTTGAATCCTTTCCAAAGCTCCTTCAACTCTTCAATGAAGGGTTTTAACATGACATTGAGTTTCTTTCTAGGATGGTTTGGACCAGGTATGATAAAGCATAGAAATATAAATTCATACTTCATACAAGAGAAGGTGGAAGGTTGTATGGAATAACAAAGATGGACCAACATGAGTATGATGATGCCATTTGACCAAAAGGTGTGAAGCCATCGACCGTGAGGCCGATTAAAACATTAATCGGTTCTGCAGCAAAGTCTGGATCAAAGGTGTCGAGAGCCTTCCAAGCATCCCCATCTGAAGGGTGCACCATTAGCTCATCATTCTCATGGACTCCTTTTTGACATCGCATGTGCATGGCGGGTTTTTTCGATAGAAACAACTGTTTCACTCGAGGAGTTATTGGCAAGTAGCACAACTTCTTGTGCGCAATATATGTCGTCACCTTGTCACCATCATCATTATCAACTTCCACAAATCTAGATTGACCACATTTCAGACATTTTTCCTCTCCCACATGCTCCTTCATGAAAAGCATACAATTATTTTTACACACATCAATCTTGATAATTATCTTTGAATGGTACATTTCTTTAGGCAACTTATTGGGCTTTGGCAGCACATCCCCGAATAACTTTAAAATCTCATTATAATAGTTGTTTGAGAAAAAGTACTTGGCCTTAATGGCCATGAGCCGGGTCACAAAAGCAAGTATACTCACATCTGTGTGTTCATGCAATGGCTCTTCAGAGTCTTTGAGTAGCTTAAAAAATCTCAAAACCTCTGTTGTGGGAGGATCCTCGGAGCTTTGGCTTAACTCTGGACGTAGCGAATCTTGCATCTCATGCATCGCATCACCACTAAACCAATCATTGTTCTCCTCCTCTTCTACATTTGGGTTGGGTAATACCTCATCATGATATTCCCACATCTCATATCTGGGCATAAATCCAAACTAATAGAGATCTAGGATAACTCTTTCCTTAAGAAATATACTATTTTCGTGCTGCCTATAAAGGCATCTAACAGTGCGGTTAATGACAAGGAGAAAGCATGGTCCACAAAATCTTTGGTCTCAGCTACCCAATCATCAGAATGACGTCCATTCCTACTCTAGCCATTGTACATCCATTCACGATCTTCATCCATGCTTAAGACTGGTAAAGCAGACCATACCGTGAACATCTATCAGCAAGGATAGGTCCTAAACTCACCCAAGAGTGACTGACAGGACACAGATCACAGATTTAGGACGAGCCAACAGGATCCGAAGCAAATTTTGGCAGCAGAACCTCGTTGTTCTCTAGTTGCATGCCAAGTACGGTGTATTGGAGAACAACGAGGTTATGCAGCCGAAATTTCCTTCGAATCCTACTGGCTTTCATAAATCAGTGTCCTGCCGGTCACTTCGAGGTTGTCCATAATATGGACAATTCCAGACGGGTACGTCTCACATGCATCGATCACGCAAAACGAACCTGTCTGGAATGGGTGACACATAGGTTGCGCTATTACAAAATACTATAACAGATGCTAATAAAAAACTAAAGTACCGAGAAATATTATAACACATAGTAATAAAAAAAGTAGGGTACCAAGAAATACTATAACATACTTATAAAACAATAATTTTATAATCCATGTTAACATAAAAGTCAAGTAAAATATCTTAAACCACTAAATAGAAAATCATATGCTATTAATCAAATCAAACTAAGTAATAAAGCCTAATAAAATTGTATTAGTAAATGGAATGAAACAATAATCGAATGCATCGTTAGCTAAATGTATGATTAATTGTGTTTTTTAAATGCATAAATAAATAACTAATAATAAGTAATAAAAATTGGTACAATCAAACATTATATAAACTACTAATCACTATCAAACATTAAATAAAATGCTAATCACTATTTTTGATGGCTAACGAAAAACGGCCACCAAAAATAAACAATAAACTATGGTAAAAGAATTAACCTCGCGTGGTGGAACTGCGATGGTTGGTGCTGTGGAGTGGTAGTGGTTGTCGAAGTAGGAGATAGACGACGAGAGCGCGCAATTGGCAGTGGGAGCAGAAGCAAGAGGGATGCGCGAGCGGCGGTGCGGCGAGCCGGGATCGAGAGTGGCACCACGAGTCTGCAGCGCACGGGCGCCGCGAGCTAGGACCGTCGACGGCAAGGCGAGCTTAGGTAGGGCATTAGGAGAGAGGATGGAGGGAGAAGGAGAGGAATTAGAGAAGAAAGATCACCGAAGTTAAAATCCGTTAACTTTCAACGGCCATAGAACTTAGCCGCCGAAAATTAACTTCTTTTTGGCGGTGGCTCAGAACTGATGAAAGTTACCTACTATTTTCGGTGGCTAGGGTTGGCCACCAAAAATTACCCTGGTCGCCGAAAATGGTGTGTAGTGTTGTTGTGCTACTACTTGGTAGTTGCAATTGTGTCTCTAACCATTATGTACGTTCCACGAAAGGAGAAAGGGCATCAGTGCCAATCTAGATTGGCTTAACTATTGAATTCTGAATCGATACTACATGACTAAATATGCCGATCTTTAGTCCAAGTTGCATGGTTCAATACTAAAGAGTAACCTATTAATATACCTGTCCAAGCTATGGACCGGTTCTAAAGTAGAAATTTATTCTATATATTTAGAAATTGATATTGATGGACATTTAATATATATACATGTGTACATTAATATATGCAAATAAACAATAATAGTAATATTTGTACATCAAATAAATAGTAATAGTAGTATATGTAAATGTACAAACAATTAGTTCTTTCTAAAAGAGTACATATACAAATAGTAATAGTAGTTCTTTCCAAAGGGGCATATATACACATGTACAAGTAAGTAGTATAGCAATATATATAGATTACAATATATATATATAAATATATATATAAATATAGATGAGCATTAATAGTAATATGTGTACGCTAATATATAAAAATGAATAGTAATAATAGTTCTTGAATTGCTTCAATCTTTTTAAACCGTGTAGTTTCTTCCTTTATCTTCATAAACTATTATTTTCCAAAAGTATTTGTTAGTGCTGTAATGCCCAAAATACATGGTAGGAGAAAAAAATAATAAAATAAATAAATAATTATGTTTATAATAAGAATTTAGATTTTGTTTTACCTTTGGAAATTATTAGGGCCTTTCTTTTATAATCAATTAAGGATAGTAAAATAGTTATGTGACCAATAAATAAATAAAATTTATCTTGCATCTCATGCTGGAGTTTTATTTGATTGAGCATTTCAAATTGTGTGTGTGCAAACTTCAAACCAAAATTCGGAATATAAATTTAGGATATGGAAAAGGAAGAAAATATAAAAGAGAAGAAAAGGAAAAGAATATACACTATAAAAATAAATATATACATAAATATAAATAAATAAATAATAGACGTTATCTTCATCTTAGGATTTTTATTGGATATTTGAAAAGCTTAAGTTCAAACAGAATATAAATTTGAATTGGAATCTTGAATTTGGAAAAAAAAGAAAGGATAAAACAAAAAAAGAGAGAAAGAAGCCTACCTCGGGATGGGCCAAATGCCACACGCGCGGCCCATGAAGCCACCTTCTATCCCACGCACGCAGTTCCCCTCTAGCTGACAGGCAAGGCCCTGTGTCATCCACCCCGCTGCTCAGCCTCATCTAACACCCGCTCGCGTACACCTCTCCTTTTTCGCTGGCTGGTGGACCATCTCTGTCAGGACTATCCCTGACCTCGCGGACTCGGTCTCAACGAATCTAGCGCACACCGCGGGGCTCAACATCCGCGTCGGCCGTGGAAATAGGCTCACGGTTGCCAAATATCCTCCTCGTCACCTGACTATATAAACCGCCCTGCATCCCTGATAGCACCAAGCGCACATCACCAAGCTTCACCATGCACCTGAGAGAGAGAGAGAGATGGTAGAGAGAAGGGCTTCTGCCTGCGAAACCGAAGGGATGTCGCCGTTTGGGGCCATGTTTTAGACAGAGATGCTCCGCTGCGTCGCATGGAAGATGTGCGTGCGCCTCCGGACGGAATTGATGGAGGGGTTGGGCAACAATTCATGGCCGTTGCTATTGCTTCGTCGCGGATCCATAGGTTGCTGTGGCCGGGAAATCGTGCCGCTTAATCGCTGGTAAGGCTACTTTCGTGTGTTCGCTTTTAACCCTTCTGCGAGTAGCGCTAGGGAATCGGAGCCTGGGCGCTTGAACGCGGGGGTGATAAACTCCAGCGATGGTGCCGCCACTGGGGGCCTGTTCGCCGCCGTGTTCGGCTGCCTGAGTGGAGGAGATGGTTGTAACCACTGATCCGTAAACCAACGGTCACGATTAGACAGTAGGTGTACCGCTTCGAGCTAGAGATCTGGACCATCGGATCATGTTTGGGCGAATAGGATCTGAGTGCGCCTTAATAAAATCCCGGCCGTAGATTGTTGATCCTGTGGCGATCGACGCGTACCGATTCACACGTGTGGCATTCTATTCTGAACCGTCTGTTTCAAATCGGACGGCTCAGACTGGGAGCAAGTAAGGCCGCCGTGAACTTTGCTGAAGAAACCCTGTGTTCTTTATAAATAAACCCGCCGTCCAGTACGGGGGGAATCCTGAGTCTTATGATATTTTGCTAAATAGCCTCTGATCTTTTTGGAATTTGACGCGTAGTCCAGAAGGAGATAAAAATAGAGAAATAATTAGGGAAATTGATTTTTAGTATAAAAATAATTCTAGAAACTTGTATAATTCATATAGAATTCATTTTAACTCCAAATTAAGTCATTCCAGTTGCAATTATTTTGTATTAATATTTTTTACCACCTAGTACCTTTGTTTAACCATGAAACTTGAATTAAAATTGTTCAATTGAATTAATCTATTTTAGATGATAAATAATTTCAGAAATTCATAACTCCATAACCATAACTCCGTTTTGATCCATTCTAGTTGCATTAGTCTCACAATAATATTTATTATAATCTGGTAACTTTATTTTATTATTAAACATGAATCAAAATCATGGATTTAATTTCTTTTGTTCCCGACTCCTAAATCTTTAGAAAATCTTATCTTTTAAACCGTAACTCCGATTTTACTAGTTCTCGAACCCACGATCTCATAACGACACGTAGATTATTATTACGCAGTTTATTATTATGTTTGGTGTGATGTTAATTTTGCCTACCCTATGCTTGTTTCTATTGCTACGATTAGCGCAAGGTTATGAGTCATCTGAAGAACAAGTTGGTACCTGGAATCTCAAGTCCTAGGCAAGTTGTGCCCTTGATCACTTCTTTTTACCCAGTCATGTTGTGATCAATCATAATGATCTGCATAGGTTAATTTTGATGGGACCCAATAGGTTACCCTAGTTTGACTATCTTTATACCTTGTTTCACCACTTGTTTACCACTGAATTTTTGGTAGTACATGCTATTGCTTTATGTGGTTTTGGGTATAGAGATATTCATTACTCATGATTACACTTTTTATTATCTGTTCATTATTTACTGTTCATGATAAGATCATTATGTTAATGGGAACATGGAGAACCACCCGGGAAAACAGTGCTACCACAAGGGTTTAATGGGACGCCCTTGGCTGATTAACTAGGAAAGCTAGTGGATGACTACCTTACCCGAAAGGGGCAAGGGCAGTAGGGGAGTGGTCAGTGTAGGGAGGTCCTTGGTTTATTTTGCTACGATGGCGGTCAGGTGAGGGATTCCTGCACTGGAGCTTCCTATAAACTGTAGCGGGTTTTTTGAAGCTAGTGGAACTTTGTAAAGGCCTCTTAGTGTTACCCTGCCTCGCCTCCTCGGTAGAGGTGTATGGGATTGGCTGTCTCTTGGCAGATGGGTAACATGACTTGTGGGTAAAGATGTGCAACCTCTGTAGAGTGTAAAACTGGTATACTAGCCATGCTCACGGTCATGAGCAGCTCGGACACTCACATGATTAATTTATGGAACTAAATTCAATATGTCATATGCATTGCATCGCAGGTGATGTTGTTACTTTTGTTCTACTACTTAATTGGGTTAGTATTTACTTATACTTAGTAATTGCTAATAAAATTTTGACCAACTTTAAAAGCAATGCTTAGCTTCAACCATCCTCTTTGGTAAGCCTGACACTTCACGTGAGCTCTCACCTTTGGCGAGTTCATGCACATTATTCTCCACAACTTGTTGAGCTATGAACGTATGTGAGCTCACTCTTGCTGTCTCACACCCCCCATAGGGCAAGAACATGTACCACCGGATGAGGCGCATGGAGGATGTTGTGACGAGTTCGTGAGAGGTCTAGGCCGTCGTCTCCCAGTCAACTTTGGGTTGCTGGACCGTTGTCTCCTTATAATGTAATTATTTATTTATTTTGTACAAAACTCCTGTTATAGAGTAAAGATGTGACATTCGATCCTATGCCATGATTCATCATATGTGTGAGACTTGGTCCCAGCACACCTGGTGATTATGTTTGCGCCCGGGTCTTGGTGCCCCAAAACTTGGGTATGACAGGTACCCCGAATATGGGGTACCAACTCTTGCTATGTCAAGGTTTGACCCCAGTGGCCGCCATTGAGGACTTCACGGGCAACTAGCCCAAAGCAAGGCTAAGGCCCACCATATGCAGTCGTGGCCAAGCTAGGCTCGTCGTTCTAGGCTGGATCACCATCTCCATCAAGCCCAATAAAGGGAAGAATCAACAACTTCAGCTATAGATCTAGGATCATGCAAATAGGACTTGGACCTCCTTATGGGCCCACCGGATCCCTGGTAAAAGGGATATGGAGGGGGCACAAAACCTCAGAGAAGAAGGCACTCTTCTGATGCAACATTGAGCCTTCGGAGTGGCTCCGGGTCTAGAAAATACCATATGGACATCAAGCCAGGTGAGGTCCGTTGTTGGCACGTATCCAGACAAGTGCGACCAAGACCTAGACCTCCTCAGGTGTGGTCCAAGCCCAAAGTATGGGTAGGCCTAGGAATGCCAGGCCATCGCTTCTTCCTGGGCCTGCCCGGTATCTAGGCTGTGGTCCGGTGCCGACACGTGGCCAGACGCACCTAGCGAAAGCCACTAGATGATGCCTGATGAAAGCCTCTTACATAGTGCCTAATAGCATTGAGTGTGAATGGCATGCAAACTTGAGTGTGCTAGTGGCAGGTAGCATGTCCCTGGCATTAAATGTGCGTGTGGCGCTAGACTTGCGAGATGCAGATTTTATTATTACTCGCAGATTACCCACACGTTACCCCCACCATTCCTGACCACTATAATGAATATTTGTTAATATACTTGCTGGTTTGTATGGTTGCTTGTTCTTGCTGTGTAGTTACCGGAGCGTTCGAGCTATCTTGTAACAACCTGTCCACTCTCGGATAGGCGGTACTTACTCCTGGCAGCTCTCTAGGATCATATATTGTCCCCACAGACCAACAAGAGTCTTTTGTGCGCACTTTATCCTCACTCATGTGCACCCGTTAAAACTTCCCGGTCGGTCACCCATCCCAAATTGCTCCAACCCAAGCACGCTCAACTTGGAGGTTCTTTCGAGATAGGCTTCCGAAAAAGAAGATGCACCTTGTTGGTATGGATACTCTATAAATTCTATTAATCCTTGCGCCAGGATATCAATATCCTAGGGGCCAGGATATCACAATCCACCCTCCTTAGAAGACTGACGTCCTCGTCGGTCAACCCCAATCCAAGAACCTCCCCTCTTAGCCACGTCTATCTGTCTAATGTCATCATATGCCATACCATGTGACATATGCCATATGCCTGAACCCCTAACCCACACACGCTCGTGAAACCATGAGGGTCGGCTCTGATACCACTTGTAACACCCCGTTCAATCCCTGGGCCAGCGGTACATACTCCTGGCAGCTCGCTAGGATCATATATTGTCCCCACAGACCAACACGAGTCTTTTGTGCGCAATTTGTCATCACTCATGCGCACCTGAGAAAACTTCACGGTCGGTCACCCATCCCAAATTGCTCCAAGCCAAGCACGCTTAACATGGAGGTTCATTTGAGATAGGCTTTTGAAAAAGAAGATGCACCTTGTTCGTATGGATACTCTATTAATTCTAATAAACCTTGGGCCAGGACATCACCATCTAAGGGGCCAGGATATCACAATCCACCCCCCTTAGAAGACTGACGTCCTCGTCGGTCAACCCAAATCCAGGAACCTCCTCTCTTAGCCATGTCTATGTGTTTAGTGTCATCATATGTCATGCATGTGACCACTCTGGGCCCACATGCGCCATGCGCCATATGCACGAACCCCCTAGCCCACACACGCCCGTGAAACCTTGAGGGTCAGCTCTAATAACACTTGTCACACCTTGTCCACTCCAGGATCGGCGGTACTTACTCCTGGAAGCTCTCTAGGATCATATATTGTCCCACAGACCAATACGAGTCTTTTGTGTGCACTTTGTCCTCATTCATGCGCATTCGAGAAAACTTCCCGGTCGGTCACCCATCCCAAATTGCTCCAAGCCAAGCACGCTTAACTTGGAGGTTCTTTCGAGATAGGCTTTCGAAAAAGAATATGCACCTTGTTGGTATCGAGTTCTTTCGAGATAGGCTTTCGAAAAAGAATATGCACCTTGTTGGTATCGATAATGTATTAATTCTATTAAGCCTTGGGCCCGAGAATGATAGTTTTGCTAGACGGTGAAGCCAGAAGCCAGTTCCGCAAGCTCTCACCCTTTCGCCGGTTAAAGCAAGGCAAGCTCACTGCATCTCTTTTATGCGTAAATTACATATGTTTTCAGACCCCTCAGCCTATTATTTTATACATTATATGATTTGCTACTAAGAGACATGTTAATATGGCCACCCAGCCTTAGAACATTGACGCAATTCCTCTTTATACTCCTTGGCATTTTATTACAAAATGATATGAGAAAAGGTGTGAGTTTTTGAAAAGAAAATTTGTTTTCAAAAAATGGTGAATGGTTATCATTGTCACCACCATGAGCGAGATGATTAGAACTCCATGGTTTTGGAGGGCCTTAAGGAGTTAGCTCAGCCAGGTTAGGTGTGAGCATCAAGGATTGTCCCATCGTGCATAAGGACCGGTTTGTCATCACTCCTTACCTAAACTCTTGTCAAGTACAACCTCTCGAAACTGTATGGGCAATCGCATGATCTAAACTTGCACGATCTGGACCACAAGGTTATCTGTGGCTAGCAAGCGCTGGAAGGACAATGAGGGGGAATAATTGTGTATTAGTTTGGAGGAGGAGGTGACCTTGTTGCTTTTGGTGTAATCGTTAAGGTAAAGTCGTGCAAGGGAGGAGAGAGTTTCGGTTTCGATTCTCATTGGCCACGAGATCGCGTGGCGGACTAGTGGGTAAAGTGTATATCTCTACGCAGAGTCAAAAATATATTCGAATAGTCTGTGTCCAGGGATATGGATGAGTTATGGTATGGATTTGACAATTAGTGTTTTGTTTTTTTAAATTTTTATGAAAAATGGTTTTGAAAGGTTCGGTGGTTGAGTCATGAGCTATGGTTTACAAGAAGTCCAATAGATGTTTTTGAAAATAAAAACTAGTGGGAAACTACCGAGATTCCTGGATCGTTTAGTCTAGGGGATTTGGTTCTACTTTTGAAAAACTGGATGCTCCTTTGGAGAGCATGCGCTTTGAAAATAATAAATGTTTTACAAAATAGTGCTGCATCAAAAATTGCTTTTTCTGCAAAATACCCTGACCTTCACATACTCTATGCATTATATTTGATTTCCCCATTCCATGGGTGAATGTGGGCTGCTCGGTACGTAAGTACTCACTCTTGCTTATTTGTTGTTTTTCAGAGAAGGAGATCGCTGATTGGGTTAAGGGTTAGTGTTTATGGTTTATGTTTAGGGTTAGGAGTTATGGTTACGGTTTAGGGTTTCGATTAGGGTTACGGTAAAGGGTAAGCCATTTCTACTTGCGGTATCCATGACCACCGCCAGTAGATATCATTTTTTCTACTGGCGGTGGTCATTGATAACTAATGCTTCTTATATAATGGTTGTGGGCAGGGGCCGAAAAATTTCCGAAGTCCTTGGCGCCAAGTCTGTTTCACTTCCATGCCATCAGGCTACCAAAATTTCTCTCGTGTGCTATTTCATCTTCCCTACCACCGCCATAGGTACGCTCCCCTCTCCCTCCCTCTCCCTCTCACCCTCTCTTCCCCCCTCTACCACTTTTGATCGCGTGCACTACTACAGACACACCACACAAAGAGGGAGAGAGATAGGTAGAGGGAGAGAGAGAGAGAGAGAGAGAGAGGATAGGACAGAGATAGAGCTGAGGGAGATGAGGAAGAGAGAAGAGGGGGAGAGGGAGAGAGAGATAGGGGAGAGGAGGGAGAGAGGTGACGGAGAGGAGGGGAGGGAGAGTGAGAGATAGGAGAGGGAGAGGAAGGAGAAAGGATGGAGAGGGAGAGATGAGGGAGAGGAGAGTAGAGGGATAGAGAGTAGAGGGAGAGGGAGAGAGACAGGATATGGAGATGGAGAGTAAAGAGAGAGGAGGGAGAGGTAGAGGTAGAGAGGGAGAGAGGAGGGAAAGAGAGAGAGAGGAGGAGGGAGAGAGCTGAGAGAGGGAGGGATAGAGATGGTACAACTAGTTGAATATTTAAGATGTATGTGTTGTATATATTGTATACATTCATTACATCTGTAACTCGATATTTAAGATGTATGTGTTCAATATATGTGTATACATCCATTATATCTATAACTCGATATTTAAAATGTATGTATTCTATATATGTGATCTATGTATGGTACAAATATATGTTATATATGTAACTCTACAATATTTGTAACTCGATACTATACAACTCTTCCTCTCTATACATAACTCGATAATATCTGGAACTCGATACTATGCGACTCTCCCTCTCTCCCTCTTATACGTAACTCGATAATATACATACCTCGATACTATACGACTATCCCTATCTCTCTATCTATACATAACTCGATAATATCCATAACTCGATACTATATGACTCTCCCAAACTCCCTCTCTATAGTTTCTATACGACTCTCCCTCTCTATATGACTCTTTGTATGTGAGACTTTGTATATAGGGTTAGGATGAAGGTTTATGATTCTGATTAGGGTTAGCATTAAGAGTTATGGGTTTGGGTTAGAGTTTAGGTTAAGAGTTAAGGGTTAGGGTTAGGGGTTATGGTTAGGGTTAAGGGTTTGGGTTAGGGTTATGGGTTGGGGTTAAGGGTTAACGGTTAGGGTTAGGGTTAAGGGTTAGGATTAAGGGTTAGTGTTTAGGGTTTATGTTTAGGGTATAGGGTTAGGAGTTAGGTTTACATTTAGGGTTTGGACTAGGGTTACGGTTAAGAGTAAGCCATTTCTACTTGCAGTTATCCATGACCACTTCCAGTAGAAATCATTTCTATCGGCGGTGGTCGTTGAGAACCAATGTTTCCTATATAAGGGTTGTGGGCAGGGGCCAAAAAATTTCCTAAGTCCTTGGCACCAAGACTGTTTCACTTCCATGTCGTCAAGCTGCCGAAATTCCTCTAGCGCACCATTTCATCCTCCATGCCACCGCCATAGGACGCTCCCCTCTCCCTCCATCTCTCTCTCCCTCCCTTCCCCCCTCTACCACTTTCAATCGTGTGTGCCGCTACCTACAGATCGCATAAAGAGGGAGAGAGATAGGTAGAGGGAGAGAGATAGGAGAGGACAGAGATAGAGATGAGGGAGATGAGGAAGAGAGAGAAGACAGGGAGGGAGAGGGAGAGAGAGATAGAGGGGAGGAGGAAGAGAGAGGAGAGGGAGAGGGACGAGAAAGGAGGGAGAGGGAGAGAGACATGATATGGAGATGGAGAGGGAAGAGGGAAGAGAGAGAAGGGAGTGGGAGAGAGAGAGAGAGAAGAGAGAGGAGAGAGGAGGGAAAGAGAGAGAGGAGGGAGAGAGTTGAGAGAGAGAGAGAGGGAGATTGAGAGATGGTACAACTAGTTGAATATTTAAGATGTATGTGTTGTATATATGTGTATACATTCATGTGATATCCTGGCCCCTGTGATGGTGATTTCCTGGCCCATGGATTTATAGAATTAATAGAGTATCCATACCAACAAGGTAAATCTTCTTTTTCGGAAGCCTATCTCGAAAGAACCTCCAAGTTAAGCGTGCTTGGCTTGGAGCAATTTGGGATGGGTGACCGACCGGGAAGTTTTCTCGGGTGCGCATGAGTGAGGACAAAGTGCGCACAAAAGACTTGATATATGATCCTAAAGAGCAAAAAAGACTCGTGTTGGTCTGTGGGACGATATATGATCCTAAAGAGCTGCAAGGATTAAGTACCGCAGATCTAGGGATTGGACGGGGTGTTACAATTCATTACATCTGTAACTCAATATTTAAGATGTATGTGTTCTATATATGTGTATATATTCATTATATCTATAACTCGATATTTAAGATGTATGTATTCTATATATGTGTTCTATATATGGTACAACTATATGTTATATATGTAACTTAATAATATTTGTAACTCGATACTATACAACTCTCCCTCTCTGTACGTAACTCTATAATATCCGTAACTTGACAATATCCATAACTCGATACTATTTGACTCTCCCTCTCTCCCTCTTAAACATAACTCGATAATATATGTAACTCGATAATATACGACTATCCCTCTCTCCCTATCTATACATACCTCAATAATATCCATAACTCAATATTATATGACTCTCCCTAACTCCCCCTCTAGACGTTCTATACGACTCTCCCTCTCTATATGACTCTTTGTATGTGATACTTCATATATAGGGTTAGGATGAAGGTTTAGGGTTAGCGTTAAGAGTTATGGGTTTGGGTTAGAGTTAGGTTAGGGTTAGGGTTGAGGTTAGGATTAAGGGTTATTGTTTATGGTTTATGTTTAGGGTTAGGAGTTAGGGTTACGAATTAGGGTTAGGGTTAAGGGTTAAGTGTTAGGTTTAATGGTTAGGGTTAGGGTTTAGTGGCAGGGTTAGGGTTTATGGTTAGGGATCTTAGGGTTAGGTGTTAAGGGTTAAGGGTTAAGGGTTAGAGTATATGGTTTGTAGTTAGTTATTGATTTGTCTTACTCTCTCTCTCTCTCTATAAATGTTCAAATGTAATCGTTATTTTCTTTGATAGATGTCACACCCAGATTTAAACTACAAAATTCGGATGCGTGTCATATGTGCGCCAAAAACAAGATCCACACATGCAATGACTACTGTATAGAGACAAATGTTTTAAACTTTATTACTTAACGATAATATCTTACAAAATAACTAATAATTCATTAAATCTAACTAATATACTATCTCCAAGGTGCCATAGTTGACTGGTAGACGATGCCTAGATCTGGTCGAACTTTTCATAGTAGTCCCCCTTCGGTGGTACATGCCCTTCACCTGGTGTGATTATAGCTAGGGTGAGCTCCCATTCGGTCATCGCTCAACAAGTGTGGGGAATAATGTGTATGAGCTCATTTACGGTGCGGCTCATGTGTAGTGTAAAGCTTACCAAGGAAAATGGTTACGGCTGAGCATTGCTTTTAATAAGTTGGTCAAATTTTTAGTAATTACTAAGTATAACTGAATACCAACACTACTAAATAATTGATCACAATGAATAATAAATCCCACAATGCAATGCATGATCGATTAAATTTAATTACATAAATTACTCCTGTGAGGGTCCAAGTCGCTCATGACTATGGGCACGACTGATATACCAGTTTTACACTTTGCAAAGTTTGAGCATCTTTACAAATATGTCATGGTCCCTTATTTGCCTTGGGTTGTATAGACCCTTAGAAACTGCTAATATGAGTAGGCAAGGGCTCACTACGAGGCCTTTACAAAGTTCCAATAGTTTGGGAAAACCCGCTATGGTTTCAAGCAAAAGGGTGCATATGCATTTTTCCACGGTCTGTAACCCCATCGCAGTAATTATAGCCAGCACTATGCTCTGCAGCGATTCACTCCCCGCTTGCCCTTTTGGGTAAGGTAATCCCTCTCTATCTTTCCTAATTAATTGGCCAAGGGCGTCCCATTCCACCCTTATGCTAGCGCTGTTGTGTAAGACTATCCAATACTTCATTTGTATGCAAGGTGTGGGGTAAACAAAACTAGGTAACCTATCAGGTCCCATCAATTTAACCTAAGCATGTCACGGTGATTATCAAAAACATGAACCTTATCATATCAAAGAATGTGATCAAGGACACAACTTGCCTTCTGTGAGCTCCTGCTCGGAATCTTCAACTTGTGGTGCTTCGGGTTCCTCGGTCACTTGCTCTTCTACTCACAACAATACAAACAAACACTGCATAGGCAAAAAAAATTAACATCACACCAAGCAATAAAAGAACTGCATAATGACATTATGTACGTCGAGACAAAACCATAGGTTCGAAAACTAATAAAATCAGAGTTAAAACGTAGGAGATATGGTGTTTTTAAGATTTATGTATTTATTTTTATACAAAATACTTTTCCAAATTCAATTTATCTTTATTAGTTCATGATGGATGGCGGGCACTATTTCCAGGAAAGTTATGGTCCAAACCATAAGTTCCAGGTGAAAGTCACCTAGAGGGGGGTGAATAGGTGAAACCTAAAAATTATAAACTTTGAACATGCATTATACCCAAGGTTAGTGTTAGAAATAATTTGGAGTGCAGAAAATAGTTTGTCTTGCTATGAGTTGCTCAATCAATGCGGATAACATTGGGAGCAAACTAATGATGTGAGCAAGAGAACTTTAGAGAGAGGAGAGGGGAGAAACAAATCGAGTGTTGGAGATCAACACAAATGAACACGATGATTTGTTTTCCGAGGTTCGGTTCCAAAGAACCTACTCCCCGTTGAGGAGGCCACAAAGGCCGGGTCTATTCCAACCCTTTCCCTCTCTCAATCGGTCACTTAGACTGGTCGAGTGCTTCTTCTTAATCACACGGGTCACTAAGACACCGCAAGGATCACCACACAATTAGGTGTATCTTGCTCGCTTTACAAAGCACTTAGAAAGATTAGAGTGAGAAGAACAAAGCAATCCAAGCAACAAGAGCAACAAAAGAAACACAAATCACCCTCTCAAGTCACTAAGCACTTGATTTGATTTTCGAGCTTGGAGAGGATTTGATGCTTTGATTGTGTCTTGGAGTGTATGCTTTTGCTCTAGTATTGAATGAGAAGGTTGGAAAGCTTGGATGGCTTAAATGGAGGTGGTTGGGGGTATTTATAGTATCCAACCACTTCCTAGCCATTGGTTGACTTTGCTGCTGATGGGCACACCAGACAGTTCGGTGGTGCATTAGACACTCTATTGTTCACTGTCCGGTGAGTGCCACGTCAGCCGACCATTGGGGTTTGGAGCTGTTGACTGTTGAAATCCTCTATCCTCTTGCGGCACTGGACAATTCAGCGTGCTCTAACTTTGCAGACTGGCTTTGACTTTTGACGGTCAGACTGTACTGCAGTCAACCATTGATGAAGTTGACGTTGCTCCGTTGGCTCACTGGACAGTCTGGTGGTGCACCAGACAGTCCAATGAATTATAGAGGACATGCGCTGAGAAAACCGAGAGCAGCCAGTTCATGGAGGGCTGTAGCCTGGGCACAAGACAGTGTCTGGTGCACAGTAGACAGTGTCCGGTGCGCCACTGGCTACGCCAATTCTTGTATGCTCCACACTTTGTAGATATCCCTCAAGTCTTTTTCTTTGTATGTTTATGTTGAACTTTATGCACCTAAAAAACATTCACTAGACAAACTAGTTAGTCAGTATAATTTGTGATGGACGTCAAACACCAAAATCGGTTATAGGAAATGTTGAGGTCATTTCCCTTTCAATCTCCCCCTTTTTTGTGATTGATGCCAACACAAACCAAAGCAAATACAAAGCGTAGAAATGTAACTAGTTTGCAATTTGACAGATGTGCATAAGTTACTTTGAATTGAACCAATTTAAAGTATTTCTAAGCATACGTGGTTGCTTTCTTCCAGTTTATCATTTTGGACCACATTTGCACCACTTAGCTTGTTTTTGCGAATCTTTTGGAAAAGTCTTTTCAAATACTTTTGCAGATAGCCAATGGTATAAGAATATGATTTCGAAAAGCATTTTCAAGTATTTGAAAATTCTCTCCCCCTGTTTCAAATGCTTTTGCTTTAGCTAAATAAAAGCTCCCCTAGAAGAAGTTCTCCCCTCAGCTGTTAAGAGGGTTTTGTAATTTGAATAATCTCTCCCCTTTTTGAAACAGTTTTTAGAAAAGCAGGGTGGTGGTGCGGTCCTTTTGCTTTGGGCCTATTAATTTCTCCCCCTTTGGCATTAACGCCAAAAATGATTGAATAATCTCTCCCCCTTTTTGAAACAGTTTTTAGAAAAGCAGGGTGGTGGTGCGGTCCTTTTGCTTTAGGCCTATTAATTTCTCCTCCTTTGGCATTAAGCGCCAAAAACGAAGAAACCTTACAGGCCTAGTACTCTTTGCCCCTTTTGTAAAAGGATATGAATGAAAGTTTATGAGAAGAGTAAAGGATAAATGATATCGATAGAGTCGTGGTGGAACCCTTGCCTTTGACGAGTTCTCCATTTCCCTTCCAATTTAAGACTAAGGATAGAAATACACTTGGAAGCACATTAGTCTTAGCTTTGGCACAAGAAGAATAAGAAATATGTGTGCAAGATTTCAATCAAAGTTCCGAGAATCTAAGATGTTTAGCTCATTCCTAAGCTTGCTAAAGGTCTTTTCATCTAGTGGCTTGGTAAAAATATCGGCTAATTGGTTGTGGGTGCTAACATAAGCAATTTCGATATCCCCCTTTTCTTGGTGATCTCTCAAAAAGTGATACCACATGTCTATGTGCTTAGTGCGGCTGTGTTCAACGGGATTATCTGCCATGCGTATTGCACTCTCATTATCACATAGGAGAGGGACTTTGCTCAACTTGTAGCTATAGTCCCTAAGGGTTTGTCTCATCTAGAGTAATTGTGCACAACAATGTCCTGCAGCAATATACTCGGCTTCAGTGGTGGATAGGGCTACTGAGTTTTGTTTCTTTGAAGCCCAAGACACCAGGGATCTTCCTAGAAACTGATAAGTCCCTGATGTGCTCTTCCAATCAATTTTACATCCAGCATAATCGACATCGGAATACCCAATTAGATCAAAGGTAAATCTCTTGGGGTGCCATAGCCCAAACTTAAGAGTGTAAACCAAATATCTCATGATTCTTTTCACGGCCCTAAGTTGAACTTCCTTAGGATTTGCCTGGAACCTTGCACACATGCATACAGAAAGCATAATATTCGGTCGTGAAGCACATAAATAGAGTAAAGAACCTATCATCGACCGGTATACCTTTTGATCTATGGTTTCACCTCCTGTGTCGAGGTCGAGATGCCCATTTGTTACCATGGGAGTCTTGATGGGTTTGGCATTCCTCATTCCAAACTTCTTGATTATATCTTGAATGTACTTAGTTTGGCAGATGAAGGCGCCCTCTTGGAGTTGCTTGATTTGAAATCCAAGGAAATACTTCAACTCCACCATCATAGACATCTCGAATTTCTGTATCATAATCCTACTAAACTCTTCACAAGATGACTTGTTAGTAGACCCAAATATAATATCATCAACATAAATTTGTATATAAATAAGACTCTAGCAATTGTTTTAGTGAAGAGTGTAGGGTCAGCTTTTCCAACTTTGAAGCCATTAGTGATAAGAAAGTCTTTCAGGCATTCATACCATGCTCTTGGGGCTTATTTGAGCCCATAAAGCGCCTTTGAGAGCTTATACACATGTGAAGGATACTCACTATCTTCAAAGTCGGGAGGTTGCATAACATATACCTCTTCCTTGATAGGGCCATTGAGGAAGGCACTCTTCAAGTCCATTTGATACAACTTAAAGCCATGGTAAGTAGCATAGGCAAGTAATATACGAATTGACTCAAGCTTATCTACGGGTGCATAGGTTTCATCGAAATCCAAACCTTCGACTTGTGAATATCCTTTGGCAACAAGTCGGGCTTTGTTCCTAGTCACCACACCATGCTCATCTTGTTTGTTGTGGAATACCCATTTGGTACCTGCAACATTTTGGTTAGGACATGGAACTGAATGACATACCTCATTCCTCGTGAAGTTGTTTAGCTCCTCTTGCATTGCCACCACCCAATCCGGATCACTTAGTGCATTGTCTATCCTGTGTGGCTCAATAGAAGACACAAAAGAGTAATGTTCACAAAAATGAGCAACTCGAGATCTAGTGGTTACCCCATTGTGGATGTCACCAAGTATGGAGTTGATGGGGTGATCTCTTTGAATTGCTTGGTGGACTCTTGGGTGTGGTGGTCTTTGATAATATTTTTCTCTGTATTATTAAGGTTTGGGCAGTTTTCTAGTTTAATTCAAAACTCCAAAATTAGTACAGAAAACATGGAGTTCAATATTTTTGTTTGACAGTTCATATTTTATAGAATCTAGCAAAATTTGTTTGATGAAATTTGGATGAATATTTTTCAAGTTATACATTTATCAAGTTTACAACAGATTTAAATAACTTAATATTTGAAAAGGGAAAGGAAAAATACATCTTGCACTCGAGTCCCTGGTGTATTTTTCCGTTTTTCCTTACAGACTAGTCCTCACTTTACTATTCAATTGTGTCACTGACTATGTAGAAAACCCCCTAGGGTTGACCTAAATCTACCCCGCGGTCCCTGGTTGGTCGGAACAGTGACCGGGGCAAAGATCACGTCGGCGAGACCTACGGTGGTGATTTAGCTCCAGTGAAGTGGTCGACAACGTCGGGGAGGTCACAGCGGTCACGTCGGTGTGCGGGTCGGTGTCGGAGATGGCCGGAGTTGGTCAGTCCTCGGCGCAGGCGGGGGACCTCGTCGGCGGCGAGTGATTCGGCCTAACCATGGCGGTATAGCTCAATCCAGTGAGTTGGGGAGCTTCACAGGAAGTCAGGGAGGTTGTAGGCACAAGGAATTTGTAAATGGCTCACCTGGTAGCCCGGTCTACGTGCGGTTGCGGGCGGCCGAAGTCCGACGAGGTCGCGCTCGCTGCTCCGTTGGGGCAGGGTCTCGGCTCAAGATTAGAAAAGCTTCACGGCCTCTCGGGGAAGCTTTCCAAGGGCTCGAGCGAGGCTGGGGTCTACGATAAAAGGCTGGCCATGGCGGTCGTGCTCGGGTAGTGGTGGCTGGCGGTGGCGCTTGCCTTTCGCGGTGAACTCCGGCGACCACTGGCTTAGGCAGGGGTTAGGGTGCACGAGTGAAGACGTCTAAGGCTTTGGGGAACTTATAGGTGGGGGCAAGACGCAGGCGCGTGGGGCAGGGCGACCACGCTCGGGGGCGCGCGCTGCCGCGGCCAGTCCATGCTCGGCCGGCCTTACAAGGCACCGAGCACGTGGCTCTTTGCTTCTGCCCGTGTTCAAGCGTCCATAGGCTGCATATCTTCGCGTATTTGGGCAAGACCACTATACAAGATATGTTCTCCAGATGTTGCTTTGTCCTTTTTGTGTGGAAGTCGAGTGGTTTCCGGCCGTGTACAGTGAGTTGTCGCGTCGCCAAGTCTGGAGTGTCTAGCTGCTGCGTCCTGAGGTAAATCCATGCCAAGATCATGTCAGTGGCTGAGATTTGCTTTCAAACTTTGCCAGGGCCTGTTCAAGGTAATTTGGCGCCGCTTTTATATTTGGATCATGTGGATTTTACTTTTGGAATTTAGAGAACACGATCGATCTTTATGAAGAAGTCAAATTTCCTATTGAGTCTTCACTTAAGGGGCTGTTTTGGGAATTTTGCAAAACCCTTTTTATTAAACTTCCTTACTATATTTTGTAGCTTATTTAGTGTACTAAAACTTTGTTAATTGGTCCAGATTATGATTTTATGTTTTTCATAGTCTTTTCACTAAATTCCCTTTTTGTGTTCAAATGACTTAATTAGGGTAGTAGTAGGGTTTTGAATATTCTTTCTTCCTTGAGGTGCATGATGTGTTTATGGTATGTTTCTTGAGACAAAAAATACATGTTTAAGTCTTTTGCTTTTCAATTTGGTGCCTTTTGCTCAATTACATTTACATGTGATAATGTTCACAAATGTGGGTGTGGTGGGAAAAATCCTAAGTAACACCTGGTGTGTTACAGCCTTCCCCCTTAAAAGAATCTCGCCCCAAGATTCGGGTCGGTGTTCTTCAGAGGTGAGGAGAAGGTTACGGCTTGCTTTCATAGTGTTGGTTTGCTTATTAAGGATCTTTAGAAAACTTGCTCTTTGAATGTCATCCTCTTTGCAACTTTAGAAGGAAGCCCTTTTGTTCTAGGTTTATAACTTAACTTGGGTTATTTAAGATCATCTTTCTTATATTTGGATTCAAAGGGTAGGGGGGCTGGGGTATGGTTATGTATCGATTTCCTTAGGTAGACAATCGGGGTAGTTTGAGCGCAGAAAATCCTCAATCTCCCAGGTAGCCTCTTCCTTCGAATGGTTGCTCCATCGAATCTTATACATTTTGATCGACCTCGCACGAGTTGATCTTTCCTTGCAGTCCAGAACCTTGGAGGGGTGTTCTTGGTATGACAAATATGGCTCTATCTCCACACCTGGTTCTACTATGACCTCTGTTGGTAATCGAACACATTTCTTCAATTGGGATACATGGAACACATTGTGGATGGCAGACATCTTTGGAGGTAGCTTCAATTTGTATACCACGGGTCCACATGCTTCTATGATCTCATAAGGTCCAATGTAGCGAGGGGCTAACTTGCCTTTGATCCCAAACCTTTGCACTCCTTTTTGTGGGTGATACTTTAAGATACACGAAATCTCCCACTTCAAACTGGAGGGGTTTCCTTCTCTTGTCATGATAGGTCTTTTGCCTGGCCTGAGCAGCTTCTTGATTCTTCCTGATCATTTTGACTTTTCTTTTGGCTTCCAACACCAGGTCGGGCCTAAAGATTTCTCTTTCGCTGGGCTGTGACCAGTTGAGGGGTGTTCGACACCTTCTTCCATATAAGGCTTCAAAAGGTGCCATCTTCAGGCTGGATTGATAAATGTTGTTATAAGCAAACTGTGCCAAGGAGAAGCACTTACCCCAGTTCTTGTCGTAATCGATCGCACAAGCCCTTAGCATATCTTCAAGAATCTGATTTACCCTTTCAGTCTGACCATCAGTTTGGGGGTGGTAAGCTGAACTTCTTATTATCTTGGTTCCCAAAGACTCTTGCAATTGCTCCCAAAATCTGGTTATGAATTGGGCTCCTCGGTCAGAGACAATTGTCCGTGGTAATTCTTGCAAACACACAATTCGGTCAATGTACAACTCTGTATACTTATGAGCTTTATCGGTGGTGTGCACTGGAAGAAAATGTGCCACTTTCGTTAATCGGTCCACAATGACCCAGATTGAATCATGATGTCGAGAGGTGTTGGGCAGACCCACAATGAAATCCATGCTGATGTCATCCCATTTCCATGAAGGTATCGATAGGGGTTGCAAGGCACCAGCTGATTTTAAGTGGCTTGCCTTTATCCTCTGACATGTGTCACATTCTGATACATATTGGGCTATCTCCCTTTTCATCCTAGTCCACCAATATAGGGGCTTCAGATTAAGGTACATCTTGGTGCTTCCCGGGGGCATGGAGAATTTGGAGAGATGGGCCTCATCCAATATTTTCTTCTTGAGGTCTCTATTTTTAGGAACCACCAATCTATCTTCAAACCATAGTATCCCCTTACTGTCTTGGTGAAAGCACTTATACTGCTCCACTTTCTGATTAAGATTCTCTTTGATGAATTGCACTCCCTTGTCACCGAGTTGGGCCATAATAATCTGGTCTAACAAGGTTGGTTCGATGGAGATGTGAGACAAGGTACCAGAAGGAATCCCTTCGATCCTCATCTTACTCAACTCATCACACAAGGCATTGATGTGAGAATCCATCACCATACAGTTGCATTGTGACTTTCAACTTAAGGCATCAGCAACCACATTGGCCTTCCCTGGGTGGTTGTGTACTTCCAAGTGGTAGTCCTTGATCAATTCTAGCCATCTTCTCTGCCTCATGTTGAGATCAGCCTGAGTAAAGATGTACTTGATGCTCTTGTGATCTTTATAGATGTTGCAGTGGGTTCCCATCAAGTAGTGCCTCCACATTTTCAATGCATGAACCACGGCTGCCAACTCTAAATAATGAGTAGGATAATTTTTCTCATGAGGTCTGAGTGCCCTTGATGCGTAAGCAATGACTCGGTTGTCTTGCATTAAAACACAACCCAGTCCAGTGCCATAGGCATCACAATGCACATCAAACGGCTTGATGTTGTCAGGATGCACTAACACAGGTGTTGTGGTCAGATGTTGCCTCAAAGTGTGGAAGGCATCTTCACATTTCTGGCCCCATTCAAATTTTGCTCCCTTCTTCAACAATTCTGTCATGGGCATAGCGATTCGAGAGAAATCAAGAATGAATCGTCGATAATACCCGGCCAACCCCAGAAAACTCCGAATCTGACGAACAGTTGTTGACGGCTTCCAATTCATCACCTCTTGCACCTTATCTGGATCAACAACTATTCCTCCCTTAGAGATAGTGTGACCCAAGAATTTAATCTCCTTCAGCTAAAAATCACACTTGGACAATTTGGCATAAAGACGGTGCTCCCTCAGGTGTTGGAGTACTGTGTGCAAGGGTTTAGCGTGTTCTTCTTCATTCTTCGAGTACACAAGAATATCGTCAATGAAGACCACCACGAATTTGTCCAATTTAGGCATAAAGACTGAATTCATTAGGTACATGAAGTATGCTGGCACATTTGTTAGCCCGAAGGACATCACCAGATATTCATATACCCCATATCTGGTTGAGAAGGCAGTCTTTGGAATATCACTTGCTCGTATCTTGATCTGATGATAGCTAGAGCGAAGATCTATCTTGGAAAACACCTTAGCTCCGACCAATTGGTTGAAAAGAACATCAATACAAGGCAAAGGATACTTGTTTTTGATAATCACCGCATTGAGTGGGCGGTAATCTATGCATAATCTCAAGCTCTCGTCCTTCTTCTTTACGAACAAGGCCGGACATCCCCAAGGTGAAGTACTTGGGCGGATGAAATCCTTGTCCAACAATTCTTGCAGTTGTTTCTTCAATTCTGGCATTCGGTAGGGCCTCTTGGAAATAGGTGTCGTTCCCAGTTGCAACTCGATGGCAAATTGGATATCTCGATCTGGCGGCATTCCTGGCAACTCATCAGGAAAAACATCTGCATAATCACAGACCACTGGAATATTCTTCAAGGGTAACTCTATCATGGAAAAAGCACATGACCGAGTGGTTTCTTGGCTGGGCAGATATAAGGTGAACTTTCCACAGGTGGGGGAATAGACTTCAACAATGTGGTTGGCGACATGCAACACCACTTGGTGTTGGGTCATCCTGTTAGCTCCCAAAATAATATCCACATTATCCATCAACAAAATGAGGAGGGTTGTTTTGACAATTTTGCTTCCCATCTGAATAGGCACATTTCGATTTAATTGGTTGGTCACTATCTTGCCTCCCTGCGTTGCGATCATGAAGGACCCTTGGGTATGACAGAAAGGCAGTTGACCTTTGACACTGAACTTCTGGCTAATGAAGCTATGTGATGCACCAGAGTCAAACAAAATCAATGCAGGTTGACTAAAAACGGTAAAAGTAACAGTCATGACGGGCGCTCCTTCAGGTAGCTCCTCTAGAGTAGTGAAGTTGAGCTTCCCTTGCCTGACTTGCACTTTCTGCTTCCTTCCTTTGTCTTGGTTGGGTGCTAGCATCTGCCTTGGCTGATTCCGCGGGCAATTCTTAGCATAGTGGCCGGTATTACCACACGTGAAGCATTTGTTTCCATTCCCCTGGCGGAACTGCTGCTGCTGCTGCTGAGGTTGATTATTCCTTGGAGCGGGAGCGGGGAAACGGTTGGGTGCTTGCTGCTGTTGTGGTGGCCTAATGACCCATCTTCCTGCCTGCTGCTGGAATCCCCTGCTCTGATTGTTGGAGACAATCCGGAACCTCTGGGGTGGAGTTGAAGTTGTTGATATTGGTGCCTTTCTCTTCTTTTCTGCCTGGTGAGCTACAATACAGTCTTCCTATGATATGGCAAGGTTGACCAATTCATTGAAGCTGTCAGCACGAATAGTGTTGAGGCGCTCACGCAGCTTGGTGTTGAGTCCTCTGCGGAAACGGTCTCTCTTCTTCTCATCAGAATCTGCATGATAACCCGCATACTACACAGGTCGTTGAAGGCTTGGGCATACTGCAACATAGTGCGGGTCCCCTGAGTCAATGCCAAGAACTCATTGAGCTTGCGATCCAGAATCCCTACTGGAATATGGTGTGACACCCTAGGTGTCTACTTCGTGTTATGTCGGGAGATTTATCCTAATCTCAGATGCTCAGTAAGAATTTCTATCTCTTTATCACATCTATCTCCTCTTATCAAGTTACTTGTGAAGGTTTCACCGATCTCTGATTTTATTGGATCTCGAGAGAGGCCGAATTTGGAGCTTGTTAAAAATTTTGTTTCTTGAAGCAAATGCAAATTCGAAAGTCAATCTCGCAACTCCCATCCAGACTCATTTATTCGGACTCTCGACATTTGTGATGTTATCTGATCTATGTTCGAATCCGCTTTCTCGATAGTCGATCTACGTCCAAATACTTAATCTAAATCTGCAATCTTCCGCAGAATCTCTTTGTGTCAACCTCTAATTAATTCTTACGCAAATCGACTTGTTTTCTATATATCATAATTCATCTCTATCTATCAAGTGTATTCTAAATTATTCTAGAAGTTTAAGGCAAATACTCACATGAAAAGATAAATCCTATACATGCTTGAAACTGCTCGTCTGAACAAATGCAAATTTTGAAATTCAACCAAACCTTGTCATCTTGCTCAAACAACTCTATGTGAACTCTACAACAAAAGTTATTAAGGGTTCATGTAGAGAAAATGCCAAGAAAATGTCGAGAAAATACCCCGATTGCCTTAAAATATAATTTGAAGCTTTATAATGATGCTACCTTGACCAAAGTAAAACTTTAAATTATATTCAAGATATAAGATTTGATGTTTAATAACAATTGTAGAACATGTGTTATACAACAAATTTTATATTTAAACCAAGCCTTGATTCATTCTCTAAGTACCTCAAACAGTGCCATCAAGACAGAATAAAAATCTGATTTCAGGATTCGAATTCTTCTAAGTCTGAAATCAGTGTCGTTCGGGTTGACGTCTCGTGTTCTCAAATTTTTGTTGAACAGCTCAAGTTTCCCCAAATATAAAAGTTGTTAATAACTAATAGAGGCACAACATATTAAAAGATGGCATTCATCTGTTCTATTTGACATGCTTTGACACTCAGTTTTTGCGAGTTTCAACTGATTTCTAACCCACTAACAAACCAATTTTTGTGGGTCTTTATCTCTCTAACCAGTGCCCGAATCACCTCCAGTGATGTACAAGATTTGTAGAGTGTACATCAAGGAAGATATTTTGTGCAGCAACCATGGTCCGATTCCAAAACGAAAACGCCAAAAATGGCCGCCCAATATCGACATTTTTCCACCTGCCACTACTCACTGCCACCTGACATGTCCAGATCTTTGCTCTATTAATGGCAGCCCACCCTCTCCCTTCTCCCACACACCACTCCCTTCCCTTCTCTGTTCGGTTGAGCAGGGAGCTCCTCCTCCCTCTCCATGGCGCCCTCTCCCTCCTCTCTCCCTCTCTAGTGCAGGTAGCTCTCTCCCATGGCTGCAGCGCCCCTCCCCAGCAGCTTCCTGCTATTCACGTGAAGAAGAAGACCCCCCTTGAGACAATGACAGGTGCGCCCAAGGCAAGATGTGAGTACACAAAGTTACAGATTTTTATGTTGTGTTCTAAAATTCATATCTCGAGTTTTAGAGCTCCAAAAATCACGAAACTTATTTTGTTGCCTTCCTTATGAAATGTTTTATCTGTTAGATCTATATGTTGGTATGTTTTAGTGGAAAAGTTTTTCTGTATAAATTCGTCTTTAAAAACTGGTTTACAAAACAAATGAACTTGCTTCTGTCCGTAGTTTTAATTATAAAAATCCAAAAATGATGAAACCTGCTTTGTTAGTTAGATGTTGGCATACTATAGCTAAGAAAAATATAAAACTTATATGTTATTCACTGTTTTCTTGGTATGTTAATTAAATCTTGTTAAATATGAAAAAGATGATTGTTTTGCTTGTTGTTTTTGGATCTGTAGCTCCAGTGCTCCAAATGGATTGAAATGTTTTCAGTAGACCCTCTATGTGATGCTTAGTGATTGGTAAAAAGTTCATGAATTGTGGTGCATGTATGATTAAGTTAGTGATTTAACTTGTTTGATGCATATTAAGTAGTTTTAAATGGTTTATAAATAATATATGAATGTAAAAATGGAAAATGGTGTTCCACTGTCCTTTCATGATATTATAGTAGCCTAAGAAAACTCAATATGGTCATGCATCCACAGAAAATAATTAGTTTTAGATTTAACTTGCTCTCACATGCTTTATTGCATTAACAATTTATTATTTTTGTATTAAATAAAATATAAAACCTGAACATATGAAATTTATACATTATTCATAATTTTTTATTACCTATACCTCATAAAAATTTCAGCCCCAAATTAGATAGTCTCATATAGTGCTAAAATAACACTCATTTTATAATTATTAGAAGAATTAGAGACAAATTAGAAGTAAACAAAAGCGTGCATGTTTCTTGAAATTCTTAAGTATCTTGATATAAATTGAAACTTGATAACTAAGTCATAATGATTTGAACTTGAGAAATTGGTGGTAGTATCTCTCTATGAGTTGCTTGGTGATTTAGTTAAGTGCTCTTGTGCTAGCAAACTGAAATTCCTGTGTGTACAGTTTTGGTTGTGCGTGTAATCTAGTCAAGTAAAATATGTTTTCTGTAGAAAAGTCATATAGAAAAGTTATACATAACTTTATTATCTTGGTCGTGTTAAAATTTGACAGTCATAAGTCTGATCGTTTAGAAGTTATGCTTTTCACAAGTTCAGTAACTGAATCTGTCCAATTACTGAGCAGATTTTAGAGATAGCAATGGTTTCTTAAGTTAATACTGAAATCAGTTATTGGTGGTCATAAGAAAGTTGTAGATAACTTTATTAAATTACTTGTATTAAAATCTGATAGCCATAAACCTGATCGTTTAGAAGTTATGCTTCTCATAAGTTCAGTAACTGAATCTGTCTAATTTTGGTACAGATTTTAGAGATCACATTGTTTGCTTAAGTTCAGTTTAGAATCAGTCCCTGTCCACTATAAGAAAGTTGTAGATAATTTCCTTATATTACTTGTGTTAAATTTTCATGATAATAAACCTGATAGTTTGAGAGTTATGAATTTTATAAGATGATTGCTGTATTCTGTCCACTGTCTGAACAGATTTCGAAAACTGTATTGTTTGATTTAGTTAAACATAGAATAACTTCTTGGTGATTATAAAAGTTATGTAGTACTTTTGCTAAGCTTTCCAAAAAGTCTTGTATCACTCTTTTTGGTTGTCTGAAGATTAAGTTATAGGTGTTTAAAGTGTGAAGACTAAATCTGTCCAGTTCTGGACAGCAAAGCCTTCTAGTGTCTTTTACTCTTGATACATGTTAAATCAACCTAAGATGTTTATAAATGATTTGTAGACAATTTCATTATATTTCCAGAAAGTCTAAGATCACTTTTTTGGATTCATGAATCTCTAGTTATGAATTTGTGAAGTCGCGAGTCTGAATCTGTCTAAATCTAAATATAGTTGTCATTTGTCACTATTTAAACTTATTAAGTGTCTAATCACCTTGAGATGACAATACCAAAGTTGTAGAGTGTTTCTTATTCTTTCCAAAAAGTATTTGATCACTATTTTTGGATAAATATCTTGTGAGTTATGACTGAAACAAGTAACTGCTGTGCTGCTATCTTAGTCATGTTGATTGTGATTGATTACTCTACTCTATTGTGTTTGTCTTGAGTGACTGCTTGCTTGTTTTGGTTTTAAGTGCATATAAATAACAATGATAGTAACTAATATTATTGGGTTATGTGTAATTAACTAGTCCACGTTTGTCTAAGTAGTAAATTAAATTGTTGAAGTCTAGGATGTAATCAGCTTCAATCAACGTTATTTTAGCAAGTGTCGTTATATGGATGAGAAACACAATTAATGATATGTTACCATTTCTAACACTTGCATTGCTACTGAAATGTTGCTAAATAACCAACCTCGTTAGACTAGTATAAAAGGCATTGTGATTAGGCTAACACCTTCTACGTGTTCTCTTGGGTGTGTGCTTGCATTAGAATATTGAGAATGTTGGTAGAACCCAATTAAATGGTTATTCCCTATTAAACTAAGTTTGTTTGTATGATGTTTAGAAGTCACAATAAATTTATGTGTACTTAACTAGTTTAATAATAAGTAGTCAATTAACAACTAAAGTGAACATGGTAAATGCTTGTACTCGTGATGTCGTGTTTGTGTTGGTCAAATATAGGAAATGTTCTCGTCTTTCCAGTAATGTTGACTTGTTGTGCCCAATGATGTGTAGATAGCTAGCGTTAACGTACGAATGTTTATGTGTATTACTAGTTAATGTTAGTTCGCTACCATGTACTTGGAGTATCTTGTGCTACTTTCATCATATTCATACATATGCATCATGCATCTCATTTAGGACCGAGAGATGATGATCGTGCAATTGATGTGGTGCCAACCACAAGATGCAGTTGGTGGACGACCAGAAGAATGATGGACTTAACCAATGGATGCTCGCCAAGCGAGTGTCATCTAGCGAACACTACCAGTGTTGAATTCCAGGCAAGCCCTGGTTTTATACATAACCATTATATATGCTATTTTACTGCACTTAATGTTTGTAGGCTTGTATCGTGCACTTAAGTGTAGGAGTTGCCTGAAACCCTAGTTGCATAAACTCAGGATTCCTTTTTGAGATGGATACTAGTATGCTAGGTCGAGTAGCTGCTTTGCTAATTAGGGATCTCGGTATAAGTCGAGTGATTTTTCTAGCGCTCGTGCGAGGTCAGGAATTGGTTGTATCCGTTTTGATAATAGAATGATGATGGTCTATGGACACGGATCCATGGGGATGCGCTGTCTACGAGATGAAATTAGAATAAGGATTAACGTGTGGATACCTGTGTCAAGCGTTTGAATGTACTAAACACATGTCGGGAAATATGGTAACCGGTAAGCCTAGTACCTGAGTGAAGCCGGGCGTGGACTTTCCTCCTCACTCGTCCTGAGACGTGGTCTCTCATTCCGGATATGGTGGGTACAAGTGCGGTCACTGCACGGCAGCAATCGGGGTCAGTGGAGCATTTTATGCCAAGGCGATGGGCCCTGGCCGCGAATGGGGGATCGATGGGGACGGCTGATATGTGTGGGGACGGAGTGCCCCTACATGTCGTGTGTTTAGGTTTACCTTGCAAGGTTAAAACTCGATTTGAATCGTCTGCTTCTCGCAGCTAATGAGACTCCTTGATCCATTGTACTGCATTGAGTAATAAGTGGAAATGAGGTTACTTACAAAAGATGTTGGTTGACTAAATTTCTTGATACCATGTATGGATAGCTAGGTACTCATATAGTCTAAATTATTATTCTAGAACTTGAAAATCTAAAACTTGATTTTAGACTCAGCTAGTGCTTTTTGCAAACCAAACCCCTCAGCCAAACAGCTTCATGGTCTAGAGGTAGAGGAGTAGACTCCTCACACCGGGTAAGTCTAGATGAGTATTAGTATACTCATCCTTGCTTGTGGCATAATTTTTGTAGGTACTCCTTGGATGATTTGGTTGCTGGTATGACTTGGCCTTCATTCCCTGCCACCGAGATAGATGGTCGAGAGGGTTACTGCTTCCTCAGAAGAGGACCAGGAGGAGTAGCGTGGCCAGGCATCGCCATGTTACTCTGTTTTCTCTATAGTTATTTCCATTGCACTAAAAACTATTGTTACTGCTTTTGAAACTCCGATAATGTAATCACTACTGATACTTCTTAAATTTGTGGTATTATGCTTTATTGTATTTTTCTGTGCCTCACCTTCGAGTGAGCTAGTGGTACTCGATCCTGTTAGTGGCTTTATTGGACTAGATCCGAGGGACTGACGGTTTATTCCGATTTAAGTGTGTCGTTGCCTCTAAGGCGAGACTTGGGCACTTAAGTTGGAATAATTCAGGTGGTTCCGCCACAGCTGGTATCGGAGCGAATACCATTACAGAGAAGTCAATAAGTCATGAATACCAATATTTCAAATGTAAAACTTGCTTAGAAACCAATGTTGGTTAGATGTCAGGACGATAAGGATAGACCTAGGACGTGAAGCCTTAGGAAATAGATGGGTATCTAGGTGGCTATTTGTATAGGCCATAAAGGCTACTACTACTATTAATAAGGATGTTGTAGAAGCATCCGAAAAAAGTAGTTAGGTCTGAGAAGACGACTAGAATGAGCATGCATCATGATTGTCGCATCATTGTCTCTTGTGCACCAACATGCTTCTCTCACGTTTATTCCAATAATAAGAAATTGTGAATAATGTGTTGTATTGCTATGAACTGCAAAAAATGTCTTATCCTGTGTGTCATGATAGTCTTGACTATGTTGTGTTATGTGCTTCTCTTGTCTTGCAATCTAGGAAATGTTTTAGTTGTTCAACCCTTTTTGCCCCCAACCAGCAATATATATATATATATATATATATATATATATATATATATATATATATATATATATATATATATATATATATATATATATATATATATATATATATATATATATATATATGTATGTATGTATATAATGTTGTTTGTTTCGCTCATGAGAAGAGCCCCCCCCCCACTTTAAACAACCTAGTGGTTAGCAAGTGTTGGGGGCCTTCATCTTCTGAAGGTCCTCAAAAACACGACTAACATGTTTTCCAGTATAGTATACTGTCACAGGAAGCTTCGGCTTTAAGATGAAGGTGTGCATGGTATGAAAAGCGCGATATGGAAGAACGATGAACCAACTCCGAAGTTGTGGCTGGAGAAGCTTCGGCTTAGCACAAGGACGGTGGTGGAGGATGAAACTCACTAGTACACAGAAGCTCTATAGTGGCGGTTCTAAACCTATTTACACTGGCGTTTTTCAGTACCGCCAGTGCTAGGGGTCAGTGGAAATCAGCATTTCCACTGGCGGTTATTTTGGAACCGCCAGTGAAAAGTGCATTTTCACTGGCGGTTTTCTTAAGGAACCGCCAGTGAAAAGTGTATTTCCACTGGCGGCTGAATAAAGAAAACCGCCAGTGGAAATGCATTTCCACTGGCGGTTTTATAAAGCAAACCGCCAGTGGAAATGCACTTTTCACTGGCGGTTTTCTTTATTTAGACGCCAGTGGAAGTTTTCCCGCCTTTTTTCAAATTTCAAACAATACTGAATTATATATATATTTATTTACACACACACAAACATATATATATATATATATATAGATCTATATTGATATTGAAAGCAACATACATACATTTATATACATCAAAGTATTCTGTTTACAACCATATATGCTTCATGCATTCTATACATCATAAGTTTTCACCTAAGCTCTAATAACTATCTCGGCTAAGAGATAATCTACTAATTTCTGTTAGTATTCTGAACTCTGGCAAAGCTAATGTCCCGGAAGCATCGTGATATTTTCCTTCTGTGGGAATGACCTCTTTCAATATGAATGTGCAGAGGTCCTCGACTATGCCATACAATGCAGCTTCGGTCAAGTTCTCCGGGTTTCCTCGTTGAAATTGCTGTAAAGGAATTTTATAAACATCATCTATTTATACTCAATAATAACACATTTGCATCTTTAATGACATAAATACATACTTGACTATTACTAATAATACCTTGTCAGGGTTCGTGATGTATCGTCCGTTCACTCTCATGAACTCGCACGCATAGAATCCACATAGGACCGATCCTTGTGGTTGCTTGTGGCACTACATAACGGGAGATTGGTTATTTAGTTGCAACATTGTGTATGATATGTATTCATAAAATCACATACTTACCGGCCAGTGATGATGGATGTCTAGTGGCACGCGTTGTTTCGACAGGTCGTACTTTCCACCTTTAAACTTATAAAACCTAAAAGCCCTGTGATCTCAAATAGAATCACCATGTTATTCTCAAATTTTAATCGATAAAAGTATGCATGCATAGAAAAGGCTTACAGCTCTAAGGTGCTGAGGAATTCTGCATATGTCGAAGGGTCGAAGTTCAAGGAGTCGAGCACCAGCACCTTTCCAACCTTAGGATAAATGAGGAAGCATATCCAGTGGTCCCTGTACGAATCAAATTTGTGATGCATGTGTATTGAAATTATTGATTTTATTTATGCAAAATCACACTTACTTAAAGTTGTACGGGGCTATTATGGCTTCCCTGTCTTGAAATTGAAGCATTGCATGTCCTATATAGGTGGCGTATCGAGCTTCAAAATCCTTCTTCATATCCTTTATACGCTTCTCAACTTCTTCGTCCGTCTTTCCCCGTAATTCATCGTTGTCTTTCCCGATTCTAAAAGTGTGGCTTTCCTCGGATATAAGTATTGGGTTGAGATACCCAACCCTTTTACTGGCACTAGCATTGGGCTTGGTACCGTAAAGAATCTCCTGCTGATCATGTTGCATTCTGCAAGTCACACGTGCATGTCAGATATTGAAATTTTATACAGCTCACTAATAATAACACACATATGTGGAAGTATGAGCGACACTTACAATGCAAACATCGTTACAAGTTGCACGTCGAGTCTCTGAAGGTTCATCATTAACCACATGTCCTCGAATGTAACAACGGCCTTTTGGTCCGAACCAATAAAAGCATGGTCTGGTATATGCACACTGATGGTGTCGATGCCAACCGATGATGCCCGCATGTACCAGTCATGCAACCTTTTAACACCAGCCGGGACCTTTCTTAGTTTCTCAAGAGGTAGCAGAGGTCTGCCCGGCACATATTTTTTAGGCACGTTTTTGTAATCTGCCTTAGTTGGCTTCTTTATTTTTGCGGCCATTGCCTCAGCCTTTTTTGCAGACTCCTCGTGCTTGGCCAAATCAACAGTTTGTGACGTGAGGCTCCGTCCAATCCCTTTCAAAAACCGAGCTGTGCCAGCAGTAGTTGCTTTACTCTTCTTTTTCTGATACGGGGACACCAATTTTGGAATAGGAAGTTTAGATTTCTTTGATTGCCTTGGATCATTTGATGGTTGTGGAGAAGGTGGATCCCTTGATGGTGGCGTAGACAGTGGGTCACCAAGAGGATGGGGAGGAGAAGGTGGTGGAGCCCTGAATGGTGATGCTTGTGGCGGAGACGGTGGGTCAGAAAAAGGATGAGGAGCAGCATGTGAAGTTTGAGGAGGTGAGGATGATGGATGTACAATAGGAGCAAAAATTTGAGAAGGCGGAGACGGTTGGGCCTGCGACGCCTGCGACGAATTCGACCAATCAAGCAAATCGACATCCCTTCGAGGCCAAAGGATAAAATTGTTGATAGCTTGTCCAAGTTTCTCGATACCTTCGGGCCCAGGGATGTCTAGCATGTCGTCCTCGGATCCTTGGAGGACCGACGACACTTCTACTTTGCAATACTCATCTGGAATATCATTTCCATGGAACTTACGTCCTGGGATCGCAAGGCCTGTGGCTACTTTCTTTGTACGTTTATTGTTAATACCATATCTTATAACCAGTGTGCACGCCACAGGCCTTGTGATGTCATCAACTGGATAACGGTCCTTATTTCCCGTTGAAGCAACAGAGCTTGGTAATGTCGTACAATCTGTGGAAGCCGGCGGTTGAGCTGCTGGAATTATTTGTATTTGTGGAGTGGTCATCTGTTGAACAGACATCGCACTCGCCAACTGTTGCATCAATTCTGGAGGAGGATTCGATAGCATTTGAGACATCATGGCTTTGAACTCTTTCTTGGCCTCCTCCTTAAAATAATCCGCCATCTCTTCCTTGTATCGATCACGTTTCCTGTACAGACTTTCCCACTGTTGTCCGAATCCTTCCTTCCATCCTTCCTTAGACGAGATTCCTCGTACACGGCCAGGATGCTCAGGGTTACCGAGACCAGCCGTTAGGATGTCTCTTTCCCTTTGTGGCTTAAAAGTTCCTTCGCTCTGCTTAGCTGCCATTGTATATATGTTTTTTGCCGCTTCTTCGACAATGGGATCATCAAAAGATACACCGGTCTCGGTTTCCCTTGGTTTTCTAGCACGGAGCCAATTTGCCGCCCTTTCACCAAGTTGCTTGGACAGCGTCGGCAACCCTGCGGCCTTCTTCTCGGCGTCTTCTTGTCTCCATTTAGGAACCTGACGCTTGTAACCACCTGTGCCTAGGTGGTGGCGGTACTTGTTCTTCTTTGATAGTTCTGAATTTGCCTCACTTAGAGATATGAAATCAGGGCTGCTCCTCTGCTCTAGAAATACTGCCCACTGACCTGCTGAGATTTTATATTTTTTGGTCGGGTCCAGACCTTTCTTTGCAAACTTTGTGTTCATCTCAGACCTCCAGTTTCGGAAATTGATTGCAAGCTGCTTCATCGTGTATTCCTTCACGAGTTCTTCTGAACCCCGAGGCAGAACGAACCTCATTAATAGCTTATTCCATATTTGATTCTTGACATCATCTGGCACATCTCTCCACTGTCGTATTGTTATGTCAAGATTATCTCTAACTAAAAACCCAAGTGCATTCCGGAACTTAGGTAGTGCCTCTTCCGGAGCTAGGGGCTGACCTTTCGGGCTCACGTCTGAGATTTTGTATGTTTGGTCGGGAAACTTGTTCAGCCCCCTGTCACCTCTTTTTCGATCGCTTTGCTTCCTTTTCCTTGACGTCTCGGTTGTTGTCTTGGTCTGTTCCGGTGCGTCTTGGGTCGGCTCCAGTACGTCTTCGTTTCGTGCCACGGCTTCTTCGAGTATCGCACGAAATTCAGACACGACCTCCTATTCATGTAATAAAATGCACAAGAGATCATGCATGTGAAATCAGTAGGGTACACATACGAAGCTAAAGATGCGTACTTTTACCTCAGCTTCTTGTGGATCATAAGTAGGGTCACGTTGCAACTCACGGAGAGCGGCCCTATCTATGCTAGTGGTAGGAAAAGGGTCGCTAGGCGTTTCATATCCGGTACTGCTGGATTGTTCTTGAGCAACACTCTTGTCCATGTGCTCGGGCACTAAATCTTGGTCCTTGATCGGAGAACTCATTGAGCTATATATATACAAATACATAAGCAATAATTAAATACATATTAACACATATTAACGTAAGCAATAATTAAATTCATATTAACAAATAGTATAATTAAATACATCCTCAGGCACTAAACCCTTAACCCTAATCTCTTCTTGGGGTCCTTCAGCATTATAACATCACAGCCATGCTGAAGGACCCCAAGAAGAGATTAAGCCCTGTAGGACCCCAAGAAGAGATTAAGCCCTGTGGTCTACCACCTCCCGTTATTTGTGGGCTTCACCGAGGGCGGGAAACATTTGGTGACATCAAACGACCTTCGGGCTGTGGACGTCTGCGAGCTTGTTAAGGGGCCAGACGATGGTGAGCCGGTGTACTCTGTCCGGATGTGTGGTCACAAAATTTAAAGCCGCCCCGGCTTCATCTGTGCGCTTCTCTTCTCTTATGTCGGCTACTAAGATCACTTAGCACCCCACCTAAGAGAAGAGAAGCACACACATGCAGCCGGGGCAGCTTTTAATTTTGTGACCACACATCCGGACATAGTACACCGGCTCAACATCGTCTGGCCTCTTAACAAGCTCGCAGACGTCTTCAGCCCGAAGGTCGTTTGCTATCACCAAATGTTTCCAGCCATCGGTGAAGCCCACAAATAACGGGAGGTGGTAGACTACAGGGCTTAATCTCTTCTTGGGGTCCTTCAGCATTATAACATCACAGCCATGCTGTAGGACCCCAAGAAGAGATTAAGCCCTGTAGGACCCCAAGAAGAGATTAAGCCCTGTGGTCTACCACCTCCCGTTCTTTGTGGGCTTCACCGAGGGCGGGAAACATTTGGTGACATCAAACGACCTTCGGGCTGTGGACGTCTGCGAGCTTGTTAAGGGGCCAGACGATGGTGAGCCGGTGTACTCTGTCCGGATGTGTGGTCACAAAATTTAAAGCCGCCCCGGCTTCATCTGTGCGCTTCTCTTCTCTTATGTCGGCTACTAAGATCACTTAGCACCCCACCTAAGAGAAGAGAAGCACACACATGCAGCCGGGGCAGCTTTTAATTTTGTGACCACACATCCGGACATAGTACACCGGCTCAACATCGTCTGGCCTCTTAACAAGCTCGCAGACGTCTTCAGCCCGAAGTTCGTTTGCTATCACCAAATGTTTCCAGCCATCGGTGAAGCCCACAAATAACGGGAGGTGGTAGACTACAGGGCTTAATCTCTTCTTGGGGTCCTTCAGCATTATAACATCACAGCCATGCTGTAGGACCCCAAGAAGAGATTAAGCCCTGTAGGACCCCAAGAAGAGATTAAGCCCTGTGGTCTACCACCTCCCGTTATTTGTGGGCTTCACCGAGGGCGGGAAACATTTGGTGACATCAAACGACCTTCGGGCTGTGGACGTCTGCGAGCTTGTTAAGGGGCCAGACGATGGTGAGCCGGTGTACTCTGTCCGGATGTGTGGTCACAAAATTTAAAGCCGCCCCGGCTTCATCTGTGCGCTTCTCTTCTCTTATGTCGGCTACTAAGATCACTTAGCACCCCACCTAAGAGAAGAGAAGCACACACATGCAGCCGGGGCAGCTTTTAATTTTGTGACCACACATCCGGACATAGTACACCGGCTCAACATCGTCTGGCCTCTTAACAAGCTCGCAGACGTCTTCAGCCCGAAGTTCGTTTGCTATCACCAAATGTTTCCAGCCATCGGTGAAGCCCACAAATAACGGGAGGTGGTAGACTACAGGGTTTAATCTCTTCTTGGGGTCCTACAGAGAATAGGGATGAGGTAGTCAAGATTGTAGGCGCTAGTGCTCAACTACTAGCATCTATAGATATGGACACAAGTCCAAATTTGGTGCTACTCGGCACCATCGATATCACTAGAAAAAAAAATACATCAAAGAGATACACTTCCCAATAGTATTAATACACTAACATACATTTGAACACATATGAAGTGTTCATGCAAACTGTCTATAATAACAAAATATAAAGGAACTAATAGCAATTACGATCTGCATATTAATACATTATGATCTACATACACTATTTGCATAGAATTATTTACATTAATCAAGTCTAAAAAACAATTCAGTAATACATTCCTCTCTGCTCTCTTCTTCCCTTCTGCTTTCCCTCCGATTGTTGATGTTTTATTCGAAAGACTCAGACTCATATATAAAGTAAAGTAATCCAATTTGGATTCTTGTGTTTGTTATAAGAAAGAAAAATGGGAAAAAATAAATAGTTTTTTTATTTATTGCAACATGCTCGTCGATTCCTTCTTGGACAGATTGTGTATTAATTTACTATAACTATTGAATACGTTATATACCCGTGTTGCTGCGTTTATCCGAGTGATCCACAAACGACGAAAATCCCTCTTTTGCCTGCCTCTATCTCGATGAGAAGAAACAAAAGCTCTTCTTACTTGTTGAGTAATCACTCGATTAAGTCTTAAATGAGCCCCTCTAAAGTTTGAGGCAAATGAACGCATTTTTGTTCGTCGCGGAACTCTGGTCATTGAATCAAATTAACCTTATGTATAGAATTCAGTATTTGCATAGAATTCAGTAATCTAAAAAACAATTCACTATTTGAGCAGAAGGGAAGAAGAGAGCAGAGGGGATCAGAGGGAAAGCAGAAGGGAAGAAGAGAGCAGAGAGGAAAGGAACTCACCGCGCCTCTCCCTCCTCTCTCTCTCCCTCTCGGCGGCGGCGGCGCGTGCACCCTCCTCTCTCTTCCCTCTCCCTCTCCCTCCTCTCTCTTCCCTCTCCCTCTCCTTCCTCTCTCTTCCTCCCTCTCGGCGGCGGCGCGTGCCCTAGGGTTTACTAAACGCGGCGGCGGCGGCGTGCATGGCGCGGCGGCGCGGGCCCGAGCAGGGACAATAAACGGCCGGGACAGAGGGGGGAAAGGGCGGAGAGAGAGAGGGAGGGGAGCAAACCACGATCGACGGGCGCGGGGACGGCGGCGGCAGAATGGCCGACGGCGAAGTCGAACGGACGCGCGGGCGATTTTGGCAGCCTGACGGCGTCGGGTGGAAAACTGGCGCCAGGACTTGTAAAAATTTCGGCCCCGAGCGCGCCCGCCTATATATAGGCGCCATTTCTACTGGCGGTTCACAATGACAACCGCCAGTAGAAATGATTTCTACTGGCGGTGGACAACGAGAACCGCCAGTAGAAATGTCATTTCTACTGGCGGTTCTCGTTGTCCACCGCCAGTAGAAATAGTTTTTAATTATTATTTAACATAGTTTTTATATATTGTTTTACTCTACTTTTTATTTTTTATATATTTAATTAGTATAGTTTTTATATATTGTTTAGTATCCTCTCTCTCCCTCTCTCTCCATCCCCTCTCTCTCCTCTCTCTCTCTCCTCTCTCTCCATCCCCTCTCTCTCCTCTCTCTCTCCCTCTCCTCTCTCTCTCTCCATTTACCTCTCTCCTCTCTCTCTCTCTCTCTCTCTCTCTCTCTCTCCATCCCCTCTCTCTCTCCATCCTCTCTCTCCCTCTCCCTCTCCTCTCTCTCTCTCCCCCTCTCTCCATCCTCTCTCTCTCCTCTCTCTCCATCCCCTCTCTCTCTCCTCTCTCTCCATCCTCTCTCTCTCCTCTCCTCTCTCTATCCCCTCTCCCTCTCCATCCTCTCTCTCTCCCTCTCCATCCTCTCTCTCTCCCTCTCCTCTCTCTCCTCTCTCTCTCCCTCTCCTCTCTCTCCATTTACCTTTTGTGAAATCCTGTTGAAAAAGTAGCACAATTACATGCTTCGGTTTGTCGCTAACAATAATCAATTACATGACAAGTCCTAACAATAATCAATTACATGACAAGTATATAATCTAGGAAGCTATTGTTCTGCCTTGTCCATCGTGGCGTACCCAGGGCAACGAATTGCGTGGGATGCTTCGCTCAACGTTCCTTATCTTGGTTGGATGGTCTATGAAAAGAGACATGTCGTTGAACTGGTTAAAATCCTCTAAATCAGATACACCATCAACTCCTATAGCTTGTTGTTTTCCAGGAAAAACTACATGCTTCGGTTTGTCGGTGCTTTTCTTCTCGTTGTTAGAAATGATCCGTTCAGCATAGAAGACCTGTGCAGCACGATTAGCAAGGATCCATGGGTCATCTTTGTAACCTACCTTACTTAGATCAAGAACTCTGACCCCATAGTTGTCTACCGTGACATGTTTGTCTTCAACCCATTGACATCGGAAAACCGAGATCTGAAATGTACCATAGTCTAGTTCCCATATGTCCTCAATAAAGCCAAAATATGTAATAATCTCACCAGTTTCATCATCTATGGCTTCGCATCGAACACCACTGTTTTGTGACATGCTCTTTTTGTCCTTGGACTTGGTACAAAATGTGAATCCACTAATGTCATAGGTTTGCCATGTTGTGACCTGGCGTGATGGTCCAGATGCCAAGCCCTTGATGGTTTGTTCTTCTATTGTTTCTCCACGTGGAATGTCCTTCACCATTAGCCATGTGTTGAACCGCTGCTTATGTTGCTTCATTACCCAATCATCCGTATGCCCAGGATTTTGCTCGCGAAGCTCATTGATGTGTTGTTGGATAAATGGCTCCATTATCGTTAGCTGATGTAGGATGCTCTGATGTGCCTCAAGTACTATATCGTAATCCGGTGGGATGAAAGATTTCCGTCCCATCCTCCCGCTTCCATACAGTCTACCCTCGTGTCGTGACGGAGGCAGACCTATTGCAACCTGGTCTTTTAGGATACTATTGCAGAATGGACCTCCGGACTCAATGGCCTCTTCGGTACAGTACCCCTCTATCATGGATGCCTCGGGACGAGCACGGGTTGATACATAGCCATTCAGTATTGACATGAAACGCTCATACGTCCACATTTCATGCAAGTACATAGGACCCAATGCTTCTATTTGTGGCACCAAGTGCACCACAAGGTGCACCATAATATCAAAGAACGATGGAGGGAAACACATCTCAAACTGTGATATTGTCTCCACTGCGAATTCCTGAAGAGATGCCAACTCATCACGGCCAATTACCTTTTGTGAAATCCTGTTGAAAAAGTAGCACAACCGTGTGATTGCCATCTTTAAAAACAAAGGATTTATAGCCCTGATGGCAATAGGTAGGAATGTAGTCAGCATGACATGGCAATCATGTGAGTTGTAGTTGGTGATTGTCAGGTCTTTCATTGACACGATACTCCGTATGCTAGAGCAGAATCCGGATGGGACTTTCAAATTCTTGAGCCAAACACACATCGCATGTTTCTCATCTACATTGAGATTGTAGCTTGCTGCTGGGAGATGGTACTTCCCATTTTCTTGAAGAACGGGATGTAGTTCCTTTTTTATGCCTAAATCTACCAAGTCCATGCGTGAATTGAGCCCTTCTTTTGTTTTGCCCTTTATGTCTAGCAAGGTGCCCATTATGCTTTCAAACACGTTCTTCTGAACGTGCATACCATCGATCGCATGCCGCACATCTAACTCTTTCCAGTAAGGCAAGTACTCGAAGAAAATAGACTTCTTCTTGAATATAGCCCCCGAAGATGGTTTAGCATCCTTCCTTGTTTTTCCGTCTTTTGTCTTCTTCCCAAAAACAAACTTGATATTCCTGACTATTTCAAAAACTCTATGACCTCTATTGTTACCCGATGGAGCAGTAGAATGTAGTTCACCATTATTGTCGAAGTACTTATCCATCTTTCGCATGCGGTACCTGTGTCCTTCCAATAAAAAGCGTCTGTGCCTCATGTAAACTATCTTCCTAGATGCAGCAAGGGATACGTAAGCAGTTCCATCAATGCATACTGTGCAACCAACCTTTCCCTTAAACTGGCCTGATAATGTGAAGAGAGCAGGGTAATCGTTGATCGTAACAAAAAGAATTGCTCTCAGCGTGAATGAACCTTTACGATACTCATCCAACATTTGAACACCCGTTTCCCACAATATTTTCATATCCTCCATTAAGGGCTCCAAAAATACATCCATGTCAACTCCAGGTTGTGTAGGTCCAGAAATAAGGATGGTTAGCAAAATGTACTTCCGTTTCTGCATCAACCATTGAGGAAGGTTGTATATGGTGAGGATCACCGGCCATGTGCTATGCTTGCTGCTCCTCTCAGCAAATGGGTTCATTCCATCAGTACTCAGTGCGAACCTAACATTTCTCGGTTCATCGGCAAAGTCTCGGTGGTTGTCATTGAAATCTTGCCACTGCTTCCCATCGGCTGGATGTCGAAGCTTCCCATCGTTTTTGTGCTCATCAGAAGCATGCCAGCTCATAAGTCTGGCATCCTCAGGATTAGCGAACAAACACCTCAATCGATCGACGACGGGGAGGTACCACATCACCAAAGCAGGAATCTTTTTGAGCGCATAATAGTCTACTTCTTCTTTTTCTTTGCTCGTGGATTTTGAAGTCTTTTTTTGGGCTTTCTTTCGCTTCTTCCCTTTAGACACGGATGCAACACACTCTTCGTCCTCTCGATAGTCTTTATTCGTCTTGTACCTACTTGCACCGCACTTTGGGCAGCTCTCCAAGTCTTTATAATCATCACCTCGATAAAGGATACAGTGATTTCTACACGCGTGGATCTTCTCCACACCCATAGTGAGCGGACTGATTAGTTTCTTTGCATAGTACGTGTTAGCAGGCACATTGTTCTCCTTTGGAAGCATGTCTGCGATAATACTCAAGAACGCATCGAAGCCAGCATCAGACACACCATATTTAGCTTTTAACATCAACAGCTTTAGCACAGACCGGAGCGTCGTGAACTCTTTGGTACAACCCTTAGACTCGTCGTACAAAGGCTCTTCTGCTGCCTTCTTCAGGGACTCCATACCTTTCATTAAGAACATCGATTGATCTGTATGACGACGCAACATTGCCTCTAGCAACTCTGCATCTTCCTCATCCATAACACTTGGCAGAACATGAGGTCTATCATGTTCATTTCCTCCAGCGTAACCATGATCAGTAACATTTTGCACTACATGTTCGCTCTGTGGAAGAGGTTGGTGTGTCTCGTGAACGAACTGAAATCTGTCGTCGATGTTCTCAGGGTTTCCAGTCGTATAAGGCGAAGAGCTACCCTCTCCATGCTTTGTCCAAATTGTGTAATCCTTCATAAATCCTCGGCATACCAGATGAGATATGATTTGTTCTGTGTCATTAAATACAGCAGCATTTTTGCAGTCCATGCATGGACAATATATGTGTTTTGTCTTTGTTCTCCAAGCATGGTTCGTAGCGACATCAATAAACCTATGGACCTCGGATATGTATGATGGATCTAGCCTTGATAAGTTATACATCCAGGATGTCCTCTCCATCACCACCTGTAAAAAAGTAACATAAACACACAAGAACCAACCTTTCTTAGCAACCTTCTTCCAAAAAATAAAGATAAACCCCCCCCCCCTTGTATTTTGTGAAATCTGGCCCTCTAATGGAAGTTGGGCTGCGAGCTATAGTTCTTGTCGGGAAGGATGAAGGGGTGAAACCCTATATCCAAAATGTGGCTAAATTTAAGGAAAATGAACAAAAATTGGCAAGAGGAACATAAAACCAAACTTTCCTAGCCATACTCTTCTCTCTAACACATGGTGAAGGCCTAGTTCCAAAATTGAGCAAAGATGAACAATAATTGGCAATTAAAACATAATTAAACCAACCTTTCATAGCAACTAATAAAAACAATCTTAATTACCAAACCTATCTTCTTCTCTCTCCACACAACACATGAACCATTCATTAAACAACTTAATATGTCATGGATAAACTGATTTGAGAACTAAACATGAAAAAGGAGAGAGGATAGACAAAATCTAACCATATTAAACAACTTTATTTGAGGGAATAGAGCAAAAATGTGGCTAAAATGTGGCTAAAATTGAGAGAGGATACACTCTCTCTCAAATGGTGAAACCCTAGATCCAAAATGTGGCTAAAATTGAGCAAAAATGAATAAAAATTGACATTAGCAACATAAACCAACCTTTCTTAGCAATCTTCTTCCAAAAAATGAAGATCAAAACCTCTCCCCATGTATTTTGTGAATTCTGGACCTCCAAAATCGCCTCCAATGGAAGTTGGCTGCGAGCATACAGTTCACTGTCGGGGGAAGAAGAGGGGTATTTATAACAGACAGTTCACTGGCGGTTGGCTTTAAAAACCGCTAGTGAAAATTGATTTCCACTGGCGGTTATCTTAACACAACCGCCAGTGGAAATAGGATGTTTCCACTGGCGGTTAGGTTAAGATAACCGCCAGTGGAAATCAATTTTCACTGGCGGTTGGTGTTACACAACCGCCAGTGGAAACATCCTATTTCCACTGGCGGGTGTGTTAAGATAACCGCCAGTGGAAATAGGTTTCCACTGGCGGTTTTTAAAGCCGGGCCCACCTGTTTCTTTCACTGACGTTTGATAACGGAAACCGCCAGTGAAAAGTTGAACGTGCCGCAGGCTTTGAGCTCTTTTCTACTAGTGACTGACCCAAAAGGGAAAAGATTGCTTAGTCCTCGACAGCTCGCCTTCTGGCTAACAGTAAATATCGCTGACTTGTAATCACTCACGCGTCTCTCCTGCTTTTTTACCTTCTGTCGAGCCGAAGGTACAAATGTAGTTCAAATATCATTGATGTTTGTTTATATTTATATAATGAGAATATGAATATTCTAATGATTCGAAATGATTATTCATATTCCCTTCACGTTTCATATGTCTTTGTTTATATTCTTTCTTATTGAAATGATGAAGGTATGTCCTTCTTAACCTTCGTCCGAAGATCATTATATCCTAAGAGAGATAATGCTTCGAAGGACGAAGGTCTTTAACCATTAACACTTGTGTTGCCTTGTTCTTGATTCATAGCATTTGAGAACAAGTGACCAACATTGGCACCCACCTCCGGTGAACTCATCGAACCACCTTCGGCAAGCTTTGATCTTTGTCATGTCGCCGAAGAAGACAGCAGGGCCAGGGGCTGCACTGCAGCCACTGGACGTTAATCAGGAGACACTACGCGAAGCTAGGAGCCAGAAGAGGAAGGCTACCAGCCCAACACCTCAGGAGGAGGAGTTGGATCAAGAAATCAGGGACCTCGAAGCTATCCATCAATAGGTTTAAAAGAAGAAGGAAAAAATGCTTTGTCTCGCCGACCTTTAGAGGAAAATTGATGAGGCCGCTGAGGAAATGCGTCACCTAACCCAGGATGATCAAGACCGAAGGCCTCAACACAAAGAGCTTCATCAAGACAATTCATACAACGATGATGAATGCTATGATGATTTTCATCATGGCAATTTTGCTTTTGATGATGCTTCTCCTTTGGTAGCAGAGTTGCAGGCTACCCCATGGCCCCCATCATACAAGCCACCTCAGCTTCCTATGTATGATGGGCACTCAGACCCAAAGCAGTTCCTAATGAGCTACGAGGCAACCGTATCTTCATATGGGGGCAATACTACAGTCATGGCGAAATCCTTCATCATGGCAGTCAAAAGTGTCGCACAAACTTGGTATTCTTCTCTCCGGACAGGGACAATCATATCATGGCAGAAGCTCAAGGATATGCTAATCACTAGCTTCCAAGGCTTTCAAATGAAGCCATTCACTACTCAGGCTTTGTTTCAGTGCACGCAAGACCATGAGGAGTACCTTCAGGCGTTTGTCTGAAGGTTCCTGTGTCTAAGAGCACAAGCGCCTACAGTTTCCAATGAAATTGTCACTGAGGCCATGATCAAGGGGCTTCGGCCAGGACCTACGGCTCAATATTTTGCCAGGAAGCCCCCACAAACCTTGGAGAAGCTTCTTCAAAAGATGGATGAGTATATCTGGGTCGACAATGAAGAAGCATACAGGTTTTCTGAGATGACCAGGGGCTTCGGAGGAAGAATTCACCCCAGGCACGTCAAGTCGATCCATAATTCCAACCCGAGTGATGACAGAGGAAGTCAGCCTCAAAGGCAGCAACACAGCTCCCAGTCTTAAGGGCCACAACAAAGCTCCTTCAGGCCACCAGCCTCAAGAGGCAGAGGCGGCAGAGGCTTCAGAGGAAGGTACGGAGATCATCCCAGAAGACTGTTTTGCTTGTTTTGTGGCGAACATAAAGGCTACACCACAAGAACATGCCAAGTCACAATTCAGAAACAAAAAGAGATTGCCGAAGCTGAGGCACGACAGAATCAGCTGAAGCAGGTCCTACATACTGCTTCGTTCTATTCTCCCTACATCCCAGAGTACGTAGGTAATCAATAGCCTACAGCCTCTATCGCTTCGGCAAGCCACTCTCAAGCTTCCTAGGCCCAACTCCCACCACCACCATGGCTACCACCTACTCTGACCCGAAGCGAGCAACCAGACGGGCACCACCACACTCAATAACAACACGATTTTCGGGAGGAGTCCGAAGCTCGCACAGTCAATAGTATTGTGCCTGAATCCAAGCACATCTACTAAAGAATATCCTACCCTTTGTGTATCTTTATCTTTTCTGTCATTCTATTTTTCTTATATGAAAAAGCAAGTCTTGAAGAACTGAATTCTGATTTCATGTAATAATAGTGCTTGTATTATTAAGTGAAATACTTCCTCTTAACAAACTTCCGAAGCCATATGAGACGTTCCTAAGGGAGCAGAGTAAGTCTCGAAGCTACATAAGACGTTCCTAAGGGAGCACAGAGTAAGTTCCAAAGCTACAAAAGCCATTCCTAAGGGAGCGCAGAGTAAGTTCCGAAGCTCAAAAGTCGTTCCTAAGGGAATGCAGAGCCAAAATACCACCGAAATAGAAGGTGAAGAAGCTCCAAAGTCGTTCCTAAGGGGATGCAGTGCTTAAATACCACCGAAATATAAGGTGAAAAAGCTCCAAAGTCGTTCCTAAGGGGATGCAGAGCTTAAAGACTCCAAAGACGTCCCTAAGGGGATGTAGAGTCTTGAGTGTTTCAGTGTGGGCGTGTGTGTGTTCGACATAAACATCATGTTGCATCATATCATTGCACCATTCCTCATAACATTACATCATACATCATATCACATCAACAACAAGGATTGGGTACGAAGCAAGTCTTTGGCAATAACTTGAATGAAAATATGCTGAGGCACGAAGAAAACCTTCGGCAAACACGATTTTATCAGGAAGATCTGTTGACAACAGCATCACAATAGATTTTCCATAAAAGGGGCTTCTTTCTTTACGAAGCATGAAAAGAAGGGAAGGTGTTTTTTCGCCGAAGGCTCAAAATGGTATGAGCGTAAATTTCATGCATCGCAAAGAAATATATTACATTAATTTACATGTCTGTCAATTGTCTCATACACAAATGTTACATTGTATCATTACATCAAAAGTCTAATCTTCTTTAAGAATTTTTTCAGTGGGCTCATTCAGAAGTCTATCGACGACTTCGTCGACGATGGAATTGGCAACACTCATCACATCCAGTGCCTCTTTCATAACGGGATCGGCCTAGGAGTCGTATGGCTCGGTTAGCGGTGAGAGTTCAGCTGTAGTAAACAAACCGTTAGTTAGAAGCCAGAAAATAAACACCAAAGCTAAAATTCAATAATAATACCTATACGCCTTGCACGCTCGGCAACTTCTTCTCGAGCGTCATGGGTTTCTTTTTCATTTTTCTTTATGATTTTGTTGGCCAATTCTCGGCCACCGTTCACCCAGACATCGGAATTAAACTTTCCGCCCACCAAAGTAGCTTCGGCCGAGGGGTCCTTCGTGTCGCTATGGAGAAGGCGGTTTCGGTCTGGGCTGCAGCTTTAACATGGTCACAACCAGCCTTCTCCAGAATTGCTGCAACCCATCGAGCGCCGGCGAAGGCACAAATATCACTGCGATCACTAAGGATCTCCTCAAAGGCTTCGGCTTCTTCACCTATCCAATCAATGACCCCCTCAGGATCACCTCGAATGAACTTTTCTTCGGACGAATACGCACCCACCTTGGCAAAGCTGGTTTTCAATTTTCTTACGCAATCCAAGGATTTCTCAAAGCATCTCTCCTTGGATTCACGAAGCTCCTCAACATTCTTTTCCAGCCTAACATTCGACCATTCACTTATTTCTTGCTTTACTTTTGCAAGTTCAAAATTTTCATTAGCTTCAGCAAGTTTCTTCTGAAGATTCACAATTTTGGCTTTATGGACTTTAGATTGAGCATTGAATTTTGCCTCATCTTTCTTCACTCTGTCTACTAAGGAAAGCAGAATTTTGTCTTTTTCTGTAGCTTCGTTCCTCAATCTAATAACCTCCGACTGAAGGTTGCTAAGCGCTATCTAACAACTTTCATCTTCAGCATTTTTCTATGCACTCAAAGCGTTGCTAAGAATTAAGCCCTGCAAAAGAAGGGAGATAAAGGATCAGCACGAGAATAAAAGACAAAAGATAATCTATTTAAAAGTCCATAACTTCCGTACCTTCAGACTATTGTACGCAAGGCTGTCGGCGAGGTCATCCTTCGACATGGTAGAGAGGTCAGCTTCAAGCTTTGGAAATCCCATATTTTTGGCCATCTCCCGGCAAACGGATATTTCCTTGTTGTCTAGGAGACAGTACAGGAAATCATCTTCGTCGGTGCCATTGTACACTAGGGCCCCCTTCGGGTATTTCAGTTCCCGGGTGTAGTGTTTGGCTTCCACAATTTCTTCTTCAGACAACCTTTTACCCGAAGCATGTCGTATAATAAAGTCAAGATCTTCGGAGGGTGCTTCAGGGGTAGGAGATTTAACTTTTTTGGACACGTCTTTTTTCTTCAGAACCAAACCAATGTCCGAAGGTCCTTCAATTCTTTCCTCGGTTCCAGTAGGCTCTGCCTCATGGGGCACTGAGGGTCCAACTTCGGGTTCGGCGCGAGCTATAGCTGACTCGGCAACCTTCTTCACAGGAGTAGGAGTTAATGCACTTGTCGTCTCCATGACAGCGCCCAGCACACTTGCCATCCTCCTCTTGGGAGTTATTGTAGGAGTTTTTGCCACCTTCGGCAATTCTGGCTCCGGTGGTCCTACCGTTTCCTCTCGGTCTGGCTTCTCGGCTGCCTTTCCTTTAGCTTCGGTAGTATGTTTTGGCACTTCAGCCGATCCGTTTGCAGAAACCTTTGGCACTACAGCCGATTCTTCGGCGCTTCGGCCGGAAGGAGCAGCTTGTTCTGCCTCGGCAGTGGAAGATGTCCCTTCACCAAGCTTCGGCACTGTGGCCGTTTCAATGTATCTTGGCCGGTGAGTCAAGATCTTGATCTTTTTGCCCTTCGGCACAATAGAGGTGGCCGAGGCGGCAGTTTTCCTTTTCTTTCCCTGCTTTCGCGAGGGGTAAGTGTAGTCCGGGTACACGAAGTCGATAACGTCAAAAATTCTGTTCAACCTTTTCTTGCCTCGTCCTCCGAAGGCTAAGGTCATGGCATCATCTTCGGCTCTTGTGTACGCTCCAAGTAACTCATCGCTAGTCGCCTCAACACATGTCAGACAGTCATCATTTGGTTCGTCAAACTGGTCTCTATACCTGAAGGTGTATTTCAAGTAAACCAAACTACCTTGACTGGACCCGGCAGAAGTCTCCTTCGGCATCTCCCAGTCATTCACAAATGGCCATACCCTGTAGGCGATGTGCTCCTAAACTAGGTCTCTTGTGCCAATGAAGGCACAAACATTGTTGAAAGCCTTATGGCATGCTTTGGTAAAGCACAGTAGCCGGCCTTCTGAGGCCAAAGCGAGACCAGATAGGGCGTTGGATAATCCCCTTTATGTCTTCCCTTTCAATTAGATTATTCTTAACATAAAACCATTCCTCCATCGAGGCCTCGGGCCACCTTTTTCAAAATGTTGGAACTAGGTAACTTACATTAGAACGAGGAATGAAGCCATAACAACCGAAATTGTTGTGATATTGCTCTTTGCCAGTGGCCTTCGTCTCATACAGTAGTTCGTGCATATTACAGAAGCACTTTGCGCTTGGTTCTAACCCTTGGCTTCTCACGGCCCAAACAAAAATACCCATTATGATTATAGCTTCAAGAGTAATTTGATGAAGAAAGATCTCAAATGTCTTCAAAACTTCAACCAAAAATTTGCTCAATGGGAACCGAAGACCTACTTTCATAAAGCTTCCGTAAACAACAACTTCATCTTCCTCGGGTGCAGGGGCGATGCTGTCCCCCCCCCAACTCTCACAATAGACATGTCACGAAAATATCTTCCCTTCATGGCATCAATCTGACTCTGTTTGATGGACAACTTTCCGAAGATGGTATGACTTGGCCGCCAGGGTCGATCTTCGGCATCTTCATTTCCGCTTTCCACATCAAAGTTATCGCTATCATTAGAATCCTCAGACAACCCAGCTAATATTTCATTCGTAATCTTTTCTGTGTTTGTTTTTTCCATAGCTTCGTTAAACCCAGCTAGAACAGGGTCCACAATCTTCTTCTCCTCAGACATCTTCTCTTTAGACATCTAACGAGCAAATGACGAAGCTCACAAATCAAGCGAGATCTGACAGCAAGAAATTTCAAGCTTCAAACAATAGCACAAGCAATTGAAAGGCGCAACAAATGCAATCGCTGTAGGTTCCTATTTATATGCCTAGCGCATTGCAACTTGGCGGGCCCCATTTGTCATGACTTTTGCTATTCTAGCGAAGGGAAGGTGTTTTTTCGGACCTTTGGCTAAAGGCCTTCGTTCACGTCGCAGTCTGAATTTGTTAGACGCAAAAACAAATTAATACTGCAAGGGGCTACTATTGGGGGCCTTCATCTTCTAAAGGTCCTCAAAAACATGACTAACATGTTTTCCAGTATAGTATATTGTCATAGGAAGCTTCGGTTTTAAGATGAAGGTGTGCATGGTATGAAAAGCGCGATCTGGAAGAAGGATGAACCAACTCCGAAGCTTGGCTGGAGAAGCTTCGGCTTAGCACAAGGACGGTGGTGGAGGATGAAACCGACCTAAAAGGGAAAAGACTGCTTAGTCCTCGACAGCACGCCTTCTGGCAAAGTAAATATCAGGGACATGGATGTAATTTCGCTCGGGCTACGTCCTATGCCTATAAATAGATGAACATTAACATCGTACTGTTCACGCTGACTTGTAATCACTCACGCGTCACTCTTGCTTTTTTACCTTCTGTCAAGCCGAAGGTACAAATGTAGTTCAAATATCGTTGATGTTTGTTTATATTTATATAATGCGAATATGAATAGTCTAATGATTCGAAATGATTATTCATATTCCCTTCACGTTTCATATGTCTTTGTTTATATTCTTGCTTATTGAAATGATGAAGGTATGTCCTTCTTAACCTTCGTCCGAAGATCATTATATCCTAAGAGAGATAATGCTTCAAAGGACGAAGGTCTTTAACCATTAACACTTGTGTTGCCTTGTTCTTGATTCATAGCATTTGAGAACAAGTGACCAACAGCAAATGAAACCATTATTAAAAAATCACTTGCTTATGTCAGTGTTTTTCTAGCCCTCGTGTGTTTACCCTCGAAATTACACCACACAGCTTGTAGATCTCTATAGCTTGACCGTCAGACCAACCCAAGCTTCCTTGTGCACGTGTTTATGTTAAAAAAATTGTTGGTGTCTAGTTGCGCAAACCATGTCCAAGACATGTTTCTTTCCATAGATCCTGTCCCGAGTCTTCATAGCATTTCTACTGCTCATCCTAGCAGATCTTGTTTTCCTACCTCTCCTTCGTCCGAATCTGGTAATCATTTTCCTGGTGAATCATGTGGTGACCTTATCCATCAAATCTCTAGATCATTCATCAAAATCTACCACATCGTCTTGCTGTCTGGTATAAGTCGTTCTCATGTATCAGATGTGGATCAGCCTAATATCTTATTTCTGGTCAATCTCATGCTCTTCCTCCAAGAATCATGACGTCGTTTTATCTACTCTTATCTATAAATGGTGTATCCATTGGGTTCAATGGTTTCATTGTTGTCCTTGGTTCTCTCATGTCTCTAAAAGCTCATCAATCTTGATCTCATGGTTGGTTCCTCCTCATATCAAATAGCGTATCAATCTTTGACTTGATAATCCATGGGGTGATCATGACAAGTTCGTGGAGTTGAAGAGTTCTCATGTGATGCTCTTTTTGCCAGCAATCTCTGCTTCAACTCCCGTCACATTCTTGTTTTCTGAGCCATACTCTCATGGGCTCCATCTATCTATGCCCCGTGCATTCTCGTTGATTGTGTTTAGTAATGGTGTTATGACTAAAAGACTGATGGTCCCGCAATGAAACCGAGAGCGTCCTATGGGTGCACACATAAGGTTGAGCTGCTCGGCACGCACTGGTATCGTGGTTAATAGTCGTGATCCATTATGAAACTATACTGATGTGCTATCTTTTGTCGTCATTCTCTCAAAGTGATCACCGCATTTTGTATCAATATGTCGCGATATTCTGTCCAAATCTATGTTCAGTATCTTGTTAGATAACATCTCATGAATTGGAATCTACATCTATCATGGGAGTTACATGCTTCTCCACCCTTGAAGATCCTTGTTCGAATCTTGGGACGAGATTCTTTTAAGGGGGAAGGCTGTGACACCCCAGGTGTCTACTTCGTGTTATGTCGGGAGATTTATCCTAATCTCAGATGCTCAGTAAGAATTTCTATCTCTTTATCACATCTATCTCCTCTTATCAAGTTACTTGGGAAGGTTTCATCGATCTCTGATTTTATTCGATCTCGAGAGAGGCCGAATTTGGAGCCTGTTAAATCTTTTGTTTCTTGAAGCAAATGCAAACTCGAAAGTCAATCTCGCAACTCCCGTCCAGACTCATTTATTCGGACTCTCGACTTTTGTGATGTTACCTGATCTATGTTCGAATCCTCTTTCTCGATAGTCGGTCTACGTCCAAATACATAATCTAAATCTGCAATCTCCCGCAGAATCTCTTTGTGTCAACCTCTAATTAATTCTTATGCAAATCGACTTGTTTTCTGTATATCATAATTCATCTCTATCTATCAAGTGTATTCTAAAGAATTCTAGAAGTTTAAGGCAGATACTCACATGAAAAGATAAATCCTATACATGCTTGAAACTGCTCGTCTGAAAAAATGCAAATTTTGAAATTTAACCAAACCTTGTTATCTTGCTCAAACAACTCTATGTCAACTCTACAACAAAAGTTATTAAGGGTTCATGTAGATAAAATGACAAGAAAATGTCGAGAAAATACCCCGATTACCTTAAAAATATAATTTGAAGCTATATAATGATGCTACCTTGACCAAAGTAAAAATTTAAATTATATTCAAGATATAAGGTTTGACCTTTAATAAACATTGTAGAAATTGTGTTATACAACAAATTTTATATTTAAACCAAGCCTTGATTCAATCTCTAAGTATCTCAAACAATGCCATCAAGACAGAATAAAAATCTGATTTCAGGATTCGAATTCTTCTATGTCTGAAATCAGTGTCGTTCGGGTTGACGTCTCGCGTTCCTAAATTTTTGTTGAACAACTCAAGTTTCCCCAAATATACAAGTTGTTAATAACTAATAGCCACAACATATTAAAAGATGGCATTCATCCGATTCCCTTTGACATGCTTTGACACTTAGTTTTTGCGAGTTTCCACTGATTTCTAACCCACTGACAAACCAATTTTTGTGGGTCTTTATCTCTCTAGCCAGTGCCCGAATCATCTCAGGTGTTGTACAAGATTTGTAGAATATACATCAAGGAAGATATTTCGTGCGGCGACCAAGGTCCGATTTCAAAAGGAAAATGCCAAAAATGGCCGTCCAATGTCGACATTTTTCCACATGCCACTGCTCACTGCCACCTGACATGTCCAGAGCTTTGCTCTATAAATGGCAGCCCACCCTCTCCCTTCTCCCACACACCACTCCCTTCCCTTCTCTATTCGGCTGAGCAGGGAGCTCCTCCTTCCTCTCCACGGCACCCTCTCCCTCCTCTCTCCCTCTCTAGTGCAGGGAGCTCTCTCCCATGGCTGCAGCGCCCCTCCCCAGCAGCTTCCTGTTGTTCACGTGAAGAAGAAGACCCCCCTTGAGACTATGATAGGTGGGCCCAAGGCGAGATGTGAGTACACAAAGTTGCAGATTTTTGTGTTGTCACTACTACAGTAAACCTCTGTATAGGCGGTCCGGTTAGCCTCTACACAGGCGGTTCTAGGAACCGCTTGTGGTGCACCGACTGTGATGTAAAACAACATCACAGGCGGTCAATCAAAAACCGCTTGTGATAGACACACATCACATGCGGTCCGGTTTAAAAGAACTGCCTGTGATAGACACACATCACAGGCGGTCCAGTTTAAAAGAACCGACTGTGATAGACACATATCACAGGCGGTTTTAAATATAAGTCCGACTGTATTTCAATATACAGATTCCAGATTCATATTTAGATTCCAGATACATATACAGAATTAATAACAGATTCAAACACAGATTCAAACACATATTCCACATATTCATCCACATATCAAGTTCCATACACATATTCATCCACATATCAAGTTCCATCATACACATATTCATCCACATACAGGTTCCATACACATATTCATCCACATCTCAAGTTCCATCATACACAAATTTATACACATATCAAGTTGCATAACAACTCAACATCTCAAAGTTCCATAGACAACTAAACATCTAAAGTTCCTAACTAAAGATTTAAACACTGTGTGATATCGTGTACAAACTTAGTTCTGGGAATTGTTGCAAATTTCCATTTGTATTGTAGAATAGCCCTTGTTGATGAAGTACTTCACGGCGCATAAAGTAAAGCAAGTCTTTTACAATCTTAGCCACGCCGACGGAAACCATATCTCTTTCTAACCATTCAGCATTGATCTTGGATTTAGGAACCTGTAATGAAAGCAAAAAGCAAGCAGTACTAAGAGTAATGTGATGAGCAACAATATAACACAAAAATTGCAACATAGACAATGATAGCGAACTTACATCCTCACGATTGACCATGTAATGGAAGGTGACACGACACCATTCGCATACATAATAACCACACAGGACAGTACCCGGAGGTTGTTTGTCACCATATGGAAATAATGATATCGACAAATTAGGCTTGTCCTCTGAATGTTCGCCGCCAAGACCTTTCCAATAAAAACGGTATGCACTGCATATAAGAATAGCATTGTGAGATTAAGAATACATTTGTTAAGTTGTAATAAGTACAAGTGTGCAATAATAATCATACTTATCTAAAATCTTCAAGAAGTCATTATACGTAGCCTTTTCCATTCTCAGTGAGTCGAAGACCACGACTTTACCATGCTTTGGAAAGATCATGATACAAATGTAGTGGTCACTATATAGACATAGACGAAAACACATGTTAAGATCACAATTGCCATAATTTAGTTCAAAACCATGTCGAGAACTTACTTAAAGTGGTGCGGAGCTATTATTAAGTCCTTGCCATGTTGTACATGATTATACATGGCTCGTCCAATGTATGCCGCCATTACCTTCATTTCCTTTCTCTGATTCTGTTTGACGGCTTTCTCAAATTCAGCATCATCCAAGTCTTTGTATTCTTCTCCATGTCTCCGAGCAACTTCTTTGTAGCGAGCTTGGGATATCATCAACGGGTCAAGAAACCCTGTCTTAAGTTGTTTCTTCTTATCATCCATGTATTGCATCCTACGTGTAAAAGTGTTAATCGTTAGACTCTCGTTTATGTGTGCGTGTACAAAACTAACAAATATGAAAGTTTAGAGGTACTTACAAGCAAAAGAGGGTTAAGTAGTTGGTTTCCATCCTTTGTCGGTGGTAGAACAACTAGAGATCGTCAAAGAATAAATGTCGCACAGGATCTATATTATCATTGCTCCAAAATGCATCTTCTGGCACAACAAATGTGAAGTCCTCGAGTTTGTATTTGTTGCTAGCCACCATGTACCACTCATGCATTCTAATCTCCGGAGTCGACAACTTAGAAAGTTGCACCGTCGTCAAGAACGGCCTCCCATTCACAAATTTAGGAGGAACATCCTCCTTCTTGTATATCGAGATATTGGTTTTAAGACGTAATGATTCTCGAGTATGAATCATTCCATCTTCTTCCCATACTTCAAAATTGTCTATTTGGGACCGTGTGCGTACTCCATGAGATGCTGATTCCGCTTTTGATTGATTTGTCATAACACTCCGCAATTTATGCAGGTAGCGTGCCACTGATTCTGACGATTTCTTGACATCGTCAGTGGCGATTCGCTGATGAATTTTCTTTGAAATAGTTGGCCCTTCAACATTGGTGTCAACCTTTGCTTCCTTTTTGATGTTTGCGTCGACATTCTGAGGAACAATTTTGTCTACATCCCCCTCGTCGAGTTCCTTCGCAAGATGTGATATGAAAGTTTCAATGATTTTTGTGGAGGTCGGTGTCATATTTTCCTACACCATGGGGTATGGAATGATCGAACTATCTTTCTGTTGCATTGGTGTTGAATTCGGCGTTGGTGACTTATGAAGCATTACACGGCTTAAGATCGGCTGATCACCCAACTTGATGTCGCGTCGATGCCAAAGGACCAACTCGTTCATTGCCTCCTGCAAAGTTATGACCCCCTCAACTGGAAAGTCTATCTCCCTATCTTCACAACCACTGTCTGTGATCTCTAGAACTTGGACCACAGCATAGTGTGGCGGGACAGGATTATCCTTGTAGTTAACAAGTCCTGGTTTTACCAAACCAGTAGCAGCTTGTTTTGTTTTTGTCCCAGATCGATTGATTGGAATATGAAGAAAGCAAGGCTTGTCCTCAACAATATCGTCTATAGGGTACTTGGTGAAGTCTTGCACAGATCCTACGCTGCTAGGGACTATAGGTGGACTCATGTGGCCTGGCTTGAGTTCAAATGATATGCATTCTGTTTTCTTCATTTTGTTCATCACGTCATTAATAGCCTTTTGTACCCTTTCATCAATAGTCTCTTCAAGGGTCCTTTTCGACTTCTCGTGTTTCCTATATGACGACGCATACTATGGAAACGCCTCTCTCTAGGAAATCTTAGAAGAGATTCCCCGAGCCCGTCCAGTGTGTTCAGGATTGCCTAGTGCTGCAGTTAGTATGTCATTTTCCCTTCGAGGCTTAAATTCGCCCTTCTTTCTCTTATCTGTATATTCTTGAATTTTTGTCGAAACTTTGCCTACCAATTCTTGATGCAAAAGTTTGTCATCCTCACTCAAACCTGCCCGACCTAAGATCCAACGAATAGCTCGCTCATCGATATCTTTTAATATTGGGTCCAAAGTGCCGTTAGCTATAGCTTCCTCGATTATCCTGTTCCACTGCACAACTTTATGGTGATATCCGGTTGACCCTAGGCGATGGGGGTGTTTGTTCATCTTCGCTCTCTGAGAATTAGTTTCGCCCAGTTCTTTGGCCTTCAGTTCGGTCTTCTGACGAACAAATTCCTCCCACTGAGCTTGAGTGATTTTCCCCATTTTCTTGGGCGGAGGAACCTTATTCTTCTTAACAAATTCCCTATTCATCTCGGCCTTCCACACACGAAACATCTTGGCCATAGCAAAGAGCATCGACTTCCTTACTGCATTCTCTGTGCCTTTTGGGAACTTGAATGACTCAGACAACTTAGCCCATAGCTTATTGTGGGTGTCTTCATCTAAATCCTTCCATTTTTGAAGTGTGATTGGCACTATATCTCTAACAGTAGACCCGCAGGAATTTCGAAACTTTGTAACCACGTCAAGTGGTTCTTCAGGAAACCCCTCTACATTTAGTTTTGTTACGTACATAACTGCACCTTCTTTCATCTGATTGGGACCTCGTCGCCCTCGTTTCCACTTATGTGAAACGGATGATTCAGGCATCGGAGCATCCTCCGTGTTTCGTGTAGAACATGCATCCTCTTTCTTCTCTTCATTTGAAATCTATATATTAAAACAATTAATGGCCTTTCATATATGAACATTATTTTAGAATATAGTCGGCATATTTCTATTTACCGCTTCATCGTTGGGAATATAGTCGGCATCAAGCTCATCTGATGTTTTTTTCTTCCTTGGAGGTATAGGAGGACAAGGATTGTCATCACTAGAACTATCATCCCCGCTCCCTTCACCGGAGCTGCTCGTTGTCTGCCATTCAAGTTTGGCCGCGTCTTCATCAACTTTGTTAGACGCACCGGTGCAGACCACATCCATCCTAGTAGGTACCTAGTGCACAGCTGGTTCCATCGATAAAGGAATATACTGTTAGTATGATATACTGGTTCCATCAATAAGGGAACTTGGAGAAAAGGTGATTCAAAAGAAATCAAGCCCAAACCCGCCTCCGTGTCCCTCCTTTACTCCCCAAACAGAAAGCCCAAACCCGCCTCCAGGGCAGGATCGGGCCAGGAAGCACGGAGCAGATAGAAGTGCACTTTCCAATGCAGTTAGACAGAGAAGGCATGGCTGTGATGTTATAATGCTGAAGGACACCAAGAAGAGATTATGGCCTTTCATCCACCACCACTACCCGTTATTTGTGGGCTTCACCGAGGGCTGGAAACATTTGGTGACAGCAAACGACCTTCAGGCTGGGGACGTCTGCGAGATTGTTAAGGGGCCAGACGATGGTGAGCCGGTGTACTCTGTCCGGATGTGTGGTCACAAAATTTAAAGTCGCCCCGGCTTCATCTGTGCACTTCTCTTCTCTTACGTCGGCTACTAAGATCACTTAGCACCCCACCTAAGAGAAGAGAAGCGCACACATGAAGCCGGGGCGGCTTTAAATTTTGTGACCACACATCCGGACATAGTACACCGGCTCACCATCGTCTGGCCCCTTAACAAGCTCGCAGACGTCCCCAGCTCGAAGGCCGTTTGCTGTCACCAAATGTTTCCAGCCCTCGGTGAAGCCCACAAATAACGGGCAGTGGTGGTGGATGACAGGCCATAATCTCTTCTTGGTGTCCTTCAGCATTATAACATCACAGCCATGCCTTCTCTGTCTAATTGCATTGGAAAGTGCACCTCTATCTGCTCCGTGCTTCCCGACCCGATTCAGGCATTTAGCCGATGCCATTCTCCATATAAGTCCCAAATAGAGAATAGGGATGAGGTAGTCAAGATTTGGACACAAGTCCAAATTTGGTGCTACTCGGCACCATCGATATCACTACTAGCATCTATAGATATGGACACAAGTCCAAATTTGGTGCTACTCGGCACCATCGATATCACTACTAGCATCTATAGATATGGACACAAGTCCAAATTTGGTGCTACTCGGCACCATCGATATCACTAGGGAAAACAAATACATCAAAGAGATCCACTTCCCAATAGTACTCGAAGATAGTTCATTGACTTGACACTCTCTAAGAGGTTCATACAAAATACATTATCTCTAAGAGTGAAACCTACGATACTCATATCGTGTTGTTTAGGACTAAACATCAACAACCCCTTGACTGGTCGCTATCATACTCAATTCCAAAATATTTTTCCAATATGTCACCTTGAGTAAGGAGATCTGGGCTTGGGAGTTCCTCCAAATCATCTGCAGCTTCATCATCTTCAGCATATTGCAGGGCTTCATCTTGAATAATTTTAGCCCTCTTGGAGTCAGCATACTTTTTGATGGACAGAGCACACTTCTCAAGCATGTCGCATACGTCTCCAATTTGAAACAATGTGGTCTTAAGTGTGTACACTGATTCTGGTTCACTAGTATCCACAACCCCATCAATCACTAGACTGCGAATGATGTCAACATGTGTATCGATGACTCGAACTGAGCTCTCAACCATGTCAAGTGGCTCTTTTTCCATCTCTGAAACTGAAAATGACCAAGTCTCACAATCAAAATTGAGATCGCAACAAAGGCAGGGATCAGAGGGAAAACAAGGATGTGGCTTATAGGGCAAAAAGAGGGGTCCAAATAACATTGTCATGGCTATGAACAAGTCAAAGATGAGAGATAAGAACAAGTCTTATAACATAGGGTTGGGAAGCAAAGATAGGTAGTCAAAAAACTAAGAAGGGAGATAAGAACAAGTCTTATAACATAGGGAGATAATAACATTGTCATGGCTATGTACTTCCATGATGTATGTGGCCATAAGCACATTTGCCCTAATGATTATCAAACAAAGATAGGTAGTCAAAAAACACTAAAAATAGACTTGTTGCCCCAATCACTATGGAAATTTTCTTATAACTGAATATGTAAGTGAAAAAACATTTAATCAGAAGGGATAAAAATAGATCCCAATCGATGGAGGGACACAAAATTCTTCATTCGAAGGATACTAACACCTTAATGGTGTACAAACATTTAATCAGAAGGGATAAAAGAAATAAAAAAACTGATACATGAGAAGTAATTGACAACCAAGCAATAAGCATATGATTCAGGGATAGCCAAACAAGTAATTGACAACCAAGCAATAAGCAATAAGCATATTGACAACCAAACAAAATATGTAAGTGAAAACACCAACAGTAATTAATCTAAGCACTGATAATCAGGGATAGCCATTGATTAACACCTTAATGTGTTTGAACCATTGATTAACCTAAGCATTTGATTAACCTAACCATTTGATTAACCTAAGCTATGATTCAAACACATATATATCCAGCTATGTATTCATACACATATATGATTCAAACACAAGTAATCTGCCATCAATTAACATATATGATTCAAACACATATATAATTCAAACACATATAGGAAATTCGAGCCATGAACTTAGAAGAAATGGAACCTGAACTTTGACCTTACTACGAGAGGAAGAAGAAAGAGCTCGGGGACGGCGGCGCTTCGGGCTTGGGGACCGTGACGGCGGCACTTGGGGTCAGGGACGGCGGCGCACTCGACGCTCGGGCTCGGGGATGGTGGCGCTCGGGCTCGAGGAAGGGGACGGCGGCGCTTGGGCTCAAGGACGGCGGCGCACTCGGCGCTCGGGCTCGGGGATGGCGGCGCTCGGGCTCGGGGACGGGGACGGGGACGGTGGCAGCCTGGCGGCGCAATGTGTCAGCTCGGGCGGGAAGAGTTAGGGTTCATGCTGACCAACAAGCCTTTTATATTGTAAACAATCACAGACGGATATTTAGAAAAACCGCCTGTGATAGATAACATTACAGGAGGTTGTTTATTCCGACCGCCTGTGATAGATTAACTTCACAGGCGGTCGGAATAAAAAACTGCCTATGATAGATTAACTTCACAGGCGGTCGGAATAAAAAACCGCCTGCGATGTGTGTACACTATAAAAGGACTAGCCCACGGGTTCCAGAACCCTAACTCCCAGAACAGTCGGAGCACTGTAGCGGCGGCGGGTGTTTTTTGAGATCTACAGGGAGAAGGTTTTGTTTTTGAATTTATTGATTGATTTCAATAGTTTATGCATATATATGATCTCCGTTTGTTTTCTTTCTCATTTTGATGCGATTTTTTGCCTCAATTTTGTAATATAGACCGGATTTGAAGAAAAGCTTAGGAATTCCAAGATTTGGACTTGTAATAGTTGATTTAGTTTAAAGATTCTTTAGAAACACAGTTGTCTCACCTCAAGGTACCTATTGCTGCAATGTTTGTTTCATTTTCATGCACATCAATTCGTTTCATGTTTTATGGATGAATTCAATTAATTAATGATTTTATTGATGTTAATCAATATAGGGATAGGTAATGGACCGAAGTTGGATGTACAATGTGCCAAGACCACATCCGTCATACATTCGAAACTTGAGAAGCTTTATTGAAGCGGCCAACAAGCACGCGAATTTGCGAAAGAGCAAGGAGATATTATGTCCGTGCATCGATTTTGATAATAAGCTAGCTTGGAGAGATACAGGAGTAATCCAATCACACGATATGGTCAGAACATGGTGAGTTGGATCCGTGTGAAGTGCCTGGTAATGATGAGAGAGTTGTCGGAATTTTAGATCTTAAAGTTGATGGTAAAGTGGATAATGTGGATGCTAATCAAGATTTTGAAGAATTTGATTGCGAAGAGATGTTGCGCCATATGGAACCAGAAATGTTGAGTTCTGTGGGATCGCAGAAAGGGCTATCTAAAATGGAGGGACTGGAAAGTGCCTCAAAAGAACCTTTATATGATGAATCAAAGGGTTGTGACAAAGAGTTTACTACACTGCGTACATTCTAGAACTTCTTAAGTTGAAGGCTAGCGCCGGATGGTCTGATACTAGCTTCACAGATCTTTTGAATTTTCTGTCCCAATTACTACCAAAACCCAACAAACTACCAACAAGCACTTATAAAGCGAAGAAGCTTATATCTCCCATAGCTCTGGGTGTGCAAAAAATTCATGCATGTCCGAACCATTGTATTCTGTATCGTGGCGATTTTGAGAACGCATCAAGATGCCTAGTTTGCAATGTCAGTCGATACAAGAAGATCTACAATCAAGACTGTGTAAAAAATTCCCGAAGAAAAATAAAAACAAAAAATCCACTATTGGACCTGAAAGTGACGATGACACTTTTGATGACATGGATGGGAAAAAGAAGTCAAAGATCCCAGCTTTGGTGATGTGGTATCTTCCAGTAATTGATCACTTAAAACGTTTGTTCTCAAATCCTAGTGAGGCTGAGCTTATGCATTGGCATGCTGAAAATCGCAAGCAGAATAACAAACAGATTCGACACCCTGCTGATTCATCACAATGGAAAAATTTCGATCTTATGTATCCTGAGTTTGCCAAAGAAACCAGAAATGTAAGATTTGCTTTGAGTACAGACGGAATGAATCCATTTGGTAAAAAAAGAAGTGTACATAGCACCTGGCTCATGACTTTAACGATGTACAACCTTCCATCATGGCTGTGTCACAAAAAAAAGTACATTATGTTGACTATTCTTATTCAAGGTCTGAAATTAGCCGGTGTTGATATTGATGTGTTCCTAGAACCTCTTATGGAAGATATGACAAAGCTCTGGAATGAAGGAGTTAGAATATGGGATGAGTATTGCCATGAGTATTTCAACTTAAGAGCAATTATATTTGTTACCATCCATGATTCTCCCGGTGGCGCCACACTATCAGGGCAAAAGACTAAAGGAAAGAATGGTTGTGTAGTGTGCGTCGATGGAACTGCTTCCATGTACCTTAAATCATCCAAGAAGTTGGTGTTCATGGGACACAGACGGTTCTTGATGAAGCAGCATAAGTACCAAAAGATGAAAGAGGAATTTAACAATGAACTGGAAAGTGAAGGTGCACCAAAGCCTTATAGTGGGAAACTTGTTTTTGAAATTGTAAAGAACATTCATGTTGTATTCGGAAAGGGAAAAAACAAAGGAGAAAAGAGAAAGAGAACTGACCCTTCAACTTACACAACTTTTAAGAAGCAATCAATTTTTTTCAAGTACCTCCCATACTGGAAGGATATGGAAATTTGCCACAGTATTGATTTGATGCATGTAACAAAAAATGTTTTTGACAGCATCATTGGAACCTTGCTAGGCATGCCGAGTAAGACAAAGGACGGACTTAAATCACGCAATGATCTAGTAGATCTTCAAATCAGACCGGAACTTCATCCAGTGGATAGTGGCAAAGGGAAGCCTTACCTCCCCCTAGCTAGCTACAACTTGTCAGTTGAGGAGAGAACAAAGATTTGCAAATGTTTGCATGGGGTCAAAGTGCCCACAGGTTTCTCATCCAATATCAGCAAACTAGTCAGGATGAAGGACTTGTCTCTATTTGGCTACAACTCTCATGACTGCCATGTGATGATGACGGTGTTCCTCCCAATTGCTGTAAGAGCCCTCGAAACAGAGCATGTCAAAGTTGTCATCACACGCTTGTGTTACTTTTTCAATGCGGTTTCACAAAAAGTAATAGCTTTAGTAGACTTGGACTATCTAAAGGCATACATCATCGAGACTATGTGCAAGCTTGAAATGTGTTTTCCTCCATCAATTTTTGATATGCAAGTACACCTAATCATACATCTCGTGGATCAGATAAAAATATTAGGGCCACGATATTTACATCATATGTTTCAGTTGGAGCGATACCTAGGAGTATTAAAAGGTTATGTGCGAAATCGCGCTCACCCAGAGGGTTCAATCATGGAGGGATACACTACAGAAGAAGTGATTGAGAGCTGTATAGATTACATCAGTGACGGAACAATGATAGGTGTGCCTGTACCTAAACATGAGGGTAAACTATGTGGGAGAGGGAGAATGGGCAAGAAAACTTTTCGCGTTGAGGATTACAAGCTAGTACATTGTGCACATGGTAGTGTACTACAACATCTCACGATAGCCGAGCCTTACATAGAGGAACACCTAGATGAGCTTCGTAAAGAAAATCAAAATCGCACAGAGGACTGGATCATGAGGGAGCACAAACATCATTTCAGCGAATGATTAATGGACAAAAACATAGCATTCGGAGACTCTTTGGAAGAGAAAACAATGAAGAATTTGGCTTCTGGGCCATCGTATTTTGTGACATCATGGCAAGCATATGACATCAATGGGTACACATTCTACACTAAATCAAAAGACATGAAAAGTGTTGCACAAAATAGTGGTGTTCGTATCGATGCTTTTGACCTACATGGACAGAAGACCACATATTTTGGATTCATAGAGGAAATATGGGAACTTGATTATGGCCCAAGCATGAAAATACCCTTATTTAAGTGCCAATGGGTACAACATCCCATGGGGGTGATAGTGGATAACTACGGACTCACACTGGTAGACTTAAAGAAAGTAGGATATAAAGATGACCTGTGGGTTCTCGCCGAATGTGTTGCACAAGTGTTCTATGTACTCGATCCAACAGATGAGAAGATGCATGTAGTTATTTCTGGAAAGCAAAAAATTGTTGGAGTTGAGAATGTGGGAGACCAAGATGAGGAATACAATAAGTATGAAGAGATGTTCGTCTTTAACGGTCCAGAGAGAATCAAGCGTGTGGAAAAGAAAATTGATAAGAACTTAAAGCCATACATGCGGAAAAATGGTAGTTCATGAAAAATTGTATGAATCAAATTGTATTTGTTATCATGTATGATCGAGTATGCATTGTGGTTGCCAATTAATTTAAAATCTCTCTAGTTATCTATGTGTGTTATTATAATTCATTTAAATTGTATTTGCATATTTATGTTAAAAATTAAATATTAATTCATTTAAATTGTATTTGCATATTTCTGTTAAAAATTAAAATATTAATTCATTTAAATTGTATTTTCATATTTCTGTTAAAAATTAAAATATTAATTCATTTAAATTGTATTTGTATTTTCATATTTTCACAATCACAGGCGGTTTTTCCTTAGGGTCCGTTTGTGAAAAGAATAGAGCACCACAAGCGGTCCTAAACAAAAATCGCTTGTGATACTAATACATCACAGGCGTACCGAACCGCCTAGGACATCACATGCGGTTTTCTAACCGAACCGCCTGTGATGTAAAAAGCCTACCACTTGTATAGAGCCAAATTATACTAGTGTGTGTTCTAAAATTTATATCTCGAGTTTTAGAGCTCTGAATTAATCATTATTACAGACTCCGACTCTGTCAATCTATGGATCCAAATCTATCCAGGTCCTGTAGCCAGGGGGTACCATAGTCGAAGCGACCATGGGGCGGTGAACGGTAAGGGTGCTGAATCCCGACATGGGCGAGAGAACCACCATCCAGATAGTGGTGTGCTGCGCACTCAGCACGCGATTCCGCAACCTCCGCCCAAACCTTGCCCAACTCGTCAAGGGCGTGGTCCAGCTCAGTGTTGAGCACGGCGGCTAGGTTGACCATGTTGTTCTGCCTGGGATTGCCCTCGCCAATTGGCGAGACAATCACACCACCAGCACTGCCGGTCGAACTGCAGGTCAAGGCCATCAGCTACCCCGTTAAACAACGAGCAATACTGAAAAAGTGCACGTCGTGCTGCATCTTGCATGGCTTCCTCGGCAGTATCCCTCTCAGTGATAGTGTAGTGCTCTAAGAAGGCCTTTGCACCCTGGAGATCATCGTCCAGATGGCGCACCAAGCAAGTAGCCTCCCACTGGTCCGGGTATAGCCCGCAACGATGCTGGTAGACTACACAACGATACTCGATGGACCAAGTGTGTCGGTCGAAGGCCCAACGCAGCAAGGTGTCGAGAGCGTCGTTGAAGTGACACCCATGAGCGGCGTCATGAGTGATGGGTCTAGCGATCCATCCCTTCGGCTCCTGCTCCTCCGAGAGCTCCGGGTCGTGGCTTGAACTGCCACCGGTGTCGTCGTCGTCTCTGTCTCTGTTAGGGTCTCCTCCAGCAGCCGGGGATGCCCTGTGGTGGTTCAGGGGGCATCTTTAGCTAAGGTGCAGGGGAAGGCGGCCTCCTAGACTCCACCTCCTACTGAGGCGAGGGGGAAGAGTCCTGCTGCTCCTGCTCCTGCTCCTGCTCCTGGCATCAGTGCTCTTGCTCCTCGTGCAGGCGATGATGCAGTCTCTCTAGGTGACTGGACTGACCTGGCACCTTGCGACGCAGTGGACGCTCCGCCAGGCGAGAAAGCAAAAACGGAATCACAGACTTACGTGTAGTGCATTTAATACGAGTTATCTACAAAAGACATCGTAAGCACAAGAGTGAGAGTAGAACTATATGACCAGAAAGTAAACAAAAAGAAAAGTGAGAGAAAATTTTTTGTGAGGTAAGTAGATAACATAGAATTGGTCAAGATGACCAAGTTTTGAAAGGACTCTAAGGTCAAGGTAAAGGTAGAGGTCTATAGTCCTTAGGGCGACCATTCTAGTCTAGGTTAGCGGTCCTACAGTCCGTATGGGCTTTGATACCACTTATGTCACACCCGGTTTTGGAAGGCAAACCGAATGCCAACCATGTACGTGCCAAGATCAGAACTCACGTACACAGCGATTACATAATTGGACATCATTACACAATGCTCAAAGTAAATAGCAGGAAGGTACTTTATTTACATCAAGATGTCCAAGACATCGACAAAGTCTAATACATAGTCATAGTCTTCAACATTAATATCAAAGTGCGGAAATACAAAACATAGAAGATAAGCCTACATAGGCAGCTGACTGGGGGTTTGCCACTAAGATAAACTAGAACTCATCGTAGTCCTGAAACTCCTCAAAGTCCTCCATGTTGCTAGCATCTCCTCCTGAGCACTGAGTGCAGTGGGGACAACCTGGGGTGGGGTGGTTTGTAAAGCAAGGGTGAGTACACATCAACGTACTCAGCAAATGTCCCGTTTGGCTAAAGTGGACTAGTTGTATGTGGAGTTAAGGTTAAGCGGTTGCTCTTAGTTGGTCAAGTTTTTATTACTATAAGTAGAGCCAAATTTTAGTAATAAACCAGTTATTACCTAGAAGCACTCCCTCCAAGAGGAAATACCAGAGATCGAAATTATAACCATCATCATTAAACATCATCATAAATGTAACCAAAGTTCTTCTAATCAAAGAGGATCCCAAGGCCGCTCTTAACCATGAGCATGACTGATATACCAGTTTCTAACACTCTGCAGAGGTCGCACACTTTACCCATAAGTCGTGATTCCCATTCTGCTCGGGGTTCTAGCCTCCCCATTGATCACTACCAAGGTGACCTAGCAGGGTATCACTACGTAGCCTTTACAAAGATTTCCTAGAGGTCATAGCCGCCCATTAGGTTTCTCTAGTTTGATAAACATAGTACATCTCCCCAAAGGAAGGGTAACTAACAAAACCAAATCGAGAATCTTTGCAACAAGCCTCGGCAGAGCAAGTACTATGCCCAGACCCCATTGACGGCCCTACGGCAAAGCCAACTACTCCTCTGATTCCTCTAATTAATCAGCTAAGGGTGTCCATTCCACCCTCATTGTTGCACTGTTATCCCGGGTTGTCACTCCCCAAACAGGTCCTTATAGAGAGGTACTCAGGAAAATGGCCTAAGTAACCTAAAGTATCACAAGAACATAATCGGGATAACATCGTCGTATCATAAGTATTCACATCATGTTCATTGATTAAATTAAAGCAATAGCATAATGCTAACCATGATAACCCAAAAGGTAAACAAGGATAAGATAAATAGAATGGTAGTCAATCCTTAGGTTTCAATTAAGTAATGCGGGACAGTGAATTATAAATAGATAGGACATAATAGGTCGGAGGACACTTGCCTTCACCAGGTTGTTGCTAAGGAAGATCTTCGGCAACACACTCAAGAACCATGGGCTACTCGTTGTCTAAATAAAGCGATCATACATTCAATCCATTTGGAAAGTACAAATAAACAGCACATCAAACATGTACCATCAACTGAACACAAGTTGATAACAACACCTAGAATATGTAGGGTAGACATAAATGCTAGGGTTTAACATAATTAGAAATCTGTGGTTCCCTAGACATTATGGATTACATGGTTTAGTTCTACTAACTTTAGTGAGACACACAATTATACCAGGTATCAATTCTTACGTGGCACATTATTAATCTCACAACATTAAATATTCATTTGCAACTAGTGTTCTCCTTTTTATTTATTTAATAAACAAATGAATTAACACATACACTAACCTATAGTCTAGGTATAAAATTAGAGTGTACAGACTGTGTAAGGACATAATTTATTTGAACAAGAATATTCCTATGAACATTTTGCAATTTGAATCACTAAATTTGGAGTTCATATGAAAAAGATATGAAATAAACTAGTTTTGAAGTTTGAAATATGAAAATAGTTCTAATTCTGTAATTATTTAAAAATACAGGGGTCTGTTTAAAACAACACAGGGGCCTGCACGTAAAGTCTAAGGACGGCGGGTTCTATTACCCGAAAACTTAGGGTTTCTTTAGCTAAAATTACACGCGAAGGGGTATGGGGTGTTCTCGGTCATCGGATTAGCGAGCAACAGTCAGGATTAGATCTGACAGAACGAACGTGCACACGAATGCGGGTGCGACTGACTAGCGGGCCAGGGGCGTCAGCGGCCTGGGGCGAGACGGTCTGACCGGCCGATCCCAGTCGTAGCGCGCGGGTGAGGGAGAGAGTGGAGAACGGTCAGATCCAGATTGCGCGGTCGGGATTAGATCTGGCCTAATTGAAATCGGACTATCCGATTGGATTTGGGCGGACTGGATGCACACCAGGGGTTTTTGTCTCCACTGGGAAGCCAGGGGCGGCGCTCCCCGTGGGCACGGCGGCGGCATCGTCGGAGGCGAGGCAGACTGGGTCTCCTAGGGCGAGAGGGGTCGGTCTGGGTAGCTAGAGAGGTTGGGGAGGGTCGTGCGAACTCTATGGCGTGGTCGGTTTTGTGTGAACAGGGGTGGGGCGGCCAGACGGCAGAGGGGAGTTCTCGGCGGGCCGGAGGATACTCCGGTGAGCAATCGCGGGCAAGTAAATGCGTGACAGGGGAAATAAGGGCAGGGCTAGAATGGTTATCTTGAGGGGAGTCCCTGGAACGCACGAACGGAAGCTGGGGCGGGGCGAGGACGCGGGTCGATGGCGGCGGCTCTCCGGCTACACAAGAAGTGCTTCGGTGAGCGCGGACCGGGCACACTAGAGGAGAAAAGGGCGAATCAAAGAGCCTCCCGAGCTGCGGGTGATGTGGCGGAGCTTACTGAGGGAATGGACGCGACACGGGCTCAACGATGGTCGCGGAACGGCGGCGGTCCTTGGTGAGCGGCGGCGGAGCTTGGCTGGTCGCGTGTGCATGGAGAGAGAGGGGGTGAGAGAGCTCGCCTGAGGGCGCAAATGAGTGGGGGGAGTGGGCGAGCGGTGTGCGGGCTTCTAAAGGGGTGAGGGCGTGAGAAGGTGGCCGGAGAACGTGCGGTCGTGGGCACGTGCACGGCGGGGGACGTGGGCAAGAGGTTAGGGAAGTGGAGGGGGCTGACGGGTAGGGTCCACGAGGCAGAGAGAGAGTGCTCGCGAGAAAAGAAACGGCGCCGACAGGTCGGCCCCACAGAGCAGCGAGACAGAGAGAGAGAGAGAGGGCGCGCGGGTTGGCTCCGATAGGCGGGACCCGCCTGTCAGGCACTGAGGGCACGAGAGCGCGGGCGCGCGCGGGGGGCTGGGCCGACTTGGGCTGAATTGGCTTTTCTATTTTCCAGGGAATTTCCGATTGCTTTTCTATTTATTTTCTCTAGGGTTTTCAATTCAAATTCAAATCAAGTTTCAAATTCAAACCAAATCAAACATGTGCAATAATTCAAAGAATATTTGGAGCTCAACATGATGTAACATTTCATGACTCATATGGTTAGGACAAAATAAAATAAATAATCCCTCCCTAATTAAACTAATTCTACAAAAAGAAAAAGGAGATAGTGAAACTAGAGAGAGAGAGAAGAGTAACACCTGAATTTGGTTGATAATTAGAAAGAAATTTTATACCCCCAAATTCAGGGTGTTACATAAATCAACAAATACCAAATGTAAAAATAGTGAAACTTGGCATGGAGTCATGACTTGGTCCTAGTTGTTTGAGATAGCAAATTTACAGGGTTACACAAAATTATGAATATAGGTGCTTCACAAATGGACGCATCTCTCACTATGTTTCGTAACATTCAACTATAACTTCACAGTTTAAGTTATATTTCTTTACTTTTGTTTATTTTTTGCTTCATAAGTATACCAAGTGTTCATCTAACTGCTACAAAATTACTTCATGTAAAGATGTCCCTTTTTTGAATTATTTACTAATCTCTATGGTTTAAATGCCTTTCCAAGCCAAAAGTAAATAAATAAATACCAAATGTGGTAAAAATAGTGATACTTGGCATGGAGTAATGACTTGGTCCTAGTTGTTTGAGATAAAAAAAATTAGAGGATTAAACAAATGTATGGATATAGGTGCTTCGCAAATGGACACATCTCTCGCTACGTTTTGTAACATTCAAGTATAATTTCATAGTTTAAGCTATATTCCTTTACTTTGTTTATTTTTTGCTTCATAAGTGTACCAAATGTTCATCTAACTGCTACAAACTTACTTCATGTAAAGATGTCCGTTTTTTGAATTATTTACTAATCTCTATGGTTTAAATGCCTTTCCAAGCCAAAATCAAATAAATAAATACCAAATATAGTGAAAATAGTGAAACTTGGCATGGAGTCATGACATGGTCCTAGTTATTAGAGATAAAAAAAATTTAGAGGATCACATAAAAGTATCGATATATGTGCTTCACAAATGGACACATCTCTCACTACGTTTCGTACCATTCAACTAAAACCTCACAGTTTAAGCTATATTTCTAACTTTTGTTTATTTTTTTGTCTCAAAAGTGTACCAAGTGTTCATCTAACTGTTACAAACTTACTTCTTGTAAAGATGTCGTTTTTTTGAATCATTTACTAATTTCTATGGTCCAAATGCCTTTTCAAACAAAAATATAAAAAATAGAATATGGTAAAAATAGTGAAATTTGACATGGAGTCATAATTTGGTCCTAGTTGGTTGACATAAAAAATCAAATGGTTATACAAAAGGATAATGCAAAAAATCTGCTTTTTTACACATTGTAACTCACAAAAAAATTCTGAAAATAAGGTGTCACACCTCATGGAAGCCCAATACGAGTACTAAGCACTACGCTACGAGAAGGATAGAGTTATGGAGGTGAAGTGAGTTATATTTGTCAATAGTATGCTTCTATTGAAATGGATCACACTCTGCACCTTCCCGATTCCCAGTCAAGTATCCAGCTTCTATCGATACAATTGCAGCAAGCACATTCAAGCAGCTATCCAGCAAGCAGCTATGCAGATAAAATTGCAAAAACAAGTATTCATCAGCAAATGTACAAGTATTCAGCAAGCACATTCACACTCTGCACCTTCCCGCTCCCTGATGTGGAGTCATAGCAATGGCATGGGCTGGGGGAGGCTGAGCTACGACAGTAGACAGTTGCTGCTGCGGCTACGCGGCGGTAGACAGTTGCTGCTACGGCTACACTGCTGGTGGATGAAGGGCGCTGGGGGATGCTGAGCTGCGATGGGGGTGGGAGTGGGGGCAGGCGGCAGGGAGCGTGTTGGCTGGGAGAGCGTGAGCTCGATGACGGCCATGTGCGCCGTAGCGCCGGAGCACCACCAGATGGCGGCGGGGGTGAGAGCCGCGCAGGCGGCGGGGCAAGCACTGGCTGGGAATGATGAGCTTGGCAAAGGCGGTGAACGCCGGAGATCTGCAAGGGAGAACCACCAGCCAGCAGCATACAGTTGCGTCCGGCAAAGTTCCAGCAGCTGGACGTCACAATGCTGATGTCGAGCTTAGCCGATTCAATTTGGGTGAAGGGAAGGGAAAAAGAGAACAGGGTCCCACATGTAAGAGCTTCGGGTCCACTGTAAGAACAATGACGGACGGAAAGTTGCTCTGATGTCAATTCTGGGTTGAACTGGATGTAGGAGGGGAAAACTGAGCAATCAATTTGGGCAAGGTTAGAACTGAGCAAAGTGACCATACTAAAGGTACGCTTGCAAAAAACATGTAACATATTTTTATAGTGGTGCCCTTAATTTTAGTTCATACTCAGTTTTGTCCATCACGTTATTTGTTTTGCTCAGCAATACGCTTGTATGTCGTTTCTATCCACTTTACCGTGATTGACAAGACGGACCCATTGATCCATCAACACTTACAGGTGGGCCCTACATCAAACTTTCCTAACTTTTTTCTGAGATCCCCAGTTCACACCACGGCGGCGGTTTGCTCCGCCATCTCCGTGATCTCCATTGTCCACACCTTCTTCCTCCCGATCCCCCACCCAGTTTCACACCACTGTGGTCGGCGGCGGATTGCTCCCCCTTGTTAGTCACGGTACACTTTTGAAAATGAATTTTAAGCATATAAATTAGTAAATAACACCAAAAAATGGACACCTTCACATGAAATAAGTTTGTACTAGTATGATGAACAAATGGTATACTTTTGAACAAAAAAACAAGGAAAAGTAGAAAGATAGCATAAACTATGAAGTACTAGTCGAGTTCTCTGAAACTCCATGAGAGAGATGCCTGTTTGTGATCTATCTAAGAACCAACTTTTGCATATTCCATTGAAAAGTTTATCTCAAGCATCTAGGACCAAATTATGACTCCACACCAAGTTTCCATATTTCTTTTACCATATTTGGTATTTATTTTGTTTGCTTGAAAAGATATTTGAATCATATAAATTAGTAAATAATACCAAAAAGGAAAACGGTCACATGAAGTAAGTTTGTAACAATATGATGAACAAATGGTCTACTTTTGAAAGAAAACAAGGAAAAGTAAGAAAGATTGCTCAAACTATGAAGTACTAGTATAGTGGTATGAAACTCCATGAGGAGATGGCTTGTTTGTGAAGAATCTACGAACCAACTTTTGCATATTCCGCTGAAAAGTTTATCTAAAGCATCTAGGACCAAATGTTGACTCCATGCAAAGTTTTGATATTTTTTACCATATTTAGTATTTATTTATTTCCGCTTGGATAGGCATTTTAAGAACATAAATTAGTAAATAATAACAAAAAGTTACACCTTCATATGAAGTTTGTAACAATATGATGAGCAAATGCTATGAGTTAAGAACAAGGCAACACAAATCTTAATGGTTAAAGACCTTCGTCTTTTGGAGCATTATCTCCCTTAGGATATAATGATCTTCAGACGAAGGTTATGAAAGGCATACCTTCATCATTTCAGTATGTAATAATGGATGTGGGAACATATGAAACATAGAGAAGAACATGAATAATCACATTAAATTATCAGATTATTTGTGTTCTCATTATATAATCGTGAACAAGCATTAACGATATTAATTACATTTATACCTTCGGCTTGACAGAAGGTGAGAATCCAAGAGCGACGTGCAAGTGATTACAAGTTAGTGTGAACAGTACGGTGTTACTGTTCATTTATTTATAGGCACATGACACAGCCTGTGTAAAATTACATCCATGCCCTTGACAGGGGTAATCTATCGAGGACTAGACAGCCTTTTCCCCTTTAGGTCAGTTTTATTTTCCACCGCTAAGCCGAAGCTTCTCCATCCACAGCTTCGGAACTGGTTCATCCTTCTCCCAGACCGTGCCTTTCATACCATGCACACCTTCATATCAAGGCTGAATGTTCTGTGACAATATATTATACTTGGAAAGCATGTTAGTCATTTTTTTGAAGACCTTCGGAAGACGAAGGCCCCCAACAGTAGCACCTCGCAGTATTAATTTGTTCTTGTAACAACGAATTCAGACTGTGATATGAACGAAGGCCTTAAGCCGAAGGTCCGAAAAAACACCTTCCTTTCGCTAGAATAGCGAAAGTCAATGACAAATGGAGCCCGCCAAGTTGAAATGCACTAGGCGTATAAATAGAAACCCACATCAGCGACATTTGCTACGCCATTTCTGTTGCTTGCGTTGTTTTCTCAAATTTTTAACTCTTTCTTATCAGCTCTCGTCTGATTTTGAAGCTTCGTCTTAAAGTCAAGTGCTTGTTCCATGTCTGAAGAGAAGAAGATGTTTGGAGAGAAGAAGATATCCGAGGAGGAGAAGCTGTATGAGGAGAAGAAAGTTGCGGACCCTTCTCTTGCTGGGTTTTACGAATCTATGGCAAAGACAAATACAGAAAAGATCACGAAGGAAATAATGGCAGATTTGTCTGAGGATTCCGATGATAGCGATGACTATGATGTGGAAAGTGGGGATGAAGATTTTGAGGACCGGCCCTGGCGACCAAGCCATACCATCTTCGGAAAGTCGACTATTAAGCAAAGTCATGTTGACGCCATGAAGGAAAGATACTTTCGTGACATGTCTATTGTGAGGGTTGGAGGAGACAGCACCGCCCCTGCTCCTGAAGAAAATGAGGTGGTTGTTTACAAAAGCTTTTTGAAGGCCAGTCTTCGGTTCCCATTAAGCAGATTTTTGGTTGAAGTGCTAAAGATATTTCAGATCTTTCTTCATCAATTTACTACCGAAGTTATAATTAAAATGGGCTTGTTTGTTTGGGCTGTGAGAAGCCAAGGGCTGGAACCAAGCGCGAAGTGTTTTTACAGTATGCATGAACTGTTGTACGACACGAAGGCCACTGGCAAAGAGCAGTATCACAACAACTTCGGTTGTTACGGATTCATTGCTCGCTCTAATGCAAGCTACCCGGTTCTAACATACCGAAAAGATGGCCTGGGGCCTAGATGGAGGAACGGTTTTATGTCAAGAATGATCTGATTGAGAGAGAGGACATTAAGGAGATTATCCAACGACCCATCTGGTCTCGCTTCGGCCTTCGAAGGCTGAGGGTAACAATTGAAAATGATGTCGAAGCGTGTCAGAAGGCTTTTAGCAATGTTTGTGCTTTTATTGGCACAAGAGACATACTTCAAGAGCACATAGCCTACAGAGTGTGGCCACTTGTTGATAGTTGGGAGATGCCGAAGGAGACTGCTGCTGGGTCCAGTGATGGTGGATTAGTTCGATTGAAATATACCTTCAGATTCAGAGAAAGGTTCGATGAACCGAATGACGACTGGTTGAAATGCATTGAGGTTACTAGTGACGAGTTGCTTGGGGCATATACCAGGGCCAAAGATGATGCTTTATCCTCAGCCTTCGGGGGTCGGGGCAAGAAAAGATTGAACAGGGTTTTTGATGCAATTAGCTTTATATACCCTGATTACTGCTACCCCTTATGAAGGCAAGGAAAAAAGAGAAAAATTACCGCTTCAGTCACTACTGCTGTGCCGAAGGGCAAGAAAATAAAGGTTTTGACCCATCTGCCATGGTATATTGAAACGGACGTAGTGCCTGAATTTGGTGAAGGGACCTCCTCCGCTGCCTAAGCGAAACAAGGTGATCCCGCCGTTCGGAGCGCTGAAGGATCGATTGTAGTGTCGATGGTGCCTATAGTCAGGTCAGCCGAAGCCAAAGATGATGCGGCCAGAGAGCCAGAGTTGGAAAAACAGTGATGCTGCCAAAAATTCTGAGTCCTCCGATAGAGGCAGAACTACCGAAGGTCACAAAGGCTCCCTCCAGAACTCCCAAGAGGAGGAGAATGGCCAGCGTGCTAGATGTTGTTGTGGAGACAACAAGAGTGTTGACTCCTGCTCCTGTGAAGAAAGTTGCTGAAGCTGGGCCTTCAGTGCCTGCTGAGACGAAGCTTGCTGCAACTGAGCAGAAGGCCGAAGAAGAATCTCCAGACATTAGCGTAGCTCTAGAGAAAAATGTGGCCAAAGAAGCCAAGTCCCCTGCTCCCGAAGCACTGTCCGAAGATCTTGACTATATTATTCGACATGCTTCAGGAAAAAGATTATCCGAAGAAGAAGTTTATGAAGCCAAACACTATGCCCGGGAACTGAAATACCCGAAAAGGGCCTTAGTGTTTAACGGCACGGACGAAGATGATTTCTTGTACTGCCTCCCGGACAACAAAGAGTTATCCGTCTGCTGAGAGATGACAAAAATTATGGGATTTCCGAAGCTCGAAGCTGGCCTTTGCGCCATGATGAAGGTACAGAAGTTGTGAATTTTGAGGCTTATGGACTTGGGAATGAAGTCTTTTATTCTCACGTTAATCCTTTATTCGTTCTTGCAGGGCTTAATCCTTAGCAACGCCCTGAGGGCACAAAAGAACGCCGAAGACGAGAGCTGCACTATAGCTCTCAGCAACCTTGGATCAGATGTCATCAGGCTGAGAAATGAAGCCATGGAGAAAGACAAAATTCTACTTTCATTGGTGGATAAAGCAAAAGAAGATGAAGCAGAATTTAATACTCAATCCGAAGCTTATAAAGCCAAAATTGAAGATCTTCGTAGAAAACTTGCTGAAGCCAATGAAAATTGTGCGCTCACAAAGACTAGCCAAGAAATTAGTGAATAGTGGAAGACTAAGCTAGAGAAAAAAGTTGAAGAGCTTCGCGAATCCAAGGAAAGATGTTTTGAAAAATCGTTAGATTGCGTGAAGAAATTGAAAACTAGCTTTTCAAAAGTGGGTGCTTATTCTTCTGAGGAGAATTTTATCCGAGGCGACACCGAGGGTGTTATTGAGTGGATAAGCGGGAAGCCGAAGTTTTCGAAAAAATCCTGAGCGATCGTGGGGATATTTGTGCTTTCTCCAGCGCTCGAGGAATTGCGGCTATTCTGGAGAAGGCTGGATGCGATCATGTTAAAGCTACAGCCCAGACCGAATCTGCCTTCTCTATATACGACATAAAAGACCCTTCAGCCGAAGCAACTTTGGTGGGCGGAAATTTTTATTTTGATGTCTGGGTGAACGGTTGCCAAGAATTGGCCGACGAAATTATAAAGAAGAATGAAAAAGACACCCATGACGCCCGAGAAGAAGCTAGGCGAGCTGAATAAGCTGCTGAACGCGAAAGGCGCATAGGTATTATTTTTGAATTTTAGCTTTGGTACTTACTTTGTGGCTTCAAACTAATAGTTTACTTACTACAGCTGAATTGCCACCGCTGCCGGAGCCATACAACCCCATGGTTGATCCAGACATGAAGGAAGCACTAGATGTAATAAGCATTGCTAACTCCATTATCGACGAAGTCGTCGATAAGCTATTGAACGAAGCCGCGGAAAAAATTCTTAGGGAAGATTAGACTTTATTGTAATAATACTTTGTAATATTTGATGTATGGAACAATTATGTAAATTACTGTAATATATTTCTTAATGATGCATGAAATTTACGCACTTACCATTTTTGAGCCTTCGGCGGAAAAACACCTTCCCTTCTTTTCATGCTTCGTAAAGAAAGAAACCCCTCCTTTGGTAAGTCCGATAAAAACGTATTTCCTGAAGTATTGCCGAAGATTTGCTTCGTATTCAATCTTTTTTGTTGTTGATGTGATATGATGTATGATGTAATGTTATGCGGAATGATATGATGATATGATGCTAAATGATGGTGATGCCGAAGACACACACCCACACCCACACTGGAATACACAAGATTCTGCATCCCCTTAGGAACGTCTTTTGAATCTTTAAGCTCTACATCCCCTTAGGAACGACTTTTGAGCTTCTTCACCTTCTATTTCGGTGGCATTTAAGCTATACATCCCCTTAGGAACGACTATTGAGCTTCTTCACCTTATATTTCGGTGGTATTTGACTCTACATTCCTTTAGGAATGACTTTTGAACAGAAAACTTACGCTACGCTCCCTTAAGAACGACTTTTTGTAGCTTCGGATCGTAATTTTAGGCTCTATATTCCCTTAGGAGCGACTTTTGAGCTTCGAAATCTGTTTCGCTTTCTTAGAAACATCTTTCGAGCTTCGGAAGTCTGTGAGGAAGATATATTTCTCATTGATGTAGGCACAATTATTACAAGAAATCGAAATTAAGTCCTTCGTTACTTGTTTCTTGTACAAAAAATAAAATGGCATAAAAGATAAATGTACATCAAAAGTAGGATATTCCTCAATATATATGCTTCGATTCTGGCACAGTGCTGTTGACTGTACGAGCTTCGGACTCCTCCCGGAAGTCGCGCTGCTGTTGGGCGTGCTGGTGCCCTTATGGCTGTTGGCTTCGGGTGTGAGTAGGTGGCAATGGTGGTGGTAATGGGAGCTGGGCCCAAGAAGCTTGTGAATGACTTGCCGAAGCGACAGAAGCCGCAGGTTGATTACCTACGTATTCTAGTACATAGGGATAGTAGCATGAAGCAGTATGTAAGACCTGCTTCGGCTGATTCTGTCGCGTCTCTGTTTCGGCAATCTTCTTTTGCTTCTGAATGGTGACCTGACATGTTCTTGTAGTGTGTCCCTTATCTTCACCACAGAATAAGCAATAGAGCTTTGTTGTTGATCTGAGGACTGAGAGCTGTGTTGTGGCCTTTGAAGCTGGCTTCCTCTGTCATCACTCTGGCTGGAGTTATGGATTGATCTGACATGCCTAGGGTGGATTCTTCTTTCGAAGCCCCTAGTCATTTCAGAAAACCTGTAGGCTTCTTCCCTTCTCTGGCGGAAATCATTATCAGCCCGAATGTATTCATCCATCTTCTGAAGAAGCTTCTCCAGGGTCTGAGGGGGTTTCCTGGCAAAGTATTGAGACATAGGTCCTGGCCGAAGCCCTTTGATCATGGCCTCAATGACAATTTCATTGGGCACTATGAGCGCTTGTGCTCTTAGACGCAAGAACTTTCAGACATACGCCTGGAGGTATTCTTCGTGGTCCTGCATGCACTGGAACAAGGCCTGAGCAGTGACCGGCTTCGTCTAAAACCCTTAAAAACTGGTGATCAGTATGTCCTTCAGCTTCTACCATGATGTGATTATTCCTGGCCGGAGAGAAGAGTACCAGGTTTGTGCGACATTTTTGATTGCCATGACGAAGGATTTCACCATGACTGCTGTGTTTCCCCCATATGAAGATATGGTTGCTTCGTAGCTCATTAGAAACTACTTCGGGTCTGAGTGCCCATCATACATGGGGAGCTAGGGGGCTTGTATGATGGGGGCCACAGGCTAGCCTGCAGTTTGCTGACAGAGGAGAAGCATCATCAAAAGCAAAATTTCCGTCATGGAAATCATCATACCATTCATCATCGTCATAGGAATTGTCTTGACGAAGCTCTCTGCGTTGAGGTCTTCGGTCCTGATCATCTTGAGTGAGATGACTCATTTCCTCAGCGGCCTCATCGATCTTCTTCTGAAGATCGGCAAGACAAAGTATCTTCTCTTTCTTCCTCTGGACCTGTTGATGGATGGCTTCGAGGTCCCTCATTTCTTGGTCCAACTCCTCCTCCTGAGGCGTTGGACTTGTAGCCTTCCTTTTTTTTGCTTCTAGCTTCGCGTAGTGTTTCTTGGTTGACGTCCAGTGGCTGCAATGCAGCCCCCAGCGCTGAAGATTTCTTCGGCGGCATGACGAAGGTCATAGCTTGCCGAAGGTGGTCGAATGAGTTCACTAGAGGTGGGCGCCAATGTTAAGGACTTGTTATCAAATGTTATGAGTTAAGAACAAGGCAACATAAATGTTAATGGTTAAAGACCTTCGTCTTTTGGAGCATTATCTCCCTTAGGATATAATGATCTTCAGACGAAGGTTATGAAAGGCATACCGTCATCATTTCATTATATAATAATGGAAGTGGGAACATATGAAACGTATAGAAGAACATGAATAATCACATTAAATCATCAGATTATTTGTGTTCTCATTATATAATCGTGAACAAGCATTAACGATATAATTACATTTATACCTTCGGCTTGACAGAAGGTGAGAATCCAAGAGCGACGTGCAAGTGATTACAAGTCAGCGTGAACAGTACGGTGTTGCTGTTCATCTATTTATAGGCACAGGACACAGTCTGTGTAAAATTACATCCATGCCCTTGACATTTACCATTAACTAAGGGGTAATCTATCGAGGACTAGACAACATTTTCCCCTTTATGTCGGTTTCATTTTCCAACGCTAAGCTGAAGCTTCTCCATCCATAGCTTCGGAACTGGTTCATCCTTTTTCCAGACCACACCTTTCATATCGTGCACACCTTCATCTCAAGGCCGAAGGTTCCTGTAAAAATATATTATACTTGAAAAGTATGTTAGTCGTGTTTTTGATAACCTTTGGAAGACGAAGGCCCCCAATAATATACTTTTAAAATGTTTGAACAATATCGTTTAACTATAGATTACGCATGTACCGTTTCTTTTAGTAACTTGTTTGTATTGTAGTGGTTTATGTCCACTGCCAGCTGATTGAGGTCCGCATGGTCGATTCTTTTTTTTTTTTTTTGCCGAACACAGTTTTTGCACTACTATTGCTCGTGGCTCCACCTGTATTGGTTGCACCAAACGCGGAAGCTCCCAGGACGGAGACGACGTGCTTGGGCCGAGCTGTCAGGAACGGCAAGCACATTTTTCTCAGTGATTGTGGGTAAAACCGAGTAAGATGAAAAATTAAGATTAGAGTTTAGTACTATGGTAGAACTAAGGGTACAAATATAAAAAACCCTATTATTTATGTTTATATCTCTACTATATTGAAAGCACCAGTTTCAACGGTCGTCTTGCGTCATCTTTTTACAAAAATCTCTATATTTCTTCTAAATTAACTCAGCGTAAAATATTAAAAGACGCTGCAGGACGTGGGTTTTGATCCCACACCCATGGAAGAGGTCTTGGGTTTGTAGCCTGATGATAATCCAGGCTCCTAATCTCTACTATATTTAAAGCACCGGTTTCAACAGTCATCCTGCATTATTTTTTTACAAAAAAGTTCCTATATCTCTTGCAAATTAACTCAGCGTAAAATATTAAAATGCGGTGCAGGACGTGGGGTTTGAAGCTGATGGAAGAAAGGTGAAAGACACTGGGTAAAGTTGTATAACCAGTAGAACATTATGCTCATTTGTTTATAATATTAAATATAAATTGTACATATGTATATATAATTTTTTATAAAATAAAATAATTTCGTATCGGGTCGGGCCAGCACTACGGACCGAAGCTACGGCCCAATCACCACACGACGCTCGTGCCGGGTTGGCCCAGACAATATTAAATGAGTCGTGTCTCGGGCCGGCTCGCCACACACGGCCCATTTAGCCATCTATACCTACGCATATGGTCCTCGCCTCAGTTGCCACCACCTCGTTCGTCATTCTACTTTTTTTCTCTCTCCCCTCATGACTCCACCTCCTTGCCACCCATTCTTAGTAGAGGGCATAGAAGCAGGCGCCTCCTCCCCGTATTCGTCTGGCACCAGCCCCGATACCGACTCGCGCAGTGGCTGTTGCACGTCCACGAGGACGTTTCACATTATGCGCGCACCATCGTTTTCACCATCGTCGGATGTCCCATTCGTCTTTCAGGCCTTCGCTTCTTCCTCCCAACTTGCCCCGCCCACGGTCTGAAGCGTCCCCAATCCTCTGGGACTCAAATGTGATATAATTACTAGTCCCAGGAGGCTACTAAACACATTTATACATCAGATGATTACAGATCTGTTTAAACGAGACAAACCTATAAAGGTGGCGATCAACTTTAAGAGTTGGTCCACAACTCGGGAAATATCATCAGAGTGGGGCTGAAGCAGTCTGATATACGCAGCGAAGCAAATCAGCGGTCCAACAGCCACAGGCAAGGTTGGGAACAGTCGTAACTCTTACCCGATCTCCTTTTTCTGAAAAAAAATAAATAAGCAAGGGTAAGTACAAACATACTCAGCAGCCCACCTTCACCCGCGGAATGGGGAAATCAGATATAATGCATGGAATATGTGGAGCTCAGGATATTTGCAGAAACAACAATATTTTATGCAGAGTTGTTTTGAAAAACATTTTGTATTTTTGCAAAGCGCGTCCTCTCCAAAAGGAGCAGGAAGTTTTTCAGTATTATAACAAAATCCCCTGGACTAAACCATCCAGGTATCTCAGCAGTTTCCCACTGGTTTTCATTTTCAAAAACAGCTACTGGACTTCCCGTCCACCATAGCTCACGGCTCAACCGCCGAACCTTTTAAAAACCATTTTTCTCAAACGCACCCTTTTTTGAAAACAAAACATTAATTGCCATACCATACCAGACTCGTCCATTCCTGTGGACACAGACTATTCGAATAGGTTTTCAAACTCTGCGTAGAGGTGTACACTTTACCCACTAGTCCGGCTCTGCGATCTCATGATCAGTGAGATCCGAATCCGAATCTCTTTCTTTCCCCGCACGTCCTAACCTTAACGGTTATCCGGAAGGAGTCAGGCCACCACCATGTCCAAACCGGACAAAACTTTCCCCCTCCTTATCCTCCCGGTGCTCCCCAGCCTTCATAACCCTGGGGTTGGACCGTACGAGTTCAGATTGAGTGACTGCCCACACAGTCTCGAGTGGTTGTACTTATCATGAGTACAGGTAGTGAAAGATGACAAACCGGTCCTTATACGAGGGGACAATCCTTCTGCTCACGCCTAAACCAGCTGAGCCATCACCTTAGGCCCTCCCCTAAACCAGGGAGTCCCTGATTATCCCACTCACAAGGTGATAAGGGTGAAAACCCTTCATCATACACATTTTGAAAAGCATTTTCTTTTCAAAACTCACACCTTTCCTCAAATGATTTGTAACAAATATATCAGGGATTGATTGCGGCAAGCGGCTGGGTGGCCATAATAACTTGTCTCAAAATCATATCATGCATAAAATAACAGGCTGAGGGTTGTGGTTGAAAAATCATAGGTAATTTATGCATCAAAGGGATCCAGTGAGCTTGCCGTGCTTATCCGGCGAAGGGGGAAGAGGAGCTTGCGGAACTGGCTTCTAGCTCCACTGCCTGGCGTAGACTTGTAGATCTGGCCTCCACGAGACGGCACGAACGCTCCGATAACTATGCAACATGAACAAGCAAACATACAAACAAGCAAGTATACCAACAAATATTTAGTATAGTGGTCAGAATAGAGATATATGGATGGGTAGAGTCTTGAGTAGAATCTGTGTCATGTGGTGTTGAGATACTACTAGTGGTGGAGCGGAGGTGCTTACCAGGAGGGTGGACTGGAGGCGAAGCGACACTATGCGTGTAGCCGGCAGAGCGGAGTAACTGAGTGGGTGGGGTGTTTGCCTCGGTTGAGGGTGTTGAGTGTGTGTGGAGAGGGAGAGGGTAGCTGGGTGTATTTATAGCTGAGTGTATGTGGTGTAGCACAGTGAAGTTCACTGTTGGTGAGAATAGTGACGAATGAATCGTCTGACTTGGTATGAACAGGAGAGTTAAAGGCAGAATATGGGACAAGAGTATTTTGGGATTTTTCTGGAACATAAACCATGCTTAAGGGATGGCATGGTTGGATAGGGAATAGTTTGATAAGAATTTAGAAACGAGAATTCTTGGAATCTGAGTTTGGAAGCCTGGTTCGAAGGAATCTCAAGTTAAGCGTGCTCAACTTGGAGAAACCTAGGATGGGTGACCAGATTGGAAGTTCCCTACTGGAATGAAAATCACAGTCACCGGAGTTTGTACAACTGGAATATGGGTCTGGCTGGTCTTAGGTGGACTGGACAGCATGATGGATGAGTAGTTGAAATTTGGGGTGATCGGATGATCGATGAAGAGTAACGGTGAATAGTAACGGTAAATAGTAACGGTAAAAAGTAACGGTAAAAAGTAACGGTAAATAGTAACGGTAAAAAGTAACGGTAAAAAGTAACGGTAAATAGTAACGGTAAAAAGTAACGGTAAATAGTAACGGTAAAAAGTAACGGTAAAAAGTAACAGTACATAGTAACGGTAAAAAGTAACGGTAAAAAGTAACGGTAAATAGTAACGGTAAAAAGTAACGGTAAATAGTAACGGTAAAAAGTAACGGTAAACGGTAAAAAGTAACGGTAAAAAGTAACGGTAAAAAGTAACGGTAAATAGTAACGGTAAATAGTGACGGTAAATAGTGATGGTAAATAGTGACGATGAACGAACGATGAACGATGAATAGGAACTATGAACGAACGATGAACGATCGAATGATCGAACGAGCGAACGATCAGAATTTTGGCAGCATAACGGCAGGAAAAGGATTATTTGGACGAACGAACGGACGAACGATCGAACGATCGGACGAACGGACGAACGAACCATGAACGATCGGACGAACGATCAAACGATCGGACGAACGAACGATCGGAATTTCGGCAGCATAACGGCAGGAAAAAGATTATTTGGACGAACGAATGGACGAACGATTGAACGATCGGACGAACGGACGAACGAACCATGAACGATCGGACGAACGATCGAACGATCGGACGAACGAACGAACAAACTAACAACAGGGGGATGAACGATCGAAGAACGATCGAACGATCCTTGTGCTAGTGTGTGCTTGTGTGGAACATGGAGTGGGTGTGTGTGGGGGGGGAGAGAGTTGCCATGAAATGGCTTGGGGTGGGATGAGAGGAGGCCCTTGCCCCTCTATTTATAGCCATGGTGGGGGGATTAGGGGGAGGGATGAGAGGATTAGGGGGAGGATGAGAGGATTAGTGGAGATTAGCATGTATTTGTCTTGTATAAGTGTAATTAGCTTGTAGAGCTCACCGTATGACACTGGAGGCATACGTATACGTATGGGCATGAGGAAAGTTATGAAGAAAATATTTGTAGGGTCTTGAAAAATGATTCTGAAGGTATTTCTCAAGAGGAAAATATCCGAAGATATATCGGTGGAATAGTTGAGCAGTATTTCTGGAAAGAACTTGAAGGGGATCACTAGGAAATATCTGGGCAGTATTTCTAGAAAGAATTTGAGGGGGATCACTCGGGAAATATTTGTAGGATATTTTGAGGAGGATTTTGGAGAAAATATAGACCACTATATTTTATTTGTTGATATCAACTCGCAAACCAACATTTTGAAATGAAACTTGAAATTCATTTTGAATTTAGGGCGAGTTTGAGAAAATTTTAAGATTTGAATTTTTGGGATGCTACAAATCTACCCCACTTAAAAGGAATCTCGTCCTCGAGATTCGGCTTAGAAGGGTTATGGGTATAGCTTTACTTTAGCTACATATCTTCACTTTGCAACTCTTCGAGGAGATGGAACTTCAACAAAATCTGGCCTTTGAGGAGCATCTGGCTGCTGATTGCAAACACTGATTCTAGCTACTCAAAGATCATCTTTAGGCTTCTAGGTTTCGCTTGGCATCTAGCTTATTGAGGAAGCATCGATGCCAACACACAAACCTTTCTCTTGCGAACTCCCACATGGATTCCTTCCTTGATTGGTCTTCTGGTGCTTCTTCGATGGAACTTGGGTGACCACTTCTCATTCAAAAACTTATAGGCTTTGATGATCCGGTCCTCCACAAACTTGCTACAGGCCTTCTTCTTTTCTCCATAGCAGGAACCTTGCTAGAACACTACCCCACTTAAAAAGAATGAGGGTAGAACTCTTGAATCTTAGGGATTTGAACTCCTTGAAGTACCTCATAACAAGGGTGTTACGGGGCCTTCTTCTTCTGATGCTGCTGCTTGAACAGGCTGCGGAGAAATGACTGACACAGGGTTGATTTTGGGACAACCTTCTTTTCATCTTCTCTTCACTATCTACTTTTCACTGAACCTTTCTTTCTCTTTGCTCTTCCCACTGGAGGATTCTATCAAAGAGTATTACCATCATACAAAGGAGGAAACCGAAGACTATGAACCATGTACAGCAGTCTTCAACCCAAGAATCACCAAGCATTGTGATCTTAGGGGCGAGGAAGTGGAAAATGGAGTTGCTTGCGATTTGGCAGAGGGGATTTATCTAGAGTGTGCTTTGCTTTGAGCGAGATGGGAGTTGAGGGAGCTGGTGGGGGGTTTATAGGCGAGCGAGGGTGTTCGGTTGCGGAGTAGTGGTGATGGAGTAGGTGCTACGAGGTAGCAAACATGACAAGGGGAGGGGGGACGGTGTTGCTGGCGGTGATGGCGGCTGTGGGTGTGCTGCAAAGGGGAAGTGGGGCGGTGGTGGTGCACATGGAGGCGGGCACGCGTGCGGGGGGCACGGGTGAGTGGTGGGGTCAATGACCCTGATGTTTGTGGTCTCTGGTTCCAAGAACCTTTGCCTCTCTGTATGGTAATAACTCCTTCTGTCCTCTTTCCTGCTCACTTTGACTCAGGGGCAGTGCTTTGATTCTCACGGTCGGTCTTTTTGACTGAGCGGCTGGATAGGTTTCTTCTGTAGCTTATTCCAGGCTCCTAGGGTAAGCTTCCCGGTATCTTCTTGGGTAAGGTGCTTTTCTCTTGAGATGGGTTAAGATAAGAATGGAAGCATAAGGTGAGGATTGGATCTAATTTGTGATTTATGTTTTTAGAGAAAACCTTTCTTAAAAAGAAAGAAAACACATAAGTTCAGCAATGATAAGCACAAACAAATCAAATGTTTTGAATAAGGGAAGAATAGAGTTTTTCCAAATCACGAACTACTTGGATTCGGGGGCTAAGCATAACTACTATTGCTCGGTTCCTGAACTGAGAACTATGCTGAAATGCGACTTATGAGCACTAACGTTAAAGCATCACATATGCACTCAAAAGGGAAGAAAACATCAAGCGAAATTCATTTTGAAATGCCCTAGGGGGCCACACAATTAGAGTTTTTCAAAACATGAGGCTACACGATTACCTCTCATACATGCAGGGCTCTAGCCAAAGTGAAGAAAAACTTCACTACCCAATGCATGCAGAGGACTGGGCATAACTAACTTTAGACTAGGCAGCTTCTCTTCTGGCAAGGCTGGCGCACAACTTCAATCTGAGACATCTCCTGGATGGGTTAAGAGGGAGCTGAAGTTGATGACTTCTTCTGGCGGCAACTGAGATGGCAGGACAGGGTTGAACTCTTCTTCAAGCGGGACTGACTCCTGTAGCTCCTCAGAGGGCGGCGGTGCTGGCGGGGTGCTTGCAGCTTCTTCCTTGACCTCAAGGGATGGTGCTAGAATCTTCTTCATGGCGAGGGGCTCAAACAACTCTGGCGGGGGATCTTGGGAGGATTCAGGGTGCTCTTGCTTATCCATAGCCTTAGGGGAGACTGGAATTCCTTCCAAGACTATGGCTCCTTCCGGTAGTTCCCAAGCCTTCTTTTCTCCTTTGGTAGAGACCGGGTGACCTTCAAGAATCTGGGGATCTTCAGCTTTCATGGGTTGAACTGGGTTGGATGAAGCGGGCTCTTGGATCCGCAGGGCTCTACGTTGGTTATGGGTTACCAAGTAGGCCTCCATCAGCTTCTGGACATGCTCATCCTTGGCTTGCTTCAGGGCTTCAATAGCAATGGCTTCACGACTTTCCAAGGCAGCTACACGGGCTTGAGCTGTGGTGAGATCCACATGGAGCTTACGGTTGAGCTTCTTTGCATCTTCTGCTCAGGCAATCATCTGACGGTGGTGCCGAGCCAAGAAATCATACTGTGTATCAAGGGTGAGCAGGTATGCAGTGAGGTATACGACTGTGGGGTCGTCCTCAAGCAGCTGCTGCTCTTCCAATGCACGCATCTTGGCCATCCAAGCGGGACGGTCTCTCTGAAAGGGCGGAAAGAATCTGAGCGGGGTGTCGGCCACTTCTTCTTCATAGATCTGACACAGGGCCCTCAATGCCTTGCGAGCGACGACTTGGCAGGTGTCTTTGAATCTGTGCCCAGTAGCAGTGACACTCCATTCCACATGGTGCGGACTGGATCCAATGTATACAGTCACGACACACTTCTCCGTGCCATGCTCGACGAATTCACGACCATCATACTCTGGCTGGCTCCTGATTCCGAGGCGGACTGTGCATGCTCTCAACAACTTGGGGAAACCATCTTCATTCTGGCAAGAGCTGGTTTGGCAGCGAACCTCCATCTGACTTCTGAGAGAAGGAAAGGAGGAAACCATTTTTGAAATGAAGGGATAAGAGCAAGAATTTTTTTAAGAAAATAGTTTTGACTCAAAAACTTTTGGATCAGGCTAAGGGTTATGTCCTGCGACCAACCTAACAGCTCTGATACCACCTGAAGCGTCCCCAATCCTCTGGGACTCAAATGTGATATAATTACTAGTCCCAGGAGGCTACTAAACACATTTATACATCAGATGATTACAGATCTGCTTAAACGAGACAAACCTATAAAGGTGGCGATCAACTTTAAGAGTTGGTCCACAACTCGGGACATATCATCAGAGTGGGGCTGAAGTAGTCCGATATACGCAGCGAAGCAAATCAGCGGTCCAACAGCCACAGGCAAGGTTGGGAACAGTCGTAACTCTTACCCGATCTCCTTTTTCTAAAAAAAAATAAATAAGCAAGGGTGAGTACAAACGTACTCAGCAGCCCACCTTCACCCGCGGAATGGGGAAATCAGATATAATGCATGGAATATGTGGAGCTCAGGATATTTGCAGAAACAACAATATTTTATGCAGAGTTGTTTTGAAAAACATTTTGTATTTTTGCAAAGCGCGTCCTCTCCAAAAGGAGCAGGAAGTTTTTCAGTATTATAACAAAATCCCCTGGACTAAACCATCCAGGTATCTCAGCAGTTTCCCACTGGTTTTCATTTTCAAAAACAGCTACTGGACTTCCCGTCCACCATAGCTCACGGCTCAACCGCGAACCTTTTAAAAACCATTTTTCTCAAACGCACCCTTTTTTGAAAACAAAACATTAATTGCCGTACCATACCAGACTCGTCCATTCCTGTGGACACAGACTATTCGAATAGGTTTTCAAATTCTGCGCAGAGGTGTACACTTTACCCACTAGTGAGATCTGAATCTGAATCTCTTTCTTTCCCCGCACGTCCTAACCTTAACGTTTATCCGGAAGGAGTTAGGCCACCACCATGTCCAAATCGGATAAAACTTTCCCCCTCCTTATCCTCCCGGTGCTCCCCAGCCTTCATAACCCTGGGGTTGGACCGTACGAGTTCAGATTGAGTGACTGCCCACACAGTCTCGAGTGGTTGTACTTGTCATGAGTACAGGTAGTGAAAGATGACAAATCGGTCCTTATACGAGGGGACAATCCTTCTGCTCACGCCTAAACCAGCTGAGCCATCACCTTAGACCCTCCCCTAAACCAGGGAGTCCCTGATTATCCCACTCACAAGGTGATAAGGGTGAAAACCCTTCATCATACACATTTTGAAAAGCATTTTCTTTTGAAAACTCACACCTTTCCTCAAATCATTTATAACAAATATATCAGGGATTGATTGTGGCAAGCGGCTGGGTGGCCATAATAACTTGTCTCAAAATCATATCATGCATAAAATAACAGGCTGAGGGTTGTGGTTGAAAATCATAGGTAATTTATGCATCAAAGGGATCCAGTGAGCTTGCCGTGCTTATCCGGCGAAGGGGGAAGAGGAGCTTGCGGAACTGGCTTCTAGCTCCACTGCCTGGCGTAGACTTGCAGATCTGGCCTCCATGAGACGGCACGAACGCTCTGATAACTATGCAACATGAACAAGCAAACATACAAACAAGCAAGTATACCAACAAATATTTAGTATAGTGGTCAGAATAGAGATATATGGATGGGTAGAGTCTTGAGTAGAATCTGTGTCATGTGGTGTTGAGATACTACTAGTGGTGGAGCGGAGGTGCTTACCAGGAGGGTGGACTGGAGGCGAAGCGACACTATGCGTGTAGCCGGCAGAGCGGAGTAACTAAGTGGGTGGGGTGTTTGCCTCGGTTGAGTGTGTTGAGTGTGTGTGGATAGGGAGAGGGTAGCTGGGTGTATTTATAGCTGAGTGTATGTGGTGTAGCACAGTGAAGTTCACTGTTGGTGGTGAGAATAGTGACGAATGAATCGTCTGACTTGGTATGAACAGGGAGTTATAGGCAGAATATGGGACAAGAGTAGTTTGGGATTTTTCTGGAACATGAACCATGCTTAAGGGATGATATGGTTGGATAGGGAATAGTTTGATAAGAATTTAGAAACGAGAATTATTGGAATCTGAGTTTGGAAGCATGGTTCGAAGGAATCTCAAGTTAAGCGTGCTCAACTTGGAGAAACCTAGGATGGGTGACAAAGATTGGAAGTTCCCTACTGGAATGAAAATCACAGTCACCGGAGTTTGTACAACTGGAATATGGGTCTGGCTGGTCTTAGGTGGACTGGACAACATGATGGATGAGTAGTTGAAATTTGGGGTGATCGGATGATCGATGAATAGTATCTGTGAATAGTAACGGTAATTAGTAACGGTAAAAAGTAACGGTAAATAGTAACGGTAAAAAGTAACGGTAAATAGTAACGATAAATAGTAACGGTAAAAAGTAACGGTAAATAGTAACGGTAAAAAGTAACGGTAAATAGTAACGGTAAATAGTAACGGTAAAAAGTAACGGTACATAGTAACGATAAATAGTAACGGTAAAAAGTAACGGTAAATAGTAACGGTAAAAAGTAACGGTAAAAAGTAACGGTAAATAGTAACGGTAAAAAGTAACGGTAAAAAGTAACGGTAAACGATAAAAAGTAACGGTAAAAAGTAACGGTAAATAGTAACGGTAAATAGTGACGGTAAATAGTGATGGTAAATAGTGACGATGAACGAACGATGAACGATGAATAGGAACTATGAACGAACGATGAACGATCGAATGATCGAACGAGCGAACGATCAGAATTTTGGCAGCATAACAGCAGGAAAAGGATTATTTGGACGAACGAACGGACGAACGATCCAACGAACGGACGAACGGACGAACGAACCATGAACGATCGGACGAACGATCAAACGATCGGACGAACGAACGATCGGAATTTCGGCAGCATAACGGCAGGAAAAAGATTATTTGGACGAACGAACGGACGAACGATCGAACGATCGGACGAACGGACGAACGAACCATGAACAATCGGACGAACGATCGAACGATCGGACGAACGAACGAACAAACTAAGAACATGGGATGAACGATCGAAGAACGATCGAACGATTCTTGTGCTAGTGTGTGCTTGTGTGGAACATGGAGTGGGTGTGTGTGTGGGGGGGAGAGAGTTGCCATGAAATGGCTTGGGGTGGGATGAGAGGAGGCCCTTGCCCCTCTATTTATAGCCATGGTGGGGGGATTAGGGGAAGGGATGAGAGGATTAGGGGGAGGATGAGAGGATTAGTGGAGATTAGCATGTATTTGTCTTGTATAAGTGTAATTAGCTTGTAGAGCTCACCGTATGACACTGGAGGCATACGTATACGTATGGGCATGAGGAAAGTTATGAAGAAAATATTTGTAGGGTCTTGAAAAATGATTCTGAAGGTATTTCTCAAGAGGAAAATATTCGAAGATATATCGGTGGAATAGTTGAGCAGTATTTCTGGAAAGAACTTGAAGGGGATCACTAGGAAATATCTCGGCAGTATTTCTGGAAAGAATTTGAGAGGGATCACTCGAGAAATATTTGTAGGATATTTTGAGGAGGATTTTGGAGAAAATATAGACCACTATATTTTATTTGTTGATATCAACTCGCAAACCAACATTTTGAAATGAAACTTGAAATTCATTTTGAATTTAGGGCGAGTTTGAGAAAATTTTAAGATTTGAATTTTTGGGATGCTACACGGTCGCAGCCGCGAGCCGACCGACGCGGGTACGGGGCGAGTCGGGCACGCTCCTGGCCTTTCTCCGTGCGTGCCGTCGAGGAAGACATGGTGGCACCTACCACGCTTAGGTTATCTTAGCAATGAGGAGTCCAGGTTTGAGATATTGAACAACTAAGGCCCGTACCGTGGCAGCAGTCGAAATATGCTATGGAGTTGGTGGTGGTCTTGTGTCGCTTCGACGGGTCCAAGGCTGTGAAGAGACTCGCATTCTCTCGCCCTTCTCGGACTGACGCGCTGGTGCGGGTGCCTCTCGGTTTAGAGCTGCTCCGGATGGACTTCTTTCTCCGCTCTCTCCTTATATATCTAGCGGTATATTACCTATATCGCCTCCAGATGTCAAGATCTTCGTCGTATCCTTCTCCGACAATGAACATGTATGTCCGTCTCTTTCCTTCTCCTCCTGCTCTATTAAACCTTGGAAGTAGGGGAGGCGAGAGATGTGGGTCTCTAATTTGCTGTCTATAGTATTCGTGCGTTCATAAAAAAATATTATGCGAAGATCGGAGACAATCAATAAAATTCTTGAAATCTTTTTTAGATAATTTATATGGGTATTATTGTGAGCCGTCGCAATTCACGGTTATTACATAATACACATCTAGGCGTAGTTTTACATCGAGTGGTGCGTCTGGTAAAATACAGCTTGAAAGAGAAGCAAATTCTATTTTTGGGTTTTGTTAGCTGATGTTGCCATGGCCCTTAACGTGTGCAGCGATCTCCATTTGGTCTTGGATGTTATCGCCGGCCGCCGCTTCCTCTCCCAGCTGCAGCATCTGAGAGCCAGCTTGAGCAATTGCCCAGTTGGTTTCTTTGGCCAGGTCCCTGCAGACGGGTCCAGTACGGTGTTCACGGCATGCATCTTCACCGCCACTCGCACCTGCTCGACGATGTTGAGGTCGTCAAGCCCCGTGAGGAGCTGCAGGATGACCACGCCGAACGCGTACACGTCTGACGCCGTGGTGAGCTTGCCTGTCATCAAGAACACGGGGTCTATGTATCCCATGGTGCCCATCGGAACCGTGCGCCGGATGATGGTCTCCTCTTCCAGCGGCTTCACTGGCACTACCCGTGCTGTCCCGAAATCTCCCAACCGACTCACGTCGCCGGCGTCGAGTAGGATGTTGTTCAGCTTCAGATCGGCATGGATGATGGCGTTAGGGCGGCTGGAGTGGAGGTACACCAGCGCAGACCTCTGCTCGGTGAGGATCCTGATACGGTCCTCCCATTGGAGCCCCCCCTGCTTGAGCCTGTCCAGGAGGGTGCCATTGCAGAGGTGCTCGTACACAAGGCTGCATGACTCCGGGCAAACACCAATCAGTTTTACAATGTGTGGGTGCTCCAGTCTGCTCAGCACCACCATCTGCGACATGGAAATTCAAACACAATTAATTTTGTATAGTTGCAAACTTTGGCAATATATGGCATCTGAGTTTGAACACCATTGGCTTATTATTAATTTCAATTCATTACTAGAAATAGAATTGTTAAATTGAGCGCTACCTCTTGCAGGAACTCTGGGAAACCTTGTAAACCACGAGGCTTCAATATCTTAATAGCCACCGGCATGCCACCTAGGTTTCCTTTATACACTGGGCCATACCCTCCTTGTCCTATGAGATTTTTTGAGCTGAGCCTCCTGGTCGCTTTCCTGATCTGCGACATCGTGAACTGGTCAACATGCTCTGGAATACAGAAATTGTTCTCCTTCAATGAAGCAGAAAGTTTCCTTTGTGATAACTTGTCTTCTCCATGGCTACCACAGCCCTCTTGTTGCCGAAGTTTTAGTTTGCTCAGTAGTTTCTCTCTTATTTGCTCCTAACGAATACAGTATGCAGTCTGTAGTTAGCGTCCATTAAAAAGTGACACAGTTATCACAAACTAGCTGAGTTATATCATTTTTTTGTATTTTTGCCAATTACTAGAATAAAGTACAATTTTATGACCTTGTATCACCTAACTATATATTTATCTTGTTATATAGTATGTTGAACTATTATATTATATCTAAGAAACTGTGCCCCAATTCACAATACTGCAAAATTGATTTTACGAAACAGAGGTTTTTTTAATTTTGTTTAGGAAGCGATACATTGATTTTAGGAAACAGTCAAAAAGAGGGTTTTTTTGTTAGGAAGCGACACATTTACCTAACCATCTCTACAAATAACTTTAGGGGATAAAACATTTTAGAAACCACATAAAAAATATGCCTGCATCCAAAAATGGGACTACAAAGATGGGAATCCAAAGGACCTATCTTAGCCATCGATGTAGAAAAGGTGGTTGGCTCAGGACTACATAAATTGATGCAGTTTGTAAGTTGAGATGTTTTTTATTTGAAACATTTTAGAGTCCCAATATATAGTTTTAAGTTCATTGTTTTTGAAATTTTCAAAAAACATAGACGCTGACATCTATGCCAATATTGTAATTCTTAATATGATATATATAACTTTGAAATTGAAAAGCTTTTTATTCGAAGTTATTAAAAGTCACAAATATATGTTTTAAGTTCACATATTTTGAAATTCTAAATTTAGAATTTATAAACGACCTTAAACTTTTACTTATTTAATTCGAAGTTGTAGTGGCTGACATGATCTACGCCCAATTTTCTATTGATAAGTTTTTATTTGAAATAATTAAGTATCTCAAACATTTATTTCAATTTCACATATTATGAGATTGGAATTTTTTATATTTTTTTAAACAATCTTGGAACGACACACATCCGAGTTGGCTGTGAGTTTGAATCCACAAAGATACTAATATTTTAGTGAAAATTGATTTTGACTAACTCTGAAAATCCTCTGTACAAACAGATTAATGAGCAGTTTTTTTCTATTTCCTCCTATCGGAAGTAAACATGGAGTACTGAGCACATACTTTGCATTTTAGAGCTCTTTCTTGTATAGTTCCAAAATAACTTGAGCTTCCTCCCTCTCCCAAAATTCTATTATGCTCCACAGGATCTTTGCTGTATTTCAAATGATTTTATGCAACAAGTCGTTATCAGATTTGATTCAGATGTTATTGAAAGTACATCATTATCATTCATAATCAAGTGATTTGGTGTAATATCTCAATTATACCTAGTGGAGATGTGTTTGCCACTGAGCACCACCCAAACCTGACACATTCGGCTAAGCACATCTTGCATTGTCATGTTCCTGCATCTCTTAACTAGTTTAGTTTTTACATGCTAAGAAGATAGGAAGCGATATTCTGAATATGTACGTATGTCATGTACTAACCTTGAACCGATGATAATTCTCTTAATCTTGAGATTTTTAACAAGGTTCACAACACCAGCGATAGTGTTATGGTGTGTAAGGTAATATGCACGAACCTGCAACAACAGATACCAATTTAGGAACCATGTATTATGTTGAATTGATGTAATACCTTAGCTCTGTTTACCTTTCCATAGCCTATTGTAATACTAATAACTTAGAGCTTGTAATACTAATATCTTGTTCTGTTTACCTTTCAATTGAAAAGGAAGGTAATCAAACCCCTCCAATCCCTAAAGGCTTTATGTTAGGAGTGTATTGAGGAAGATTGGAGTGGATTAAATCCCCTTTTAGGACTCCTTTAGATGACCCAATCCCTGCAAGGATCCTAGTCCAATCCACGTGAGAAATAAGGTCCGCGTATTCTCTTCCCCACATATCTCGGGCTCCTGTTTGGATGAGGCACGGGCCGAAACCTCACGGGCATTTTTATTCCTAACCCTGTCGATCCACGGGGAAGTAAAAAAACTAGTCCCCACTCGTGTTTCTCGTTCCATTCCCGTGGTGGCTCTCGGTCTCTCATCTCGTCCGTCACTCCCACAGTCCAGCAGCACCTATGGCGGCTAGGGTTTGCGTCGGTGGCTGAGATCCATTGCTGCTCACGCGCCCACGCTCCATCGCCTCCATCCCCACTCGCTCACAGCTCTGCATCGCCGGGATGTATCGGCAGTTGACCCGGAGCCGGTGACGCGGTCTGCAGCTACGAAGGAGAGAGGTAAGAGGAAGAGGGGACGTCTGCATCGTCTGCTTCGACGCGGTGCCGTGGACGTGGCAGCCGCCAGCGGCTTGAGCGCGCGGGAGCGGGAGAGGGCGACGAGCAGGCGCACCCCGAAGGCTACCCCGAGCGCGGAGGTGGCAGCCGCAGACGCGAGCTCGTGCTCGGCGAGTGGCATGCCGGCGGGCCGTGTGTGGAGGCAAATTCATTGTTGGGCCTGGTGTCATTTGTGCTGTTCTTTTGTGGCTCAATTAATATGTAGTGATCAACAGACTGATAATATGGAGTGATCATATTATTCTTTTGTGTTGGGCCGTGTGGGGAGGCAAATTCTTTTATTCTTTTGTGTTGTTCGACCACGACTGATAATATGTTATTGTAAACTCACTGCTCAATTAATATACAGTGATCAGCAGACGACAGTGCTCCCTGACGCTGGGTTCTCGCTCAGAACACAAGCTACCATGGTAACTCGCTTCTCAATATGGTCATCAGTTTATCTGTTTATTAGTTTATCTATTTATCTGTTTATCTATTTATCACTTACTATTTTTTAATACTATAACTAAGTTATGTACTATTTGCAACTCTTAGATAATGGGCTCTAGCGACAAGATTATGGAATATCGAAAGGAAAAAATTAGGAAATTCATGCAATTACAACAAAAAGAAGATGATGAATTGTTTTTTGTAATAGTTCCTGCCATACTTCAGTGCCTTAATGATGAGAAAAGGCCAGTTCATACTTCAGAATATACTGGTGCTAAAAAGATGAATGAAATTCTAGAGGGGCATGAGAGTTGGTGTAAGTCAGAGTTTCGTATGGAGCCAGAGATTTTTAAGGCAGCATGCAACTATCTTAGGCGGGAGTGGTTGTTGCGTGACACACGGAGAGTTATCATTGAGGAGCCACTAGGAATGTTTCTATTCATGATTTCACACAATGCTAGCAATGAAAGACTAAAGAAAACATTTCAACATAGTGGGGAAACAGTCCATAAGCACATAAAGGCGGTTTTCAATATAATTCCAACTCTCACCCACAAATTTTTGAAGCTTCCTAGTTCCAACCAAACTCACCCATGATTGCAAGAGATCTTTGATTCTGGCCTTTTTAAGGTGAGATATAGACACTTGAGTCAATGGTTTCCTAACCTTTGTTGCATCTTAAATCTGACTTGTTCATCTACAGAACTGTATTGGTGCCATTGATGGTACACATGTTCCCATCACAATTTCAGAAGAGAAAGCCCCTCCATATAGAAATAGAAAAGGCACACTTTCTCAGAACGTGATGGTAGCATGTGACTTTAATCTGAACTTCACATTTATATCCTGTGGATGGGAAGGGTCTGCTTCAGACGATGAAGTTCTTCGATTAGCTATTAGTAAGGGTTTCCATGTGCCAGAAGGAAAATTCTACCTTGTGGATGGCGGATATGCAAACACACCAGAATTCCTTGCACTATATCGTGGAGTTCGGTACCATTTGAGTGAATTTAGGATGTGACACTCATCTCGTGCAAGTGAATATGCTAATCACAAGGAAATATTCAATCATCACCATGCAATCCTTAGAAACCATATTGAGAGGGCTATTGGGGCTCTAAAGAAGAGATTTCAAATCCTGAACGTGGGTACACATCATCCCATAGAATCTTAGATAAAAATTCCAGCAGCTGCAGCTGTCTTTCATAACATAATTAGAGGCTTAAGTGGAGATGAGGGGTGGCTAGATGAGCAACCTACTTATATCCAACCAAGTGATCATATCGACCTACCTGAAGGAGATGGGAACTATTAAAATGATGTGGAGTCTCTTAACTTACAAGATAATGCTGGAAGCATACTTCAAGATCAGATTGCCATACAAATGTGGGAATGCTACAATCAAAACCAATCTTAAGTTATAATTGTTGATGCTATATTAAGTTATGTATAATTGTTGCTGCTATATTAATATAATGTATGTGCAAATGTTGCTGTTGTATTGAACTTCTTGAAACTTAATAAATGTATTATTGTTGACGCTATATGTGCTCTAGCTTGTTTGTGAATGAGATGATACATTTGTAGTCAAGTTTTCTTATTTATCTCCATTGTATAACTTGTGAGTTGTCCTGTTCATCGGGTGTTTTTCTTAGTATAGCTATGAGTAAAGGAGAAAACTCTAGGGCTCATTGGAACTTCAATAAAGAAAAAGGCCTAGTTGATATATTGAATGAACACAATCATCAAAGGTTCCGGGGAAAAATGGCTGGGCGGCCGAAGGGTGGAAGAGCATTGTGAAGAGTTTTAATGAAAAGTTTCCATCTGATCGGTTTACAAAGGGCCAAATACAAGAAAAGAGAAAGAGCTTAAAGCAAACTACAAGGCAATCCGTGATGGAAAAAAGAAAAGTGGTGCAGGATGGAATGAATCTTTGTGCATGATTAATGCTGAGCCAGTAATATGGGAAAAGCTTATCCATGTAAGGTCATTTTATCCATGAAAAGTTTCATTTTATGCCTTGTTTATATATTAATAAATGTTTTATTTTGTACTCAATAGGATATTCCAAGGCTGAAGAAATTCAAAGCAAAATCATTCCCTTTGTTTTATGAACTGGAAAAACTGCATGAAGGTATTGTAATATTTGTATCACATACCTTTTAGTTAATTAAGTTAGATAAAACTAGGCTAACTCATTGATTTCCTAAAGACCAATCCGTTAGTGGAGTGGCAACTAGCTATCTTTGTTTAGAATACAGTAGTAAAGCAAAATCTTTTTTGTCTCTCTATTTGCTATGTGAAACAGGAAGCATTGCTACAGGTGATTTAAACTTCACATCAGCTGAACTAGCACCCCAACCAATTGAACATGTTAGCACTATTGATATTGATGCTCATGATTCTCACCTTAACCCTTTCCTTGCAAATGTGGATGATCACATGCCATCTAGTGGACCCATAGACATAGATGAGATAGAAACACCATCTTCATCTTGCTCTAAAAATCTTGAAAATAGGATTGGGAAGAAAAGAAAGCTCAGTATTGCTGGAGTTTTACAAAACTATGTGGACATTAGGGCAAATGAAACAAAAATATTTATGAATGAACTCAATGAGACAACTAAGGAAGCAGGTGACTATTCTATCAAGCGGTGTATAGATCTTTTAGAAACAATTGAAGAACTTTCAGATGAGGAAAAGGCACAAGCAACAAATGTGCTGAAGTGTGAGGTCAACAGAGAAATTTTCATGAACTTCAAGATCACAAAGGTTCATTTGTTATGGGTCAAAATCGAAATTGCTCCTAAGGTAACTTTCATATGTTTGTACTTCAAGATTCCAAAGGTTCGTTTGTTATGGATACCAAAATGATTGCATCTAACTATTTCGCTTTTATGTAACTGTAGGTCTAATCAACATTGTATCGTGGTTGCTGGTGGTGTTTACAAGCTGATGGCTACAGATGGTGCTTACATTTTTGGCTTCTTTGTATCTGGTTTTGGGACATTGTAGTGAAGGTTGACATGAGAAACTCTTGTATGAACTTTGGAATGGTCATCTTTGGAGTGCCTTGTGACAATTTACCTTTTTATGTACTTCGGATTTGTATGGAATATTTTCGTTTGATGCATGTACTTCGGATTTGTATGAATATTTTTATCCTTGCTAATAATTTTGTGTATTGCAGCAACAATTGACATTTCTATGTTTTTCTGATTTTTCTAATTTTTTATTGGTCGGGATTTTAATCCCTCTCTCTCCCAAATAGATATTGGGTAAAATCACCTCTAGAGGGTTCTAATCACGTAGTGGGGCAGGGATGTCTGGTGTAGGGTGGAAATTCTCTTCGGGGTGTAAACCCATGTGTATTTTCTTTCCAAGCATCCAAAGGAGCCCTTAGGGTTGATTTGGTGATAAGGTGATCACGGGGATTGGAGGGTATTGAGGGGGAAATGAACTAATTCCCCCCCCCCCCCAATCGCTCTAATCCCCCCGTAATCCCTGGTCACCAAATCAACCCTTATACAAATTTGAATAGAAGGGGATTTCATCCCCGTCAAAACGAACAGACCCTAACTGGACAAGCTCGTGGTAGAACCTCCAATAGAGAGGTTGTCCACTAAAGTTCGAAACTCAGTGCTTGCATTGCTAGTCATACAAGTGCTCAATCGTCTCAAAGCAAAGCCAAGGGTACATCCATTTGGCTTGTTTGCATAATATGAGTATTAGTTGAATAAAATATTCACTTGAGTATCTATATACTCTGACCATTAAAATTACGTATGGCGGTCTAAATGTACATGTTGATGCGGATTAGATCTCAGACCACACACCAATAAAGGCTAGCAAGCCCAGAGTGTCAGTTTTTACTATCTTGATGCAGAAAAACCTCGTGGTGGAGTCCTTTACACATGCAGTACACTTTTTTTTGCTGTCAGCAATATATCAAATCTTGAATTGTTTACTATGCACTACCATACAATTGATCCTTAGTTTTGGCATCTCATATTCGCTCCAACGTTGTTCTTGTCCATCTTATCGTTACCTTGATCATGATTATCTTCATCTTGATCCTTGTTTTGCCTGGGCAAGGTGTCTCTATGTGGTGTGCTTATGTCAGGGAATAAAAGGACAATGTATCGTGAAGCATATCTTCTATTACCTATATCAGATGCTTGCTACCATAGTCTTTGGAATCTATCATGTTGTCCCCTCTTCATTCGTTGTTCCAGCTCTATCTGTGTTGGTCAAATTGCTAGGGATCGTCCCATCCACTAAGTTCTCTCCTCTTGTCTTTACTAGTTGAAGAAGACTTTTCCTCTTTTCCATTATGCTAAAGAATGTCTTTTACCTCTTCTAAAGCTCTAGCATGGTCATTTGTTGTACTGAAAAGATACTCTACTATCGTTGGTGGTGTCAAGGCGAGGTGTTCAAGCAAGTGCTCATCTAGGACTCCTTCAACGTGTTGATGTCATAGTTCTCATTGATGATGGCAATCTAATTGCTTATGTGAGTATATCCTTTGATATACTCCTTGAGTGACTCGTTGGGTTGTTGTCAGACTTAGCTTAGATATTGTTCCATAATCGGTTGGTCATACATGCTACAAAAGTTTGCTATGATCCAGTCACATAAGTTATCTCATGAATTGCTTGCATCGTAAGGAAGATTTTGAAACCATCTTAGGGTCTATGTCCTAGGCTCAATCAGGACATAAGTTGTCATTATGTCATAGTCACCTCCTGCCGCCTTTAATGCTAATGCATAGACTTGGATCTAGGTGTTCGAGTCCTCCTTAGGGTCATATTTATCCATATTAGCTAACATGAATGTGATTGTCCAACTGAAGGAGCAAAGTATACTCGTTAATGCTAGAAGACCACCATATGCTAGATAATCACTTGAACGATTTTGAGCTTTGGTTGTTCTACCTAGCTAGTGAGGATCATAATGAAAACACCCTAAGAAGACTACCATTGACCTATTTTGACCCTCTATTTAACTAATAGGGCCATGTCCTCTCTCCCATTCCTCTTGCCTTTCCATTCTACTTCTTCTCATTGCCTTTGAGTGTGTCATTGAAGTGTGTATGAGAATCATACCAATCACTGATTTGATGGCAAATATCTATTGGAGTTGACCCTATGCATAGAACATGCACTAGACGAGCATCAAAAATTTGTTGTAAGATGGTCTTGGTGGTTACGTCCATGCATTTGTTGATGATGTCTTGGTGTAGTTTCCATTCGGATGACATTGGAAGTCAGTCTATCTCCACTACTTTGGGATCGAGTATAGAACTCAATTTCCTTCAACACATCATTAAGCTCTAATAAGAGATTTCTTCATTCCACCAACTGACCCCATCATCCATTATCTTTAGCTTGATCTTGTTGTATTTTAACCCTATCGTGATTGCAATCTAAGCATTAATTTGTACGCCAAGCAGTTCCATTAGAGACCATTTGATCATCTTGTGAGACAGGTTAATGGAGTCATGCCCTTACTGCTTATTGGTGCTGCTCCTCTAACCTTGCTGTGTGGTAGAGACATGATCTGATTTTGCTATTGAAGTTTCACCTTGAAAAGATGTAGAATCCTCATTGATAGGGTTATTTTACGCATGACCCTCCAAGATACCTACCATAAATACCTCCCTTGAGGGACCAAAAGTGATGGAGTAGAATGTCCCCCATGAAGGTTGTTGTCTGAGTGATATCCTACGATGGGCTAACCATTTGGTTCCAAAGTGTTTTGACATCTAGCCAATTGCCTAGTGATGATGATCCGTATTTGGATACAGTTAGTGGCATTGAGTCTTCATCGTTGTCTGAGTCATTTCATGTCAAGACATGGGTTTCTAGTTTTGATATGGATTCATGTTGTCTTTCCTTGATGTGGTGGAGTTCTTGTATGTAGATAGTTGATTGTGATCGAAGTCAGTTGTCATATCAGATTTGTATCTAAATAAGCATGTTCTTCATGCAAAAGATGATATTACATCTGATTGGTTAGCAGATTTGGTCTAGAGTGCAATGGACTTGCTTATACATGGTACAAAAGTCTATTTCCACATGAGATTCAATAGTAGACACAATTTGCTGCATGGTGTACTTGCTTGAGGTTCATGAGGGTGGTTCTCAAATTGGCAATGTAGACAAGTCTCTCTCCACATAGACTGTGTTGTCGATAATGCAGCAATCACGAAATTTGTTCACCACCAAGATGTTTGACATAAAGGTGAAGATCTACTATTGTCTACTACTGAATCTCAAGCTGAACAAAGATCTATCCTAGTGAGAACAAAGATCTAATCTAGTGAGAACATAACGATGTTAACACAGATCACCATTAGAACTGATTTTCCCTTATGATCCCCTACATGGCACACGACTATCATTGTTATTACCACATGGGGTGACCCACATGGTGAGTTTATTCATAAGAAATTCGAAGGGTGAATTGCATTATATCAAAAAGCTCCTAAAAATTACTTAGTAATCAAATAATTACGATGTTGGAGCGAATACGGAACTAGCCCTCGACGACCCTTTGTTGCTAATCAATTGTTGAAGTGTCCAATGCAAAGCAAGGAGCTAAGGAAGAAGTGAAGGCACACATGGGGGCTAAGCCCTCGTGTTGCCCTGGGAGATCGAAGACTCTACTCCCCGTACGCTGTCAGAGGATGAGGACCGTCACACAGCGAAGGCCCTGCCAACCCTTGCTTTGTCCAGGCAAGGGTTGCGAAGGTGTCATCCAGCAAAGGGCCCCCAAGCAAAGACCTCACGAAAGTCTTCTATTTGTGGGACGTGTTGACCTCACCCCCTAATCAGCGAGAGTGGGGACATTGGAGCAATGTCTACAAACAAGCCAAAATGGGCCCACTCAAAGGTATTGCAAAGAGGACCCATCCATCGACCGTCTGCAGGGTAGAAAATCTAGCGCAACTAGGGTAGAAGGCGTGTCTTCTGTAATTACCCCATTGTACAACATATTTAGGGAATATAGTAGGTAACCAAGGGCATTGATATACTTAGGCAACCCACCCTTGGTTTCCCTATAAATACCCCCATCCTTTAGCTAGACGGGACACGCTTGACATGACATTTGTTCTCCCAGCCATCTGTTTTGTCATGCTACTAGCTTGCCACCTATCACACTGCTCCTGAGTGCTTGGGCCCACTATTTTCATTCCCATGGATGGCATCCACCATGTCGAGCTCAAAGACGAACCCTTGATGGCTCCTAATAAAGCAACCGCTAGGGCCAACTCCTCCCTTTAGGATGCGGCCACGAAGGCAGCCCTCACCGCCAAAAAAGGCAAAGTCACCTTGTTGATGACATCCCATCTCACGCAACCAATACCAGCACCACGAACGGGTCAGAGGCAGGATACAGTCAACTACCTCAGAATGAAGACCCACCCACCCCAGAAGGCAGTATCCACACTTGCAGCTTCGAGAGCTCACATCAAGGCCCCCAAACTTGAAGAGTCACTATTAGTAGGCCAAAGTGTGGCCAAACCTAACAAGAAGCATGATATCCCCTGCCCCACCCGGGTTTGCACCCCTCAAGCCCCCACCAATAGCTCCCAACACACAAAGAAGACGACATTCAGCAAGACAATGAAGACACTGGTATTAATGCAGAGGACCAACTATTGATATTTAGCCTCCGCATGAAACAACCATCTCTAGAAGCAAAGTGAAATCCTCACAACCAAGAGGCATGGAACTAGCATGCAGGACAAAATCAGATACCTGATCCAGGAAGAGGAAAAATCAAGGGCACTGCAACAAGAAATTGAAGACTTGGACCATGAAGACCTCCGATTAGTAGCCAACTTGAACAATTTACCATCAAAATGCTAATTAGTCCTTCGTGTCAGTCCAAATGCTAGCTGCTTTCCAAGGTATCAAATTTCTTGATGAGCGAAGTCCCCTCTCTACGCAACTCCATGCCACACCATGGCCACACAATTATAGGGCAGGCACCTATCTCAAGTTAAATAGCAGTACAAAACCATCTCATTACATAATGAGTTATCAGGTTGTCATCGCATCCTTAGAGGGGGAGATCACACCATGGCCATGTCATTCATCATTGCCCTTGATGTCTGGTCTTACATGGTACTCAAGACTATCTCCGCTCTCAATTGACTCCTGGAAGATCCTTCGCGACAAATGTTTGCTGAATTTCCAAGGCTGCATGCCAAAACGGATGCACTCGCTAAGTTGTCCCTCTTTAGACAGTTGGAGAAAGAGAGCCTTTGGAACTACTATAAAAGATTTCTCCTATTGAAATCACGGCTACCATCAGTTGAATACAAGTTTGCAATCCACTACATAATCAGCAGACTCCGCGCCAGTCAACTCTATAGCCATTGTACAAGAGAGCCCCCATCAACCCTCCAAGCATTGTACCAATTGTTTGAGAAGTTTGCCTGATCGAGGGAACTCCATTTCAGGAAGCTTGAGACCTACGCAAACCTAAAAGATTTTGAACTTTAGTAAGCCAGAATTTGAAAATAAAAAATAGAAAAAGATCATTATCGAAGGGTAAATCACATCGCTGTCACCAGCCCGGTGGTCCAAATAAAGTGGTCTAATGTCCCGATCGCCTTTGATGCAAGGAACATGGATATCCGTAGTGTTCCACATTCGAACATAATGGTCATTGAAAGGGAAATGTGCCCTTGGGCCATTTCTATAATGTTTTGGTGATTAAGTGTCCAACACATAGTAAGTGAAATATTATGGGCCAAACAAGCAAAAGATGCAAATCATGTAACGAGGTACGTTTCTATACTTAGTACATTGTTTTGAGTACTAACATATTTTGTCTAAGTGCTAGAAACAGAGAAAAGAAAAGAAACCAAAAGACTTGGCTCGGTGCAGCCGAATCTCTGCTCAGTGTTGCACACCGGATTGTCCAGTGGTGCATCGGACAGTGTCCGGTGCGCCAGGCTGGACTCCGGTGAACAGGCCGCTCTCGGGAGAATTTGGCGGTGTATGGCTATAATTCACCGGACTGTCCGATGGTGCACCAGACTGTCCGGTGAGCCAATGGTCGCCAGTGCAACGGTCGGCCGCGCAATCCGTGGGCGACGCGTGGCCCGCGCCAACGGTCGGTAGGGGGCACCGGACTGTCCGGTGCGCCAACTGCCACGAATCTGCAATGGTCGTCTGCGCCAGAATAGGAAGGAGATCATGCACCGGACATGAATAGTGGCTGTCTGGTGCACCACCCGATAGAAGGCAACTTTGGCCTTCCTTGTTGGCCTCCAACGGCTCCTAGCTGCCTTGGGGCTATAAAAGGGACCCCTAGGCGCATGGAGGAGGCACCCAAGCATTCAAGAAACATTCTAAGCCTCCAAGACTCGAACTTCGCGCATTTGATTCTTTGAGATAGTGACTTGAGCTCCATTTGAGTTGTGAACTCCGAGAGTTGTGTTTTGAGCTCAAGTTGTGACTTGTGTGCGTGATTGTGCTATGTTTTGAGTCTTGTGTGTTGCTCTCCTCTCCCTTACATCCGTACATCTTTTGTGATCTTCATTGTAAGGGCAAGAGGCTCCAAGTTGTGGAGATTCCTCGCAAATGGGAGAAAGACAAAGAAAGGAAAAACCGTGGTATTCAAGTTGATCATCGGATCACTTGAAAGGGGTTGAGTGCAACCCTCGTCCATTGGGACGCCACAACGTGGAAGTAGGCAAGTGTTACTTGTTCGAACCACGGATCGCGTGTCTCTTGTGTGCTTTACCTTGATTATCTGTGTTCACAAGAACTCATTTCAAGCTACTTAGCTGTTCTAACTTGCATAACAAAGTTTTGTGGTTATTAGTGTTGAATTTTACAGGATCACCTATTCACCCCCCTCTAGGTGCTCTCAATTGGTATCAGAGCCGTTCTCTTCACGTAAGGGACTAATCGCCCGAAGAGATGGATCTTAAAGGAAAGGGGATGGTGGTCAACGACAAAGAGAAGGAGTCCCTCTTCAACGAGCCAAGGGATGACAAGCCCACTGACTCAGGATCGAGTCACAAGAAGAGGGATGGGAAGAGAAGAGGCGGATCAAGAAGATCATTTACTTCGATAGCGATGCCTCCTCTTCTTCACCAAGAGACGACGACAATGAGGACTCATCTAAGAAGAAACCGATTAATCAAAACTATTCCTTTGATTATTCCTGCATTCCATTCAATTCCAATGCTCATTTGCTTCCAATTCCACTTGGTAAACCTCCACACTTTGATGGAGAAGACTACTCTTTTTGGAGTCACAAAATGCGTAGTCACTTATTTTCTCTCCATCCTAGTATTTGGGAGATAGTTGAAAATGGAATGCATTTCGATAGTACCGATAACCCTGTGCTTATTAATGAGCAAATTCATAAGAATGCACAAGCTACTACGATTTTTCTAGCATCCTTATGCAGGGATGAATACAACAAGGTGAGCGGCTTGGACAACGCCAAGCAAATTTGGGATACCCTCAAGATATCACATGAGGGAAAGCTACACAAAGATGGAACTGGTGGAAGGCGAGCTAGGGAGGTTTGCCATGATCAGGGGAGAGGAGTCAACTCAAACATACAACAGGCTCCAGACCCTGGTCAACAAGATTAGGAGCTATGGAAGCACAAGATGGACGGATCACGACGTCGTCCGACTTATGCTAAGGTCATTCACGGTAATTGACCCCCATCTTGTTAACATTATTCATGAGAATCCCAGGTACACCAAGATGACGCCCGAGGAGATTCTTGGGAAGTTTGTGAGCGGGCGCATGATGGTGAAGGAGGCCCGATATGTGGACGACGCTCTAAACGGTCCACTCCCCATCCACGAGCCTCAAACTGTTGCTCTCAAGGCAACCAGCAGCCGAGAGACGCTACCAAGCAAGGTGGCACAAGTGGAGGCCGCTGGCCTCAACGAAGATGAGATGGCGCTTATCATCAAGCGCTTCAAGACCGCACTAAAAGGACGCAAGGAGTACCCCAACAAGAATAAGACAAAGGGAAAGCGCTCCTGCTTCAAATGCGGTAAGATAGGTCATTTTATTGCTCAATGTCCCGATAATGAAAATGACCAGGGGGAAGAAAGACATGGGAAGAAGGAGAAAAAGAAAAGCTATAGGAAGGCAAAAGGCGAGGCTCATCTTGGCAAAGATTGGGATTCGGACTGCTCTTCATCTGACTCCGACGATGAAGGACTGGCAGCCTCGGCCTTCAACAAATCTTCGCTCTTCCCCAACGAACGACACACTTGCCTCATGGCCAAGGAAAAGAAGGTAAGTGTTCGTGATACCCCTAAATACACTACTTCTAGCGATGATGATTCTAGTGATGATGAAGTAGATTACTCTAGCTTATTTAAAGGATTAGATAGAGCTAAATTAGAGAAGATTAATAAACTAATTGATGCCTTAAATGAAAAGGATAGACTTTTAGAAAAGCAAGAGGATATTTTGTATGAAGATCATGATAAGTTTATTAGTGTTCAAAAATCTCTTGCTCTAGAAATTAAGAGAAATGGAATGCTATCTTCTGAATTATCTGCTTGCCATGAAACTGTGTCTAGTTTAAAGAGTATTAATGATGATTTAAATGCTAAGCTAGAAGAAGCAAACAAATCTAGTTCATGTGTAGAACATGTTAGTATTTGTAATAGATGTAAGGATTTTGATGTTGATGCTTGTGATGAACACCTTATGTCTATTACCAAATTAAATGATGAGGTGGCAAGTCTTAATGCTCAACTTAAGACTTGCAAAATTAATTTTGATCAATTAAAATTTGCTAGGGATGCCTACACCGTGGGTAGACACCCCTCTATTAAGGATGGACTTGGTTTTCAAAAGGAAACCAAGAACTTAACAAGCCAAAAGGCTCCCGTTCTCAACAAGGAGAAATGGAAGGCTCCTATGGCTAGTAGTACTCAAAGGAATCATGCTTTCATTTATAATGATAGAAAATATTCTAGGAATGCTCATGAGAGTTATGATCGTGATTCACATGCTATGTTTGCCTCTAGCTCTACTTTTGTGCATGGTAGGCCTAGGAAAAGTAATGTTGTGCATCATGTGCCTAGGAGAGTATCTAATGAACCTTCTACTATTTACCATGCTTGCAATACTTCATTTGCGCTTTTGTGTAAGAATGCAAAAGTAGTGGCTAGGAAATTGGGATCTAAATGTAAGGGAGACAAAACTTGCATTTGGGTTCCAAAGGCTATTGTGACTAACCTTGTAGGACCCAACAAGAGTTGGATACCTAAAACCCAAGTTTAAATTGCCTTGCAGGTTTATGCATCTGGGGGCTCAAGCTGGATTATCGACAGCGGATGCACAAACCACATGACGGGGGAGAAGAAGATGTTCACCTCCTACGTCAAGAACAAGGATTCACAGGATACGATTATTTTTGGAGATGGGAACTAAGGCAAGGTTAAAGGTTTGGGAAAGATAGCCATCAGAAGCGAGCACTCTATTTCAAATGTATTCTTAGTAGAGTGATTAGGATATAATCTCCTGTCTATAAGTCAATTGTGCCACATGGGCTACAATTGTTTGTTTACAAATGTTGATGTTTCTGTCTTTAGAAGGAGTGATTGTTCATTAGCTTTTAAGGGTGTATTAGACGGCAAACTCTACTTAGTTGATTTTTCGAAAGAGGAGGCCGATCTAGATGCATGCTTAATAGCTAAGACTAGCATGGATTGGCTGTGGCATCGCCGTCTAGCACATGTTGGGATGAAGAACCTTCATAAACTTCTAAAGGGAGAACATGTGTTAGGACTAACCAATGTCTGCTTCGAAAAAGATAGACCTTGTGCAGCTTGTCAGGCAGGGAAATAGGTGGGAAGCACTCATCACAACAAGAATGTGATGACAACATCAAGACCTCTAGAGGTTCTTCACATGGACCTCTTCGGACCCGTCGCCTACCTTAGCATCGGGGGAAGTAAGTATGGTCTTGTAATTGTAGATGACTTTTCCCACTTCACTTGGGTATTCTTTTTGCAGGATAAATCAGAAACCCAAGGGACCCTAAAGCGCTTTCTAAGGAGGGCTCAAAACGAATTTGAGCTCAAGGTGAAAAAGATAAGGAGCGACCATGGGTCCGAGTTCAAGAACTTACAAGTCGAGGAGTATCTTGAGGAGGAAGGTGTTAAGCATGAGTTCTCCGCTCCCTACACACCGCAGCAAAATGGTGTGGTAAAGAGGAAGAACAGGACGCTTATCGACATGGCGAGGACGATGCTTGGAGAGTTCAAGACGTCCGAGCGGTTTTGGTCGGAAGCTGTGAACACAGCTTGCCATGCCATAAACCGGCTCTATCTACATCGTCTCCTCAAGAAGACCTCCTACGAACTCCTAACCGGTAACAAACCCAATATATCTTACTTTCGGGTATTTGGGAGCAAATGCTACATTTTGGTGAAGAAAGGTAGACATTCCAAGTTTGCTCCCAAAGCTGTAGAAGGGTTTTTACTAGGGTATGACTCAAATACAAAGGCGTATAGAGTCTTCAACAAATCATCGGGTTTGGTTGAAGTCTCTAGCGACGTTGTATTTGATGAGACTAACGTCTCTCCAAAAGAGCAAGTTGATCTTGATGATATAGATGAAGATGATGTTCCAACGGCCGCAATACGCACCATGGCAATTGGAGATGTGTGACCACAGGAACAACAAGAGCAAGATCAACCTTCTTCCTCAATGATGGTGCATCCCCCAACTCAAGATGATGAACAGGTTCATCAAGAAGAGGCGTGTGATCAAGGGGGAGCACAAGAAGAACAAGTTATGGAGGAAGAAGCACCACTGGCCCCTCCAACTCACGTCCGAGCGACAATTCAAAGCAATCATCTCGTTGATCAGATTCTAGGTGACATAAGCAAGGGAGTAACTACTCACTCAAGATTAGCTATTTTTTGTGAGCATTACTCGTTTGTCTCTTCTATTGAGCCTTTCAGGGTAGAAGAGGCCTTGCAAGATCCGGACTGGGTGTTGGCCATGCAGGAAGAGCTCAACAACTTCAAGAGGAATGAAGTTTGGAGCCTGGTGCCATGTCCAAAGCAAAACATTGTGGGAACCAAGTGGGTGTTCCGCAACAAGCAAGACAAGCACGGGGTGGTGACAAGAAACAAGGCTCGACTTGTGGCAAAAGGTTATGCCCAAGTCGCAGGTTTGGATTTCAAGGAGACTTTTGCTTCTGTGGCTAGGCTAGAGTCTATTAGAATATTATTAGCCTATGTCGCTCACCACTCTTTTAGGTTGTTTCAAATGGATGTGAAGAGCGCTTTCCTCAATGGGCCAATAAAGGAGGAGGTGTATATGGAACAACCCCCTGGCTTTGAGGATGACAGGTACCCCGACCATGTGTGTAAGCTCTCTAAGGCGCTCTATGGACTTAAGCAAGCCCCAAGAGCATGGTATGAATGCCTTAGAGATTTCTTAATTGCTAATTCTTTCAAGGTTGGGAAAGCTGATCCCACTCTTTTCACTAAGACTTGTGATGGTGACGTTTTTGTGTGCCAAATTTATGTCGATGACATAATATTTGGTTCTACTAATCAAAAGTCTTGTGAGGAGTTTAGCAGGGTGATGACTCAGAAATTTGAGATGTCAATGATGGGCGAGTTGAACTACTTCCTTGGGTTCAAAGTAAAGCAACTCAAGGACGGCACCTTCATCTCCCAAACGAAGTACACTCAAGAGGTTTGGGATGAAGGACGCCAAGCCCGCAAAGACACCTATGGGAACCGATGGACATGTCGACCTCAACAAAGGAGGTAAGTCCATTGATCAAAAGGCATACCGGTCTATGATAGGGTCATTACTTTATTTATGTGCTAGTAGACCGGATATTATGCTTAGCGTATGCATGTGTGCTAGATTTCAATCCAACCCAAGGGAGTGTCACCTTGTGGCTGTTAAGTGGATTCTTAGATATTTAGTTGCTACGCCTTGCTTCGGGATCTAGTATCCAAAGGGGTCTACCTTTGACTTGATTGGATACTCAGACTCCGATTATGCTAGATGCAAGGTTGATAGGAAGAGTACATCAGGGATGTGCCAATTTCTAGGAAGGTCCCTGATGTCTTGGAGTTCAAAGAAACAAACCTCCGTTGCCCTATCCACCGCTGAGGCTGAGTATGTTGCCGTAGGACAGTGTTGCGCGCAACTACTTTAGATGAGGCAAACCCTCCGGGACTTTGGCTACAATCTGAGCAAAGTCCCACTCCTATGTGACAATGAGAGTGCAATCCGCATGGCGGATAATCCTATTGAACACAGCCGCACTAAGCACATAGACATCCGGCATCACTTTTTGAGAGACCACCAGCAAAAGGGAGATATCGAGGTGTTCCATATTAGCATCGAGAACCAGCTAGCCGATATCTTTACCAAGCCATTAGATGAGAAAACCTTTTGCAGGCTGCGTAGTGAGCTAAATGTCTTAGATTCGCGTAACTTGGATTGATTTATAGCATACATGTGTTTTATGCCTTTGATCATGTTACATTTATGCAATTTGTTGTTTACTTTTGGTGCTCAAGTTGTGCAAGGGATCCCCGGACCTCACAAGTCCATGTGTGAATGATGCACATATTTAGGGGGAGAAGTGCTACAACTTGACCCTTTGAGACTAACCTTTGTGTTTAAGTGTACTTGATATAGTCTCAAAGGTGGATTGAAAGGGAAAGGTGAACTTGGACCATACAAAGACTTCCACTATACTCCGGTATTAGTGTACTCACCTCCAAGTTCATTCTTATGCTCTTATTGCCTTTTGCTCTTAATTGACATTTCTGGTGAGGCAATGGGGTTAAAGGGCCGAAAATGATCCCGTTTTGGTGCTTGATGCCAAAGGGGGAGAAATTAAGGCCAAAGCAAATAGATCAGCTACCACTTGAGAATTTTTGAAAACAATAGAGTTAGAACTTTTGATTTGTCAAAATACTCCTATTGCAAAATTTGGTCTCTTGTGGGGAAATTTTATAATTATGGGAAAAAGGGGGAGTTTTTGGCACTTTATCAATTTTTCCATTAGAATATCTCTCCTTGTGCCCAAACAAGTGAGTTTGACTTAGAGATAGGAAAATGAATTTGATTTGCAAAAACAAACCAAGTGGTAGCAAGGAATGATCCAAATATGCCAAATTAGAGTAAAAAACAATTTGGTCTTCAATTTGAATCGACGTTGCATGTTTTGCATTGCTTTTTGATGTGTTGGCATAAATCACCAAAATGGGGGAGATTGAAAGGGAAATGTGCCCTTGGGCCATTTCTATAACGTTTTGGTGATTAAGTGTCCAACACATAGTGAGTGAAATATTATGGGCCAAACAAGCAAAAGATGCAAATCATGTAACAAGGTACGTTTCTAGACTTAGTACATTGTTTTGAGTACTAACATATTTTGTCTAAATGCTAGAAACAGAGAAAAGAAAAGAAACCAAAAGACTTGGCTCGGTGCAGCCGAATCTCTGCTCAGTCTGGCACACCAGACTGTCCGGTGGTGCACCGGACAGTGTCGGGTGCGCCAGGCTGGACTCCGGTGAACAGGCCGCTCTCGGGAGAATTTGACGGCGTACGACTATAATTCACCAGACTGTCCGGTGAGCCAACGGTCTCCAGCGCAACGGTCGACCGCGCAATCCACGGGCGACGCGTGGCCCACGCCAACGGTCGGTAGGGGGCACCGGACAGTGTCCGGTGCGCCAACTACCACGAATCTGTAATGGTCGTCTGCGCCAGAATAGGAAGGAGATCGCACACCGGACATAAACAGTGGCTGTCCGGTGGTGCACCGGACTGTCCGGTGCACCACCCATCAGAAGGCAACTTTGGCCTTCCTTGTTGGCCTCCAACGGCTCCTAGCTGCCTTGGGGCTATAAACGGGACCCCTAGGTGCATGGAGGAGGCACCCAAGCATTCAAGAAACATTCTAAGCCTCCAAGACTCCAACTTCACGCACTTGATTCTTTGAGATAGTGACTTGAGCTCCATTTGAGTTGTGAACTCCGAGAGTTGTGTTTTGAGCTCAAGTTGTGACTTGTGTGCGTGATTGTGCTGTGTTTGGAGTCTTGTGTGTGTTGCTCTCCCCTCCCTTACTTCCGTACATCTTTTGTGATCTTCATTGTAAGGGCAAGAGGCTCCAAGTTGTGGAGATTCCTCGCAAACGGGAGAATGACAAAGAAAGGAAAAACCGTGGTATTAAAGTTGATCATCGGATCAATTGAAAGGGGTTGAGTTCTACCCTTGTCCATTGGGACGCCACAACATGGAAGTAGGCAAGTGTTACTTGGCCGAACCACGGGATAAAAATCGCGTGTCTCTTGTGTGCTTTACCTTGATTATCTGTGTTCACAAGAACTCATTTCAAACTACTTAGTCGTTCTAACTTACATAACAAAGTTTTGTGGTTATTAGTGTTGAATTTTACAGGATCACCTATTCACCCCCCCTCTAGGTGCTCTCAGTCATAAACAACAATGTGGCAGGATGGGATTACACAAGTTGCTTATCGATGACGAGAGACAAGCTGACATCATCTTTCTTCATGCCTTCGATCGTATAGGCATAAACCACAACCTGTTACAACTAGCTAATTGACAAATCCATGTATGGTTTTGGAGGGAAGGGTGTTGTTCCTCTGGGTAAGGTCGAGTTGCCCTTCTCATTTGGCACAACCTCCAATGCAAAGACAACATATAACCTTCGACATCGTAGAAATGGTCTACCCTAACAATGCCTTCATGGGAAGGGGTTCAAAGTCACAGATTATACCTCTGCATGAAAAGTCCAAGTCCTCAGGGAGTAATAATAGTCTATGGAGATCAGCAAGTAGCTTGGAACATAGAAAGGGACTTTGTCCCTAGGCAGTGTAATGTATATTGCCTCTCCATGGAGGGAGAAGGCCCTAGTCGCCCTCGCCTGGCAAAAACAAAAGCAATAAAGGCTTCAATCTAGAGCAATAAGGAGGCTAAAAAGTCACCTTGGACCCTTTAGTACCGAATCAAACGGTACTGATCAGTAAGGACCTCAATAGGCAGAGGAAGATAAGATGTTATCTTGTCTAAACTGGAATAAAGACGTCTTTGCATGGTTGGCTTTAGACCTCGTAGGTGTCAGTCGTGCCATCATCGAGCACGGTTTGAGCATAGACCCTTCAATTTTGCCGAAAAAAACAAAAAAAAACTCCATAAAATGTTAGATAAAAAGACCGAGGCTGCAAAGGCCGAAGTCCATTGGCTCCTCAAGGCACAATTCATCAAGCCATTCTGTTATTCGACATGGCTTGCTAGTGTTGTCGTGGTTAAAAAGAAGAATGGCAGGTGAAGGATGTGCATAGATTACACAAGCCTAAATAAAGTTTGTCCTAAGGATGAGTTCCCCCTGCCAAGGATAGACAAAATTGTTGACTCTGTTGCAAGTTTTGAAGTCATGTCGCTTCTCGATTGTTTTTCATGATATCACCAGATATATGAGAGAGAGGATAAGGCCAAGAATAACTTTATCACCCCCTTCTCCACATACTGCTTCATACGTATGCTTAAAGGCCTCAAGAACGTAGACTCCAATTTTTCCAGGCTCACAAAAGAAATACTGGAAAAGCCAATTGGCCACAATGTGTTCACCTATGTCTACCATGTGTTCCACAAAGAAAATGAAGCCTACCTAGACAAAATAAAAGCAATAACTGAAATGCAACCACCACAATCAATAAGAGATGTGTAGAGGCTGATAGGCTGATTAGCGGCATTAAACAGATTCATTTTGTGGTCTACAGAGCCAAGCCTTCCCTTCCTTCAAACTCTAAGAGGGTCAAAGGACTTTGTCTAGGGAACTGAACAAGCAGCTGCCTTTGAATCACTAAGCACGTACCTATCAAAGCTCAACACGCTAGTCAGCCTAGACTCATCCTCAACACTCTTGTTGTACGTCACAACATGGCATGAGAAGTCAGTGCAGCCCTTGTTCAGGTGAAAATCAAACATGAAAAACTACAACAATATCCACTCTAGCTACTTCATCCTTGAGGTCCTCACTAAATCTATGTCCAAGATGATAGAAATGGAGAAAATAGCATATGCAATCATTATGGCATCCTGCAAGCTACATCACTATTTTGAATCCCATAAAATAAGAGTTCTAATAGATCGAAGTCTGGGCGACCTATTCAACAACCTAGAGGCCTCCACAAGGATAGGCAAGGAGTCAACGGAACTATCAGATATAACATCACCTTCGAGTCCAGAAGCACAATAAAGTCCCAAGTCCTTGAAGACTTCATTGTAGATTGGACATGGCCCTTAACACCTTCACAACAACCAACAGAAGTAGTATGGACTATCCATTTCAATGGCACATGGTGTCATGTAGGGGCAAGGGTTGCAGCAATAATTGCCACCCCATTCAGAGCCAAGTACAAGTATGCTGCCAGTTTGAGTTTTGCTCTAGAAACAGACAAGTGCACAAATAACATAATGGAGTACAAAGCCAAAATCCTAGGACTTTGCAAGATCAGGGCCCTCGGTGTCAAGACATGTATAGTAAAGCTCGTGAACAAGTTCTTTTCCAATATTTATCAGTATTGCAAAGTCTAGAGAAGCGGTATCACGGTTTCACGCTTGAACACATTGATAGGGGCAAAAATGAAGAGGCAGATGCATTAGCAAATGGTACAGCTAGAGGCAACCGTTTGCCTTATGACGTGTTCTATCAAAAAATAGAAGCGCTCATGGTCAAGCAATCAGATGAAGGCCCAAGAATAATCAGTCTCATCACGACCGAAGACTAGAGGGCCACAATAATACTATACCTACAAGGTCATTACCACCCCACAAACAAATCCGAAGCCCCAAGGCTAAAATATCAATTTTGTGGGTTCACAATAAAAGAGGGCCAACTATACAAGAAAGAAATCTGCTAGCCTCTCCTCAAGTACGTGATACAAATTGAGGGTAGAGAACTCTTCAAGGTCCACAAGAGAGTCTGCGGCTACCATTCAGGCCCTAGGGCCCTTGTAGCAAAAGTCACGCGTTAGGGTTTCTACTAGCCAACTGTCATCATAACAGCCAACCATGTAGTACAATCAAGCAACGCCTACCAGAAATTCTCACCATGAAGTCGTGCCCCGTCATAGTTGACCAAGCTGATCGCACACACGTGGCCTCTCTAGCGATGGGGTTTGGACATCGTTGGCTCACTCCCCATAGTACAAGGCAACCTTAAATACACCTTCCTCGCTGTGGAGTACTTCACAAAATGGATTGAGGCGAGGGTAATCTCTACCATAACATCTAAGACACCGTAGAAATTCTTCTGGCAAAACATTGTATGTCATTTTAGGGTCCCCACCGAGGTCACACTAGACATATGTTGGTCACTTGTTTTTAATTGCTACATAGAATCGAAAACAAGGCAACAAAATTAAGAGACAAGAAGCTTCGTCCTCAAGGTAATACACCTTCGGTGTAGCAACTTGAGGGCGATGGTTTTAATGTATAACAAAAGACGAAGTTGTTGTATACTTGATTTCAATCCTCTGAAGGTATTGAAAACCAGGGCAGTACGTGTGTTTGATGGAAAAAGGGAAATATAAAGGTAAATATAAAACTGTCAGACGGTGGTTTGTATTGTCCTATTTTTTATATAAGTACATGTCTTAAGGAGCTCTTGGAGATACTTTAAGAAACGACGTCTTTTATGAAATTTATAAAAAAATTTGGTAGACATTTTTTTTAAAAATAAACTCGAGAATCCCTGCAATATGGATATAAGGCTAATCTAGCCTTACCTTTCTTGTACCGCATAGACTTTTGTACTTAGATAACATATTGACCATTGCTGCCATTTCTGTGTTTCTATGCTTCTCTTTCTCCATTTCATCCGCGAATTTGTATAACAGTCTTCCACCCACTGCAGTTTTAGATATTATATATCGGGCAAAATTAGTTATGTATAATGTCTTTGATGACAACAACAATTAGCAGCTGGTATGTTATCTCGAGCACTCTAAATGACTTAACAAAATCAGTAATAACTTAAACAATCACTAAAGTTCTATAAAACCATTCTATGGTAGATAATTATCACCTAGCGTAACAAATAACGCAGCCATTCCAGAGTGTACTCGATAGCGTATATATAAAACTTCATGGAGATCTACGATTCCTCTATAACATCAAAAAATCTCGTTGTAACAAATCTATTTAATTTTCTTATCCTTCGTATACTCGGTAGCGTATATTCATTAAATTCCAGACGATATAGTACGAATCCCAGGCGTATATAGTGGAAATAGAAATATTTATCTGAAGAAGTTAGTTTATATGGACTTACTGAACGGCATCCACTTGGAGGGCCAGTGAACGTGCACAAGAACTACAGCGGCCCTTGGAAAATTGGCAACAGACCATAGTATGTTAAGCTTCTCCTTTCTTGAGTTCTTGCCGACTGCAATATGAACCTCTTCCTCATGCATCTTCTTTGCTTCGATCTGATCCCTGCATGTCCAGTCAAATATATATCAAAATCCTGCTCTAGTAGACATATGCTTAAATTCAGTAGAAATCTTTGCGATTAATATTACCATTTCGTGCTGTAACACTTTACATCGACGGCATGGTATTGGTACCATCAGCATCTCCCTCGACCCTTTCGTGCTTCATATTGTTGTTCCAGGGGAGCTTCAGCTCAGGGAACAGCGAGATAAACAAAGGAGGGTTAAAATGGCGTGTACTTGTGGTAATAGTAAAGCAGCGAGTACAACAATATATATGGCATCATCAAGCGCGTGAGGTCACTGTCTGGTGTGGCTCCCATATTTACTGGGAAACATCTCTGCAGCGCGTGAGGTCAAATTGGATGCCAAACTTGAGCAGACATTCGTACCGGCCCTGCAGGGAGTCATTGACGACTGAATTTGAATCGGAAGCTTAGGAACCAAGTTGTCACATGATGATTACGACCACTTATTTGGATCACTATTAGATAATAATTCATAGTTAGTCCTTCCTACGTAATTCAATAAATTAATTTCTAGAGTTAACTTATTTCATTTTTTAATAAGTGTGCATATCGTATAAAAAATGTTATACTGTTTACTATGTATAGTGAATACCATTAGACTAAGTATAGAATATGCTTCAATAGTTTTTTATTTGTAGATAAAAAAATATTGATATTAATTTCTCTATTTCTAGTTGTTGATCTAAAAAAGCTGACTCTTAAAAGGAGATAGGTATCTGTTTTAAGACTGGGCATTATATCTTAACAGCATGGTGTTGATATCAGCGCGCGTCACCCTCCAGCCGTTTTTGTCATACATTATTATTTATATTGTTACTCTATAGGTAGCGTCGCCCCAGGGATGAGCCAAACGAAAGAGGCTACAAAGTATCCATTATATGTATGATGGTATATACCGGCATATTACATGGCATCATTGATTCATAGGGTCAGTAAAACTTGTCCCAAGTACAATCGGTTTGTGGTGAGTGTTTTGTTGATTAAATACTATTTCCTTTCTAAAATATTAAACATTTTGAGTTTTTAAAATAAGTAATTTGTATTTAGAATTGTATTGTATTTAATGGTGTTTGGTTGAGGAGTAGAGAAGGATGAAATGGTTTCATTTCTATTTTTTGAATGTTTGGTAAAAGAGGAGCGAAATGGCTCCTGAGGTCTACATATGAAAATTTAAAATAAATATTTAGAATGCTCTCGTTCAAAAAAAAAAACGATCGAATACGAGCGCTCTCTCGGACATGAGCGTTCTCCTCCTACTCTTACACTATACACTCATATGACTCTCCAACCAAATAGAGAATGGAGCGACTCCACTCTATTCTACTCTTCAACCAAACAAAAAATGAAGCGACTTTTCTATTGCCAAACGCGGAATAGGACGACTCTATTATCAAAAAATGGAATGGAGTCGCTCCATTTAGTTGACTCTTGAATCAAACACATTCTAAATATATAATAAGAATAATATATTAGAAAGTCAAAACGTCCAACAGATACAGTAAATCGCACGGATAGCGCTCTGCTATGTTACGTGGGAGTTATTTTTATTGAAAATAATTTTCTCTATTTCAATTTATAATTCATTTGACTTTTTTTATCAAGTTTGATAAATTCTTCTTATTTAATTTTTTTCAAAATAATGAAAACTTCAAAGTCATACATTAAATATATTATATGATAACCATATTACAGTAAAAGTTAATAAATTATTATTTTTTTTGAAAAAGACGAGCCGATCAAATTTTGAGACAAAAAGTCAAATGAATTATAAATTACGACCGAGGGAGTATTTAATAATTAATTAGTCTTAGATTGATCGAATTCTCCACTAGTTGAAGTTTTCTGTCACACCCGATTTTAGAAGACAAATCAAATGCGAATCATGTATGTACATGTTAAGATCAAAACTTATATACATAGTGATTACATAAATAACCCATCATCGTAAAATGCTTTGATTGAAACCAATTCGTGCATATACCCTTGATTACTTTGTTTACCCATCCTTGCCACCTATTTAAAGTAAGCACACTTAAATGCTTAGGCCTTCTTAGACGGTAGAAGTCGGGTGATTTCCTGTCACATGTGAGACATAGGTGATTGCTTATACTTGATTTGGGATAAAGCTGGTTTGTCGACGTGGTCAACAATTTGGCTATAGCCTGGTGCGAGAGCAGCCTCCGAGCCTCTGCACAGAGCAAGAGGACGATCGAGGACCGTCTCGGCTTCTTATTGTATGCCCCATCGTCGCCTTTCCGCAAGGAGGGGGGGGGGGAGAATGCGCCATGTTACCCTCGGTGGGCGCTGAACATAGTGTTTCCAATGAGTTGCTAGTGGGTAATCCGAGTGGACGCCCGAGCCCCGTTCGATAAGGGTTGGCTAGTGGCCTAGAGGCACGCTCCAAAAGTACCTACAGGTGATTCGCTGGACCCGGACCCATTTGATAGGGTCCGAGGGCTCGGTGCCTCCCTCCGGTGGGATTCCATTACAAATCGTTCCCACTGGTCTCGGAAATGTCCTAGGGTACCTCGGGAGCGTAGCCCGAGCCTCGGCCATGTAACGGACATACTCAGGGTCATCCCTGACTCTGCATGCTCTGGGGCGGTTGTCGAACCCTTCCGAGGGGCCAGCCTTCGATCCCCTGATCAGTAAAGGGCTCGGAGCCTGAGTGCTCTAGGGCGGTTGCCGAACCCTTCAGGGCGCAACCTTCGAACCCCTAATTAGTAGGAGGGCTCGAGGCCCGTTTCCTTCGCTGAGAAGGATCCTTTCGAAATATCCCCTTTCCTGATCCCTGTGGCAAGAGAGAGAGAGAGAGAGAGAGAGAGGGAAAAGGAAAACAGGACATAAATTTAAATAATGTGGCGCACCTTTTTTGAGGCGGTCATCATGACGGAGGCGAAACGGCGCCCGCTTCGCATGCCAGAGGTGTCGCGTGCCCTGCCAGGAAGTTAATGCGACGGGACGGACGATTCGCGGGGCATCTGTTGCGCGTGCGCGAGTCGTTCAAGGAACGGAAAAAACGTTTTGCCTTCGAGTTTGAAATTCACGAAGGGTTTGGGCGAAGTTCTGGGTGGATCTCGCCCGGGCCTTTATATACCCGGAAGAGGGACCGGTGGTGGTTCTTTACCCTGTCATTTGCGCTTGCCTTCTGCTTTTGTTTTCGCAACCTAAGAGAGTAGACAGAGAAGTGAAAACCACGCACCTCATCCCCTCCGTCTCCATCGCTTCTGCTTGGCGATGGCTGACAAGGCGACCATCATTCCGCCGCACGACCCGTGGCCTTTCTCCACCGTCACTGTGGAGGATCTACAGGCCCTTGTTACCGAGGGTTTGCTCCGTCCTCTCTCCGATGGGCCGCAGCTTAAGTGGATGGCCCCCAGAAGCGAGGCCGACCTGACTCCGCCGCCGGGGTACGTGGTCAGTTTCACCCCCTTCCATGAGTGGGGGTTTGGGATGCCGGCGTGCCGCTTCATGCAGGCGCTCCCGCATTACTACGGGGTGGAGCTGCATAACTTCAACCCCAACTCCATCACGCAGGCGGCTATTTTCGTGGCGGTTTGCGAGGGGTTTCTGGGGATTGACCCCCACTGGGACCTGTGGACCCATCTCTTCTCTGCGGAGTTCTTTGCTGCGTCGACGGATGTGAAGAAAGTCCATATGGCGGTGCGGGCTGGTGGCTGCACCCTCCAGCTGAGGTTGGGGTGGGCATCGCAGTACATCCCTGCCTCCCTTGTGTCTTCGAACAAGGGGTGGCAGAACCAGTGGTTTTATCTCCAGAACGACGACGGGATGCTCCCACCGTTTTCTCAACGAGTGGTGACCGCCGCCAGCGACAACTAGTGTTGGGGGGCCACACGCAAAAACTAGGAGAAGCTCCAGCCCATCCTCCGTGCCCTACAGAAGTTGCAAACCGAGGGCCTTACCACCGTGGGGGTTGTCGCCGCCATCCACTGCCAGAGGGTGCTCCCATTGGCAGAGCGACGGTTGCGGCTTTTGGAGATGAAATCGGGGGCTAATTTGGTCGGTTCACGGATGTCCTCGACCTCCCTCTCCGCCGATGACCTCCTCAGACGGGTAGCAGGCACGGTAGGGAGGCTGGACGCTGGCGTCCTTAGCCAACCCCCGATGCGTCCCGACCATGGGTATGTGTCCCTGGTAAGTGTCCGACCCTCCTTCTGTATTGCGCCGTGTTTCCTACGTCTTTAGTTCTTACTATTGGGATCTTCGTTCGTCCCTAGGGTTTAAGGGGTTTTAAACTCTCCCGGCCACCGATCTCGGAGGACGCGGTGGGCCGGACCGCGCGTAGGCTCACCGCGGAAAAGGCCCGAGCTCGCAAGAGGATGCGAGCTCGGGAAGCTTTGGAGAAGCTCCATCGGAGGCAAGCAAGGGACGGGCTCCCGTTGGAGCCGTCACCGGACACGCCTGACGACGATGATGATGACGAAGATGATGATGATGAAGATGATGACATGGCGGCCCGGCTTGGTCTCAGTCCGGACCCGAGGCTGGGCCAGAGGTCATCAAGCCAGCCCCTAGGTGGGCTGGCACCACCAATGTTTGGGGCCGGGACGTCGGGGTCCCGATCCGAGGAGCTGAGGCAGGCTGAGGGGGTACTTGACCCCCTTGGCCAAGATAATTGGGGTGACTCCGGGAGGTTAGATCGGACCGCATGTCTCCCAAGAGCAGGTGCCCATGCCAGCCATTCGGGAAGTTGGCCCCCCAGCGGTCGCGATGTTGCCTGGGCTGGCCACCCCCTCGGCGCCTCGGGCGTCCGAGGTGGAAGCGGTGTCGAAGCCGGCCGCGGGACAACCCTCGGCAGCGCCTACGGAGACGGGGACCCGAGGGCCTCCCCGCAGGCACGATTGGCCTTGCCCCGGAGCGGGTAAGTATCTGAGGATACCTCTATTTCAGTTTATTCGTTGTGTGTCTTGAACTTGCCCCTTCTCCTTTTCAGCAAGCAGAGGCAGGGCTCGGCTGGCCCGACCCCCTCGAAGGCCCTTAAGACGGGGCCGGCCTCTGCAGCCGGGGTTGCGGCGCGCCACGCTGGTTGGTTGGCCTCCGCACAAGGCGCCCTCCGGCGGGGGGCCCAGGCGGCACAGGCTGCCATGGGGCAAGCCTCCCAGGTCGAGCCCTCTGTTGGAGCGGCCGTTATGCCGGGGGAGGCCGTTGACGCAGCCGCGGCCCTGAGTCCGCCTGTCTTATTGCCGGCGCCGGCGTCGATTCCTGCAGGGGCCGTCGCTGATTCGCCCGTGGAGCCGCCCGTCACCGCCGATGTTGAGACGGCTGAGGTGCCTCCGCCCTTGGTCATCCCTGATCTCCCCATTCTCGACCACGAGGAAGGAGGTGGCCATTGTTGCCGAGCTCGGTGAGTAGAGGCCTATCACCATGGCCGAGGAGAGGCCCGAGACGTCGACTGCGGTGGTACCCGATGCACCGACTGCAGGGGGACCCGACGCCTCGACCGGGGGGCGCGCAGAACCGTGGCTCACCTTGGGGAGCAGCAGCATTATCCCCACGCAGCTCAATCCCAATGAGTGGTGTGGGCAGCCGCTCCTGTTCTGGAGTCGCGACACCTCGGAGCCCCTCCTCTCCCTCAACGATGAGTTGGAGGAGCAGTTTCGGAATAATTTTTGTGAATATACCAAGGCGGCGATGATGTCGCTTCGGACGACCACGGAAATCCTTTCCAGGGACGTTCCCAGGGTCTTCCAGGTAAGGTTTTAGACGTACACCTCACATGATCAGGGCATTCTTTGTGACCTGTTTTCCTCTCTCAGGAGCTTGCAGACGTGAGCACCGCTAAGTCACTATTCATTCGTCTCGAAAGTGATGTTTGGGAGTCGCTGTGGTCCTAGTGGGCCGCGCTTACCGAGGCCAATGAGCACCTTGCCCAACGGAGCGCCGAGGTGGCGGACCTTCGGCTGCTCTGTGATGAGCTGAAGTCAGAGGCAGCGGCAGCGTGGATAGAGGCGGCGTCGGCACGGACGGAGGCTTCGTCGGCCCGGGAGCAGGTGGCTTCCCTGGCTGAGGAGATGCGTCAGCGGCAGCTGGAGCTTGGCCAGGCCACCAGCGAGCGGGACCAATTCCGGAGCCAAGCTATGGATGCCGTGAGCCGGGCTGAGGCCCTTGGGGGACAGCTGGCTGAGGCTACGGAGCGACTAGCCGAGGCGACCGCTCGGGCCGGGACCCTTGCGGAGGGCCTGGCCGTGGCCGTCGGGTCTGCCCAGTTTGCCCAAGCCGTGGCTTCACAGCGGCGTGCCCGGGCCGAAGGTCTGCTTTGTCTGCTTTGTGATTTTGTTTTTGTCTTCATTCTTCACCTCGTGTCTGAAGAATATTGTCTGGCTGTCCTCAGGGTTCGAGACGGCTCTTAACTAGTCCATCAAGAACTGCGAGGCGCTTGCCCATGCAGTTGAGCAGAAGGAGGCTGACGGCGTGGCTATGTCTGAGGCCATCTCGACGTTCTGTAGGACCTTTGGCCTCGGTGACGTTCCCTCGGGCAGCTCCCCCTAGAGTCGCCTGCGGGCCTTGGGCGGCCACGTGCGCAGCAGACTCTGCGGGGCGCTGCACCACGGCGTTAGGCGGGCCTTTGCCGTCCTCGCTTCCCACTATGACGTGGATTTGGAGCGGGTCAGCGAGGGGTACTGCTTACCCGACGAAGAGGAGGCCGCCCTAGTCGAGGTCCGAAGGCTTGACGTGGCTGCCGAGGGCCTAGGCGCGACATTGGCTTCCTTCTTCGAGGTGGAGATCTGTCCGCCTGCGTCACCGTCTGAGGCCGGGCCAGATTCTGCCGCGGGCGGGGATGATGCCGAGGGTGCTGCTCTTCCCCCTGCCGACACCTGAGCCTGTGGGGAAAAGTTTGTTTTAAGTATTTGAATGTTTCTTGTGGTCATTGAGGCCTAAACATTTTTAGTGTTCGAGTATAAAGCTACGTTTTCTTTCCTCTTGTTTCGAGCGTTAGGACTTGTTCGGTAGCATAATCACTTATCCGAGCGTGAGTTACTTTTCGCGGAAGGTGATAAGTGAGGTATCCGTATCCCGGAGGCGTAGGAGTCCCTCGGCTCGGTCGGCCTTGCCGTTCAAGGTTTCTCTAGCTTGTTTTTAGGATTCCGTTATCAATATAGCGAAAGGCTCGAAAGTCGTTTTGGTGGAAAACTTTTCCAAGGAAAATTTTGACGCAGAGGGGGTTCCCCCCTTCTAGCCCCCGAGGGAGGTTCGGTTTTTGCTGAGGCAAGGCCGATCCTCCCTTGATGGTTAGACTTTTTATTTATGCATGTAAAGGGATCGAGAAACATGAACGACTTGAAACACTTTAAGGGTAAAAGCGACGTAGCTGTTCGATGTTCCAAGCGTTGATGTAGATCTCACCTTGATCGTTGGCCAGCTTGTATGTCCCGGGCTTCAAAATTTTGGCGATGATGAACGGCCCTTCCCAGGGAGGAGTAAGCTTGTGGCGCCGTCGGGCGTCTTGTCGTAGCCGAAGCACCAAATCTCCCACTTGGAAGCCTCGGGGCCAAATCCTTCGGGCGTGGTAGCGTCGTAGAGACTGCTGATACCGCGCCGAGTGTAGTAAGGCTACGTCCTGAGCCTCTTCCAGCTGGTCCAGTGAATCTTCTCGGCTAGTCTGGTTGCTTCGGTCGTCGTACGCCTTTGTCCTCGGGGAACCGTATTCTAAGTCTGTGGGTAGGACGGCCTCGGCCCCATAGACTAGAAAGAACGGCGAGAAACCCGTGGCCCGGCTCGACGTCGTCCTGAGACTCCAAACCACCGAGGGTAGCTCTTTTATCCACCGCTTGCCAAACTTGTTGAGGTCATTGTAGATCCTCGGTTTTAGTCCCTGCAAAATGTTGCCATTGGCACGCTCCACCTACCCGTTTGTCATGGGGTGAGCTACGGCGGCCGAGTCCACACAGATGTGGTGGCCTTCGCCGAAGTCTAGGAACTTTTTCCCAGTGAATTGCGTGCCATTGTCGGTGATGATGGAGTTTGGGATCCCAAAGCGGTGGATAATATTTGTAAAGAATGCCACCGCCTGCTCAGACCCGATGCTGGTTAAGGGTCAGACTTCTATCCACTTGGAGAATTTGTCGATTGCGACCAGCTGGTGCGTGAAGCCCCCAGGTGCCTTCTGCAAGGGACCGACGAGGTCCAGACCCCACATGGCGAACGACCAAGTGATAGGTATTGTCTGGAGGGCCTGAGCGGGCAAGTGTAGGAAACGGGTGACGCCTAAGAGGGGGGGGGTGAATTAGGACTTCTAAAACTTTTACTAAACTAGGCCACAATTAAATCCCTAGAGCAAAACCTATGCAAATAATCAAAACTAGAATGTGCAAACTAGGTTTTGTCTAAGTGTTGCTATCTCTACCGCAAAAGGCTAAGTTTCAATCTATACTAAATAAGTATGACTACAAGATTGAAACTTAAATGCTTAATATAAATGCGGAATGTAAAGAGCTAAGTAGAGAAGCAAACTCTCGTGGATGACGCCGGTATTTTTACCGAGGTATCCGGAACCACGCAAGGTCCCGACTAATCCTCGTTGGTGCCTCTACGCAAAGGGAAGCCCACGCGAGGGCCAAGCACCACGGTCGAGTAACTCCGTAGAGAGCCGCGGGCCTTCTCCACGCGCAAGTGGTGCTCCGCTTCTGGCTCCTCTCGGACGCTCCCCGCCGTCTCCACTATCGAGCTTCCGGCCGAAACGCCGCGGGCCTCGTTCCCTCCGGTACACGGTGGCGGCCGTGACACAAACGCGGTTGTCACGGTCTCGCAAGACTCTCGCCCCACTCGGTACAATTACAACGACTCACGCAAGAGCCGAGGGGTTGTGTGGTTTTACAAAACTCACTCAACTAACTAGGATTCACCTAGAGCAAGCGCTAAAGCGGTCTAACTAACCTAAGCACTTCGCAAAGCACCTACGCTAATCACCGAGTGATTCTATTAAGCACTTGGGTGTTTGAGCTCTTAGAAATGTGCACTATATGCCTTGGTATGTTGCTTGGGCTCTCACACTTGAGAATGGCCGGTTGGGGTGGTATTTATAGCCTCCACACCCCCAACTAGCCGTTGGACAGAAAGCAGCAGCTTTCTGTCGTCGGGTGCACCGGACAGTCCGGTGCACCACCGGACACTGCACAGTAGATGTCCGGTGCACGCCACGTCAGCCGACCGTTGGCGCCTGTAGCAGTCGACCGTTGGATCCGACCGTTGCCGTCTGCCCGTTGGCACACCGGACAGTCCGGTGCACACCGGACAGTCCGGTGCTACAGCCAGAGAGCGCCTGTCTGTGGCCTCTCTGCGCAGACTGTCCGGTGCCTCACCAGACAGTCCGGTGCACACCGGACACCAATGTCCGGTGCGCCACCAGGCGCTGGCTGATAGCCCTCATCTTGGATTTCTTCGCTGATTTCTTCGGGCTTCTTTGTTCTTGAGTATTGGACTCCTATGCATCTCTTTATGTCTTCTTTTGAGGTGTTGCATCCTCATTTGCCTTGGTCCAATTCTCTTCGCATCCTGTGAACTACAAACATAAACACTAGAAAACTTATTAGTTCACGGATTGTGTTGTTCATCAAACACCAAAACTCAATTAGCCAAATGGCCCGGGGTCCATTTTCCTTACAATCTCCCCCTTTTTGGTGATTGATGACAACACAACCAAAGCAAGCAAATAATACAAGTATTTGAATGAAAATATGCATTTTACTTGCTAAGATGCATGGATGTCCCCACAATGTGATATTATGGACTTAAGCCTCCCCCTAACTCCATAATTCACTTACTTCCTATTTTTGGACCAAATAACCAAAACCACTTGAAAAGCCATTTGTAGATATAAAATTTTAAATAGGTGGTGTTTGGTGTTTGATATAGTTTTCATTGCTTTGGTCCCTAAACTTCTCCCCCTTTGGCATCAACCACCGAAAAGGAAGACATTAAAAGCATGTAGGAAGTAAATAAAAGCTTGCCCTCAACAAGAATTGAATCAAATGATATCGCTAGAAGGATATTAAGTTAAGCCATGAATGATACCACATGTAGGAATCCTTAAAAGATTACTCCCCCTAAATGAGTATTCTCCTTTAGAAAGAGTTTTTCTCCCCCTTTAGAGATGAAGAAATACTCCCCCTGACAGAGATCGTCTACTTAGGAAAAGAGCATGTGAAAATTAGAGGTGCAAGACATGATTTGAAAAGACTAGCTTCCCTTATGCATAGGTAACAGAATATGAGTTAACTACTTATGCATTTTTAGCAACATGGAAGCATATGATATGAAATATAGTCTAATCAAATATTGGAGAAGACATGTAAATGATACTGAAAGTAGTCTCAAAAGATACCAATTGAAAGTCAATGGTGAGCTTGAGAGACATAAGAGTTCTTGGAGATTTTGCAGTGGAAGATTGTTGTCTTTCTCCGGGGACCTTATTTTCCTTACAATGAGACTATCACATGAAATAGGCTTGAAAAGGTGTTAGTCTCAAAGTGTTAGATTATAGAGTAACCTCCCCCTAAAGGTGTGCATACAAGTTTTGAATACTTGTAGGAGACATGCACTTTGATTTGATATCAAGAGGGGCAAATTATCCATAATCCAAACTTTGGCACATATAAGTTAAATGATACACTTTGTAGAAATCAAAATTTTCAATTGATGCATCATTTACTATGGAGTGCTATAAAAGCTATGTGCCGTGCTTTAACTAAACATTTTAAGCCATGTAGGTTTGCTTAAGTATATGAATTTAAAAACTAGCAATCCTACCATATGATTTACCTAGTATGCATGATTTTGAACAAAAGTACATAACAAATGTAATACTAGGCAAGAAAGGTAAACTAGATAAAAGATAAATAGATACGCATATCTAAAAACGAGAAATAAAATAAAACTAGTTACCTTAGTCATGGGTGGGAAATTTGGGTCCAAAATTTTCACTAACCCACTTGGCAATAAACTTGATCCAATATGATGTATCCCATGATATACATCCCAATTTTGCCAAGTCTCCAAATTTCCCGATGACCTTTGGTCCACTCACTTCCCTTTCGGGATCCAAACCTTCTTGGTGCTTTTCATGGTTGAAATTATTTCCTTTGGCACCCAGATGCGTTTGGTCTCCTTTCCTTTGTTGGCTTGCTTGTTGGCCTTGATTGCTATCACCTTTCCGTTCTTTTTCTTCTTGATCAAATATGGTGTAGCATCCTTTTTGTTCACCTTTTTGATGTAGGTGTTGGAGATTTTGCTTGATGGCTTTTGCTTGAGCTTTTGCCTTTGTTTATCCTCGGTCATCGCCTTGCATTGGAAAGACTTGTGGCCTTCCTTGTGGCATAGCCTACAAATCACAGTTTCTCCCTCTACAGGCTTGTTCACTCCCGCAGTGGTGTTATCCTGTGGAGGTCGGATTTGTTTGGCTTTGCCTTTCTTGTCATACAAAGCCTTGCCAAGGCGAGCCACTTCTTGCTTTAATTGTTCATTTTCCTTTGCAACCTCATCCGAACATGTCTCTACAACAATATTCTCAACAACGACTTGGTTGCAGGGGTTAGAATCATCAATTAAATCAAAGCAGGAAGTAGAAGCATCTTTCTTAATTATTTTAGGTATTTCAACTAAAGATGCTGCTGGGGTGCTACCAATGTTTTCTAGCTTAGTAGTTAGCTCATTATTGTGTATGCTAAGAATTTCCATTTTCTCTAGCAAATTTTCAATAGCTTCTTGGGAGCTAGCTAACTTAGCCTTAAGTTTTTCATTCTTTTTAATAAGGCTATTATCGGTAGCAGTGGATGGAGCACTAGATTCTAATAGCTCAATTTTAGTTGACAGCTCACTATTTAAGTTTGCAAAAGTTTCAAATTTTTCTAGCAACCCTTTGTAATCATTTTGAGAGCTAACCAACTTATTTTTCAAAGTTTTAAGTTGAGATTTTTGCTTAGTGCAAACATCCTGGAAAAATTTTACGGCTTCCGCAAGCTCATCTAGAGAGGGCTTTCCCTCACCTTCATCATCACTACTACTTTCATCACTAGAGGATGGAATGCTTTTGTTACCTCTTGCCATAAGGCATTTGTGTGATGACCGTGATGATCGTGACGAGGACCGGTGGCTACGCGTCCTTGGAGGTTCATCTTCACTTGAAGAATCATCCCAAGTTCTAACACTTGTTAGCGCCTTACCTTTGCTCCTCTCCTTTTTGGGCTTGGCCATATTTGGACAGTTGTCCCTGAAGTGGCCCTTCTCCCCACATGCGAAGCATCCTCTCTTCCTTTGCTTTTTCCTGTCAATGTTAAAGAGAAGATCCTCGACCTGCAGGGGCACACCCATTAGATTAATCTTGCGGATCATCCTCATTACCTTTTCGACGCGTCGGATTGTTTCTTCGTCCTCGGAGGATGATGTGCATGGTTGATTATCTTCATCATCATCACTTTCTTCTTCTTCTTCCTCTTCTTCGCTTGAGGAACTTGGAGTGGGAGCCTTCTTTTTGCCCTTCCTTTCATCACATGTAAAAGCATATGGTCTTGAGGAAGTTGGCTCATCTCCCCGACTCATTTTTCGCGACATCTCAAAAGCCGCGATTTTCCCAATCACGATGGTCGGGGTCATGTTGCTCAAGTCCTCCATGTTGTGAAGGATGGTGATGATGCTCCCATATCTTTGTTGTGGTAGCAGGGAGATAATCTTCCTCACAATGTCCGCATCACCTAGCTTATTAATGCCAATCGAATTGAGCTCATTGATAATTAGATTCAAACGAGAATACATGTCTCTAACAAGCTCATCATCTTTCATAGCAAAAGAATTATACTCATTTAAGACTAGGCAATGTTTTTGCTCACGGACATTGGATGTGCCGTCATGGAGCTCATGCAATTTTAGCCAAATCTCATTAGCAGTTTTCAGGGTAAATACTTGATTGAAAATATCCATGCTAAGAGATTCATACAAGCAATTTTTGGCTCTAGCATTTAAATGGATTTCTTTTTCCTCACTCGTGGTGGGTTTCTCGGGATTCTTGAGGGGTTTCATCCCGTCACGAGTGACTCTCCAAACACCTAGATCAACGGCCTCTAGGTAACAAGCCATTCTAGCACTATAATATGGGATGTTAGTGCCGTCGAAGTGTGGTGGCCTATGGGTATCCATCCCTTCCTCTAAAAAGCGTCGGCTCTTTTAGCGATGAAGCTAAGACGTTCCAAATGAGCCAAACCGGGCTCTGATACCACTTGTAGGAAACGGGTGACACCTAAGAGGGGGGGGGGTGAATTAGGACTTCTAAAACTTTTACTAAACTAGGCCACAATTAAATCCCTAGAGCAAAACCTATGCAAATAATCAAAACTAGAATGTGCAAACTAGGTTTTGTCTAAGTGTTGCTATCTCTACCGCAAAAGGCTAAGTTTCAATCTATACTAAATAAGTATGACTACAAAATTGAAACTTAAATGCTTAATATAAATGCGGAATGTAAAGAGCTAAGTAGAGAAGCAAACTCTCGTGGATGACGCCGGTATTTTTACTGAGGTATCCGGAACCACGCAAGGTCCCGACTAATCCTCGTTGGTGCCCCTACGCAAAGGGAAGCCCACGCGAGGGCCAAGCACCACGGTCGAGTAACTCCGTAGAGAGCCGCGGGCCTTCTCCACGCGCAAGTGGTGCTCCGCTTCCGGCTCCTCTCGGACGCTCCCCGCCGTCTCCACTATCGAGCTTCCGGCCGAAACGCCGTGGGCCTCGTTCCCTCCGGTACACGGTGGCGGCCGTGACACAAACGCGGTTGTCACGGTCTCGCAAGACTCTCGCCCCACTCGGTACAATTACAACGACTCACGCAAGAGCCGAGGGGTTGTGTGGTTTTACAAAACTCACTCAACTAACTAGGATTCACCTAGAGCAAGCGCTAAAGCGGTCTAACTAACCTAAGCACTTCGCAAAGCACCTACGCTAATCACCGAGTGATTCTATTAAGCACTTGGGTGTTTGAGCTCTTAGAAATGTGCACTATATGCCTTGGTATGTTGCTTGGGCTCTCACACTTGAGAATGGCCGGTTGGGGTGGTATTTATAGCCTCCACACCCCCAACTAGCCGTTGGACAGAAAGCAGCAGCTTTCTGTCGTCGGGTGCACCGGACAGTCCGGTGCACCACCGGACACTGCACAGTAGATGTCCGGTGCACGCCACGTCAGCCGACCGTTGGCGCCTGTAGCAGTCGACCGTTGGATCCGACCGTTGCCGTCTGCCCGTTGGCACACCGGACAGTCCGGTGCTACAGCCAGAGAGCGCCTGTCTGTGGCCTCTCTGCGCAGACTATCCGGTGCCTCACTGGACAGTCCGGTGCACACCGGACACCAATGTCCGGTGCGCCACCAGGCGCTGGCTGACAGCCCTCATCTTGGATTTCTTCGCTGATTTCTTCGGGCTTCTTTGTTCTTGAGTATTGGACTCCTATGCATCTCTTTATGTCTTCTTTTGAGGTGTTGCATCCTCATTTGCCTTGGTCCAATTCTCTTCGCATCCTGTGAACTACAAACATAAACACTAGAAAACTTATTAGTTCACGGATTGTGTTGTTCATCAAACACCAAAACTCAATTAGCCAAATGGCCCAGGGTCCATTTTCCTTACAGCAAGTGCGTCTTTCTTGCGTAGAATTGACACCCTCGGCAGGAGCGTACAATCCTAGTGGTGTCGACCACTGCGGTCGGCCAGTAGAAACCTTGTCAGAAAGCATTTCCGACGAGGGCTCAAGGTGCTGCATGGTGACCGCAAGCCCCCGAGTGTATTTCTTGTAACAGCTCTTGTCCTTGGGCGATGGATATGCATCGTTGGAGAATGCTTGAGGGGCTACAGTGGTACAACTCTTTTTCATCACCCAGTAAAACGAACGACCTGGCGCGTCGAGCCAGTCGCCAAGCTTCGGCCTTGTCGAGGGGCAGCTCTCCTCAGAGGAGATATTCCAGGTACGGGTCTGCCAGTTTAGGTTTGGTGTGACCCCGCTCTGCTCTATCTCGACGCGCAGGGCCTCACCGTCGGCGGCCGAGGGTACCTCAAGCTGGACCGAGGTCTCCTCGGGCTCGGGTGCGTCGTTGAGTTTGACGTATGGTTGATATATATCCCTGGAGAAGACATTCGGGGGAACCGTCGTTCGCCCCGAGGCTATTTTTGCTAGCTCATCCGCGGTCTCGTTGTACCGTCGAGCAACATGGTTGAGTTCCAGCCCATAGAACTAATCTTCCAAGCGGCGAACTTCATCGCAGTAGGCCTCCATCTTCCGATCGCGGCAGTGAGAGTTCTTCATGACTTGGTCAATAACGAGCTGCGAGTCGCCACGAGCGTCAAGGCGCTGAACCCTTAGCTCGACGGTGATGCGCAATCCATTAACCAAGGCCTCGTACTCGGCTACGTTGTTTGACGCCGGAAAATGGAGGCGTAACACGTAGCGCACATGTTTGCCAAGGGGTGAGATGAAGAGCAAGCCAGCACCTGCTCCGGTTTTCATAAGCGACCCATCGAAGTACATGGTCCAAAGTTCGGCCTAGATTGGAGCAGTCGACAATTGGGAGTCGGCCCATTCAGCCAGGAAGTCCGCCAAGACTTGGGATTTTATGGCCTTCCGAGGAGCGAATGAGAGTGTTTCCCCCATGAGTTCCACTGCCCATTTTGCTATCCTACCCGAGGCCTCTTGGCACTGGATGATCTCCCCCAGGGGGAAGGATGACACCATAGTCAACGGATGAGACTCAAAGTAGTGTAGCAGCTTTCGCCGTGTCAGAATCACCGCGTACAGTAGCTTCTAGATTTGCGGGTAGCGGATTTTGGTCTCAGATAGCACCTCGCTGATGAAGTAGACTGGCCTCTGGATGAGCAGTGCATGCCCCTTTTCCCATCTCTCGACTACGACCACAGCGCTGACCACCTGAGTGGTTGCGGCTACGTAAATCAAGAGATTCTCTCCCGCAGCGGGGGGCACCAAGATGGGCGCATTAGTAAGAAGTGCCTTTAAGTTTCCGAGGGCTTCTTCGGCCTCAGGAGTACAAGTGAAGTGCTCGGCCTTCCTTAAGAGGCGGTACAAGGGCAATCTTTTCTCGCCAAGGCGTGAGATGAAGTGGCTCAGAGCCGCAAGGCATCCCATGACCCTTTGTACTCCTTTTAAATCTTTGATGGGTCCCATGTTAGTGATGGCCGCGATTTTCTCCGGGTTGGCCTCGATGCCTCGTTCGGAGACGATGAACCCTAGGAGCATGCCTCGGGGGACTCCGAAGACACACTTCTCAGGATTGAGTTTCACGCTCTTCGCTTTTAGGCACCTGAATGTCACTTCGAGGTTAGAGAGGAGGTCAGAGGCTTTCCTTGTTTTGACAACGATGTCATCGACGTAAGCCTCGACCGTTCTACCGATGTGTTCTCCGAACACATGGTTCATGCACCTTTGGTATGTTGCACCTGCATTCCTCAAGTCAAATGGCATAGTAGTATAATAATACATGCCAAAAGGTGTGATAAAAGAAGTCACGAGCTGGTCGGATTCTTTCATCTTGATTTGGTGATAGCCTGAATAGGCATCGAGGAAAGACAGGGTTTCGCGCCCAGCGGTGGAGTCCACAATTTGATCGATGCCAGGCAGAGGGTAGGGAACCTTTGGACATGCTTTGTTTAAACCAGTGTAGTCTACACACATCCTCCATTTCCCACCTTTTTTCCTTACAAGTACATGATTAGCTAACCATTCTGGATGGAATACCTCTTTGATGAACCCTGCAGCCATTAGCTTGTGGACCTCCTCGCCTATGGCCCTACGCTTTTCTTCATCAAAACAGCGCAGGTGCTGTTTCATGGGTCGAGCACGGGCTCGGATGTCCAGTGAGTGCTCGGCGACATCCCTCCGTATGCCTGGCATGTCCGAGGGACTCCACGCAAAAACTTTGGTGTTTGCGCGGAGAAAGTCGACGAGCACTGCTTCCTATTTGGGGTCGAGCTCGGAGCCGATCCTGACTTTCTTACTGGCGTCGTTGCTGGGGTCGAGGGAGATGGACTTAACCGCCTCGGCAAGTTTGAAGTTTCCGGTGTGCCGCTTCGTGTCGGGCGCCTCTTTGGAGAGGCAATCTAGGTCGGTGATGAGGGCTTCGGACTCGGCGAGGGCTTCGGCGTACTCCACGCATTCCACGTCGCACTCTTAAGCGTGGCGGTATGTGGATCCAACGGTGACGGTTCCCTTGGGGCCCGTCATCTTGAGCTTGAGGTACGTGTAGTTGGGGACTGCCATGAACTTGGCATAGCACGGTCTTCCCAACACCGCGTGATAGGTCCCTCGGAACCTGACTACCTCGAAAGTGAGGGTTTCCTTTCGGAAGTTAGAGGGAGTTCCGAAGCAGACGGGGAAATCAAGTTGCCCAAGGGGCAGGACACGCTTGCCTGGGACGATCCCGTGGAAAGGTGCTGCACCGGCCCGGATCATGGACAGATCGACCCCCAAGAGCCCTAAGGTCTCGGCGTAGATGATGTTGAGGCTGCTGCCTCCGTCCATGAGGACCTTGGAGAGCCTAGCGTTGCCGATGATGGGGTCGACGACAAGCGGGTACCTTCCTGGGCTCGGCACGCAGTCGGGGTGGTCGCCTTGGTCGAAGGTAATGGGCTTGTTGGACCAGTCTAAGTAGACTGGCGTCGCTACCTTCACCGAGCAGACCTCCCGGCGCTCCTGCTTGCGGTGTCGAGCCGAGGCATTCTCCACTTGCCCACCATAGATCATGAAGCAGTTGTGGACCTCCGGGAACTCCTCTTCCTTGTCGCCCCCTTCTTGTTGTTGCCTTGGTCCTTGCCACCTTCCGCCGGGGGCCCGACCTTATGGAAGTAACGCCGGAGCATGTCGCACTCTTCAAGGGTGTGCTTGACAGGACCCCTGTGATAGGGGCACGACTCCTTGAGCATCTTGTCGAACATGTTGGCCCCTCCGGGAGGCTTCTGAGGATTCCTGTGCTCGGCAGCAGCGACGAGATCTGCGTCAATAGCGTCGCGTTTTGCTTGCGCCTTCTTCATGGTCTTCTTCTTCGTGCCACGCTGGACGGACGCCTCGAGGACATCTTCCTTCTGTCTTCCCTGAGGCTGCTTGTCCTTCCGGAAGATGGCTTCGACCGCCTCCTGACCAGAGGCAAACTTGATGGCGATGTCCATCAATTCGCTCGCCTTGGTGGGAGTCTTGTGTCCCAGTTTGCTCACCAGGTCCCGACAAGAGGTGCCGATGAGGAATGCCCCGATGACGTCTGAGTCGGTGATGTTGGGTAACTCGGTGCACTGCTTTGAAAACCGCTGGATGTACTCTCGCAGGGATTCCCCTAGCTGCTGGCGGCAGCTCCTGAGATCCCATGAGTTCCCAGGGCGCACGTACGTACCTTGGAAATTTCCAGCGAAGGCCTTGACTAGGTCGTCCCAGCTGAAGATCAGCGCAGGAGGCAGATGCTCCAGCCAGGCCTGGGCAGCGTCGGAGAGGAACAAAGGGAGGTTGCAGATGATGAGGTTGTCGTCGTTCGCCCCTCCCAACTGGCACGCCAGCCGGTAATCCGCGAGCCACAACTCCGGCCTCGTCTCCCTTGAGTACTTGGTAATGGTAGTCGGGGCTCGGAACCGGGCCGAGAACGGCGCCCGTCGTATGGCCCGGCTGAAGACCCGCGGACCTGGTGGTTTGGGCGAGGGGCTCCGATCCTCCTCACTGTCGTAGAGTCCCCGTGCCCGGGGTGGTAGCCTTGGCGCACCTTCTCCTCGAGGCGGGCTCGACGGTCGCGGCGGTGTTGCTCGTCGCCGAGGCGATCCCGGGCGGCAGGTGTCCTGTCTCCTGTGTGCTCGGTGTGGACCGTGGCCTCGCACATGCGTTGGGAGGATGCTGTGTGATGCTCCGAGGGGCCTCCTCGCCTCCGGGAGGCAGAGCTCTCGGCTCGTCGGACAGCGACGTTTTCCAGGAGGTCCTTGAGTTTGCCCTGGATATGTCGCCCCTCTTTGGTGGATGGCTCCGGCATTGTTCGAAGTAACATCGCCGCTGTAGCTAGGTTCTGGTCGGCCCCGCTGAAGGCTGGGGGCAGCCCTGCCCTAGCATCGTCGATGATACGGCGCTGGATGTCTCGGGCCCGATGACGTGCTCCTCCGACGAGTGCTCGGCCTGCCCACTCCTGCTCGATGTTTTGTCGGAGCTGCACAAGTCGCCCTATTTCTTCGTCGAGCTTGGCCTGCATCTCGCGGAGTTGCTCGAGCTGTGTGCCCTGACCTCCCGCAGGGACTCGAACCATAGCTAGCTCCCGCGGGATCTCAACGCGAGACGCAGGCACAGGGGCGTCGTCATTTTCCGGCATGACGAGGTGGTTGTCTTCGTCGTGGTCCCTCTGATCGACGTGGAAACACTCGCGACTTGGGCTGTAACCCTCGTCGCTAAGGCTATGGCCATCGTTGGAGCAGTCGGAGAGGCAGTGGTCACATGCGGACATGAAGTCTCGCATGTCACTGGGATCACGGAGTCCGGAGACATCCCAACCGAAGTCGGGGTCATCCTCTTCCTTGGAACCTACGGGTTCGGAGGTTGAGGCGGCCGTCAGCAGGTCCCAAGTCGACCACATATGGTACCCCGGAAGGTCAGGATATGCCCTTGCGAAAGCGTTCGCCGAAGTGGGGTTGCTTGGGGGATCGAAGCTGAATCTAAAAGGAACAGGATGGGAAATGGATGGTACCTCTTGATTGATGGATGGTGGTGAAGTCGCATCGGGGACGGAATGCGCCGTTATCTCAGGCGCGAGACTAATGCCCAACAAGTCCCTCGCAAGGGTGCTGGCGTCATTAGTCCGCCTGGGGTTGGCACATTGCTGGGAAGCAACACTCGTCGTTGTCTCAGGTGCGAGGACAACGCCCGACATGTCTTTCGCAGGGGTGTCGGCGTCGTCGACACGCTCTGGTTCGACAGCCAACGAGGTGCCGCCTCTTGCCTGGCCATGGTTGCTCCATCTCCTCCTCCTCCGGCGAGGAGGGTGGCGGGGCAAACTCGGGTGTTCCTCTTTCGCCACGGGTGGAAGTCGTCGTCGAGTTCGCCTTCGCCGGGCGAGCCGATGACCGTCATCGTTGTCGTGCTGCAGGGAGAGGAGTACCATGTCGTAGCTGCCATCGGGGGACATGAACTCGAGACTCCCAAAGTGGAGCAACGTCCCAGGCTAAATAGGTTGCTGAAGATTATCCATCTAGAACTCAACTGGAAAGTATTGCCACCACGCAGCAGCCTCTACCTGGCACGCCAACTGTCGACGTTTTGGACCCGCGAGGACCCTCAACCGACCAGTGAATTTGATGCTGCGTGTCCCTGCCCAGATGGGTTGATGCAAGATGAAACACAAGAGGGGGGATGAGGCTTATATTATCTTGCACCGGGGTGCTCGTAGTAGGGGTTACATGCATCGCGCGAGAGAGAGAGAGTTTGGCCTTGGAGTGAGCCGTCTGAGTTGGCCTCCTTCGCGTCCGCCCTCGCCTTCTCTGCTTGCCCCCCCTTTGGAAGGTCCTGGACATCCCCTTTTATAGATACAAGGAGATGATCCAGCTGTACATATGGGGGTGTAGCTATGTGCTAACGTGGCAGGCGGAGAAGTGCTTGAGCCCTGTAGAAGCGTAGCTGACGGTGTGGCCCGGGGTCCTGCTGACGTTTCTTTGCCTTCGTAGGGAGTTGAGAACAACCGACGTCATGGACGCATGCAGGGAACCATCATTACCTGTTGCCGGAGTAATCTAGATGGGACACCGGTCTTGTTCCTTCGTAGCCTGAGGCAGCTAGCTAGGGGTAGGGTAATGATGTATCCCCTGTGGCACGGTCGGTCTGAGGCCGAGGTCAGGCGAGGTGGAGATTTCTCCTGAGGCCGAGGCTGAGGTCAAGCGAGGTTGTGACTCCTCCCGAGGCCGAGGCTGAGGCCGAGGCCCGAGGTCGGGCGAGGCAGAGACCTTCTCCCAAGGCCGAGGCCAAGGCCTGAGGCCGGGCGAGGCGGAGACCTTCTCCCGAGGCCGAGGCTGAGGCCGAGGTCTGAGGTCGGGTGAGGCGGAGCTCCCTGTTGCACCCGAGGCTAATCTCGGGGGAGGTCGTGACTTACTGTCGTTAGCTTTACCCTGGTGGTTGGCACAGTAGTCGGAACGGGGTGAATAGTGTTGTTTTCCTGTCAGAACGATCAGTAAAGGAGCGAAGTGACTGTGGTCATTTCGACCTTGCCAACTGAGGCGCGCGTGTCAGGATAAGATGTCAGGTGATCCCGCATTAAATCACTACTAGAAAACCCCCTTGTATGTACGTTTTAGTTGTAGCGCACACAAAAGCGTCTCTACGGCGGTACATAAAGACGTTATTTGAAACAATTTTAAGAACACATCAAAATGTTACGGTATTTGACACGTTTTCAACGTGAAGAGATACCTAAACACAATTTTTAACACGCTATTAAAATCATATTAGAATGACACGAAATTAGACACACTTTCAATCGTCAGTAACCTATAGACACGTTGCAAAACACGTATTAAAATCGTCTATAGGAACCTTAAGACGCTTTTTGATATGCAATTAAAAACGTATAAAAATGACATAGTTAGACATGCTTTCAATATGTGACTAACATGAAGATACGTCATAAAGCGCATCGAATAACCGTTCTTAGCCACATAGAGATGTTTTTTATGTGATAACGAAATTGTTGGGGACTTGTTCTCAAATGCTAAGAGTTAAGAACAAGGCAACATAAAAAGTGTTAAATATTAAAATCCTTCATCCTTCAAGACATTATATACCTTCGGATATAATGAATTCCGGACGAAGGTTATGAAGGGAAAAACCTTCGTAGGCTCGATAGATAATAAAGAAGAATTTATATATCAAATATGAAGAATAACTTAGATATTATTATCAACTTATTACATTATCATCATCAAAATAACAAATCATAAATGTACCTTCGGATTAACGAAAAGTAAAGGTAGGCGTGATGCAGAAAGCGAATGATGAGTCAGCCTGAACAGTACGGGAGTACTGTTCATCTATTTATAGGCAAGGGACACAGCCCGTGTAGGATTACATTTGTGCCCTTTACATTTATCAATAACTCTATAGTAATTCCTCGGGGTCTAATTTGCCTTGTCATCTCTAAGTCGGTTCCCCTTCTTGCTATCATACTGAAGCTTTTCTGCGCACAGCTTCGTGAACATCTTATCCTTCGTCATAATCGCTTTCCGTCTCGCTCAGGCTTCGTACTGACCATACTCTTGTATACTCATGACCCGATTCCGAAGATACCTGTTCACATATTCCACTTGGAAAACATTGTTAAATCATGTTTTTGAGGACCTTCGGAAGCCGAAGGCCCCCAACAGTAGCGCTCGCAATATTAATTTGCTAGAATGATAAATTCATATTGCGACATGGACGAAGGCCTTAAGCCGAAGGTCCGAAAAAACACCTTCCCTTTGCTAGAATAGCAACAGTCATTGACAAGCGGGACCCTCCAGTTTTCATCGCACTAGGTGTATAAATAGGAGCTTACCACGAGTTTATTTGGCACGCTTTGTTGCCATCTGCTCTTGCTCACTCGACTTTTTGCCTGCGCGCAACAACGCTTGCTTGGCTTTTTAAATTTTTAAGCTTAGGATTTGAGAGCACTTTCTCAGCGTTTACGAAGATGTCTGAAGATAAGAAAGCTATTGCTGAATCAAAGCTGAGCCTTTCTGAGGAGATGCATCTCGGGTTTCTTCAATCAATAGCAAAGACCAATACAGAGAAGATCACTAGGGAGATTTTGGAGGGTTTATCTGAAGACACTGGTGACAGTGACAGCTATGATGTAGAAAGTGGGGGTGAAGACTCCGAAGATCGGCCGTGGCGACCAAGTCATAGAGTCTTCAGAAAATCGAGCATTAAACAGAGTCATCTTGGTAACATGAGGGGAAGATACTTTCGAGACATGTCTACTATGAGGGCAGATGACGGGGAGAAGACTGTGCCTACTCCCGAAGAGAACGAAGTCATAATCTTCCGAAGCTTCTTGAAGGCTGGACTGCGGTTTCCCTTGAGCAGTTTTGTCATGGAAGTACTGAAGATATTTGAAATCTACCTTCATCAACTTACTCCCGAAGCAATCATAAGAATGGGCATCTTCGTCTGGGCCGTGAGGAGCCAAGGTTTAGAACCAAATGCAAAAAGTTTCTGCAACATACATGAGCTATTGTATGAGACAAAACCCTGGGGTAAAGAGCAGTATCACAACAATTTTGGCTGCTACAGCTTCGGCGCCCAGTCTGGGTCAAGCTGTCCCGTGCCAACCTTTCGAAAGAGGTGGCCCGGCGACTGGATGACGGAATGGTTTTATGTGAAGAATGACTTGAAAGTACGGGAAGATATTAAAGGCATCATTAAGCGCCCTGTCTGGCAACGCTTTGGCCTTCGGAAGCCGAAGGTGGAAATGAATGAAGCAGCCGAAGAATGCCAGAGAGCCTTCGGCGTGGTTTGCTCTTTTATTGGGACAAGGGATTTGGTCCAAGAACACATTGCCTTCAGAATATGGCCACTTGCAGAAAAGTGGGAAATGCCGAAGGAGACCGTTAGAGAAACTGACGAAGGTGGATTAGTTAGGCTAAAATACACATTCCAATATGGAGATAAATTCATTGAGCCAGATGATGACTGGCTAAAAAGTATTGAGGCCGTAAGTGATGAATTGCTTGGATTATACTCGAAGGCCGAAGATACTGCACTATCAGCGGCCTTCGGAGGCCAAAAGAAGAAGAGACTCAACCGAGTATTTGATGCAATTGGGTTTGTCTACCCCGACTACCGTTATCCAACATGGGGTCAAAAAAGAAAGAATACATCTTCTGCGAAGGAAGCTGTTTCAGCCGCTCCTAGCGAGCCGGCGCCGAAGAGGAAAAGGGTAAAGGTTCTCACACACCGGCCACGTTATATTGAACCGGCCACAGTGCCTGAGTTTGTCGGTGAGACCTCTTCGACCACCGAAGCTAAAGAACCAACTCCCCTGCCAAATATTGAAGGGCTGGTCAAAGTGCCGGCGACGGAAAAAATAGAAGGACCGAGGGTTGAAGAAACAAAAATATCAGAAGTTCTAAGTCCTTCAGCTAAAATTGAGGCAGCAAAAAGCCAAAAGGGTCCAGTAGTGACCCCAAAAAGAAAAAGGATGGTTAATGTGCTGGTTGTTTTGGAGACAATTAAGTCTTCAAGCATAACTCTGAAGAAAATTGATGAATCCTTCGAAGTGCATATTGAAGCATTTGATACCGAAACTTCAAAACATCAATCTGAGACTGAAGCTGGGCCTTCAGAGCCCACCAAGGTGAAATCCTTGGAAGTTGAAGAAACAGAAATAGCAAAACAAGTTTCGGCTGAAGAAACTGGTACTGCCGCCCCCGAAGCATCTTCCGAAGCCTTGGATTATATTCTTCGCATGCTTCGGGGAAAAAATTGACTGAAAAAGAACAGCAAGAGGCCCAGTTTTATGCCCAAAAATTGAAATATCCAAAGGGGGCGTTGATATTCAACGGCAGTGGAGAAGAGGACTTTTTGTATTGTCTCCCTGACATCAAGGAGATTTCTGTCTGTCGGGAGATGAGCAAGAGCTTCAGATTCCCAACACTAGAAGACGGGCTCTCTGTGCTGTCGAAAAACGAGCTAGCCGACAGCCTGGCATATAATAGCTTAAAGGTGCAGAGAATGAGGTTTTCGTATTTTTTGTTGAAACCAAAATTTTTTGTTTACTTAAATTTATTGATGCACACACATTTTTCTTTGCAGGGCCTTATACTTAGCAATGCCCTCAGGGCCCAAAAAGATGCCGAAGACGAAGGGTGTGTTATGGCCCTGAGCAACCTTCGTTCCGAAGTAATTGAACTAAGGAACGAAGGTCTCAAAAAAGATAAAATATTGCATTCATTGATAGATAGAATAAAAGAAGACGAAGCTACTTTTAAAGTTCAAGCTGAGGCTCAGAGGCATGAAATTGAAGATCTCCGAAAACAACTAGCCCGAGCTAAAGAGGAACGCACACTTGAAGAAACAAAACGAGAAATCAGTGAACAATGAGCAAACCATTTGGAAAAAAGCGTTGAAGAGCTTCGTGCATCTAAGAAAAGATGCTATGAGAAATCTATAGAATGTGTTAAAAAAGTAAAAACCAGCTTCGCCAGCGTTGGTGCTTTTTCAAATGAAGAGAACTTCATAAAGGGTGACCCCGAGGGCCCAATCACATGGATCAGTCACGAAGCTGAGGCCTTTGAAGAAATTTTGAATAGCCGCGGAGACATATGTGCCTTTTCGGGTGCCAGGGAGATTGCTACCATTTTGGAGAGGAAAGGCTGTGAGCATGTGAAATTTTTGGCACAATCCGAAGCCGCCATATCCTCTGAAGATATAAAAGACCCCTCGGCCAAAGCAAGCCTGGTCGGTGGAAAATTTTTCACCGACATCTAGGACAATGGTTGTAACACCCTAGGTGTTACTCAGGGTGTCCACCCCAGGGTTACCCCTTTTAACCCATAATTACATAAAGATTTATGGGCAAAGTACTTCAATCTTGGAATTCAAGGTCCTAATCAAGTGCAAACTATCTTGGATATCATGCCCTAGCTTGTCATGCACATCTAAGTGGGGCTCTCCCAAAACCCTAGAGCAAAACCCCCATAGGCAATGGGAACCCTAATTGAAGCCATGATCAAAAGATCATGTAAACCTTATGATCATGGTTTGGGCCAAATATAAAAGTTGTAATATACTTAATAACCTACAATTAATAGTAAGGAAGTACCCCCAAAAAGTTTTCAGAAAGGCCCTAAAAAGATCACCAAAGGTTGAACACAAGGGAGAAATTCAGGATTTGCCTAAGTCAAAAACCAACCCTTGAACAAAGATCCCACATGTTCACCTTGATCCCCTTTTCAAAACCTGTCGACCCAATTGACAAAATGGCGCCAAATTAACCCTAGAATGCCCTGGAAAAGTTTGAACCCAAGCCAAAACCGTTTGACATGAGTTGGCACTGGTTTTGTCTCGGATTGAACAGTGCAGACAGACAAGACTTGGCGCCACCATATCTCCTCAACCAGACCACATCTACTCTTGGAACTCACATGAACTAGGTAGCTCTAGGTGCAGGGAAGAGATCTCCCACAGGCGGTAGGGCAAGATTCGTACGGCTGGCCGCTCAGCAGAGCGAAGAACACGGGCAGAAGCAACACGCCACGTGTTCGACGCGCTCTGAGCTCGCCAGAGCACGCCCGCGCGCGCCCCCGCGTGCCCCGCGTCGCGCCAAACGGTCGAGCCGGCGCCTTGGCCGCGCCACGGCTATAAAACCCGCCCCAGCGCTCAGCTGCCTTCCCCATTGCCTCCTCCGTGCCTCGCCTGACTTGCCCGAGCCCGCCAGTGCCGCCCGAGAGCAACCACCGTGGCCAACCCCTCTCCCGCCCTCCTCCGTTCGATTCAAGCCCCTAGATGGCTTCCTGGTGAGGCCGTGAGACTTGCTCAAGCTTGACCCGGGGACCCTCGTCACCGGAATAGCCCAATCGTGCTCACCGGAGTTCAAGAACCCACCGGCAACCGTGGACCGAGGTACACGGTGAGTCTCTCTTCGATTCCTTGCACGGTTAGACTCCTTAGACCTCCATGAAGCTCCCTAGGCCCTTGGATTGAACTATACCGCCGTGGATAGGCCGGAGCACACGCCGCCGACGAGCTCGCCCGCCTGCGCGCGTGGACCGGGTGATTCCGGCCATCCCCGACGACGAGCCGTACCTCGACGTGATCGCCAGAACCTCCCCGAGCAGACCCTGCCCTTCGCCGGACCTCCCTCGCCGCCGGTAAGCCGCGCCACCCTTTTCTTTCCCGCGGCTACTGTTTCAGTTGGGGGAAGGACTGCGGGTGAGAGGAAGAAAAGGTCAGGGGGTTAAGTGAAATGTCAGAGACTCAGGGGAATAGTGGCGCGAGGGTAGATCTGCGAGGTTTGATTCGGTTTAAACCCAGGGACCTCGGCGCAAACTGCTTTTTCAAAAAAACCTTATTAAAACCTGATTTAAATTCAAACAGAAACTTTAAAACCCATAACTTCTGTTTGGTTTATCCAAATTTGGTCAAACCAATTTTGCCAGACTCTAAATAATGTAACCTACTTAAGAAAAATATAAAATCCCATAGGTACTATAGAAAACTATAAGGTTCTGATTTAATTATAGTTTGGACCAAAAGCTCAATAATAGCAAGAAAAATGGTTGTACTATTTAACTAGGGTTAGAAAAATTTGGAGAAGTTTATATCTACCTACTGACCTATTTAAAAATATTAAACCCCTCTGTCCACTACATTGACTTAGTTTTTACTTCTTCTTTTGCATTATGTTTAAAGTTAAGAAAAATAGAAAATGTAATTTAAATAGTGAACCAGAGGGCATCCCTATTTTTGTTAGGGTACTTAATCAATATAGTTCACTGGAAAAATCTATCACACCCTGGTTTAGTATAAAATAAATAGGATACCTTTTATTTTAAGAAAACAAGGGAAACTTAGAAAAACCCTACAAAAATAACCTCATGGTGAAAACACCCCAACCCTTGGGATAACTAATGTTTTGATAATAAGAACTTAAGAAAAATCTGAAATCTGTTGTTTGATATTTTTCAAATGACAAGTTAGTTCTAAGCACCCTTTTTGCACCAAACTTTAGAAATCCACCATTAAATAACCATCATGTTGCTCTCTGTCATTTTTGGTACAAGAGCTTATTATCACTAATAGAGGCCAACAAAAATAACCTTTAGGACAGAACCTACCCCTAACTAAGAGGTATAGTGTAAAGTGGCCCATTTTGCCTAACTATTGTTATTTTTGTTTAAAGCCTAGCTTTTGTACTTTAAGCCTCAAATTCTTAAAACCAGCTAGAATAGCAAGTGACAACCCACTGTAATTTTTACAGAGTTTTTGGAAATTATTAAAACACTGTCGTAGTTCAAACCTACACTAGGAACCCTAAATGGAAAGTAAAGAAAGGAAAATGGATAATGGGAATGAATGTCCTCCTAAGACCTTTGTAAATTGTCCACTGAAATCTATAAAGACAATGCACATCCACTATGTTATCCTAAAAGAAAACCTAAGCCTAAAAGGGAATAAGTCTATGTATATATATATACCACTAGAAGACCCACATAGCCAGGGAACCCTAAGTTAATTCTTGACTTAATTTCTGTAGCCTAATGTTCTTAAATCTTGCATAATCATGACATACATGTTCATTGCATTTCGATAGACTGTAATCTTGCTGACGGAGAGTACATCCTCGTGCCGGAGCAAGGAGCTGCCCAGGAGGTTGCCCCGGATCCAGCACCAGAGCCTGCACCAGAGGACCTGCCTGCCACTGCTTTGGAAGGCAAGCCCCGGTTTTATGCATAACCTGTTATTTATGCTATTTTACTTCACTTAATGATTGTAGGATTGATTGTGCACTTAGGTGTAGGAATTGTTTGAAACCCTAGTTGCATGATCTCAGGAATCCTAGAGTAACAGGTCGAGTAGTTGCTTTATTTAATTAGGATCTCGGTAGAAGACGAGTGATTTTTCTAGCACTCGCGCGAGATCAGGAATTTGATTGTACCCACTTTCACACTGTCATGATACTAGTTGGTGGACAACAATCCATGGGGATTGGTTGCCCACGAGATGGAAAATGGAATAAGGATTAACGTGCGGATACCTGTGTCAAGCGTTTGAATGTACTAAACACATATCGAGAAATATGGTAAATTGGTAAGCCTAGTACCTGAGTGAACCTGCCCGCAGACATATCCCCTCACGCGACCTGAGACGAGGTCTCCCATTCCGGTTATGGTGGGTACAAGTGCGGTCACTGCACGACGGCCAGTCGGGGTCAGTGAGGCATTGTACGCCAAGGCGGTGAGCCCTGATCTGTTGCCAGGGAATAGATGGGGACGGTTGATATGTGTGGGGACGGAGTGCCCCTGCATGTCGTGTGTTTAGGTTTAACTTGCAAGGATAAAAACTCGATTCGAATCGTCTGCTTCTCGCAGCTAATGAGACTGCTTGATCCATTGTACTGCATTGAGTAATAAGTGAAACTGTGATGAGACGATACAAGATGTTGAGTGCTAAAAATGCTTGCTACTATGTATGAGTAGATAGTACACTTTTAGCCTTAAGAGAGTCACACTTAATTTTGACAAAGTTAAAATCTTGATTTAGAAACTCAGCTAGTGCTTTTGGCAACCAAACCCCACAGCCAAACAGCTGCATGTCTAGAGGTAGAGGAGTATAGACTCCTCACACCGGGTAAGTCTAGCTGAGTATTAGTATACTCAGCCTTGCTTGTGGCATAATTTTTACAGGTTCTCTGGAGGAAATGGCTGCTGGAGTGACTTGGCCATCCACCCTGCCACCGGGTTGGACTGTCGAGTGGGACCCCGCCTCGGCTGAGGAGGAGCATGAGGAGTGATGGGACAGGCTTCCCCATCTCTCCGTTTAATTATCGTTAGTTTTATTCCGCTGCACTTCGAACAATGATGACTACTTTTGGCAAAACTCCGATGATGATGATGTAATAATTTAACACTCTTCCATGCATTGTTTTATGCTTTATTGTATTTGCTCTGTGACTCACCATCGAGTGAGACTGTGGTACTTGATCCTGTCAGTGGCCGTGTCGGACTAGATCCGAGGGATTGACGGGTTATTCCCATTTAAGTGTGGTCTAGCCTCTAAGGCAGGGCTTAGGCACTTAAGTTGGAATAATTCGGGCAGTTCCGCCACAGCTGGTATCGGAGCTTGTACCACCACAGAGGAATCAATAAACCATAAATGCCATCCCTTTTCTAAAGTAAAATTTGATAGAAACAATGTTGGATAGATCGTAGGACGAGCAGGATAGACCTAGGACGTGAAGCCTTAGGAAATAGATGGGTAGTTAGGTGGCTAAGTGACTAGGCCCTATAGGCCACTTTTTAAAGGATGGGAGTTCTTCCCTATTCCTTTTATCTTCTGGAGAGGTCGTTCAGGACGAGCATGCATGCATTCATATTTAAGCAAATGGATAACGGAGTAAAAAGACTTAAGAACAAGATAATAACCAACTAGGCCCACAGTGTCTTTTTATTTAACTAGAAAAAGCTTAGTTTTATTTCTCTGGTTCTTTTTATAATTCCTTTTACTTACGTTTCACCATGCACAGATGACTTCCCACGGATCCTCAGACGACGAAAATGCACTGTCCCACACTGACGGGTTAGCACGAGAGGGTTTTCCCCGCATTTTGTGGGAGGTACTTCAGGGGGCCGGATACGCGACACCCCCTCAGTACACGGTGCAGCAGTTCGAGAAGCACCGGGTGCCTCGCTGTAGGGTGAGGATGACTTTGGAGCCTCATCCCCTGCAGCCAGGCTGGCGTTCACTGGACTCTGAGTCCTATGGATACCGAGCTGAGGACACAATTGAGGCTATCGCTCTGCATGGATTGACTACTTTCTGCGGATTCCATCCCTTGGAGCTGGCTACCCACCCCATTGGGTTGTTCCCTGCGGAAAAGGAGGACGACCCGATGTGGAAGGATCGGGTGGAGCATGCCAAGGACATCTGGGCTCTCTACCCAGGCCACACCGCTCACTTGTCGGTACGATGCATGAACGCTCTGTATCGTCTGCAAGTGATGCGTGGGGAGGCCATGTCTCATTTGATGGCACTACTAGAGGCAACCAAGATCACCCTGGACAACAGGGAGGAGCTCGTGGTGGACTTGTCCCAGGAGCTGGTGGAAAAAGATTTGCAAGTGGAGCAGCTGTCTGATGAGATTCATGAGTTGGAGGAGCTAGTGGGCACCAGGGAGAACACCATCGAGGTTCTCGAAGATCAGCTCCTCAACACTCAGCAGCAGCTAGCAGAAGCAAATGAGCACCTAGACATGCATCACCAAGAGATCCATGATGAGGAGGCTGACGAGGACGTTGACATCGAGGGAGGGGAGGAGCCTGCTTCCAGTGTAGACACCGCTGGCTCAGGGAGACCACCTTCCCCCGAGTCAAGCGTTGCCTCGTTCGCTCACTAGATGCCAGGGATAATACTAGAGGTTGGAAATAGTTGGACTCCTCGCCGCTAGCTTAGCTTTTGCACCCTTAGAGTACTAGGCTAGGTAGAGTTGAGTCTTTTGGATCATTGATGTAACCGTGTTAAACTCTTTTGGAAGTTCAGGGATGATTAATGGCAGTTTAAATTTGAATGGAAAGTTTATGCTTTTGGTTTATGTCGGGATCTATCAAATTGCTTTAACTCCCCGACCGTGTTTAAACCTTAAACTTGGAGATGTGTTATTAAGCAACCATGTGATTTTTCAGATGGCTGGGAGAGCGCGCCGTGGTCAGAATGAGCACGTTCCTCCACCGCCACTGCCTCCCACTCTGCAGGAGCTCATGGCCCAGCAGAATGAGATCCTGAGACAGCTAGCTCAGCGTCAGCCACCACCTCAGCATTATGGTGGAGACCATCAGCGTCACCCCGTCGCTGCTACCTACCAGGAGTTCCTCAGTACTCAGCCACCATTGTTTACCAGGGCGGAGGACCCGCTTGATGCAGATGTGTGGTTGAGGGTGGTGGAATCCAAATTCCCACTGCTCCATGGAGCTTGCTCAGAGGTCACCAAGGTCAGGTTCGCCACCCAGCAGCTTCGCGGACCCGCAAGGACTTGGTGGGACCATTTTCTTGCCATGCAGCCAGAAGGTATAGAGGTGGAATGGAGGGAGTTCAAGGCAGCTTTCAGGGGACACCATATCCCCGCTGGCATCATGGACCGGAAGCTCAATGAGTTTCTGGCACTCACTCAGGGCAACAGGACTGTGTTGCAGTATGCCCAGGCCTTTAATGATTTGTGCCAGTATGCTGGATACCATGCAGACACGGATGAGAAGAAGCGAGACAGGTTCAGACGGGGGCTCAGCACCAAGCTCCGTGATCGTCTCAACACCGTCAGGGCCAACAGTTATAATGAGTTGGTCAACATGGCTATCTCCCAGGAGGACTGCATTTTAGCTCGGCAGGCAGAGAAAAAGAGGAAGACCCCTGTGGTAGGACCCTCAGCTCAGCCACAGCGCTTCAGGATTGTGTCTGACACGCAGAACAAGGGACCTCAGCAGCAGCAAGGGAGATGGGTGATCAGACCACCGCAGCAGCAGCAGCAGCAACAGGCACCCAACCGCACCCAGTTTCCAGCTCAGAGGAACAATCAGCAGCAGCAGTACCGCCAGGCCAATGATAACAGGTGCTTCACTTGTGGCAGCACTGGGCATTATGCCAAGAATTGCCCCAGAAACCAGCAGAGGCAGGGGCAGAATGTCAATCAGAACCAAGGCAAGAGACAGAAGGTGCAAGTGAGGCAGGGCAAGCTGAACTTCACTACCATGGCTGACATTCCAGAGGGAGCACCCGTCATGACTGGTATCTTTACAGTTTTGAATTTTCCCGCTATTGTTCTTTTTGATTCCGGTGCTTCACATAGTTTTATCAGTGCCAAGTTTAGTGCAAAATGCCAGTTGCCCTTTCACCATACCGATGGGGGCATTACAATTTCAACACCCGGAGGAAGAGTTGCCACTTATCAAATCAACAAGAATGTGCCTCTAAAGTTTGGTAGTTTGATAATTAAAACCAACCTTCTTATCTTGGGACTGGATAGTGTGGATATCATATTGGGGACTGATTGGTTGACCAAACATCAGGTAGTGATTGACATTGCAGCTAGGGCCATCGAAGTGCACTCACCAACCTGTGGTGAAACCACATTATATTTGCCCGATCAAGGTTGTACCCGATCTTGTGCCTTTGTTATGATGGAATCCCCAGTGGAAAAGATCCCAGTGGTCTGTGACTATCTGGATGTTTTTCCGGATGAATTGCCAGGGATGCCACCTGACAGAGACATTGAGTTTGCAATTGAATTGCAACCCGGGACTGCTCCTATCTCTAAGAGACCCTATAGGATGCCTCCTGCGGAATTGGCAGAATTGAAGAAGCAATTGCAAGAGTTGTTGGACAAGGGGTTTATTCGACCAAGTACTTCACCATGGGGATGTCCCGCCTTATTCGTGAAGAAAAAGGATGAGAGTTTGAGGATGTGTGTTGACTACCGCCCTCTCAATGCGGTGACTATCAAGAACAAATACCCGTTACCCCGTATTGATGTTCTGTTTGATCAGTTGGTAGGAGCCAAGGTATTCTCCAAGATAGACCTTCGCTCAGGCTACCATCAGATCAAGATCCGTGCCAGCGATATTCCCAAGACGGCCTTCTCTACTAGATATGGGCTGTATGAGTTTTTGGTGATGTCTTTTGGGCTGACCAATGCCCCGGCTTATTTTATGTACTTGATGAACTCAGTATTCATGCCAGAGTTAGACAAGTTCGTGGTCGTTTTCATCGATGACATTCTGGTTTATTCCAAGAATGAAGCTGAGCACACTAAACATCTGCATACTGTACTTCAGAGACTCCGTGACCATCAGTTGTATGCTAAGTTGTCTAAGTGTGAGTTCTGGCTGAAGGAGATTAAATTCTTGGGTCACAAAATTTCTCAGAATGGGATATCAGTTGACCCTGAGAAAGTGCAAGAAGTGATGAACTGGAGACCTCCAACTACAGTGAGGCAGATTAGGAGTTTCCTGGGATTGGCAGGGTACTACCGACGATTTATTCCGGATTTCTCCAGAATTGCCAAACCAATGACTGAACTGTTGAAGAAGGGAGTCAAATTTGAGTGGAGCCAAAAGTGTGAAGATGCTTTTCATACCTTGAGGCAACATTTGACAACAGCCCCAGTTCTAGCCCAACCCGACAATACCAAGCCATTTGAAGTTTATTGTGATGCTTCTAGTACCGGATTGGGTTGTGTCTTGATGCAAGATAACCGGGTCATTGCTTATGCTTCCAGAGCACTCAGACCCCATGAGCAGAACTATCCGACACATGATCTGGAGCTGGCAGCAGTAGTTCATGCCCTCAAGATATGGAGACACTACTTGATGGGAGCTCACTGTAACATTTACACTGATCACAAGAGCCTCAAGTACATTTTCACTCAAGCAGATTTGAACATGAGGCAGAGAAGGTGGTTGGAATTGATCAAGGACTATGATTTGGAGGTGCATTACCATCCTGGCAAAGCCAATGTTGTGGCAGATGCTTTGAGCAGAAAGGCCCAGTGCAATTGTGTGAACATGGATGCAAGAGTGACCACCCTGTGTGATGAGTTGTGCAAGCTGAACCTGGAAGTTGTTTCTTCGGGCAACCTAAGCTATATCTCAGTGGAGCCCACATTGCAAGAACAGATAGTCAGGGCACAGGTTGAGGACAAGGGAGTCCAGGTTATTAAAGAAATGATCAAGCAGAAGGCAGAGAAATACAAGTGTTTCCGTCAGGACAGCAAGGGAATTTTATGGTTTGGAGATCGATTGGTTGTTCCCAAGGAACCTGAGCTCAGAAAGAAGATATTGGATGAAGCTCACCTCTCTAAGTTCTCCATGCACCCTGGTAGCAACAAGATGTACCATGACCTCAGATCGTTATATTGGTGGACCAGAATGAAGAGGGAAATTGCCAAGTACATCTCCGAGTGTGACACTTGCCAGAGGATAAAAGCCAGTCACTTGAAGACAGCAGGTCCCTTGCAACCCCTTCCCATACCATCTTGGAAATGGGAGGACATTTGCATGGACTTCATAGTAGGATTACCCAATACCTCCAGGCACCATGATTCTATTTGGGTCATTATGGACAGATTGACCAAGACTGCCCATTTCTTTCCAGTGCACACCACCCACAAGACAGAGAAGTACGCAGAAATTTATGTTGATCAGATAGTAAGATTGCATGGTATCCCAAAGACCATTATATCTGACAGAGGAGCACTGTTTGTGGCACGCTTTTGGGAGAAACTGCAAGAAGCCCTCGGGACCCACGTAATCCGAAGCTCAGCATATCACCCTCAAACAGATGGTCAGACAGAAAGGGTGAACCAGATTTTAGAAGATATGTTAAGGGCATGTGCACTACATTATGGGAAGGATTGGGACAAATGTCTTTCCTTGGCAGAGTTTTCTTACAATAACAGCTATCAATCCGGTCTAAAGATGGCACCTTTTGAGGCCTTGTATGGGAGAAGATGCAGAACCCCGCTAAATTGGTCTCAAGCGGGAGAAAGGGAAGTTTTTGGGCCAGATTTGGTGCTTGAAGCAGAGGCAAAGGTTAGAATTATCAAAAAGAACTTTGAAGCTGCTCAGGCTAGGCAAAAGAGTTATCATGACAAGAGGCGGAAGCCTCTACAGTTTGAGGTGGGAGATCATGTCTACCTTAAGATATCACCAACCAAGGGTGTCCAGAGATTCGGGATCAAGGGCAAGTTAGCCCCTCGTTACATTGGACCCTATAAGATCAAGGCAAGTTGTGGACCCGTAGCTTACCAATTGGAATTGCCACCCCGCATGTCAGCAGTTCACAATGTGTTCCATGTATCTCAGCTGCGGAAATGTGTTCGTCTACCCACTGAAGTGCTACCGGAACCGGACATTGAGATAGAACCAGACTTGTCCTACCAAGAGTACCCCGTCAAGGTATTGGATCAGAAGGAAAGATCAACTCGGGCAAGATCAATCAAAATGTATAAGATTCAGTGGAGTCATCATTCAGCAGAAGAAGCTACATGGGAGACGGAGGATTTTCTACGCTCTCGCTTCCCCGACTTTCTGCCCAAAGGAGTCGGTATGTAACCCCAAAAACCCCACCCCCCACCTGCCCTCTGAAGTCAATTATAAGAAAAACTTAGATGACAAGGGTAGTCTAAGTTGTGGATTTAACTTAAGAAGGGCTTCCTTCTGAAGTTGCAAAGAGGATGACATTCGAAGAACAGTTAAAAAGTGAAACTTGAGCATAAAGGGAGAGTAGCACCAACACACCTTCAAGCATCCCTCCAAGGGACTCTACCTGAAATCTCGGGATGAGATTCCTTTAAGGGGGGAGGGCTGTAACACCCTAGGTGTTACTCAGGGTGTCCACCCCAGGGTTACCCCTTTTAACCCAAAATTACATAAAGGTTTATGGGCAAAGTACTTCAATCTTGGAATTCAAGGTCCTAATCAAGTGCAAACTATCTTGGATATCATGCCCTAGCTTGTCATGCACATCTAAGTGGGGCTCTCCCAAAACCCTAGAGCAAAACCCCCATAGGCAATGGGAACCCTAATTGAAGCCATGATCAAAAGATCATGTAAACCTTTTGATCATGGTTTGGGCCAAATATAAAAGTTGTAATATACTTAATAACCTACAATTAATAGTAAGTAAGTACCCCCCAAAAAGTTTTCAGAAAGGCCCTAAAAAGATCACCAAAGGTTGGACACAAGGGAGAAATTCAGGATTTGCCTAAGTCAAAAACCAACCCTTGAACAAAGATCCCACATGTTCACCTTGATCCCCTTTTCAAAACCTGTCGACCCAATTGACAAAATGGCGCCAAATTAACCCTAGAATGCCCTGGAAAAGTTTGAACCCAAGCCAAAACCGTTTGACACGAGTTGGCACTGGTTTTGTCTCGGATTGAACAGTGCAGACAGACAAGACTTGGCGCCACCATATCTCCTCAACCAGACCACATCTACTCTTGGAACTCACATGAACTAGGTAGCTCTAGGTGCAGGGAAGAGATCTCCCACAGGCGGTAGGGCAAGATTCGTACGGCTGGCCGCTCAGCAGAGCGAAGAACACGGGCAGAAGCAACACGCCACGTGTTCGACGCGCTCTGAGCTCGCCAGAGCACGCCCGCGCGCGCCCCCGCGTGCCCCGCGTCGCGCCAAACGGTCGAGCCGGCGCCCTGGCCACGCCACGGCTATAAAACCCGCCCCAGCGCTCAGCTGCCTTCCCCATTGCCTCCTCCGTGCCTCGCCTGACTTGCCCGAGCCAGCCATTAGCTCCGGCGACCTCCCCGTGACCCGCCAGTGCCGCCCGAGAGCAACCACCGTGGCCAACCCCTCTCCCGCCCTCCTTCGTTCGATTCAAGCCCCCAGATGGCTTCCTGGTGAGGCCGTGAGACTTGCTCAAGCTTGACCCGGGGACCCTCGTCACCGGAATAGCCCAATCGTGCTCACCGGCGTTCAAGAACCCGCCGGCAACCGTGGACCGAGGTACACGGTGAGTCTCTCTTCGATTCCTTGCACGGTTAGACTCCTTAGACCTCCATGAAGCTCCCTAGGCCCTTGGATTGAACTATACCGCCGTGGATAGGCCGGAGCACACGCCGCCAACGAGCTCGCCCGCCTGCGCGCGTGGACCGGGTGATTCCGGCCATCCCCGACGACGAGCCGTACCTCGACGTGATCGCCAGAACCTCCCCGAGCAGACCCTGCCCTTCGCCGGACCTCCCTCGCCGCCGGTAAGCCGCGCCACCCTTTTCTTTCCCGTGGCTACTGTTTCAGTTGGGGGAAGGACTGCGGGTGAGAGGAAGAAAAGGTCAGGGGGTTAAGTGAAATGTCATAGACTCAGGGGAATAGTGGCGCGAGGGTAGATCTGCGAGGTTTGATTCGGTTTAAACCCAGGGACCTCGGCGCAAACTGCTTTTTCAGAAAAACCTTATTAAAACCTGATTTAAATTCAAACAGAAACTTTAAAAACCCATAAATTCTGTTTGGTTTATCCAAATTTGGTCAAACCAATTTTGCCAAACTCTAAATAATGTAACCTACTTAAGAAAAATATAAAATCCCATAGGTACTATAGAAAACTATAAGGTTCTGATTTAATTATAGTTTGGACCAAAAGCTCAATAATAGCAAGAAAAATGGTTGTACTATTTAACTAGGGTTAGAAAAATTTGGAGAAGTTTATATCTACCTACTGACCTATTTAAAAATATTAAACCCCTCTGTCCACTACATTGACTTAGTTTTTACTTCTTCTTTTGCATTATGTTTAAAGTTAAGAAAAATAGAAAATGTAATTTAAATAGTGAACCAGAGGGCATCCCTATTTTTGTTAGGGTACTTAATCAATATAGTTCACTGGAAAAATCTATCACACCCTGGTTTAGTATAAAATAAATAGGATACCTTTTATTTTAAGAAAACAAGGGAAACTTAGAAAAACCCTACAAAAATAACCTCATGGTGAAAACACCCCAACCCTTGGGATAACTAATGTTTTGATAATAAGAACTTAAGAAAAATCTGAAATCTGTTGTTTGATATTTTTCAAATGACAAGTTAGTTCTAAGCACCCTTTTTGCACCAAACTTTAGAAATCCACCGTTAAATAACCATCATGTTGCTCTCTGTCATTTTTTGTACAAGAGCTTATTATCACTAATAGAGGCCAACAAAAATAACCTTTAGGACAGAACCTACCCCTAACTAAGAGGTGTAGTGTAAAGTGGCCCATTTTGCCTAACTATTGTTATTTTTGTTTAAAGCCTAGCTTTTGTACTTTAAGCCTCAAATTCTTAAAACCAGCTAGAATAGCAAGTGACAACCCACTGTAATTTTTACAGAGTTTTTGGAAATTATTAAAACACTGTCGTAGTTCAAACCTACACTAGGAACCCTAAATGGAAAGTAAAGAAAGGAAAATGGATAATGGGAATGAATGTCCTCCTAAGACCTTTGTAAATTGTCCACTGAAATCTATAAAGACAATGCACATCCACTATGTTATCCTAAAAGAAAACCTAAGCCTAAAAGGGAATAAGTCTATGTATATATATATACCACTAGAAGACCCACATAGCCAGGGAACCCTAAGTTAATTCTTGACTTAATTTCTGTAGCCTAATGTTCTTAAATCTTGCATAATCATGACATACATGTTCATTGCATTTCGATAGACTGTAATCTTGCTGACGGAGAGTACATCCTCGTGCCGGAGCAAGGAGCTGCCCAGGAGGTTGCCCCGGATCCAGCACCAGAGCCTGCACCAGAGGACCTGCCTGCCACTGCTTTGGAAGGCAAGCCCCGGTTTTATGCATAACCTGTTATTTATGCTATTTTACTTCACTTAATGATTGTAGGATTGATTGTGCACTTAGGTGTAGGAATTGTTTGAAACCCTAGTTGCATGATGTCAGGAATCCTAGAGTAACAGGTCGAGTAGTTGCTTTATTTAATTAGGATCTCGGTAGAAGACGAGTGATTTTTCTAGCACTCGCGCGAGATCAGGAATTTGATTGTACCCACTTTCACACTGTCATGATACTAGTTGGTGGACAACAATCCATGGGGATTGGTTGCCCACGAGATGGAAAATGGAATAAGGATTAACGTGCGGATACCTGTGTCAAGCGTTTGAATGTACTAAACACATACCGAGAAATATGGTAAATCGGTAAGCCTAGTACCTGAGTGAACCTGCCCGCAGACATATCCCCTCACACGACCTGAGACGAGGTCTCCCATTCCGGTTATGGTGGGTACAAGTGCGGTCACTGCACGACGGCCAGTCGGGGTCAGTGAGGCATTGTACGCCAAGGCGGTGAGCCCTGATCTGTTGCCAGGGAATCGATGGGGACGGTTGATATGTGTGGGGATGGAGTGCCCCTGCATGTCGTGTGTTTAGGTTTAACTTGCAAGGATAAAAACTCGATTCGAATCGTCTGCTTCTCGCAGCTAATGAGACTGCTTGATCCATTGTACTGCATTGAGTAATAAGTGAAACTGTGATGAGACGATACAAGATGTTGAGTGCTAAAAATGCTTGCTACTATGTATGAGTAGATAGTACACTTTTAGCCTTAAGAGAGTCACACTTAATTTTGACAAAGTTAAAATCTTGATTTAGAAACTCAGCTAGTGGTTTTGGCAACCAAACCCCACAGCCAAACAGCTGCATGTCTAGAGGTAGAGGAGTATAGACTCCTCACACCGGGTAAGTCTAGCTGAGTATTAGTATACTCAGCCTTGCTTGTGGCATAATTTTTACAGGTTCTCTGGAGGAAATGGCTGCTGGAGTGACTTGGCCATCCACCCTGCCACCGGGTTGGACTGTCGAGTGGGACCCCGCCTCGGCTGAGGAGGAGCATGAGGAGTGATGGGACAGGCTTCCCCATCTCTCCGTTTAATTATCGTTAGTTTTATTCCGCTGCACTTCGAACAATGATGACTACTTTTGGCAAAACTCCGATGATGATGATGTAATAATTTAACACTCTTCCATGCATGGTTTTATGCTTTATTGTATTTGCTCTGTGACTCACCATCGAGTGAGACTGTGGTACTTGATCCTGTCAGTGGCCGTGTCGGACTAGATCCGAGGGATTGACGGATTATTCCCATTTAAGTGTGGTCTAGCCTCTAAGGCAGGGCTTAGGCACTTAAGTTGGAATAATTCGGGCAGTTCCGCCACAATGGTGGTCAGGAAATGGCCCAAGAAATTATACGAAAAAGCGAAAAAGGCATTCATGACGCTAGAAAAATAGCAAAGGCCGCTGAGAAAAGTGCAGAGCCCGAAGGGCAAACAGGTATCGACTAGTGGTTTTTGACTCTTCGTTGTAATTTTTTGATTTCGAACTTGTTCACGGTTTGTAATAGTAATATAGCCGTATCTTCTCCTCCCTCAGAACCTGCTGAGCCATCTACGGGCCCCCACGCGAAATGGGATGACGAAATTAGGAAAATGGCCGAAGCCATCATGGATAAAGTTGTTGATTAGCTACTAAACGAAGCTGCAGAAGTAGTTCTAAGGGAAGATTAGATGCTGCTGTAAAAACATTTAGAATATAATGTTTGTTGAGAAACATGTGTAATATTTTGTAAATTTAAATGTAATATATTAACTATTTATGATTCTATTCTTTACGATGCATGAAACTTCATATACATACCGTTTTTGAGCCTTCGGCGAAAAAACACCTTCCCTTCTTTTCATGCGTCATAAATAATATCCGTGTTCTCATATGATCAGTAACCAATCCTCGTAAAATTAATAACCAATAGATGTTTCCATTTGACGAAAGTATAACTCTTCAATAGCTATTTTTTGTGCCCTGTCACTATTTCTTCGAAACAATTTTCGAACGTCGATACTGGTACCCCCTTCTTTGCGTTGTTGATGTAGTATGATGTATGATGTTATGCTATGCGAATGATGTAATGATGTGATGCTATGCAAAGTGATATTTGCCGAAGGTCGACGTTTATTTTTCACTGTAAGCCTCCCTTAGGAGCTTCTTCGCCTTTTACTTCAGCGGAATCAGCGTTTATTTTTCGCTGTAAGCCTCCCTTAGGAGCTTCTTCGCCTTTTACTTTCAGCGGAATCAGCGTTTATTTTTCGCTGTAAGCCTCCCTTAGGAGCTTCTTCGCCTTTTACTTTCAGCGGAATCAGCATTTATTTTTCGTTGTAAGCTCTGCATTCCCTTCGGAACGACTTTTGAGCAAAAAACTTACATTGCGCTCCCTTGGGAACGACTTTTTGCTGCTTCGGCGAAATTACGCTGCGTTCCTTAGAACAAAATTTTTGACAATTCGAAGGTCCTCCTTGCCACCATAAATTCTTATGCTTCGGCAACTTAAGCCTGTGGAGAAGATATATTTTCATTATGGTAAAAAGCGAAACTGTTACAAGAGATTAAAAACGACAAAAAAGCACTTAAGCCTCCCATAAGTGTTCCTTATTAAAAAGAAAACAATACTAAATGCGAAAAACTGCTGTCTAGGTAGGATATTTCTCAGTAAATATGCTTCGACTCTGGCACAGTGCTATTGACTGTGCGAGCTTCGAATTCTTCTCTGAAGTCCCGTTGGAGGTGAGTGTGCTGACTCCCTTCTGGCTGCTGGCCGCGTTGCGTTGGTGGTGGAGGTAGAGGCTGTTGCCAAGATGCTTGGGGTTGGCTTGCCGAAGCAACAGAAGCTGTAGGGTGGTTGCCTACATATTCTAGAATGTAAGGCGAATGGTACGAAGCAGTATGCATGACTTGCTTCGGCTGACTCTGTTGTGCTGCAGCTTCTGCTATCTCCTTTTGCTTCTGGATGGTAACATAGCACATCCTGGTGGTATGGCCCTTGTCCTCACCACAGAATAGACAATAAATTTTCCTTGGCTGATCCCCAAATCTTCCTCCGAAGCCCCTGGCGCCTCTGCCCCTTGGAGCTGGCGGCCGGAAAGAGCTTTGCTGCTGCCCCGAAGCTGGCGAGTAGTACTGTGGCCTTTGCTGTTGACTCCCTCTATCATCACTCTGAGTAGAGTTGTGAATTGACCTGACATGCCTCGAATGGAATCTTCCTCCGAAGCCCCTAGTCATTTCAGAGAACCTGTATGCTTCCTCCCTTCTTTGGCGGAAGTCATTGTCAGCTCTAATATACTCGTCCATCTTCTAGAGCAGCTTCTCCAAAGTTTGAGGAGGCTTCCTGGCAAAGTATTGAGCTGAAGGTCCCGGCCGAAGCCCCTTAATCATGGCCTTAATGACAATTTCATTAGGCACTGTTGGTGCCTGTGCCCTCAGACGCAGGAACCTTCGGACATACGCCTGAAGGTATTCTTCGTGGTCCTGGGTGCACTGGAATAAAGCTTGAGCAGTGACCGGCTTCGTTTGAAACCCTTGGAAGCTGGTTATCAGCATGTCTTTCAGCTTTTGCCATGAGGTGATTGTTCCTGGCCGAAGAGAGGAGTACCAGGTTTGTGCAACACTCTTGACAGCCATGACGAAAGATTTTGCCATGACTGCAGTATTGCCACTATACGAAAATATGGTTGCTTCATAACTCATCAAAAATTGCTTCGGGTCTGAATGACCATCGTACATGGGGAGCTGGGGTGGCTTCTAAGACTGGGGCCAAGGTGTAGCCTGCAGTTATGTTGACAGAGGAGAAGTATCATCAAAAGCAAAATTTCCATGATGGAAATTTTCATACCAGTCGTCCTCGTTGTAAAAGCCCTCCTCATGAAGCTCTTTGTGCAGAGGCCTTCGATTGTGGTCTTCTTGAGCAAGATGACGCACTTCTTCAGAGGCTTCGTCTATCTGCCTTTGCAGGTCAGCTAGACGAGCCATCTTTTCCTTCTTCCGTTGGACCTATTGACGGAGCATCTCCAAATTTTGGATTTCCTGGTCCAAGTCATCCTCCGGAGGCGTTGGACTGGTGACCTTCCTCTTCTGGCTTCGGGCCTCCCTGAGAGAAAGGACATCCTGATTGGGATCCAGCGGCTGCAGGGTGGCAGCCCCTGTTGCTGAAGCTTTCTTTGGCAGCATGACGAAGGTGATGCTTGCCGAAGGTGTTCAAAACTCAAAAAATGGAAGTGAGTTCACCGGAGGTGGGCGCCAATGTTGGGGACTTGTTCTCAAATGCTAAGAGTTAAGAACAAGGCAACATAAAAAGTGTTAAATATTAAAATCCTTCGTCCTTCAAGACATTATATACCTTCGGATATAATGAATTCGGATGAAGGTTATGAAGGGAAAAACCTTCGTAGGCTCGATAGATAATAAAGAAGAATTTATATATCAAATATGAAGAATAACTTAGATATTATTATCAACTTATATTTATTTACATTATCATCCTCAAAATAACAAATCATAAATGTACCTTCGGATTAACGGAAAGTAAAGGTACAGGCGTGATGCAGAAAGCGAATGCTGAGTCAGCCTGAACAGTACGGGAGTACTGTTCATGTATTTATAGGCAAAGGACACAGCCCGTGTAGGATTACATTTGTGCCCTTTACATTTATCAATAACTCTATAGTAATTCTTCGGGGTCTAATTTGCCTTTTCATCTCTAAGCCGGTTCCCCTTCTTGCTATCATGCCGAAGCTTTTCTGCGCACAGCTTCGTGATCATCTTATCCTTCGTCATAATCGCTTTCCGCCTCGCTCAGGCTTCGTACTGACCATACTCTTGTATACTCATGACCCGATTCTAAAGATACCTGTTCACATATTCCACTTGGAAAACATTGTTAAATCATGTTTTTGAGGACCTTTGGAAGCCGAAGGCCCCCAACAGAAATACCTCTTGTTGATATGAAATTAGATATGCTTTTAACCGTTACTACTTGAAGACACGTTTTAATGTGTATTAGCAATTTATCCTTAACCATGTAGAGATGTTTTTGGTGTAAAATTTAAAACATGTAACCTACCGAGATATATTAGTCACCATAGTTGTTGTGTGGTATATCTTCCACTAGAGCTAACGTGGCATATATTATAGGAGGCTAAAACAATGTTAACATTAATTGTGTTTAGCTAGTGTATGTTGTATAGGTCTAATAAAGGCATAATAATAATAATAATAATAATAATAATAAATCAGAAAAAATATGGTCATGCCCACTTGAAATGGGAAAAAGTATGGTCACTCACTCGATAATAATAAATATAAAAAGCGCCTGATTTGGGCACACTCATAACCAGAAAACATCAAAGCTAAGAATAATTAAATAAGCCATGTTACAAGTCTTATGGATTGTAGTATTTAATCAAATAGGAAAATTTGTACACTAAACAACATTAACCCAACAAGTTGGCACCTCCTATCTAAAGTAACACATATTAGTTCATTCTGATTCAGTGGAAGTAAAAAACCCACAATATTCTTCTATAGCATTAGATGATCGGAAAACCTAAGCCTTGTCTAACTTTCTTCATCGAGTTATCACTACACCAAAAACATACACTTCCTATGATTTTTTAACTTCCTAGAGCTTTTATAACAAACCATAGGAAATAAATAACTTCCGAGAGCCAACTGGTAGCTCTAGGTAATAAACATAACTTCCTACGATATTTTATAAAAGTTGTAGGAAGTTAGCTTTCACATGCTGACCCGTGTGTGTGGTCAAACGAGCCGCTAACTTCCTACGACCTGCTCTAGAAAGTTAGCTTCTCCCGCTAACTTCTTACGACCTACTCTAGGAAGTAAGATTCTCCTGCTAACTTCCTACGGCCTCCTCTAGAAAGTTAGCTTTCAGTTGCTGATCCGCGGGTGCGGTCAAACCAGCCGCTAACTTTCTACGACCGCCTCTAGAAAGTTAGCTGCCCATGCTAACTTCCTACGGCCTCATCTAGGAAGTTAGCTTTCAGCTTTTGACCAGTCAAACAAAAAACTAACTTTCTAAGGCCTGCTCTAGAAAGTGAATTAACTTCTTAGAGTACATGTACAACATCTAGGAAGTTAAGTAACTTCCTACGACTTTACTCTAGGAAGTTATATTTTTATCTTAACCCGTGAATCTCCCTTATCTTCCCCTCACTATCCTTTCTCGCTCACGTTCCTCGCATCAATTGTCAGTGTGCACTAAAATATCAACACACATGCTGTCGAGACATGTTACCCTACGTCATGTTACCCAAAGCCTTGACACCGAGCAAAACATCTAAAAAAGAAATTAAGTCGTCCATGAGTCAAACATAATAGCTAAAGTAAAAAAAATCGGACGACCCGAACACCACCCAAAACACGTCGTCCACCTCCACGCCCGCCGTTTCCCGGTTCCCCAGCAGCCAAAACCCTAGAAACCTCCAGCCAGAGGGAGGAGTTCAAGAGAGAGAGAGTGTGTGTGAGAGAGAAAGAGAGGGAGCGGGAGAGCCGGAGAGGGGCTATGGAGAAGCTGGATAAGAGAAAGTTCGAGCAGCGATTAGAGCTCTGGGCGCTCCGCATCCCCCGTGAGCTCGCCTCCGCAGTTACCTGTCTCCTTTGCTCTGGGTAACGTTTCTCCCTTGTTCCAGGTTCCAATCCAATTAATCTGGTAGGAACAGGAAAAACGAACGGATAACTTAGTTATAGTATCTGTTGTGTCAACGACTAATTGGAGGCTCATTTCCCTTCCCCATATGTGATTTTAGTTATCTGCTCGACAAGCCAAGGGTTAAACCTGTAGTTGAGGACCCGAGGGCGACAAGAACCGGCTCGTCATACTTCCAAGTTGGGAAAATACAAACTAAGTATCACAACGTTTTGTGTAGATTGTATCAAGGAAGAAGGTTTGGACAAACAGAATGATGACATGAATCGAGATATCAAAAAGCAAAAGAAAAAGTTGAAGAAGTTGCTGGATAAGGTTAAACTTCTGTTCACCAAAAGACCTGGCATACTCATTTTAAATTATCAATGTTCTTACAATTACAGGTTGTCCGCTCAATAGTTTCTTCTTGCCATCATAGAAAACATTTTACAACTTCCATTTAATGGGTCTTATGTTTGTATGCCATTTTCTTTACATAAAGGTTTTCAGCATACAGAGCTCATCATATAATGTTAATGGGGCCTAGAAGAAAATTTGTGCACAGAAAAATGTTGGCGAAATTTCTGTAGGCTATAGCTGATAGTATTAATTGTATCATAGTGTGACACCCCAGTGTCACCTAGGGTTACTCTTAAAATGCGAAACAAAGACCCATCATTTTATGTGAACCAAAGTGTGCATGAGCATCAAATTAACTTAAGAATAAAGAATTCACCAAGCATATACTTAAAAGTATCATGATCACAACAAATGGGTCTTTCAAAAATGTATTAATGTTGTAACCCTAATATAAACCCTAAGTGAGCCCCATGAGCAAAATTCAAAAAATTTAAAATTGTGACTTGAACCAATTATAAAAATTGAAGTATATTTAATAAGCAACAAGAAAGGTTGAGAAAGCTTAGCCAAAATAACTCAAATAAAACCCCAAATCAAGCTTCTCATGTGGGGACTTAATGGGAATTCTGAATTTCAGAATTCTGAAATTCAAACCTTGAGCCAAAGATCAGGGATATTCACCTTGAACCCTAACTCGAATCCTAATGGCCCCATTAACAAAAATGTGCCTAATTAACCCCTCTGTCATGTGCCAGGAGATGGCATTGGGACGCGTGCCTCGGACACGTCAAACCAGAGATTTTCTCCCTGTGTATGGCAGTGAGACAAACAGGATTTCTCCCCTCTCTATCTCCTAATCCAGTCACCGAAACTTGCTAGCCTCCACACACAAACGACAAAGGGACCTGAGAGGAATAGATCTCTCAACAGGATCGTGGCCTTAATCTCAAAGATTTGGGCCCAATCCGTGTTTGAACTTGACCTCTCTCTGTGCTGCCTCGTGCTCGACGCTGTGCCAGGCGCCAGAGCGCGCACTGGCGTTCGCCGCGCACGCCCCAAGCGCATGTCAGAGCCCCGCCCTCGGCCGTGCTTGCCCGCGCCTATAAAGCCTCCCCGGGCGCGCCTCACTTCACCCCGCGCTCACCTTCACCGGCCAGCCACCTCTCCTTAGCTCCGGCGAGCTCATTTCCGCCCGCCATTGTCGCTAGAGCTTCGGCCACCGTGGCCAGCCCACTCTAGCCACCCCCAAGTCGGGCCAGTGCTTCGGCTAGCTCCGCCAGTGGCCCGTGAAGCTTTCCAAGCCCTCGGACCAGGCCGGACTTCACCGGAGGCCCGAGATCGACCTCACCGGACTTCGGTCTTTCGCCGCCGCGCGTGGGCAGAGCTAACCGGTGAGTCTCCGCCCAATTCCTTGCACCCATATCTTCTCTGGCATCCCGTGAACCTCTCTGACCCGTCCAATTGAACTATCTCGCCGTGAGCAGGCCGGACTCCTCGCCGCCGACGAGCATCCCCGCCTGCGCACGTGGACCGGCCAACTCCGGCCATCCCCGACGGCGACCCGCACATCGCTGTGATCCCCGAGACCTCCCCTACGTCCTCGACCACTTCACCGGAGCAATCTCGCCGCCGGTAAGCCCCTCCGCCCTTTCTTCCGCCGCGGTTACCGTTTAAGTTAGAAGGACCTCGGGTTAGGATTTGTAGAACCCGAGAGGTTTTCTGTAACATCAGTGACCCATATGAATAGTAGCCCAGGGACTGATCCGCGAAGAAAACTTAAAATACCCGCCAGGGACCCCAGTGCAAAGTGGTTTTCCATTAAATCAATTCTGTTAATCTTTTAAAATGACCAGAGAACTTAGAAAACCCATAACTTGATGAATTCTTAATAAAAAGTTGTCAAACTAATTTTGCTAAATCCTAAATATTATGATCTATCATTTAAAAATGATAAACCCTATGCTTTCTATTCTGAATTTTTGAGTTAAAAATTAAAAACAGAAACCTACCAAACCTAGTTTAATTAAGGAAAATTAGTTTTTCTTCTGTACTAAACTTAAGAAAATTTGTGGGTATTCAAACCTCATCTAGACATTGTTTAAAAATAGTAGGAACCCCAGTATTGAAAAATATGATGTAGATATTCATTTAAAGCTATTTTGCCCAAAACTTAGAAAAAAATCAGAAAGGCATTAGAAATTAATGAACAGTGATTAAAATTATTTTTCCTAGTTTGCTTATGTAACAGAGAACCTAGGAAAAATAGGGAGACCATTAGTCCAGATCAGTTTTAAATTAGAATGCTTTATTTAGCCTTATTTGAACTGAAAACAATTATTAGAATTACAAAACTATACCCCAAAATAGATAATAAAAATCTAGTGAACTTACAACCACCAGAGCCCCACTACAAAAATAAAGAACACCTCAGCCCAACTTTTTAAGTAACGAAAATGAATATAAAATGCTAATGAGGCATTTTCCAAATAAATCATGAACAACCCCTAATAATGTGATAATGGGCAACCAAAAATTAGCTAAGTCCATAATGAGATAAACCACCAGAGAAAAATGCAAACCCCTGAAAAAGAAGCAAACTCCTACCTATTGCTAAGGATTTATGAGAAAGGCCACTTAATTCAAATAATGCATACCACCCCTTCCATTAAGCAAAAAGATGCCAAACTTCAGAATAATTGCTCTTGCACAAAACAATAACTAAGAAAAATAAGAACTCTAGTGTTTGATATTTTTCAAATATAGTGGTAGTAGAAAGCACCCATTTGGCTAGAAAATTGAGAAAACCATAGTAAAATAACTAAAGGGTATTAATGACTAGAAATTTGCACCAAGTCATGTTATAACCCCTAAAAGCCAGCAAAAATAAGTTTAATAGAACTACCCACTGTTAAATAATAGTTGTAGTTCAAAGCACCCCTTCTACCCTAGAATTTAATAATTTTGTCCAGAGAAAACTATTCACTTTCTGATCCCCACATTTTGAAACAGAGAAACATGCACCAGTGCTAAGCCACTGTAATTTTTGCAGAATTTTTAGAATTTTATAAAAGCAACTTGTAGTTCAAACCTACTCCAAAACTTTTAAGAGAATAAAAGAAAAGGAAAGAAGAAATAAACCTCACCCCAATAAGCCTATCTTGAATACTTATCAATTCTCCCTAAGATTTAAAAAGAATTTAGTGGAACCCCAAAAAAATAAACCTACCACTTACCATAGATAAAGTTGATCCAATTCTACCAAGTATACCACCCAAGGGTCTTACATAGGTAAAGTTAACCTTGTTTAACTCAAGTAGATCATCCACCGTCAAAAGTTGTAATTTCTAAAAGTACATATCATATCATGCATGTATTTTACGCATTGTATTCATTAGATTGTAATCTTGCCGACGGAGAGTACGTGCTCATCCCCGAGCAAGGACCTGTCCAAGAGGAGGACCAGGAGCAGGCTTCAGAGGCTGCTAGTGAGGATCTCCCCGCAGCCCCAGCAATTGAAGGCAAGCCCCAGTTTTATACATAACCTGTTAATTATGCTATTTTACTACACTTAATGCTTGTAGGATTGTAATGTGCACTTAAGTGTAGGAGTTGCTTGAAACCTCTAGTTGCATGAACTTAGGATTCCTTTTTGAGATAAATACTAGTATGCTAGGTCGAGTAGCTGCTTGCTAATCAGGATCTCGGTAGAAGTCGAGTGATTTTTCTAGCACTCGCGCGAGGTCAGGAATTGATTGTATTCATCTTGATAATGGGATATATGTTGGTCTATGGACTTGGATCCAGGGAGGATGCCTTGTCCATGAGACGGGAAAAGGAATTAAGGATTAATGTGTGGATACCTGAGTCAAGCTTTATAACGTACTAAGCACATGCCAAGAAAAATGGTAACCGGTAAACCTAGTACCTGAGTGAAGCCGGGCGCGGACTTTATCCCTCATGCGACCTGAGACTGGGTCTCCCATGCTAGCTATGGTGGGTACAAGTGCGGTCACTGCACGGCGGCAGCCGGAGTCAGTGGAGCATTGTATGCCAAGGCGGTGAGGCCTAGACGCGAACGGGGAATCGATGGGGACGGTTGTCATGTGTGGGGTCGGAGTACCCTGATATGCCGTGTGTTTAGGTTTACCTTGCAAGGTTAAAACTCGATTCGAATCGTCTGCTTCTCGCAGCTAATGAGACTGCTTGACCCCTTGTACTGCATCGAGTAAGAAGTGAAATGAGGTTACATGAGATAACTTGTTGATTGAACTAAATGCTTGTCACCATGTATGCTTAGAAGGAGCAAATCTAGCTAAGCAAATGATGATAGAATCTGAAAAGCTAAAAATTGATTTTAGAAACAGCTAGTGCTTTTGGCAAACCAAATCCCTCAGCCAAACAGCTGCATAGTCTAGAGGTAGAGGAGTAGACTCCTCACACCGGTTAAGTCTAGCTGAGTATTAGTATACTCAGCCTTGCTTGTGGCACGATTTTTGTAGGTACCATTCAGGAAATGGTTGATGGTGTGACTTGGCCTACCACCCTGCCACCGGGTTGGACGGTCGAGTGGGATGTTGCTCAGGCAGGAGAGGAGCACGAGGAGTAGTGGGCTACACCTTGCCCAATTCCTCGGTACCGACGACATCGATTATCCGCTGCACTTTATTTTGTGAACTCTTATTTGCTACTCGAAAACTTCGATTTATGTAATAACTCAATACTTAACTTGAGGATTCCTGTTTTATTGTATTTCTTTTGTGACCCACCTTCGAGTGAGATTGTGGAATTTGATCCTGGTTAAGTGGCTCTATCAGACTAGATCTGAGGGACTGACGGGTTATTCCGATTTAAGTGTGTTACGGCCCCTGATGCGTGACTTAGGCACTTAAGCTGGAATAATTCGGGCGGTTCTGCCACAGCTGGTATCGGAGCAAATTCCACCATAGAGAAGGAGAATAAACCATGAATACCAATTTTCAAAATCTAAAACTTGCCTAGAAACTGCTACAAATCGTCAGGACTAGACCGCTAGACCTAGGACGAAAGGCTTTAGACATAGAGGGAGAAATAGGTGGCTAATTGATTAGGCCCCGTGGGCCAGTACTTATATTTTTATGGATGCCCTAAAAGGCACCCTATTTTCTTTTGAGAGGCAACATTACTTCCAGCATGCATGCATTATAAAACACAAAGAGGAATTAAAAAAAATATTTTGAGCTAACCCACTTTCTTTAAAACCATCCAGGCTCTCTATTTCTTTTTTCCTTCCACCATAATCTTTACCTTTGATTCCCTTCTGCAGATGAATTCACCCACCCCCGCCAGTGGAGGAGACTCTCGTTTCAGTTCTGACTTCCTTTCTCGCGATGGTTTTCCTTCCATCTTGTGGGAAGTGCTTAACTCTGCCGGTTACCCTACGCCCCCTTTGTAAACGGTGCAGTTGTATGAGGAGCATCGGGTACATCGTTGTCGGGTCTGGCTGACTTTGGAGGCTCATCCCCTTCAGCCGGGTTGGCGTTCTCTTGATCCTAAGACAATTGGACTCAGGACAGATGACACAGTTGAAGCAGCAGCCATGAAAACTCTGACGACTTTCTGTGGCTACCATCCCCTAGAGATGGTGATGCACCCCTTGGGACTCTTCCCTGCTGAGAAGAAGGATGATCCCATGTGGTGTAACCGCGTGAGCCATGTGAAGGATGTGTGGGCGATGTATCCTGACCTGGTTGGGAGGGTCACTGTTCAGTGCATGAGTGCGTTGTACCGCCTTCAGGCCCTTCAGAGCGATGCTATGGCACTCCTTGCTAACACAGCTCGAACTACCAAGCTCACTCTCGACAGTCGAGAAGATTTTGTGGTCGATCTATCCACCGAGTTGGTAGAGAAGGATCTGCAGGTGGAGAGGCTGAGCCAGCGCATTACCACCTTGGAGCAGCAGGTGGAGATCCGGGACAACACTATTGATGTCTTGGAGAACCAGCTTCACGATGTGTAGAGGGAACTCGAAGAAGCGAATGACCACTTGGACATGCACCACCTGGAGATGGAGGCCAATGAAGCAGGAAGCGAGGGAGAAGAGGCTCCCGAGGAGCTAGGACCAGCCCCTGGTGCCAATGGGACTACCTCCGCGATGCCTCCATCCCCCGTATCCAGTGTCGCTTCCACCGCTCAGGGTTAAGCAGTCACTTCGACACTTTTAGGCGGATAGAAACCTATGCAAGCTTAGTTAATATCAGATTTTGGACTAGGCTTATGGGTACTTTTCTCCTAATTGATGTAACCCTATGAACTTTTGAAATCTGTGGGATATTTGTCACCATGTTATCTTCATTTCGAATCTAATATTATGATTATGGCATTTTTTCCTTCCATATGAGATGATATCTTGTCGTTCGAAACTGTGAGTTGGGATAACAATGGCGGCAATCTCTGTTTTCAGATGGCAGCTAGGCAGCATCGCGGGCATAACGAGCAGGTTCCCCCGCCACCTCCTCCAGCTCCCACAGTGCAGGAGCTGATGGCCCAGCAGAATGAGATTCTGCGACAGCTCTTGCAGCGCCAGCCCCACCCTTAGCAGCATGGTGGAGGCCAACATTAGCGACCTCCGCCTATGGCAACTTACCAGGAGTTTCTGAGCACGCAGCCGCCCTTGTTCACCAAGGCAGAGGATCCGTTGGACGCCTACGTATGGCTTCGCGTCGTCGAGTCCAAGTTTCCCCTCCTCACGGGAGACTGCCCTGATGCTACCAAGACCCGCTTCGTCGCGCAGCAGCTTCGTGGATCTGCTCGGACTTGGTGGGATCACTTCCGTGCTATGCTCCCCGCTGATCGTGAAGTGTCTTGGGAGGAATTCAAGACTGCCTTCAGAGGACACCACATCCCAGCTGGCATTCTTGATCGGAAGTTGAATGAATTTCTGGCCCTTAATCAAGGAACCCGCATGGTACTGCAGTATGCGCAAGCCTTCAACGACTTATGCCAGTATGCAGGGTATCATGCTGATTCTGATGAGAAGAAGAGGGATCGCTTCCACAGGGGTCTCAATACCAAGTTGCGGGAACGACTCAACACTGTCCGGGCTAATAGCTTTAATGAGTTGGTCAACATGGCCATCTCCCAGAAGGATTGCATTGTTGCTCACCGGGCAGAGAAGAAGAGAAAGGCACCAATGGCAGCACCATCCGCTCAGGCTCAGAGGTTCCGGATTGTTTCTCACAATCAGAGCAGGGGTTTTCAGCAGCAGGTAGGTAGATGGGTGATCAGGCCACCTCAGCAGCAGCAGCAGCCGGCACCCAACCGCTACCCAGCTCCCGCCGCAAGGAACAATCAGCCTCCGCAGCAGCAGCAGTTCCGCCAGGGCAATGGGAACAAGTGTTTCACTTGTGGCAATGTGGGCGACTATGCCAAGAATTGTCCCAGGAACCAGCAGAGGCAGATGCCAGCACCAAATCAAGACAAGGGAAGAAAGCAGAAGGTGCAAGTCAAGCAAGGAAAGCTCAACTTCACTACTCTGGAGGAAGTACCTGAAGGAGCTCCTATCATGACCGGTATCTTTTCAGTTTATAATCAACCTGCTTTAATTCTGTTTGATTCTGGTGCATCTCATAGTTTCATTAGCCAAAAGTTCAGTGCTAGATGTAAACTGCCATTCTCTCGCTCAAAAGGGTCATTCATGATAGTCACACCTGGGGGTAAAATTGCAACTAATCAATTAAACCAAAGTGTGCCTATTCAACTGGGAAGCCACATTGTCAAAACCACTCTTCTTGTGTTGGGATTGGAAAATGTGGATATTATTCTGGGAGCTAATTGGATGACCATGCACCAAGTTGTGCTTGATGTAGCCAGCCGTACCGTGGAAGTTAATTCTCCGTTCTGCGGGAACTTCACCTTAATTCTGCCTAGTCAAGGTTCTACTCAGTCATGTGCTTTTTCTATGATGGAGTTACCTCTGAAGAAGATCCCAGTGGTCTGTGAGTATGCAGATGTCTTCCCTGATGAATTGCCAGGAATGCCACCGGACCGGGATATTGAATTCGCCATCGAGTTGCAACCGGGAACGGCCCCATTTTCCAAGAGGCCCTACCGAATGCCACCCGCTGAGTTGGCAGAGTTGAAGAAGCAATTGCAAGAGTTGCTGGACAAGGGATTTATTCGCCCAAGTACTTCGCCTTGGGGATGTCCAGCACTGTTTGTGAAGAAGAAGGATGAAAGCTTGAGGCTGTGTATAGATTACCGTCCTCTTAATGCGGTAACTATCAAGAACAAGTATCCTTTGCCTCGTATTGATGTTCTTTTTGACCAATTGGTCGGGGCCAAGGTATTTTCCAAGATAGACCTTCGCTCTGGCTACCATCAGATCAAGATACGAGCAAGTGATATTCCGAAGACGACATTCTCGACCAGATATGGGCTATATGAATTCTTGGTGATGTCATTCGGGCTGACAAATGCACCAGCATATTTCATGTATCTGATGAATTCTGTTTTCATGCCAGAATTGGACAAGTTTGTAGTGGTTTTCATCGATGACATTTTGGTGTACTCAAAGAACGAAGAAGAACATGCCGGGCATTTGCATGTAGTGCTTCAACGTCTGCGAGAGCACCACCTTTATGCCATGTTATCCAAGTGTGATTTTTGGCTGAAGGAAATCAAATTCTTGGGTCACACTGTCTCTCAGGCTGGAATAGCTTTAGATCCTGATAAAGTGCAAGAGGTGATGAACTGGAAGCCACCGACAACTGTCCGTCAGATTCGGAGTTTTATGGGATTAGCTGGTTATTACCGAAGATTTATCCCGGACTTCTCTCGAATTGCGAAGCCTATAACTGAGTTGCTGAAGAAAGAAGTCAAATTTGTTTGGAGTCAGAAGTGCGAAGATGCCTTCCATGCATTAAGGCAGCATCTGACCACAGCACCAGTATTGGTGCAACCCGACAATAGCAAGCCTTTTGATGTATATTGCGATGCCTCTGGCACCGGGCTAGGTTGTGTCTTGATGCAAGACAACCGAGTCATTGCTTATGCCTCAAGAGCACTCAGGCCTCATGAGCAAAACTATCCCACTCATGACCTCGAGTTGGCAGCAGTGGTTCATGCATTAAAGATGTGGATGCATTACTTAATGGGAACCCATTGCAACATCTTCACCGATCATAAGAGCCTTAAGTACATTTTTACTCAGGCCGATCTCAACATGAGGCAGAGAAGATGTCTAGAGCTGATCAAGGATTATGACCTAGAGGTACATTATCACCCATGAAAAGCTAATTGGTAGCAGATGCCTTGAGTCGGAAGATGCAATGCAATTGTATTCTGATGGATTCTCGCATTAACACCTTGTGTGATGAGTTGAGCAAGATGCAAATTGAAGTGATTCCTTCTAATTCTTTGTCTCACATTTCTATTGAGCCAGCTTTGCAAGACCAGATTATCATGGCCCAGCTCAGTGACAAGGGAGTGTAAATTATCAAGAAGAATCTCCATCAGAAGGTTGAGAAGTATAATTGTTTCCGCCAGGATGAAAAGGGTGTGTTATGGTTTAAAAGCAGATTGGTGATTCCTAAGGACTAGGATCTCAAGAGGAAAATCTTGGATGAGGCTCATCTCTCCAAATTCTCTATGCATCCGGGAAGCACCAAGATGTACCATGATCTGAAGCCTTTGTACTGGTGGACCAGAATGAAGAGGGAAATAGCCCAGTATGAATTAGAATGTGACACTTGTCAGAGGATAAAAGCAAGCCACTTGAAGTCAGCTGGAGCTTTGCAACCCCTGTCCATACCTTCGTGGAAGTGGGATGACATCAGCATGGATTTCATTGTGGGTCTGCCCAACACCTCTCGTCATCATGATTCAATTTGGCTTATTGTGGACCGATTGACAAAAGTGGCACATTTTCTTCCTATGCACACCACTGATAAGGCTCAAAAGTCTGCAGAATTGTATATTGACCGGATCGTGTGTTTGCACGGATTACCTCGGACCATTGTTTCTGACCGAGGAGCCCAATTTGTTGCCAGATTTTGGGAACAATTGCAAGAGTCTTTGGGGACCAAGCTAATCAGGACTTCAGCTTACCACCCACAGACTGATGGTCAGATGGAAAGGGTAAACCAAATTCTGGAGGATATGCTGAGAGCTTGTGCGATCGATTATGGCAAGAACTAGGATAAGCACCTCTCCTTGGTAGAGTTTGCTTATAACAATAGTTATCAATCCAGCCTAAAGATGGCCCCCTTTGAAGCTCTCTATGGAAGAAGGTGCAGAACACCACTCAATTGGTCTCAACCTGGAGAAAGAGAAGTTTTTGGACCTGACTTAGTGACTGAAGCCAAAAGGAAGGTCAAACTAATCAGGAAGAATCTAGAAGCTGCTCAGGCCAGGCAGAAGAGTTACCATGATAAAAGAAGGAAACCTCTCCAGTTCGAGGTGGGAAGTTTTGTATTCCTTAAGGTATCACCCACCAAGGGAGTGCAGAGGTTTGGGATCAAAGGCAAGCTAGCCCCTCGTTACATTGGACCTTATGAGATCATAGAAGCATGTGGACCCATGGCATACAAGCTGAAGTTACCTTCAAAAATGTCTGCCATTCACGATGTATTCCATGTATCTCAGTTGAAGAAGTGTGTTCGATTGCCGACTGAAATCTTAGCAGAGCCAGAATTGGAGATAGAGCCAGATCTATCGTACCAAGAGTACCCCTCCAAGATTCTGGATTGCAAGGAAAGATCAACTCGGGCTAAATCGATCAAGATGTACAAGGTCCAGTGGAGTAATCACTCAGAGGAAGAAGCTACTTGGGAAACCGAGGAATTCTTGAGATCCAACTTCCCCGATTGCCTACCTAAGGAAGCTGGTACGTAATCACCCCCAACCCCTCCTCCTGCCCTTCGAATCTAATTTCCAAAAATAAGGTCTTAATTCAGAATGAAGTAACTATGAAGTAAAACTTAAAAAGGGCTTCCTTCTAAAGTTGCAAAGTGAATGACATTCGAAGAGCAGTTTTACCCTAATAAAAACAATAATCACCCATTTCCTATAAGTCTCACCCTTCGCTTCACCCTGGGAGGACTCTGGCCCGAATCTCGGGAGGAGATTCCTTTAAGGGGGGAAGGCTGTGACACCCCAGTGTCACCTAGGGTTACTCTTAAAATGCCAAACCAAGACCCATCATTTTATGTGAACCAAAGTGTGCATGAGCATCAAATTAACTTAAGAATAAAGAATTCACCAAGCATATACTTAAAAGTATCATGATCACAACAAATGGGTCTTTCAAAAAGGTATTAATGTTGTAACCCTAATATAAACCCTAAGTGAGCCCCATGAGCAAAATTCAAGAAAATAAGGAAAAAGGGCATGAAAAATTTAAAATTGTGACTTGAGCCAATTATAAAAATTGAAGTATATTTAATAAGCAACAAGAAAGGTTGAGAAAGCTTAGCCAAAATAACTCAAATAAAACCCCAAATCAAGCTTCTCATGTGGGGACTTAATGGGAATTCTGAATTTCAGAATTCTGAAATTCAGACCTTAAGCCAAAGATCAGGGATGTTCACCTTGATCCCTAACTCGAATCCTAATGGCCCCATTAACAAAAATGTGCCTAATTAACCCCTCTGTCATGTGCCAGGAGATGGCATTGGGACGCGTGCCTCGGACACGTCAAACTAGAGATTTTCTCCCTGTGTGTGGCAATGAGACAAACAGGATTTCTCCCCTCTCTATCTCCTAATCCAGTCAGCGAAACTTGCTAGCCTCCACACACAAACGACAAAGGGACCTGAGAGGAAGAGATCTCTCAATGGGATCGTGGCCTTAATCTCAAAGATTTGGGCCCAATCCGCATTTGAACTTGACCTCTCTCTTTGCTGCCTCGTGCTCGACGCTGTGCCAGGTGCCAGAGCGCGCACTGGCGTTCGCCGCGCACGCCCCGAGCGCATGTCAGAGCCCCACCCTCGGCCGTGCTCGCCCGCGCCTATAAAGCCTCCCCGGGCGCGCCTCACTTCACCCCGCGCTCACCTTCACCGGCCAGCCACCTCTCCTTAGCTCCGGCGAGCTCATTTCCGCCCGCCATTGCCGCCAGAGCTTCAGCCACCGTGGCCAGCCCACTCCAGCCACCCCCAAGTCGGGCCAGTGCTTCGGCTAGCTCCGCCAGTGGCCCGTGAAGCTTTCCAAGCCCTCGGACCAGGCCTGACTTCACCGGAGGCCCGAGATCGACCTCACCGGACTTCAGTCTTTCGCCGCCGCGCGTGGACAAAGCTAACCGGTGAGTCTCCGCCCAATTCCTTGCAGCCATATCTTCTCTGGCATCCCATGAACCTCTTTGACACGACCAATTGAACTATCTCGCTGTGAGCAGGCCGGACTCCTCGCCGCCGACGAGCATCCCCGCCTGCGCACGTGGACCGGCCAACTCCGGCCATCCCCGACGGCAACCCGCACATCGCTGTGATCCCCGAGACCTCCCCTACGTCCTCGACCACTTCCCTGGAGCAATCTCGCCGCCGGTAAGCCCCTCCGCCCTTTCTTCCGTCGCGGTTACTGTTTAAGTTAAGAGAAGGACCTCGGGTTAGGATTTGTAGAACCCGAGAGGTTTTCTGTAACGTCAGTGACCCATGTGAATAGTAGCCCAGGGACTGATCCGCGAAGAAAACTTAAAATACCCGCCAGGGACCCCAGTGCAAAGTGGTTTTCCATTAAATCAATTCTGTTAATCTTTTAAAATGACCAGAGAACTTAGAAAACCCATAACTTGATGAATTCTTAATAAAAAGTTGTCAAACTAATTTTGCTAAATCCTAAATATTATGATCTATCATTTAAAAATGATAAACCCTATGCTTTCTATTCTGAATTTTTGAGTTAAAAATTAAAAACAGAAACCTACCAAACCTAGTTTAATTAAGGAAAATTAGTTTTTCTTCTGTACTAAACTTAAGAAAATTTGTGGGTATTCAAACCTCATCTAGACACTGTTTAAAAATAGTAGGAACCCCAGTATTGAAAAATATGATGTAGATATTCATTTAAAGCTATTTTGCCCAAAACTTAGAAAAAAATCAGAAAGGCATTAGACATTAATGAACAGTGATTAAAATTATTTTTCCTAGTTTGCTTATGTAACAGAGAACCTAGGAAAAATAGGGAGACCATTAGTCCAGATTAGTTTTAAATTAGAATGCTTTATTTAGCCTTATTTGAATTGAAAAACAATTATTAGAATTACAAAACTATACCCCAAAATAGATAATAAAAATCCAGTGGACTTATAACCACCAGAGCCCCACTACAAAAATAAAGAACACCTCAGCCCAACTTTTTAAGTAAGGAAAATGAATATAAAATGCTAATGAGGCATTTTCCAAATAAATCATGAATAACCCCTAATAATGTGATAATGGGCAACCAAAAATTAGCTAAGTCCATAATGAGATAAACCACCAGAGAAAAATGCAAACCCCTGAAAAAGAAGCAAACTCCTACCTATTGCTAAGGATTTATGAGAAAGGCCACTTAATTCAAATAATGCATACCACCCTTTCCCTTAAGCAAAAAGATGCCAAACATCAGAATAATTGCTCTTGCACAAAACAATAACTAAGAAAAATAAAAACTCTGTTGTTTGATATTTTTCAAATATAGTGGTAGTAGAAAGCACCCATTTGGCTAGAAACTTGAGAAAACCATAGTAAAATAACTAAAGGATATTAATGACTAGAAATTTGTACCAAGTCATGTTATAACCCCTAAAAGCCAGCAAAAATAAGTTTTATAGAACTACCCACTGTTAAATAATAGTTGTAGTTCAAAGCACCCCTTCTGCCCTAGAATTTAATAATTTTGTCCAGAGAAAACTATTCACTTTCTGATCCCCAAATTTTGAAACAGAGAAACATGCACCAGTGCCAAGCCACTGTAATTTTTGCAGAATTTTTAGAATTTTATAAAAGCAACTTGTAGTTCAAACCTACTCCAAAACTTTTAAGAGAATAAAAGAAAAGGAAAGAAGAAATAAACCTCACCCCAATAAGCCTATCTTGAATACTTATCAATTCTCCCTAAGATTTAAAAAGAATTCAGTGGAACCCCAAAAAAATAAACCTACCACTTACCATAGATAAAGTTGACCCAATTCTACCAAGTATACCACCCAAGGGTCTTACATAGGTAAAGTTAACCTTGTTTAACTCAAGTAGATCATCCACCGTCAAAAGTTGTAATTTCTAAAAGTACATATCATATCATGCATGTATCTTACGCATTGCATTCATTAGATTGTAATCTTGCCGACGGAGAGTACGTGCTCATCCCCGAGCAAGGACCTATCCAAGAGGAGGACCAGGAGCAGGCTTCAGAGGCTGCAAGTGAGGATCTCCCCGCAGCCCCAGCAATTGAAGGCAAGCTCCGGTTTTATGCATAACCTGTTAATTATGCTATTTTACTACACTTAATGCTTGTAGGATTGTAATGTGCACTTAAGTGTAGGAGTTGCTTGAAACCTCTAGTTGCATGAACTTAGGATTCCTTTTTGAGATGAATACTAGTATGCTAGGTCGAGTAGCTGCTTGCTAATCAGGATCTCGGTAGAAGTCGAGTGATTTTTCTAGCACTCGCGCGAGGTCAGGAATTGATTGTATTCATCTTGATAACGGGATATATGTTGGTCTATGGACTTGGATCCAGGGAGGATGCCTTGTCCATGAGACGGGAAAAGGAATTAAGGATTAATGTGTGGATACCTGAGTCAAGCTTTTGAACGTACTAAGCATATGCCGGGAAAAATGGTAACCGGTAAACCTAGTACCTGAGTGAAGCCGGGCGCGGACTTTATCCCTCATGCGACCTGAGACTGGGTCTCCCATGCTAGCTATGGTGGGTACAAGTGCGGTCACTGCACGGCGGCAGCCGGGGTCAGTGGAGCATTGTATGCCAAGGCGGTGAGGCCTGGACGCGAACGGGGAATCGATGGGGACGGTTGTCATGTGTGGGGTCGGAGTACCCTGACATGCCGTGTGTTTAGGTTTACCTTGCAAGGTTAAAACTCGATTCGAATCGTCTGCTTCTCGCAGCTAATGAGACTGCTTGACCCCTTGTACTGCATCGAGTAAGAAGTGAAATGAGGTTACATGAGATAACTTGTTGATTGAACTAAATGCTTGTCACCATGTATGCTTAGAAGGAGCAAATCTAGCTAAGCAAATGATGATAGAATCTGAAAAGCTAAAAATTGATTTTAGAAACAGCTAGTGCTTTTGGCAAACCAAATCCCTCAGCCAAACAGCTGCATAGTCTAGAGGTAGAGGAGTAGACTCCTCAGACTGGTTAAGTCTAGCTGAGTATTAGTATACTCAGCCTTGCTTGTGGCACAATTTTTGCAGGTACCATTCAGGAAATGGTTGATGGTGTGACTTGGCCTACCACCCTGCCACCGGGTTGGACGGTCGAGTGGGATGTTGCTCCGGCAGGAGAGGAGCACGAGGAGTAGTGGGCTAGGCCTTGCCCAATTCCTCGGTACCGACGACATCGATTATCCGCTGCACTTTATTTTGTGAACTCTTATTTGCTACTCGAAAACTCCGATTTATGTAATAACTCAATACTTAACTTGAGGATTCCTGTTTTATTGTATTTCTTCTGTGACTCACCTTCGAGTGAGATTGTGGAATTTGATCCTGGTTAAGTGGCTCTATCAGACTAGATCTGAGGGACTCACGGGTTATTCCGATTTAAGTGTGTTACGGCCCCTGAGGCGTGACTTAGGCACTTAAGCTGGAATAATTCGGGCAGTTCTGCCACACATAGTATGTAACTGTATACTTTCTGCTCAATCGATTGGGTAAGCTACTAAGCTCATTTTTAGATTAGGTCAGCTCAGCTCTGAACTTCTGGACCTGTTCATTTAATAAAGTAGTAATTGAAGTGCACCCAGTGTGTGTATTTTTAGACACAGTTTGTGGTTGTAGTTATGTAGAGATTCTATCCTAATCCATGAGTTTTTGATGTCACGATCTATGCAAGGTGCTTCGAATTATCTGCGACTGTCAAATAAGAAACATATATGAAATGCTAGTACAATTTAAGTGAAATTCTAGGGTTGTGATGTACATTGCTTATAGTGATTTCAATATAGATTTTAAATATATTGTAGGACCCTGAATTTGCAAATTTTCTCAAAAAATGGCAGTCGGATTTTAAAATGCTCCAGAAGTAAAGGAGTAAGTATCAGTAGTTGTTCTTTTTGCTTCTGCAGAACGCAGATACACTTTTTGCATGTTCTGTTTACACTGTTAAATAAACTTGATCTCACCAGTTTATTTTTGTTTTGTTATGTCTAATTTTAAATTTCCAATAAGATTCTGATGAAGAGGGTATGAATTCTATGGATGATGACGATGACTCCAATGATGGGAATTTACCAAATGCTAAGGTCCTTACAAGACAGACGATAAGTGAATGGTGCCAGTTAGTATCAAAGGAACCTAAAGCACCTGCCTTGCGTAATCTACTAAATGCTTTTCGAGATGCTTGTCGATATGGTGTTCACTCTGATGGGCCCTTGATGCAGAGATTTTAATGTGCCAGGGTGTTTTATCAAATAATAATGTTTGTTCTTTCTGAGTCGGACAACATTTTCCGTGCTCTTTTGGAAATTCAAGATGACGTTAACAAAGGAAAAATTATGAATCTGAGAAATTCAAAGAAATGGCTAACTGTTGATCCTCTCATAAAGTCCTACCTATCAAGTTCTCTTGATCTTCTTAGTCAACTTACAGACAACAAGATACTTGCCTTTGTTTTGACTCGGTTGAGGGTATCAGTGGTCGTTTTTTCTGCATATCCATCAACATCAAGTAGGCTTATCAAGGTACTGCTATCTTGTGATGATGTTACTTGCTTACAGTGTAATTCAGTTTTGCATGTTTATTTATTACGAATTTAGTTCATGTCAAAATCTAGTTGACCCAACTGTATTGCTATTATGAAATGAATTCATGTATTAACGAAGGCAATATGTTTATTTTAGATATACTCTTAACTTAGGGATCTTCGAGTTAGGACGTGGAGACACATGGTTCTGTTTCTGGCAAAACTCTATTACATGAAATTTTGATTGTAACAGGCTTGAATGCATCACCTTAGTCATCAGTTCCTAGTATATATTAGGAATGAATGCTAATTTTTATGTTCGGTCCTGTTGTTGGCTAGGTAGACTGTTATTATTATACAAAAATTGTGAATGTAATAACCTAATAGGCTTCCTCGAGTTCTAGTCATCTGTCTAGTATATAATCTTATAAACATTTAGAAGGGATATTCTTACAAAAGCTTCATGTGGTTATTATTTATATATGTATTAATTTGACAGTTCTTTAAACAATTATACTGCAGTATTAATATTATTGGTCATGAATCCTTGGTGCTTAAGGTTCAAAAATCCGCTTGGTGTTCAATTACTACATACAATGTGAAGATAGAAGCTACATTTTGAGTTTGTTCAATTAATTTCATTTTTTGCTGCAATTTTAACTTACTATATATGCTGCAAACACTGCAGATTTTATTTCGCTTGCGGGCAAGTGGTGATCGGAGTTTGTCTCTGTTGGCATTTCTTATGATCCGAGAAGTAGCTTCACTGTTACCTGACTGTTTGGATCACTGTTTAACTAAATCCTACAATACATACCTTGCCAGTATCTCCTTCCGCTAGATTCATATGTAAGTTTCAGGTTTGTTCTTGTATATCTTGGTACAATGTGAAATCTTACATTTTCATATATGCAGGGCCAAATGGAGAGGTTAGACAGATTATAAGGGAATTCACACTTTCAAATTTACTAGCATTACAAGGAGGAAAGGTAATTGTAGAGACAGATGAAAATGGTGTCCCAAATGAAAGGTCAGCCTCCATTCTTGGGCAGAACCTTGGCCATGTAGCAGAAAGCCCAACCTTAGCTCCTTTAGACATCCCAAGATTTGACAATCGCAGGTTTAATTCACACAAGGAACAAATAATAAAGGATGTTGAGGTATTTTTTTGTTATCGGTGCAAGCATGTACCTTCATTTTTTATATATGTACTAACATTTACCTTCCTGTATATAGCTAAAGTTTGCCTTCCCAAGGCAAACCATACATCTTACAAGGGACTGAATCCTAAGGACAGTTAATAATAGGTGGCGAGCGCTCGTATCTAAGTTGAAGAAACAATACTTCAATCGTGACGAGAGAACTCTAGAAGAAATCCTAAGAGAGAAGCCACTAACGACTAATGAACATCAATGGAGATCTCTAGTTGGAATTTGGTGCCAAGAGCAACATAAGGTGCCATCTATTTACTCAACACATTTATATCAATTTTTAATCAAGGAATGTTACATTATTGCTTAATCATTGCCTGTCTTTGCAGAAATTATGTTCCACAAACTCTCGTTGTGCAAAAGAACAGAAGACTGCACACACATTTGGGAGGAAAAGCCTTGCTAGATTAAAAAAAAGATATGGTGATAAATATTCATCCATATTTGTTAAATTTCACTATCATCTATATGAGGATTGAAATGACAGCCAAATAACTCAATTATGCAGGAAACCAGAACTAAACAAAAGGTTCATAGGATAGAACTATGGGAGGCTGCTCATAAAAAGAAGAATGGTAGATACACAACAGAAAAAGCAGAGACACTGATGGTACATACATTTTCTGGTATAAATGATTTATGCTTGATCTAAAAATCAGCTTATAGTTCCTTAACCTTCCTATATACTGGTTTCAATAGGCTGCATCTTATGAGGAATTTAAAAAAGGGCAAGGGAACAACGATGGTAATCGTCTTTCATCTAAAGATTACAATGAAGTGTTCAATGATATTGTTGCCAAGGATTTCAAAGCACGTGGGTACTATGATGATAAGTACTAGAGTCAAGTACAAGCTTTTCATGGTTTACCGTTTGTTATTCAAACGGAGGAAGAAAGAATGTACCAAGAGAAAGTAAATGAAATTGACAATAAAATGGAATCCGTGAGTGGTCTCATGAAGCATTGGCTTATTTTTATGTCAAAAAAGTATCCAGAAGATTTGACCCCAGAGATGAGAGAAGCTTTACAAAATGAAGTAAGCTTGCATTCAACCATGGCCCCCTCCCTCTCTAGAATAAGAGCATATTTTTAACAGTATGTTGGTTCAAATATTTCAGGGTGGTGATAGTTATGACCAATGCACTGAAGATGACAAATCTAAAAATTATGCTGCCAAAGATACGAGTAGCATCCAAGAAGATTCAAATGCTGACGTGACCTCTCGAACAAATGAAGTGCATGTATACTTCCTTTATTTCAATTATTAAATATCATTAGCTACTATATAATAATATTCAAGCTCTTGCTAATGGCTTGTAGAACATGGTTCATGTCGAGCAGCAGCAACAACAATCTGTCCATAGAAGTCTTGGACGAACTCAAGTCCATACATCTACACCACATGAGCAAACACCTTCAAAGGTATGTTAGAAAGGCCTACTCAATTACCAATGCACATGTATCTTGTATTTTTTGTATTTTGTTACCTGCTTCAAATTTGTTATTTTGCAAATTTGAATACTTGTAGTTGGATATAGATTGTTCTTACAGAATAGAAGAGATATAAAGGATTTTCATGTGAGATAAATTTGCAAAGTTTCTTTTCACCTGTTGATTTATTTCTCTTTGATTCTGTGTAGTTTTTTAAGAATAAGTAGCATGTACTCTGCTTTCATTCAGTTGTTAATCCGTCTCATTTAGCCTATATAAACTTAAGTGAAAAGCATTAAAAACTCCCTTTTAGTTTAGTTGCCTAATTAATTAGCTTTCTTTTGCAACTCTAGGGTTCAGTAATTGGTTCCTGTTCGTCTACATTCCCTGTTAAAATCTAATATTTATAATTTCCTTTTTCTATAATAATTGAGTGAAACTATGCCTGTAGGAGGCACAACTTGATGGCAATGTAGTCACAGATTTGCCAAGTGATCCTATATTGCACAACATGGTATGTCTAAGCTAATTGTATTATTGTTTCAATTAAAATATAAAGCATAATTTGATTAAGTGATGCTATGATTTGATGTTTATTATAGAGAACTCGAAGGGTTCAAGCTGCCAGCATGGGCATATCAGAATCAGTATGTGGTTTTATTTGCCTTATTTATTTCCAATTATGACGTTGTTTTACCAAAAGATCATATGTTCATGTTTTGTAATTTGTAGAGACAAAAGCAAGTCTACCTTATTTCACTGATGAACAAAGGCAGAGTTGTGGCCAAAGGGAAGTTAGTGACTATAGATAGCCAAAGAGAAATATTAGAAGCAAAGCTTGGACCAGAATATTGTGAAAGCTTGGACCAGAATATTGTGGGGTTCTTGTTGAAGGCCTTGAAAATATTGAACTTGGCAATATTATAGATGAGGAGGTACCTAGACCATCTAATCAGATTCGTACACTAATTGATGCTATTGACTATGTTATTCCTTGGCCAATTACACATGTAAGTTTCTTTTTTATTTCAAATAGTACATGTGTCCCCATAACAACTTCAAATTGAGTTATTGATCTAACACATGCTTCATAGGTGAAGCAAGCTAGAAGCTCATCTTGTACCCGCAACAAGTTGGTACCTGCAGCACGTGGACAAAGCTAGATGGCGTGGACAAAGCTAGATGGGAAGCCTAGTATAATTGCAAAGTGAATCAGTTAGACTCTAGTAGTTACTAAAATTTTTAAGTGATATTTGTATGATATTGCCACTTTGGCTTTGCTTCTTTGTGAACACAATTGGCAGTTACTGAACATGTTTGCTATCGAGTTAGTTAGCTTCTTGATATTTTGCCAAGGCCAAAAGCAATATTATTAAGGGTTTATAATTTGATTTTTTTAACATTCATCTCGATGCACATTTATATATATAAATATATAAATGAAAACATCTTTTTTTGGCACGTAATAAAGTGTTACAGTATAACGTGTCTATATTATTACAAACAAATATAGATGTATGTACAAAATCGTTTCTACAGGTCTTAATACACACTTTGGCGTTACTATATAACGTATTGATATGCGTAGGCACACAATACAAATGTGGCTATAGTATTGTTTCTACTTTTGTTAACACGTGTTTTGGCATTACTATAAAATGTGTCACTCGCCTGTTCAGCTGACACGTCACCTTTCCACATCACCTGCCACGTCATTTTTCCACATCACCTGCCATGTCACCATTCGTGTCACCTACTATATCGTCTCTATACTCCTTAATGCGCAATAAAGCGTCACTATAAAACGTGACTATAGTAATACACATGAATTATGAATGTATCTATAATATCGTATCTATATTTTTCACACATAATGAAACGTTACTATATGACGTAACAACAATAATATACACATGTTATATGCGCATCTATAAAAGCGTATCAATGTGTCTAAACATGCATCTAACGTGTCTATGAAACGTCTATTCATCTAATATATACGCTTACGATAATCGTTTCTACAAAGTCTGATACGGTCCATACGAAGACGCTTCTAACATGTTTTTGGAAAGCATGCGTACATTCATATAGAGACGAATTAAAGCATGCCTATTATCCAAAAAAGCATAGCTACAGGGGGGGTTTCTAGTAGTGAATGCGCATGCGATACGGTCGGTGGTAAGGCGATATGGCCGAGGTCGCTGTACGACAAAGTTTGCCCGAGCTTGGCCTCACGCGAGCCGAGGGTGCGCCCACTGCCTGAGAGGGCCCTCGGGCGAGGCGTGAATCCGTCCGGGACTACTGTTCTTGCCCGAGGCCGGGCTCGGGCGAGACGAGATCGCGTCCCTTGGTAGACGAGGCCTTAACTTGAACCGTGCTTATCAGTCTTTAAGGTTTGTTCTGAAGACGCTTTTCAGCCATATTTAGGAGTATTGAGGGTACCCCTAATTACGGTACCCGACAATACCCAAATGTTGGCACAATATTTCCAAAACCCTCCAGGTGTTGTGATTGCTAGTTTAATAAATGCTTCCGCTAAACTTATCACTTCGGTGATTGCTACTTACAGTTATTTGGGGCCTGTGTGCCACCTATGTTTTAATAACTCTATGTACTCTGATTTATGTTAAAAACTCTATGGAATGTTGTAACACTTGATGTAGCAAATGTCAGTTAATTACGATCTTGGTTGCGAAGGAAAAGTTTGAGATCCTTCTCGATTTCACTAGAACTTGGGTTTATATGGGCTCAAGTGTGAGGTAATCACTGCGGGGCAGATGGTTTGCATACTTGATCTCCTATAAATCTAGTCGAGTCCTACTGGCAACTCAGACACCACGCCCTCGTCAGGCTACGCCAACTGGCACCCCGGTGCGATGTACTGGCAAAAACACCACTATTGGCAACTCATGCTTCAAGTGTGGTGAAGTTTGGCATTTTGTCAATGTCTGTCCTAAGAAGAACACCAATACTCCAGCTTGAGGTAGTAATCCCAACAAGCAGAATTAGATGCCAGCCAACAACCGTGGATTCAGTATTGCTCGGGTTAATCAGATCAGTGTTGAGGTTACAGCTGATGTTTCTGACATCGCCATTGGTACATACCATATTAATTCGGTTCCCGCATCTATATTATTTGATTCTGGAGCTTCACATTCATTCATCTTTGCTCGTTATGCTAGTACGCATGATTTACCTTATATAAGTATGTGTAAACCCATGGTAGTTATCACACCTAAGCGGCCTATTGAAGCAAATTTTACGTGCTGCCAAATCAAAATAACTATTTTGGGAAGAAATTTTTGGTCTACACCCATAGTACTTGAGGAAAGTGATATAGATCTAATCCTTTGTATGAAATGGTTAAAAGAATGCAATGCAGTTATACACTATGCTAAGGGAACGGTTGAACTCACTAGTCCGGATGGAGATAGATTTGAGGTCGCAGTCACCTTGTCACCCTCCACCAAGCCTACTATCTACCTACTAGATGGCAAATTTGTAGGTGATCATATCCTAGTTGTTAGGGATTTCCCAGATGTTTTTCCGGAGGAGTTGCCCTGAATGCCACCAGATAGAGAGGCGGAGTTCGTTATTGACCTCTTAACTAGAACCACTCCTTTTTCTAAAAGACCATATAGAATGTCTATAGAAGAAATAAAAGCACATAAGATACAGTTGAAGAAGTTACATGATTCGAGATATATTCGCCCTAGTTCCTCACCTTGGGGACTGTTTGTCCTGTTTGTTCAGAAGAAGGATGGTTCCTAGAGGATGTGTGTTGATTACCGGTCTCTTAATGATGTCACCATTAAAAATAAATACCCCTTACTGCGTATTGAAGATTTATTTGATCAAATGAGAGTTGTCAGGGTATTCTCCAAGATTTATCTCAGGTCGGGTTATCATCAGATGAAGATTAGGCCTTCAAATATTCCAAGACGACTTTCTCTACTCGATATGGGCTATACGAGTTCACAGTCATGTCGTTTGGCTTGACCAATGCACCAGGCTACTTCATGAATATGATGAATAAGTTGTTTATGGAATATCTTGACATGTTCATCGTGGTATTCAACAAAGACATCCTGGTTTATTCCAAGGATGGTGGAGAACATGAGGAACATCTGCATCTAGTATTGCAAAAATTGAGAGATAACCAGCTTTATGCCAAATACAGTAAATGTGAGTTTTGGTTGGATGAAATACCTTTCATTGGCCGTATTATATTCAACAGAGGAATCATAGTAGATCCATACAAAGTAAAAGAGATAGTGGGTTGGAAGATACTGGAGTTGGTTATGGAATCTAGAGTTCCTTGTGACTCGTGGGATATTACCGACGTTTCATCGAGGTATTCTCCAAAATAGCAAAGTCGATGACCTCGCTGCTAGAAAAGGGAAAGGAATTCAAGTGGACCTAGGCCTACTAGGACAATTTCAATAAGCTAAAGCTTAAGTTGATGTTACCTAAAGTGTTGGTACTGCCAGATCTACAAAAAGGATTTGATATATATTTTGATGCATCTCGTTAGGGGTTGGGATGTGTTCTTATGCAAGAAGGACATGTCATTGCCTACCCATCTCGCTAGTTGAGGCAGCACGAGCTGAACTACCCCACTCATGATCTAGAACTGGCCGCTATATTGCATGCTCTCAAGTTTTGGGGACATTATATAATGGAACCAAGTGTGAAATCTTTACAGACCATAAGAGCTTAAAGTATATCTTTACCCAGAAAGACCTAAATCTTAGGCAGCGCCTTTGGTCCGAGCTCATCAAGGATTATGACTTGGAGATTCACTACCATCCAGGCATGGCAAATCTGGTTGCAGATGCCTTAAGTCGGAAGGGCCACACTCATGTAGCTATAGCTATCCAGTTACCCGATAGGTTGGAAGAGGAGTTTGATAGGCTCAACCTGGTGATTGTTGCCATGGAGAGGGAGTTACTATAGAGTTGGAACCTACCTTAGAGCAAGATATACGGAAAGGTCGTGTTGGTGATGCTAAGATTCAAGAAATCAAGGGCCTGATGGCTGAGGGCAGAGGTCCAGACTTCACAGATGATGAACATGGCACAATTTGGTTCAAGAACAGGATATGTGTTCCTGAGATAGATAGTCTTTGAGAAACCATACTAAAAGAAGCCCATGACTCAGCCTATTCTATTCACCCTGGTAGTACCAAGATGTATCAGGATCTGAAACAGAAGTACTAGTGGTATGGCATGAAGAGAGATGTAGCCTTGCACGTAGTAGTGTGTGATGTTTGCTAGAGAGTAAAAGCAGAACATCAAAGACCAGTCAGATTACTTCACCCATTAATGATACTCAAATGGAAATGGGAAGATGTTGGTATGGATTTCATCGTTGGTCTACCCCTCACTCCTACTGGGTATGACTCTACTTGGGTAATTGTGGACAGGCTAACCAAAGTAGCCCACTTATTCTAGTGAAGACCACTTATTTGGGAGCTCAATTGGCAAAGTTGTATCTCTGCATGGCATGCCAATGAAGATCATATCAGATAGGGGATCCTAGTTCATCTCCCGGTTTTGGCAGAAGTTGCATGAGAGTACGGACACGAAGCTAAATTTTAGCTTAACTAACCATCCCCAAACAGATCATCAAACTGAAAGGACCAATCAGGTGTCAGAAGATATTTTGAGAGCTTGTGCTTTTAAAACATGGTGGTAGATGGGACAAGAGTCTACCCTACGTAGAGTTTTCCTGTAAAAACAGTTATCAAGCCAGTTTGAAGATGTCCCCGTTTGAGGCATTATATGGAAGGAAGTGTAGGACCCTATTGTATTGGGATTAGACTGGTGACAGACAATGCTTCAGATTAGAGATTATCCAAGAAGTAGAGGAACATGTTCAGATAATCAGGGAGAACCTGAGGATAACACAGTCAAGGCAAAAAAGTTATATAGACACCCGAAGAGGACAGTTGGAGTTTGAGGAAGGTGATCATGTGTACCTAAAAGTGTCACTAGTTCGAGGTATGAGAAGATTTAAAGTCAAACGGAAGTTGTCCCCTCGCTTTATTGGACCCTTGAAAATCCTAAGAAAGTTGGAGAAGTGGCCTACCAACTTGAGTTACCAAGTCATCTGGCAGATGTACATGATGTGTTCCATGTGTGCTAGCTCAAGAAGTGTCTCAGAGTCCCACAAGAACAGTTGCCAATGGAAGAACTCAGTGTGCAGGGTGATCTGACCTATATAGAGCATCCTACCAAGATCATTGATACCCTGACCTAAGTTTCTAGGAAGAAAGTGATAAAATGTGCGAAGTACAGTGGAGTCATCATGTGGAAGATGAAGCTACCTGGGACAGAAGAAGAAATGCGAGTAGAATTTCCTCACCTTTTTTCGAGTTCATTATAATCTCGAGGTCGAGATTATTTTTAAGGGGGTAGAATTTGTAAACCCTAACATGGTATTCTCACTACTTGAGTCATTCAAGTAATAATACTAGTGTTATTTGGATTAGGTGTTTTATTAGTGAAGCACATTTCTCTTTGTTAAAATAAATACTAAATGAAATACTCAAATTATGCATCATGCTAGAGTTTCTATTGTGCATTTGCATGTAGTTTGAAACTTCAACTCAAATTTGAAAATAAGAGAAATTTGAAATTTAAACTGAAAACTAAAATACAAAAGAAAAACAAATAAGAAAAAAGCCAGACCTCGCTATGGGCCTAAACTTTACCCCCTCGGCCCAGCAATCCTCCGCCTAACTCCTCTACGCGCTAGTCGTGGGCATGTGAGCGCCGATAGGTAACCCCACCAGCCAATTAGCTCGGCGGCTCCACGCTCCCACCGCCAGGTGGATCCCACCCCTTCAGTCTCTCCCTCTCACTGACGGGCCTCCCGCACTCCTTCACGCGACTGTTAAGTGGGGCCCAGGGGGCTGACGCTCGCCCACGCGCCTTCCCGTGCTTGTTTGTATCGTTGCCAGTGGACCCGAGCCGTCAACTCCATCCCTCTGAACAACCTCATTCGGTCATGGCGGGACCGCGCCTTGGACCATGGGATTCGTTGTCAAATCTTGACCGACCTGGCGCCTATATGAAGCACCACAATCCTAGGTCAGCCCCTTTTTTCATGTTCGTGACCACCACTGAGCGATAGTGCCTGAGTTGCAAGTGAAACCGAGAGAGGAAGTCATCGTTGATGATCTGCGTCCCTACGGAAGCTTCGGCCGTGATTGTTGCTTGGAAAGTCCATGGGAGCACGACAGACGCGTTCATGGAGAAATCAGGGGCGATGCACGAGGGTTGCGGGGCAAATTTCTCATCGGTGCACGCCCCTCACTGTTGGTCCGCCATTCATCATCGACAGAGTGTGGCGCTACACAATCTAAGGTAATATGGCATATATTGTGTTCGGGGTGTTCGCTGCATCGCGTAGCAACCTATAGATTGGGATGTGGGGCACCGGGCAAGGGGTGCCTGGAACTTCGATGATGCACCACCACGGAGGCAGGCGGTGCCACCGTGGACTTACGACAGGTGGGGGGATGAGTGTGAGCCGTCTGGTCCACAGCGTACGAATGCGACTAGGACCTACTCGTACTACTTCGCGGCCTAATCAGGGTCCTAGAATGCATGGCCCTCGACGCGTCACGCACGATCACCGAGATATTTGATCGTGCAGATGATATAGAATACATGTTCGATTTATTGCAGATCTAATCCTGGCCGCATAGCTTCGATCCAACGTCCAGAAATTTCTCATACCGCTTCGGCCAGAACCATTTGGTAAAGAGTCCCTGCCTATTTTAGAAATTAACCAGTAGTCCACCTATATACTAAGATCCTTACCGCCAGGCCCAAGTTTTTGTAAGTTAAACCTTGTACTCTTAGAAAATCATACCCATAGTCTAGGAATGAATAAATAATCATAAAATTTGTTCTAAAATTCAATTGTGGGTATAAAGGTGATCTTAAAACTTAGTTAATTCATAACTTGCGCGTTTTAACTCCGTTTTCTTCCGTTCCAGTTGTGTTGCCTTCATAAAATTATTTAATACGCAGCAACAAAATTATCTATACGATAACACATATTCCTAGAATTAGATATTTATTTAGCCTATGATTATGGGATTAAATTTTGTAAATATAATTGATGTAATATTTTAATTCTATAATTATACTCGGACTAAAATAAACTCTAATAAAGTTATAACTTAGATTAAGGATGAATTATCTATTTCTTAGTAATCCTTCTCACAGGAATTATATTAATTAACATAGAATATATATATTATCACTATTTAATCACCAGGAGTTTTGCAAAATCATATCTTCTTAACCCTAACTTCGATTTTAGTAGTTCTCGAACCTACAATCTCGTAGGAATGTGTAGGTAATTATTATGCATTTTGTTCTCATGTTCACTGTGATGTTAATTTCTGCTATGCATATTGTTTTTTGTATTGTTGCGAGTAAACGAGCAATTGACCGAGGAGTCCGGAGCACAGCAGGTTGAAGATCCTGAGCAGGAGCTCGCTGAAGGCAAGTTGTCCCCTTGATCACTCTTCTTTACCCAATAATGTTCTTGTTAATCATTGTGACATGTGTCGGTCACTTGTTTTCAATTTCTGTATAGAACCAAAAACAAGGCAATACAATGTTAAAAAGTAGGGACCTTCGTCCTTGGGGTGTTATCTCTTTGGGATAACGATCCAAGGACGAAGGTAGTCTTGGGTGCTTAATTTTGAATCCTTTGGGATGTCAAAAACAAGACAACGTAAATTATTATGATGCTTGCTTCTTCCTTCATTTAACCCCTTTCCGAAGGTTATATGAAGAAGGTGACACGTAAAGAATTCACATATCTCTAACAAGAGTAGAAATTGCAAATAATTAAGAACAAGTCCAAGGTATGAGTGCAAATTTCGAGGGTTTCTACAGGGTTCATGAGTTACATTACCAGACGAAGGCAAGGTCATACGGTCTTCACAAGAACTTTGGATGCCATAATTTTTCGTATAGAAAAGATACAAAGGCCCCAGTATACGGATACCATACAAAGTGATAGACTAGTTGGACTAGTGAATGGTTCTACATGAAAGTTGATAGCAAAGGCAGAGAGAAGGTTAAAAACATAGTAATGAGCCTAATTAGATTAAACTTCGGCATAACGAGGCCTCTCTGCTACTTGAAGATAGGCTCTCCGTCTCAAATAGCCAAAGTTTGTTTCAGGGTTGTTGCTGAGAAAATTGGTACACCAGACTTGGTTCAAGAATACCTTGCCAACAGGGTTTTCCCAAGATTAAGAGGCTGGGGAATGCCAAAGTTCAAAGGTGATGTGAATAAGTTCGAACTTGTAAGAGGCTGGGGAATGCCAAAGTTCAAAGGTGATGTGAATAAGTTCGAACTTGTAAGGTTACCTTACCGATTCAAGTTCTAGGATACTTTCAACGGTCCCTGCATCGAGTGGTTGGAGATGATTGAGGCAATGTACAATGAAATAATGGGTAACTATACGAAGAAGGAAGACCAACTAATGACTATCGCCTTTGGTAATAGGGAAAAACAAAGGTTGAATCGAGTCATGGATGCACTGGGATTTAATTATCCCGACTACGAAAAGATTGAAGAAGAAGCCGGTGGGGAAAAAAGGGAGAGGACTATGAGTATTTTGAAGAGACAGGCTATGAGGTGCGACAGCTAGGACATCGTTGACGACTCTGCCTTTGAGGCATCACATTTCATCAACTACGCAAAGATTGAAGAAGAAGCTGGTGGGGAAAAAAGGAAGAGGACTGTGAGTATTATGAAGAGACAGTCTATGAGGTGCGACGGCTAGGACATTGGTGACGACTCCGCCTCTGAGGTATCACATTCCGTCGATGATCTAGCTGCTGAGATAGAAGAGCTAAACGTTCCTTTGGTGAACTAGGAAAAGTTTCTTAGTCTTGCTGCTCATGAGAGGAAAGATTTTTAATTCAAGTATGAGAGCACGCTTCGGGAGCTTGAGTCTGTTAGAGCTTCAATTGTGGTGTCTGACGAGACTAGATGTGATGAGTGTGCTCTACATATATCAAACATCACAACTTTGCAGACCAAGTACGCCACCTTGCTAGATGAGCGTGACGAGTTGAGATCTAGGTATAGCTTGTTGGGTGCATGTACTGTCCTAGCTTGCAGATTGAGATAGCAGATAGAGACGCTATGATAGCCTTGCTTGAGAACTCTAGCTTAGTGAGTGCCCCTTCACATGAGCAGTGTGCACTTTGTGAGGGTTTGCAGTCTGCTCTTGAGTCTCGCTGACACAAAAAGTCACATATCAAGGAAGAAAACACATACCTTCGGACAGTCTTGAGCTAGGTGTTGTGCAGTGAGCCCCAATTGGACATGGTGGTCAGCTAGTTCAAGAGGTGGAACTGCTGGACTGGAATTAGGCTTTGGTGCTAAGGATGGGAGTGCTGCTTGCTTTGGGAAGGTTGGTGAGTGGTGTGGATTGGAACCATCAAAGAAAGCATCAACTACTCCCGAGATTATCAAAATCATCCCACCTAAGCCTATCACCCCTGTGAGAGATGGTCTAATTGAGGAGCTTGTGAGAGCCCCTCCTCAGAAACAATTGTGGGTTCCAAAACCTAACCACCTCAGGAACATACTTCAGACCCTTCCCGACATCTCTAGGGATCCCCTTCCTAGAGCTCCTCAGCCATCCAAAAACAAAGCCCCCTCCCACAAACAAATTCCACCTAAGAGAGAGGTGAGGTTTCTATGTGAGTATTGTGAAAGGGATGGGCATCTAGCTGTTAGGCCTCATGGTGTTCATGATCTTGCGAGCAAAAAGAACATGAACCGCGTTTCTCATGGTGTTCACAATCTTCCTATTCGAAGACATCCTACGGGGCCTAGAGGTGCTTTGCCTCTTACTGCTAGGCCTCACATAGAGAGACCATATGATGGTCGTGCCTGGTGAGGTGCTAGTCATGTGCCATATGGCAAAGGACCCCATGGCAGTGGCTTTGGTTCTTAATTCCCGAGCAGACCACGATTACCTTCTTGTGATGATCGCTTCCCTTCTAGACCGAGGATGGGGTGGTGTTTTCCCTAACACTTTTTATAGGCAGATGCCACAAGACTTGTATCATTCTCAGTATCCTAACCCCAATGCTATGCAATTTGCTCACCCCATGTCTTTCTATTGATGCAGGATGAAGGCCTAGAGAAAATTTGGCTCTTGGATTCCGGTTGTTCGTGCACGAATGGTTCTGCATCCTCGACCCCATGAATGGTAAGGAATACATCTCATTCAGGGAGGGGTGTGCACTAGAGTTTTGTCCTTGTGGCTCCGTTCGAGTGAACTAGAGTTTTGTCCTCAAGGATGTTGCTTTGGTTTTGAATTTGCATTTCAATCTGCTTTCTCCTTCACAACTCCTGAGGATGACTATGAAGTGCACCTAAAAGGGCTTGTCTCGGGAATTAGATGCACAAGTGGATCTTGTTTGCCAGATTTCCCCTTTTGGTTGACTTTTTAGTGCTATTTTTTCAGATTCTTTTGGCCCTTCTCGATGTCTTCTGGTAGGATCCTCCTCTTTGATTTGTAAGTGGCATAGGAGGCTAGGTCACTTGAGATTTGATCTTTTGTGTAGACTAAACTCACTTGGCCTAATCCAAGGATTGCCCAAGTTGAAATTTAATAAGGATCTTGTTTGTCACCCTTGTCGTCACGACATGATGGTTGCTGCTTCCATTCCCCGGTCACCAAGGTGATGACCTCACAACTCGGTGAATTTCTTCACATGGACTCTATTGGTCCAGGTCGAGTTTATTGTTTTGGGAGGATGTGGTATGTGCTTGTGGTCGTTGATGACTTTTCTCCCTATTCTTAGGTGTTCTTCATGAAGGCGAAGGATGAGGTTTTTGCTCATGCTCAAGATTTGATTCTTAGGTTGCAAAATGAGTTTCCCAAAAATGCCATGATAGAGATTCTCAATGATAATGGCCCAAAATTCAAAAATACTCATTTTGAGACCTTTTGTGCTTCTTTGGGACTCAAGCATCAGTTTAACTCTCCGTGAGTGCCTCAGCAGAATGGCATTGTTGAGCACAAGAATTGGACCCTTGTTGAGATGGCCAGGATGATGCTTGATGATCATAGGAGTCCTACGCGATTTTGGAACAAAGCGATCAACACCGCCTGGTATGTGTGGAACCACATCTTTCTTCGAGCTTTCTTGAACAAAACTTCTTATGAGCTGGGTTTGGATGTCCACTCAAGGTGTCACACCCGGTTTTAAGGGATAAAGCTGGGTGCTTCTCATACATGCGCCAAAGAAGACAACATATATAATAACAGAGTGTATAGAGATAAATGTCACAATATAATCAAAGTACTTATTACATAGCGGAAGTCTTACAAAATAAAGGTAAATATAAAACAAACTAAGGACCATCCTTGGCGCCAATAAGTCAACTGGGAGACGTCACCTAGATCGAATCGAACTCCTCGCTGTGTGGCTCCTCTTGAACCACCTGTACTTCTCCTGTGGGGGGGTGAGACGACAAGGGTGAGCTCACACATGTTCATCGCTCAACGAGTTGTGGGGAATAATGTGCATGAACTCACCAAAGGTGGGAGTTCATGTGATGTGTAAGACTGATCAACAATAGGGGTTAAAGCTGAGCATTGCTTTTAATAAGTTGGTCAAAATTTTATTAGCAATTACTAGATGTAAGTAAATACCAAACCATAATAAGAATAATAGAACAAAATTAATAATAAATCCCATGCAATGCATATGACAAATTGAGTTTAGGTTCCATAATTTAATAATGCGAGAGTCTTGAGCTGCTCGTGACTGTGAGCTCGCCTAGTATACTAGTTTTACACTCTGCAGAGGCTGTACCCACAAGTCATGTATCCCATGTCACCAGGGTTAGCAAGTGTAACACCCCTGGTGTTACTAGCACTAAAACTTGAGCATAACATCATGTGCATTGACATTTCATATGTTTATTACACCTAGAGTGCATTCACTAGGTAAAATTTTCAAACAAGTTGTGATGATAGGACTTGAGGTATGCTTAAACCTTGGGTAGAGTACTTGACCCTGCATTAGGGCTTATGGATGAAAAGTCAAGTCCAAATAAGTAATAGTCTCATAAGTCATGAGAAATGTTTATAAGGTAGCACATTTGATGTACTTTAGTGACACAAAAACCCTAATGTGCCTAAAACCCTAAAAACAAACCGTAGAAACCCTAATTGAAACCCTACGGGGGTAGATGTGAATTTGGTGCACTTTTGGACCAAAGTGCAAATACCAAAGTGATAGAACACCACAAATCATGTGTTTTTCACATTTGTGAATTTGCAAGTTAAATAGTGGAATTTGGAATTATTTGCAAAAAGTACCCCATGAACTCTATGTGTTTAAGTCTGAATCCAGTTGAATGGGGTCAACTTTGGAGCTCTATATCTCAAAATTCTTGAGGATTTTGCTCTAGATCAATATAGCAAACTTGTAGAGCTATGTAAAGATAAAAAATTTGATTAAGTGAGTAAGCCCTAGCACTACATAAAAGTGGGAGAAAAATAGACCTGAAGTTGGTCTGTCAGTCGAGTGTAGCTCTGAAACTGGACTGACAGTGAACCAGGACCAAGTTTGGGAGCTATTTTGAGTATGATCTAGTGAGTATTTGAGTGTGGTTGCTATAGCAAGATTAAAGGTGGATTATAGGACAATAAATTTGTTGTAGGAAGATTAGTAAGTTGTCACATGGAAAATGGAGAACAAGGCTCCTCAAATCGCGCAGTCAGAACAACTGAACAAGATGCCCATCGTACAGTAGCCAGAAAAATCTTCAGATGCATCACCCCTCACCGCCGGTGACCTTGCGCCTAGATTCACGCCGGACGCCATGATTCGTGCCACAGAAAGAGTAGATAACGTCAGGGCATGGTGAAAATATGCTGTGCGAGATGAATCCGGTCGCTGGCTGGACCGGCCATCGTGTCCCGCCGTGGTTAATCACGATGGCATCACCGGATTTCGCCGTTATCTGTCCTAGCTACGTGCCTCAAAGCCTTACCACGTCGTAGTAGACCACTTTAGGTAGCTTGTTCATCGCCTGAGACACTGCCCCGGTAAATGCCATGTTATGCGGCTTTGGTGACTCGTTCCTCTCTCCGTCCGCCAGCTTTCTCCGTCGAAATTCGCAGCCACCGCTCTCGGACACTATAAATTGAGGGTGCCGCTAGCTCCATTAGGTTGTCACAAAACCAGATCACTCGCCCGTGCCTCAGATCGTCCACCAGAGCGCTCCAATTTTGAATTTCCCACAAATCAGTCGGAATTCCGTCGTGAAGGTCTCACACGTGATCAGCCTGCCTCAGGTTGATTCATGCCCCTCTGTTGAATGTTCTAGCCTCTCTAGGGTCTCCTATTGCTTGTAGGCTCGATCGATTAAACTAGACCATACTAGATTGTCCTGAACACCGTAGCTTCTTCTCGGTTTTCGCCGTTATCGTGAACAGACGTGCTCCGGTCCAGATTAGTGAAATTGGGTGAGGGATTAGTGTCGCCCGGGGTAAAATTCGGTGTCGACCAAGTATGAAGCTTTGCCATTGCATTCTCCGGCTAGTACAGGCTCACCGGAGACACGCTCGTCGCCGTCCACCAGGGTGGACTTGGCACTGCAAAGAAACAGAAAGGGAGGGGTCTCGGTGTAAATGTCAGTGGCACGAGTAAATAGTGCGCAGGACTCTTAACCAGTTATTCAAACCGCTAGGGGCCTCTGTGCAATTTCGCCGTGCGGGCGCGCGCACGGGCGCGCTTTGCCTGGGCATGGGCCGTATCAGGCTGAATCAAGCCCGTTACTGTTTATGTTTTCTCTTTTTCTTTTTTTGACAGACTTAGGAAATTCATAGGAAATTATAGAAAAAATATAAAAATATGAGACCAATTTTGTTGCACTCCTAAATTTTTCTAGTATTTAATAAAAATAATTCTAGGATTTTTAGTCTAATCCAGGAATTATGTAGTATTTAAGAAGGCCAAAACCTAGACCTTTGGAATTTTAGAAATTGGTTGATAACTCCAAAAATCACAAAACTTTTTAGGAAAGCCTAACATGGTACTTAGAACCCTTGGGTGAAATTTGGTATGTTTTGGACATTGTTTGATTCCTAAACCCAAAACCCTAGTTCCTAAGGGTAAAACTGTCTAACCCTACTAAAGTGTTGACCTAGAAGACCCTAGTTTTCCTGGTGCACCGTGAAGGAAAGTTGTATTCAAGATACAACTTGATATATCTCTATTATCATTGCATTTCATAAGCATCACATGAGCATTCATGGTTATATATGGTTATGTATAGAATACGAGGAAGAAGTAACTGTTGAAGAAGAAGAGATTGCACCATCAATTGAAAATCCACCTGCTGGGAACTGTTTTTACTTTGATATCTACGGAACAAAGCCCGACTCCCCTACAACACAAGGCAAGCCCCGGTGCATTTGCCACCTCCTTGCGGTCTTAAAATCATTATCACCTTATATGATGCATTATGTGATAGGAGTTGTGTGCTAAACCAATTGCTGCATTTCCTTCCTTGAAACTGTTTACCATTCCTTGATTACTAGTTTTATTAAAAGGTTTTCTGATGCTTAGTCCTGCTTTAGAAAAACAAATGTTTTGTTTTAAAACAAAAGGTGATGCTTCACAGTGGAAGGGATGTTTTCAAAAATAAAACTTGATGGTGGATCCATCATGGCCTTGATGGGTTCAACATTGGACAAGATGTACCTCTGCCAGGTACCAAACTTAGGGTTTTTAAATGATAAAACTAAGACCGAGCGGGTAAATTGCATGAGAAGGGAGTCTCGGTGTAGGGTCTCCGTTTGAGTCGATTAAGGACCGTACCGATGTAGGCTTGATGATCGAGGACCTTTTAACTGGTCACATGCCTCATCATGGGTAAGCTTTGCCTCAGGCAGACTAATACCAGAAAGGCCAACACGCAATGGGAGTGGAGAGATGGCGAGAGTAGCGTGTACCCTCCGTGGCAAGAGGCTGGACGGTGGTGTATCTGTGCTCTTAGTTGGCGTGAACCCGGTCTGGTCTTAAGAAACCCGGTGGTGAGTTGACATATGCAAGGGTTAAGTGCTACATATGTCGTGTGATTGGAGATCCCCAGCTAGGTATTAATCAATTCGGATCGCCGTTACTTCTCGGATATGAAGACTTGGTCACTGCCCTACACGTAGCATTCTAGTAAACTTCAGGGTTGATAAAAGACGGCTAGTGCAGGTCAAGTGCTTGAACTAAGGTAGAAAGAACTCTAGTTACAGGTAATAACTTAACATGCTAATAAAACTGGATTTTTAAGGATACACTTTTAGTAAGCATTTCTACCAAACGGAGTCTTTGATAATTAATCAGCCTTACCTTAACTCCCTCAAACCAGCATATCCTTGAGAGTTTTTTCTTTTGGACAGGTAAGACTTGCGAAAGTACACTCCATACTCAGGGTATTCGAACCCATGTTGTTGTAGGTGAGGAAACAACAAACTTTTTTTATTTTTGTTCTAAGGTGGTGCCCAAAGAAGAACCTCAGTAGTGAAGCCACGGGAGGATGTTGCTCTCCCACTCGAAAAACAATATACTTTTATGTGGGAGGGGTTTTTGCCTCCCAAGTCTGTAATAATAATACTTTATGCACTCGTACACCCTGGTTTTGTAATAACAATAATACTCTTTCTCTATATTTGAATGAATGTAAATTAAGTTATTGTAATTGCTTCCGCTATTCTTTCCTCCGATGTGATGTAATATTTTCATGACAGGTGAAGCGCTCTTGGGCAAGGAAATGAGGATACAGTCACCGAACTTGTCGAGTGATTATGTGCATCTACAGGGTTGTCCAAGGTCCGTTGGACAAGGACAACTATAGGTGGGCATAATAACTTGGGAGGTTCTGTCACAGCTCGTATCGGAGCGAAGCCCATCTCTTCAGATATTATGAAGCACTTCAAAAAGAATTTTCAAATACTTATCCAGAAATATTCTTTCAGTCTTACCTTGCCACTTTCTTGAAGTTCTCATCTTGAAAGACCACGTAATAGAGTGCAATATATAGGAAGTTGGGGATCAACGAAGGTTGATTCCATAATTATTGGGTTATGCATGCATCATGTTTAAAAATTACTATACTAATAAATCTTCCCCTCTTATGGAGATATGACACATATGAGGAAAACCGCGCGCAAGTCCACTGGACCTTTTGGCGTGCCTCGTCATCAGTTAGCTCCCAGACATGAAGGAAGCAGTAGTGGCAGCAACGAACCAATCGGAGACTTGGAAGCCAAAGTGGAAAAGCTTCAGACGGAGCTACGTCACCAAAATAGGGTGTGGGCACAGGACAGTCAGCGCATAGCTGAATTGTCATCTGATGTCAAACGCTTGCAAGACGAGCTTTCTGAATGGGATTTGGTGGTTGATTGGGCCGTCAACTCACGTTCGATTGCTTGGGACCGCGAAGCAAAAGCTCGAGCTCGTGTGACTGAGCTTAGTGTGGCCCTCGACAGTCTGCAAGTATACTGCAATACTTTACATGAGGAAGTACATGTATTGTATGCTCGACTACACCCGGATGTACCTTCCGACACTGCTGCAATGGGAGCCGGGCCATCGGGAACAGCAAACGAAGGATCTGAAGAGGAGTTGGACTTTTTTAAGCCTTCTCCTTCCATGAACCTTGTTGACGAACAGTCTCCTCCGGCAGGAAATGGAGCGATGAAGGATGACGGAGACTAGAATAGTATAGTTTAGATGTAATACTTATGTAAAATAAGTACTGAAGTCAAGTTGTACGCTAGAGTCTGTATAATTACATTTTCGTAATGTAATATGATGGTATGTGTTGGCATGTTATATTTTTCAAATGTTTCTTTGCCTCAGATGCCATCATGGACTCGCACGCATGACGGTGCGGGGACTTCCCGTGGTTGGGAAGATACTCCTAATCCGCCACCTGTACCACCGACACTGGCCGAGGCTATCGCTGCCTTGGTCAATGCTACTGCAGATAATACCCGCTTCCTGCGTGAGATGGTGGGTAATCAGTTCCAGCAGCATGGCAGGAGAATTCATCCACAAGGACCACGTGAAACCTCGTATATGGAATTCTCTAAGACGCGTCCCCCGCTCTTTGTTAAGCAGAAGACCCTCTTGAAGCTGATGAGTGGATAAGAGTAATGGAGTAGAAGTTCGGATTGATCCGTTGCACAGAGACACAAAAGCCGTTATTTGCTGCCTAACAACTAAGAGGCCCTGCCAGTACTTGGTGGGCAAATTTTGTAGAAGTTCAACCGGCTGGACATCAGGTCACTTGGGAAGAATTCAAGCTAGCATTCCGTGAACACTATGTTCCAGAGGGAGTGCTTCACATGAAACAAGAGGAGTTCATTCGACTAAAGCAAGGGGGAGATACTGTAATGCAATATCTCAACAAGTTTAACCATCTATCCCAATATGCCATCGACCAAGTGAATACTTATCTGAAGAAAAGAAATTGTTTTATGAGGGGACTCAACGACAGGCTCCAATGGAAAATGGCCACCAACCTGGGTCTTACTTATAGCAAAGTTGTTAGCATGACATTGGTCGTAGAAGCCAAGAACACAGGCCATGGAAAATCAAAGGGATTTGGAGGTGACAGGTCTAATCAGGGACCTGAGAAGCGAACCAGGTTGGTAATCTGACCTTTTAATCAGAATCGTTCTTCGCCTCGTCCACCCTCCTATCCGTTCAAACAGCCTGTTTTCATTCGTCTTACCACTGCCCCCACTTCTACAAATCAGCCGAGTGCCCCTTGTACTCGTTTCCCCGCTCTTCCTAGTTCTTCCACTGGATGCTTTAACTGTGGAAAGTTCGGACATTTTATAAAGGATTGTCCATACCCAAAGCAGAATAAATTTAACAATCAGCAAACTCTGGGAGCTCCAATCAAGGAAAGGGGAACATGGCTAGTACTTCTACAGGCAAAAACATCAAGAAAACAGGACGGATATATTATACTCAAGTGGCAACAACACCAGAGGGCGAGCCGGTAATGATGGGTATGTTCCTTGTTGCCAACCACCCAGCAGTTATTCTCTTTGATTCTGGTGCTTCACATACTTTCATAAGCAAGAATTTCGTGGAAAAGCATTGCATTCCTTGCACTGAATCAAGGGAAGGATTTATTATACATTCACCTGGGGGACAAATATTTACTAAGGAAGTAGCCTTCCATGTGCCAGTAACATTGGCTGAACGGGAATTTCCCACCAACATGATTGTTTTAAAAGGTCAAGACATAGATGTAATTCTGGGCATGAATTGGTTAGCCTAGCATAAAGCTATCCTCAACACTGACTTAAGAACCATCAAGTTGAGCCACAGCCATGAAGAGATTCTCTTGTCCATCCCTGTAGCCATCCCAGCCAAACCATTTGGACGGGTCTATGAAGCTATCGTACCAGAAATCTAGGACATTCCGGTAGTATGTGAATTCTCGGATGTCTTTCCTGAAGATCTGCCTAGATTACCTCCAGAAAGGGATGTAGAGTTTGTGATTGAACTGAAGCCCGATACAGGTCCTATTTCTAGAAGGTCGTACCGAATGCCACCAAATGAATTGGCAGAACTCAAGATTCAATTACAAGATTTGTTGGAAAAGGGATTCATTAGGCCTAGTTAATCACCTTGGGGATGTCCCGCAATTTTCGTCAAGAAGAAGGATCAAACACTTCAAATGTGCGTGGACTACAGACCCTTAAATGATGTCACTATTAAGAACAAGTACTCTCTTCCCCGGATCGATATCTTGTTCGATCAACTTACTGGAGCTCGGGTATTCTCCAAGATTGACCTCAGATCAGGTTATCATCAGATCCGTATTCGACCCGAAGATATACCCAAGACCGTATTCACTACGCGGTATGGATTATTTGAATATTTGGTTATGTCCTTCGGATTGACCAATGCTCTAGCCCACTTCACGTATCTAATGAACTCGGTGTTTATGCCCGAGTTGGATAAATTTGTGGTGGTCTTCATTGACGATATCTTGATCTATTCCAAGAATGAAGAGGAGCATGCTAAACATTTACGGATCGTGTTAACACGCTTAAGGGAACACCAATTATATGCTAAATTCAGCAAATGCGCGTTTTGGTTGGAGGAAATCCAATTTTTGGGACATGTATTATCTGCAAAAGGAATTGCGGTTGACCCCAGCAAAGTCAATGATATTCTAGAGTGGAAACCACCAACGACAATACATCAAGTTCGAAGTTTACTTGGGCTGGCTGGCTATTATCGCAGATTTATTCTGGATTTCTCCAAGATTATGAAACCAATCACAAGTTTGTTGAAGAATGATACAAAATTTGACTGGTCTTCAAAGTGCAATGAAGCCTTCAAGCAGCTGAAGGTATTATTGACTACTGCTCCGGTATTGGCTCAACTAGATATAGAGAAGCTTTTTGATGTGTATTGTGACGCATCAGGAAGTGGGCTTGGTTGTGTCCTAATGCAGGAGGGCCAAGTCATAGCATATGCTTCAAGACAGTTACGCCGGCATGAGGAGCACTATCCAACTCATGACTTGGAATTAGCTGCGGTTGTTCATGCCCTCAAGATATGGCGTCATTATCTGCTAGGAAATATCTGCCATTTATATACAGATCATAAAAGTCTGAAGTATATTTTTACCTAGTCAGAACTGAACATGAGGCAGGGAAGATGGCTTGAGCTAATTAAGGATTATGATTTAGAAATCCATTATCACCCAGGAAAGGCCAATGTGGTGGCAGATGCGCTGAGTCGCAAGGCTTCCTGCCATTGTCTTACAGTGAAGACCCCTAACATCACATTATGTCAGGAAATGGAGAAGTAAACCTAGGAATGATACAACATGGAACTTTGACCCAATTAAAGCTTGAGTCATTTCTTCTGCAAAAAATTATTGATGCCCAAAGAAGTGATAAGGGTATGAAGCATATTCATGAGAAAATAGAAGCTAACAAAGCTAATTGTTTTAGAAAGGATGACCAAGGGATGGTATGGTTTAATGATCGCATAGTTGTGCCTATGGATGCGGGAGTCCGCCAGCAAATTTTGGATGAAGCTCATCTTAGTCGATATTCCATTCATCCTGGAAGTACTAAGATGTATCAAGATTTAAAGCAACACTATTGGTGGACAAAAATGAAGATTGAGATTGCACGCTATGTGGCGAGATGTGGCACCTGCAGACGTGTCAAAGCAATACATATGAAGACCGCTGGACCACTGCAATCTTTGCCCATCCCAACTTGGAAATGGGAGGACATTAGTATGGATTTAATTATAGGATTCCCAAAACAGCTAAGGGTTTTGACTCCATATGGGTCATAATTGATCGGCTTATGAAGATTGCTCACTTCCTGCCTATCAAAACAAAATATCCAGTGGTCGCATATGCGGAACTTTATATTGCCTGTATTCTCAGTTTGCATGGGGTTCCAAAAACAATTGTATCGGACCACGGACCACAATTTGTATCCAAAATCTGGGAAGAACGCCACAAATCTTTGGGTACTAAGTTGCTCCATAGTTCGGCCTATCGTCCCCAAACAAGTGGACAGACTGAGAGAGTAAATCAAATACTTGAAGATATGTTACGAGCATGTGTCCTGGAGTTCCCACAAAAATGGGATGAATGTTTACCATTGTCAGAGTTTTCATATAACAATAGTTATCAAGAAAGTATTAAGATGGCACCATTTGAAGCATTGTATGGGCGATGGTGTCGGACACCCTTAAATTTGTCAGAACCTGGAGAAAGGTGGTTTTTCAGGCCTGACATGGTTAAAGAGATGGAAGAAAAAGTCCAACGAATCATACACAACTTGAAAGAGGCACAAGCTCGACAAAAGAATTATGCGGATAAATGACGTCAGCCTTTGGTCTTTCAAGTTAATGATCATGTATACTTGAAGGTGTCACCAATGAAGGGCGTAAACTGTTTCGGGGTAAAAGGGAAACTAGCACCTCGGTATATTGGCCCGTTTCTTATTCTTGAACGATACGGACTAGTGGCATACCGACTTCAACTGCCAGAAACATTATCTGCAGTGCATAATGTGTTCCATGTATCTCAATTGAAGAAGTGCCTTCGGGTTCCGGATGGAACCATTGATGTGGTGGATGTGGTATTAGAACCAGATTTGACCTATTCAGAACATCCTATTCGAGTCTCGATCAGAAAGACAGGATCACCCAAAAAAGAACTCTTATATTCTATAAGGTACAATGGAACTCAAGATTTCTTGAAAAGAATTTTCCAAGGTTTTTAGCTTCATGTAACTGGTGAGATATGTACATTGGATTGTAAAGGAGAAATAAACCCAACCCTATACCACCCCTGCCTTGTAAGACAATTAAGGAAATAAAGATGTGACGTGTTTCCTTTTCCATTACTCACCCTAGGACCTTAAATCTTAGGACGAGATTCTTTTATGGAGGGAAGGATGTAACACCCCTGGTGTTACTAGCACTAAAACTTGAGCATAACATCATGTGCATTGACATTTCATATGATTGTTACACCTAGAGTGCATTTACTAGGTAAAATTTTCAAACAAGTTGTGATGATAGGACGTGAGGTATGCTTAAAAACCTAGGGTAGAGTACTTGACCGTACATTAGGGCTTATGGATGAAAAGTGAAGTCCAAATAAGTAATAGTCTCATAAGTCTTGAGAAATGTTTATAAGGTAGCACATTTGATGTACTTTAGTGACACAAAAACCCTAATGTGCCTAAAACCCTAAAAATAAACCCTAATTGAAACCCTAGGGGTAGCTGTGAATTTGGTGCACTTTTGGACCAAAGTTCAAATACCAAAGTGATAGAACACCAAAAATCATGTGTTTTTCACATTTGTGAATTTGCAAGTTAAATAGTGGAATTTGGACTTATTTGCAAAAAGTACCCCATGAACTCTGTGTTTAAGTCTGAATTCAGTTGAATGGGGTCAACTTTGGAGCTCTATATCTCAAAATTCTTAAGAATTTTGCTCTAGATCAATATAGAAAATTTGTAGAGCTATGTAAAGAGAACAAATTTGATTAAGTGAGTAAGCCCTAGCACTACATAAAAGTGGGAGAAAAATAGACCTGAAGTTTGTTTGTCAGTCGAGTGTAGCTCTAAAACTGGACTAAAAGTGAACCAGGACAAAGTTTGGGAGCTATTTTGAGTATGATCCAGTGAGTATTTGAGTGTGGTTGCTATAGCAAGATTAAAGCTAGATTATAGGACACTAACTTTGTTATAGGAAGATTAGTAAGTTGTCACATGGAAAATGGAGAACAAGGCTCCTCAAATCGCGCTATCAGAACAACTGAACAAGATGCCCATGGTACAGTAGCCAGAAAAATCTTTAGATGCATCACCCCTCGCCGCTGGTGACCTTGCGCACGGATTCGTGCCGGCCGCCATGATTCGTGCCACGGAAAGAGTAGACAACGTTGGGGCGTGGTGAAAATATCCTGTGTGGGATGAATCCGGTCGCTGGTCGGACCGACCATCGTGTCCCACTGCGGTTAATCGCGCTGGCATCACCAGAGTTCGCCTTTATCTAGCCTGACTACGTGCCTCAAAGCCTTACCATGTCGTAGTAGACCACTTTAGGTAGCTTGTTCATCACCTGAGACACTCCCCCGGTAAATGCCAAGTTATGCGGCTCTGGTGACTCATTCCTCTCTCCAGCCGCCAGCTTTCTCCTTCGAAATGCACCGCCACCGCTCTCGGACACTATAAATTGAGGGTGTCGCTAGCTCCGTTAGGTTGTCACAAAACCAGAACACCCGCCTGTGCCTCAGATCGTCCACCAGAGCGCTCCAATTTTGAATTTCCCCAAATCAGTAGGAACTCCGCCGTGAAGGTCTCTCACGCGATCAGCCTGCCTCATGTTGATTCATGCCCCTCTGTTGAATGTTCTAGCCTCTCTAGGGTCTCCTATTGCTTGTAGGATCGATCGATTAAACTAGACCATACTGGATTGCCCTGAACACCATAACTTCATCTCGGTTTTCACCGTTATCGTGAACAGATGTGCTCCGGTCCGGATTAGTGAAATTGGGTGAGGGATTTGTGTCGCTTAGAGTAGAATTCAGTGTCGACCAAGTATGAAGCTTTGCCATTGCGTTCTCTGGCCAGAACAGGCTCGCCGGAGACACGCTCATCGCCGTCCACCATCGTGGACTTGGCACTGCGAAGAAATAAAAAGGGAGGGGTCTCGCTGTAAATGTCAGTGGCATGAGTAAATAGTGCGCAGGACTCTTAACCAGTTATTCAAACCGTCGGGGGCCTCTGTGCAATTTTTTAGGAAACCTAGACCTTTGGAATTGTAGAAATTGGTTGATAACTCCAAAAATCACAAAACTTTTTAGGAAAGCCTAACATGGTACTTAGAACCCTTGGATGAAATTTGGTATGTTTTGGACATTGTTTGATTTCTAAACCCAAAACCCTAGTTCCTTAGGGTAAAACTGTCTAACCCTACTAAAGTGTTGACCTAGAAGACCCTAGTTTCCCTAGTGCACCGTGAAGGAAAGTTGTATTCAAGATACAACTTGATATATCTCTATTATCATTGCATTTCATAAGCATCACATGAGCATTCATGGTTATATATGGTTATGTATAGAAAACGAGAAAGAAGTAACTATTGAATAAGAAGAGCCTGCACCATCAACTGAAAATCTACCTGCCGAGAACTGTTTTTATTTTGATATCGGTGGAACAGAGCCCGACTCCCCTACAACACAAGCCAAGCCCCGGTGCATTTGCCACCTCCTTGCGGTTTTAAAATCCTTGTCACCATATATGATGCATTAGGTGATAGGAGTTGTGTGCTAAACCAATTGCTGCACTTCCTTCCTTTAAACTGTTTAGCATTACTTGGTTACCTGTTTTATTAAAAGGTTTTCTGATGCTTAGTCCTGCTTTAGAAAGACAAATGTTTTGTTTTAAAACAAAAGGTGATGCTTCACAGTGGATGGATGTTTTCAAAAATAAAACTTGATGGTGGTTCCATCATGGCCGTGATGGGTTCAACATCAGATAAGATGTACCTCTGCCATGTACCAAACATTGGGTTTTTAAATGATAAAACTGAGACCGGGCGGGTGACTTGCACGACAAGGGAGTCTCGGTGTAGTGTCTCCATCTGAGTTGATTAAGGACCGTACCGATGTAGGCTTGATGATCGAGGAACTTTTAACTGGTCACATGCCTCATCATGGGTAAGCTTTTCCTCGGGCAGACTTATACCAGAAAGGCCAACACGCAATGGGAGTGGAGAGATGGCGAGAGTAGCGTATACCTTTTGTGGCAAGAGGCTGGACGGTGGTGTATCTGTGCTCTCGGTTGGCGTGAACCCGGTCTGGTCTTAAGAAACCCGGTGGCGAGTTGACATATGCAAGGGTTAAGTGCTACATATGTCGTGTGATTGCAGATCCCCAACTGGTTATTAATCGATTCAGATCGCCGTTACTTCTCGGATATGAAGACTTGGTCACTTCCCTACAAGTAGCATTCCAGTAAACTTCAGGGTTGATAAAAGACGGCTAGTGCAGGTCAAGTGCTTGAACTAGGGTAGAAAGAACTCTACTTATAGGTAATAACTAAACATGCTAATAAAACTGGATTTCAAGGATCCACTTTTAGTAAGCATTTCTACCAAACAGAGTCTTTGATAATTGATCAGCCTTACCTTAACTCCCTCAAACCAGCATATCCTTGAGAGTCTTTTCTTTTGGACGGGTAAGACTTGCGAAAGTACACTCCATACTCATGTTGTTGTTGGTGAGGAAACATCAGACTTTTGTTGTTTTTGTTCTAAGGTGGTGCTCAAAGAAGAACCTCAGCAGTGAAGCCGCGGGAGGATGTTGCTCTCCCACTTGAAAAACAATATACTTTTATGCGGGAGGGGTTTTTGCCTCCCAAGTCTGTAATAATAATACTTTATGCACTCGTACTCCCTGGTTTTGTAATAACAAAAATACTCTTTCTCTATATTTGAATGAATGTAAATTAAGTTATTGTAATTGCTTCCACTATTCTTTCCTCCGATGTGATGCAATATCTGCGTGACGGGTGAAACACTCTTGGGCGAGGAAATGAGGATACAGTTACCGAACTTGTCGAGTGATTATGTGCATCTACAGGGTTGTCCAAGGTCCATTGGACAAGGATAACTGTAGGTGGGCCTAATAACTTGGGAGGTTCCGTCACAGCTAAACCCTTAGACACTACCGAGGAGAATGGCTAGGGATCCACTACGAGGCCTTTACAAAGTTCCACTAGCTTCCGAAAAACCGCTAAGTTTATGGGAAGAGCACTTGCAAGAATCCCCCGTCTGACCACCATCGCAGCAAAATCAACCCAAGAACCTCCTTGCATGCAACTCCCCTAGCGTCGTTGCCCCTTTCGGGTAAGGTAGTCTTCCACTACCTTTCCTAATTAGTCAGCCAAGGGCGTCCCATTGCACCCTTGTGGTGGCACGTGTTTCTCAAGTTAAGCTCCATGTTCTAATTAAAGATAATGATCTTGACATGAACATAAATAAAATAACAAAATAAATGGAACATGGATATAATGAAATATTAACCCAAAACCATATAAAGCAATAGCAAAAACTATCCAAGTGATTCAGGGGTAAACAAGGTAAACGATAATCAGACTAGGGTCACCTATTGGGTCTCATCAGAATTAAACCTATGGATGAATAAGTGATAATAAAGAACATTATTGGGTAATAAAAGTGGTCAAGGGAACAACTTGCCTAGGACTTGAGATCCAAGTACTAGGATGATCCACAGATTCTCGTGACCTCACTGCTAGTCGTAGCAATACAAATAAACATGGTATAGACAAAATTAGCATCACACCAAACATAACAATAAACTGTCTAATAATGATCTACGCGTCTCTACGAGATCGTGGAATCGAGAACCCCTAAATTCGGAGTTACAGTAATCAAGTTATGATGTGATTAAATGATTAAAACTAGGTTCTATGTTTATTTTATAATTGCAGAGAAAAGATAACCTAAAGTAGTAATTAAATCAACTTTAAGCTAAATTATAAATTGACCATAGATCATATTTTAGTATATTATAATGATAAGTAGATTAACAAGACTAACCAACATAAGTTAAATAAAGATCTAATTATAAAAGATTGAGACATGGTACAATAAATGTTGTTATTACATAGTAATATTCACATGAGGCTAACGCAACTCGAACGGGTCAATTCGGAGTTAAAATGGGGAGGTTATGAATTTCCAAATGTTTTATGCAATTGGTATAAGATTAGTTAGGAAATAAATTTTAATATGACTTTCATGTCAAAACAGTGGTACTAATGGATAAACAATAATATTACAAAATTATAGAAACTGGAATGGACCAATTTGGAGTTCATATGAATTTTCTATGATTTATACAAGTTCTAGCAATTATTTTTGCACTAAAACGTATTTTCCAAAGGATTTTATCTATGTTCCCAGTTTCCTGGACTGCGTGCACTAAAACAGGGAAGCGCAGGGTCCTCTTCGCAATTATTCCCAAGACACATAGCAACATCCGCATGGACGGCGGGTTGAATATGAAAAAGAGAAGGGGTTGTTTTAGAATTTGCCATAGCCGAAGGGGTATTGTGATATCCCAACCATCATATCCTAATCTGGCGGCCCATATTAGATCACATGAGTATGCAACGTGGACCCTCAGATTAAAATCCTGCGGTAAGGGTTTTATGAAAATGGGATCTAATCTCGGTCATCGACCTACCATCCTGCGGCTCAGATTCATTTGACGAAGGGGTACCCTAGAATCAAATCACAACCATCGGCTGGAGATCCAACGGTGCCTGCACCCTTCTAATCCTGGTCACGGAGCGATCTTCCTCACCCAACGCTTCTGCGGTCGGCGCGCGGCGCCACAAGCACGCGACGATGTCCCTGGCCAACGCCATTACCGGATCGTCTCACCAACAACCCAGCGCACAATGCTATAATCTGAAAGCTGCTACATGTAACAGGGATAAAAACCAAGTGGTGGGAGGCACCCTTACATGGTATGCTGGCGCGTAGGGGCCTGCCCACGGCGGAACGCAGGCACCCAAGTCCGGTGAGCGATTGCCCGAGTTCCGATCGGTCGTTCATCAAATTAGCGGTGGAGATAGCTTCCCCGAGACCATGCAAACACCAATGACCGTGCCCAACACCCCAAATGTCGTAGAAGGCAAGGGACCACGACAGCGACCGACAGTGGCCGACAGCCCCCCTGCCATCCCATCTCGGCGATGGCGGCTCGATTTTGTGTGCCAGGGTCTGCATATATGGGATCTATGCTGGCTATATAGGCGAGGAATCGATGGCGGCCGGGCAGCTAGGAGTCTTTGCGCTAGAAAGCCGATTTCCTAGTCGGTCGTGGAAGACCGGCGGCGGCCTTCCCTGGTGTGTGGCTGAGATGAGCAAGGCAGGGACGCGCTAGGTATTTGTACCCCGAAGTAGTGCGCTGGTCACGGAAGTCATTGCGCGAGCGAGGGACAAGGTCCCCGATTCGAGATTTGGTCAGGCTTCCGTCCAAGCTTTGCGGCATGGTGAAGAAGACGCACCTGACCGTGGTACCCCACCTATCTGACACCCAGTCTGAGAGCTCGCACCAGACGTGAGGCCGACCTGCGGGGCCCACGCGCCGGTAAAGTAAGGTGCGTGGATGTGCGGCTGGGCTTAGCGTGCGCTAGGTGGTGGGCCGAGAGTGCAGCGGTGTAAGTGGGCCAGGAAGTATAGATTAGGTCCACTAGGTAGGTATTCTCTTTTTCTTTCTTTTCTTTTTTTTGTTTCTATTTTCAAATTTCAAATTTTAAGTTTGAATTTAAATCTGATATGCACATATAAAAGTCCAGCATGATGCTAAGTATATGAATATTTATTATTGACATTCTTATTTGAGATGTTTTATTATTTTCTTTATTTAAATAGGTGCTTCAAATTAGTGATGCACACACATAAAAAAATCTTGTAAACAAATGAAATTACTCTTTGAATGTATAACATAATTAAATTATAATTTCATTAATCAACCATTTGTTACCTATTTATTTTAAGAAGATAATTCCCAATGCATAATCTTTATTAAAAAAATATTTTAACTTAAGTTTCTTGTTCAACAATTGTCACACCCGGGATTTAAGGAACAAAGCTGGGTGCGTCTCATACATGCGCCAAAGAAGACAACATATATAATAACAGAGTGTATAGAGATAAATGTCACAATATAATCAGAGTACTTATTACATAGCGAAAGACTTACAAAATAAAACATAAATATAACAGGATCTAAAATCCATCCTTGGCGCTAGAACCAGAATTGTTTTAACCCAAGAAATCATTTTCTATTTTATTTTCTCTGATTTTCTATTCCCCTGGACTGCGCGCACCAATACCAGGAAGTTCAAGGGCTAACTTATAAAATTTCTCCAGACACAGAGACCTCACGTGGTGGACTGAGGGTTGATTTAATAAAAAGATAGGGTCTCTTGAGCAAAGAGGCTACGGGGAAGGGGTATGCCTGTTGGAACTTGCTCTCAGTTGCAAGGGGATCCAACAAGGGTGAACAGTGATGACAACAGGGCACTCGCGCTAGATGGCAAAAGCTCTTTTAATCTGGCCTCTCACGGGCACTGTGCAGGGGTATTTATAGGTACCTGAGTGCGCAGCACCTCGAGCTAAGGAAGCATGTGCCCTCAGCTACCTAGGTTATCCCTAGAATATTCCCATAAAGCGGGGTTACAGACCGTAATTACAGGAATGCTTTTACAAGTTAGGCCAGTAACGCACGGCAGCCAAGCGGGGCCCGTTACAATGGGCCAGATTGCACGTGGGCCTCCGAGCTGGACGAGGCCGCACCGTGGGATGCCCTTCGCCGCCAGTCTTCGTCTGGTGCGGAAGAAGCGAAGGGTGTCCCTGCCTGTTTTGTTTCTGTTAGTTCAGCTGCAGCAGCGAAGGCTTCGAGCGAAGGGTGGCGCCTTTGCCTTCGCCCCAACATTTGCCCTCCGAGGGACCAGTTCGACAAAGTCACCTAGTGCCGAAGACGTCGTTACATGGCGGAGACGCTGCCCTCGCTCGAAGTGGTTCCGCGGGGGTTTTTGATATGACCGTTGATTGACGGTGTACTGTTGGATTGCGGGTTTCCCGAAGCGCCGCGCCCTGTTGGATTACGGGTTTCCCGAAGAGCAGCGCCCTGTCTAGAAAAGGGGGCGGAGGTCGGCGCTTTTTGAACTTCACCTTCCACGCTCCGCGAAAACCCTAGCCGCCCTTTCCGCCGTCTTGCTGCTCGTCTGCCCGCCGTGCGCTTGTTTGCCGGAGATCTGGCTCGAGTGAAGCAGACCGCCCGCCGCCGCCGATGGTACGTAGCGATGCCGTCCTCGTCTTCTTCCGCTGCCGCTACACCGCCGGCCGTTCCCTCGCCACCGGCCGCCGCCTCGTCTGAGGAGACGCTGAGTAGTTTAATGGCGGAGGAGTTGCGCGCCGGCAATTCTGTTGATTTTGGCGTATCGCGGATGTCGTCGGCCCACGTGCAAGATATGCAGCGGTTGGGTTACTTCGGCGGCGGAGTTGGTTGAGTCCCGGGGACGGAGGAAGTCCCCGAGCCAGAGGGCGAGTTGGTCGTTTTCGAGGCGTTCTTCGCCGCCGGACTCCGCTTGCCTGCGCACCGATTTGTTTGCGAAGTCCTGCACAGGTTCAACGTTCAAATACATCAGCTGACATCGAATGCCATAGTGGCTCTGTCGAAGTATGTCTGGGCGACGACTTCGTACGGCGGACAGCAATCGGTGGAAGTTTTTGCGAAGTATTATTGTTTGCATTGGCAGAAGAGGATGATTGGAGGCGAAGTTGCTCAGTTTGGATCCTGCACATTCACGCCGAAGACCGGCAAAACCACGATGCAGGTAGTCGAGTTGGTTCCTTGCGCCCGCAACAAGTGGGGCAACTGGAATGAATTTTGGTTTTACGTCGCTGAGGGTACCGTCGAAGGCCATGAGGAACTCCCCGTGTCCGCGATGTGTTCTCACTTTTACTCAGCGTACCCGCCCTTTGAAGTGGTGGAGGGGGATGAGGACGAAGGGGCTCTTCGGTGCGCCGCCGGCCTGAGCAGTGGGCGCGACTTGGTTGAAGAATTTGTGGCGTACAGGGTGTGGCCATTAGCGCATGGCTGGGCGTTGGGCGAAGTATGCCCTCGCCAGATGCCTTTTCATGGTGGAAGGGTGGTGCGGAGTCCCGCCTTCGCCCTGAATCTGCAAAACCGCGATCCGGCCGCCGTTGTGCGTGAGGCGGAGGATGGGGCGGTGCGGCTTGTTGGACGCTACGTGCCGAGGACAGAGGGCCAGCGCAGCTGGGATATCCGCGGGTCGAATGACCGCTTGAACAGGGTTTTTGAATTAAATCAATTGCCATATGACGGCTACCCTGGGTCAAGACGATGTGGACCGCCGTGGGAAGAAACCGGCGGTGGAGACCGGAGACGACCCTGCGCCGGCGGCCGCCCCATCCTCTAAAAAGAGAAAATTAGGTACTGCTATGGGAGGACTTGGGGTTTCTGATCGTTTTGCTAGAGAGTTGATGAGGACGTGCGTGGCCCCGGGGGACAAGAACATTCCTAGGCCAGCAACCCCCGGTAACCCTCAGCATCCGAGCCGCGAAGGGTGCCGGCACTTCGAGGTCTTCGACCAAGTCGAAGAAGATTTTGAGCAAGATATCTTCAAGGTTGAGGACCCCATAGTGAAGGAATCCGCCGGAGCTATCTTCGACCGGCTGTGGGGTCCACACGGTCGCGAGGTGGTCAGGGAGCGCGCCGAGACGGCGAGGGCTCAGGTAACGTTTTCGGTTGTTTGGTATTTGTTGGACGTGGGCTATGTGTGTGTTTGATGAATTTTGTGTGTTTTGGCTTAGGCGGCGCGTGGCGAGAGGGTCGACGACTTCGGGGCGCTGAACAGCATGCTGACTGACCCGGAGTCGACCCCGGCAGAGGCCGTGTCTGGGGTCGCCCTGGAGCCGACCCCGGACACTGCGGGGGACGCGTCGGGTGCCCTCGCATCCGCTGCGGCCGGCGAAGACCTGCCCCCAGAGGTCGTCGAAGGCGCGCCTGATGCTTCCGCAGCTGCCGCGCCGAGTGCTGAAGATCCCGCAGCGGTAGCGGCGGAGATAACAGCGGAAGCAACGGCAGAGCCAACGGCGGAGGCTCCCGCAACGTCAGGGCCGTCGCAGGTGGCGTAGTGGGTGTAGAGGGTTGGGGAAATTTGTACATGTTACTGAATTTTGGTTGCTGCGCAGGTTCAAGATTTTGGGCCTGCGCACACAACCGCTACTACTAAATTTTTGGCGGCTTCGACCGCGGAAGATGGTAATGAATGTGGTGGGTCTGCATCTGAGTTTTTTGATTGTGCTGACTCTGGGAGCTCGATTGAGTGGACTGAGGAGTCGTCCGAGGACTTGGACTACTTCGCAGCCTTGGATGTGGCTGCGGCGGAGGCTTCGCCGCACGCCGCGGACGCAGGAGATGTGCCAGGTCCTAGCACCGGGCGACGGTGACGAAGGGCAGTTGCGAAACATAGAGTTAGTGGGGCGGAGGGGGCTCGGCTTCGTGTGAGTGGGGCTGGCCGGCAGGAACTGTTGTCTTTGCCGGCCGCCGAGAATACAGGTGAAGGGGAACTGCGAAGTCTTTTTGCGGGTGAGGAGCTTAGGATAATGTTATTTAATTATAGGGAGATGGGAATTATTCCTAAGGTTGAGGCAATGTAGAGTGTGGTGCCCTCGCTTGTATATGTAGAGGTTTGTATGATGAAATTGTGTGCCCTCGCTTGCATATGTGTGCGAAGGCGTTGTGTACTTTGTCTGGTTTGTTTTGTTGTGCTGTGTTGGTGTGATTAAAGTTGGTCTTGGCGTGGACGGTTTGATGTTGTCGTTTCTGCCTTTGTTGTGCTAGTCCGGTTGCACCCTTAGGTGTCTTCTGCGTGGATAGTCTTCGCGATAGACTTCGATTTTTTCGCACTTGTTGTGCTAATCCGGCTGCACCCTTAGGCGACTTCTGCGCGGATAGTCTTCGCGATAGAATTCGATTTTTTGCACTTGTTGTGCTAATCCGGCTGCACCCTTAGGCGACTTCTTCACGGATAGTCTTCGCGATAGACTTCGATTTTTTCACACTTGTTGTGCTAATCCGGCTGCACCCTTAGGCGACTTCTGCACGGATAGTCTTCGCGATAGACTTCGATTTTTTCGCACTTGTTGTGCTAATCCGGCTGCACCCTTAGGCGACTTCTGCACGGATAGTCTTCGCGATAGACTTCGATTTTTTCACACTTGTTGTGCTAATCCGGCTGCACCCTTAGGCGACTTCTGCACGGATAGTCTTCGCGATAGACTTTGATTTTTTCGCACTTGTTGTGCTAATCCGGCTGCACCCTTAGGCGACTTATGCGCGGATTTGTCGCACGCGAGGGTGGCTAGCACTTAGCCTCGCGGTGACCTCGTGTTGGTCGAATGTCGAAGACCGTCGTCGCGGTCTTTTTCGACGCATGTTTTTGCGGGGGATTTTTCACACATATATTACATGGCTCCGCCTCGTTAAAAACCTCACCCCCCGGGAGGAAAAGAGTGCGGGCCGGTACAAGATTGTTTTTGCGAATTACAAGGGCGAAGACAGCCCTGAGGAATCAAACAAAAATTTTGCGGAGGTTGTCGATGTTCCAGGAGTGCTCCAGGTCCTCGCCGTTTGGCGTTGTGAGCCTGTAAGCGTTGGGGGAAGCTTTTGTCTTGACTATGAAGGGGCCCTCCCACCTGGGCTCCAGCTTGCCCTTGGACTCCGTCCGAGCTGTTCGAACGAGTACGAGGTCCCCCTCGCTGAACACCCTCGGGATGACTGAGTGGTCGCGCCATGCTTTGGTCTGGGCTTGGTATTTGTTCAGGGCCTGTAGGGCGAAGACTCGGTCTCCGTCGATGAGATCCTTTGAAGTTGGCTCGTCCACATCGGGGATGGCTAACGGAACTGTTCGCGGGGACCCGTGCTTTATTTCTTGCGGGGTCATGGCCTCCGATCCGTATAGAAGGCGGAAGGGAGTAAACCCGGTCGCCCTGCACTCAGTCGTGTTTAGTGCCCAGACTGCCTCAGGTAACAAATCGGTCCATCTGCCCTTTTTTCATCAAGGAGCATTTTCTTGATAGCTGTGAAGATTTTCCCGTTGGCGCGCTCCACGACCCTGTTGGACTGTGGATGATACACTGAGGCGAAGGCAAGCTTGGTGCCAATGGAGAAACAAAAATCCTTGAAGTCTTGGTTGTCAAACTGCTTGCCGTTGTCGACTGTTAGTTCGGACGGTACTCCGAAGCGGCAAACGATGTTCTGCCAGAAGAATTTTTGGGCAGTCTTTGATGTTATTGTAGAAACAGCCCGCGCCTCGATCCATTTGGTGAAGTACTCGACCGCGATGAAGGCGAACTTAAGGTTCCCCTGAGCGGTGGGCAGGGGTCCAACAATGTCGAGGCCCCAGCGCTGGAGAGGCCATGTATGGGCGATCAGCTTTGTATATTGCGAGGGGCCGCCTGACTGAGGAGAAAACTTCTGGCAGGCTTCGCAGGACCGTGTGACCCGATTTGCGGCGCAGATCATTGCGGGCCAGTAAAAGCCCTGGCGGATCACCTTAGCAGCTAGGGCCCTCGGCCCTGCGTGTGAGCCGCACGTGCCACTGTGGACTTCACGTAGAATCTGCATGCCTTCGGCTTCGGTGACGCACTTAAGCATTGGCTGACTGACTCCTTTTTTGTAGAGTTGGCCTTCAATCAGTGCGAAGTCTCGGCTTCGATGTCTGAGACGCTTGGCCTCACTGATGTCGGCTGGATGATAATACCCCTGCAGGAACAGGGTTATGGGTGCCCGCCAGTCTTCGGTCATGATAAGGTTGACTGTGCGGTGGCCCTCGCTGTCATTGGTTATTTGGAGCCCTTCAGGGCTCCGGACTGCTGGCGTGCCGATGACATGAAAGAACACGTCGGAGGGTAGAGTTTCGCCCCTGGCGGCGGCCTTGGCCAATGCGTCGGCCTCCTCATTCTTGGCCCGATCCACATGCTGCAAGGTGAACCCCTTGAACTGCCTCTCGAGACTTCGGATGGCCGCGAGGTACTGCATGAGCGCGGGGTCCTTGGCTGCATAGTCTTTCTCGACTTGGCCGGCAACTACCTTGGAGTCTGTTTTGATGATGCAGGTGGTGACTCCGAGGGCCCTTAGCTTGCGGAGGCCGAGGATGACTGCTTCGTATTCTGCTATATTATTTGTGCATCTGTCGGATTCCAGATTGAAGCTGAGTCGTGCTGCATATCTATGCTTGACCCCGACTGGTGAGGTGATGACTGCAGCGACGCCTGCCCCCGCATGGCACCATGCGCCGTCGCAATGGATCGTCCAAGTCTTCTCTGCAGACGGATCTGGCTGTGTTGTTGGCCCAGTCCAGTCGACGACGAAGTCTGCCACGACTTGAGACTTGATAGCTGTCCTGGGCTCGAAGCAGATGTGGTAGCCGGAGAGTTCGGCCGCCCACTTGGCAATCCTCACCGACGCCTCCGGGTTTCTGAATAATTCGCCGAGCCCCCTGTTTGAGGTGACTCGGACCTTGAATGCTTCGAAGTAATGGCGCAGTTTGCGCGACGACATGACGACTACGTAGGCAATCTTCTCCAGCTCTGTCATGTTGCACTTGGACGGTGTCAGCACTTCGGAGACATAATACACGGGGCACTGCCGGACCACGCCCTCGACAGTCTGCTCCTGCACTAGTGCCGCGCTGACCGCATGTGGCGAAGCCGCGACGTAGAGCAGCAGGGGGAGCGAGGGGTCGGGGCTGGTAAGGACGGCCAACTCTGTTAGGTACTGTTTTAATGAGGAGAAGGCCGCCGCCTGCTCTGGTCCCCAGGCGAAGTCTTTTGCACCACGGAGTGTCTTGAGGAAGGGGAGACTTCGCTCGGCGGACCTGGAGATGAATCTGTTGAGAGTGGCCAATCTGCCTGTCAGGCGCTGGACGTCCCTGACGGACTGCGGAGGCATCATGTCCAAGATGGCCTGAATCTTGGTTGGGTTGGCCTCGATGCCGCGGTGTGATACCAGGTAGCCCAATATTTTGCCTTGGCGAACGCCGAAGACGCACTTTTCTGGGTTTAGGCGGAGTTGTGCGTCTCGCATGTTCGCGAATGTTTCGGCGAGGTCGGCGAGGTGGTCCTCCTTGCTCTTGCTGGCGACGACAATGTCGTCTACATATGTGAATATGTTTCTACCAACCTGCCCTTCGAGCACTGTTTTGGTAAGCCTGGAGAAGGTGGACCCGGCGTTCTTGAGTCCCTCCGGCATTCTGATGAAGCAATATGTGCCGAAGGGTGTTATAAAGCTGGTGCTAGCCTTGTCTTCTTCCTTCATGTATATCTGGTGGTAACCGGAGAAGCAATCGAGGAGGGACATGACCTCGCATCCGGCCGCGCTATCGACTATTTTGTCGATCCGCGGCAACGGGAAATTGTCCTTTGGGCAGGCTTTATTGAGACTGGTGAAGTCGATGCACATTCGCCACTTCCCGCTCTTTTTCTGCACCATCACGACATTGGAGAGCCATGTGGGGTAAGCCACTGGCTCGATGAATTTGGCCTCCAGGAGGCGGTGCACCTCTGCCTTGGCGGCCTCCGTCTTTTCGTCGGACATCTTGCGAAGCCACTGCTTTTTCGGCCGTACCGAAGGGTCGATTCCCAGACTGTGCTCAATTATTGAACGGCTGACCCCGACCAGATCGAGGGCCGACCAGGCAAAGACATCTTTGTTCTTGGACAGGCAGCAGAGGAGCTTTTCTTCTGCATGCGAAGTAAGGTCTTCGCTGATAATGACTGTCTGCCTGGGCGTGGCCTGGTCGAGGGGGACAGTCTTGGTCCCGTCGTGGCTCTGCAGCTGCGCCTTGTCGTGTTGCTTATTGGTTGGGCTGGCAGGCGTGGGGACCTCGCGTTGGGCCGTGAGGCAGTGCACGTTTCTTTGACCGGGCACAAAGTCCCGCTCTATGTTACGCGCAGTCTGTTGATTGCCGAAGACTGTGATGACGCCTAACGGACCTGGTATCTTCATACATAGGTACAGTCCGTGAATGGCTGCTTCGAACTTATTGATGGAGCCCCGGCCCATGATGGCATTGTAAGGATATACCATGTCCATAATGTCAAAGGTTATTTGCTCGCTTCGGGCATTGGGTGCTACACCGAAGGAGAGAGGCAGCTCTATTTTGCCGACGGGGAAGGTGCCTTTGCCGCCGAAGCCATACAACGGGTTGTCCGAAGGCTTAAGCAGGCTGTGGCTTATGCCCATGCGATCGAAGGCGTGGAGGAAGATGATGTCCGCCTGGCTGCCATTGTCAACGAGGACCTTGTGCAGGTCCCAGCCTGCCACGCTGCAATTGATAACCATGGCGTCGCAGTGGGGGGGCGCTGCGCAAGTCGACGTCCCGTGCGTCGAAGGTTAGCAGTATGTGGGACCACTTTGTCTGCACGACTGGGCCCGTGACGGCGACATGGTTGATGCTGCGGTAGTGGTCCCGCTTCTGCCGCTTGGTGTCGAAGTCGGTGCTGGACCCCCCAGTTATCATGTGGATGACTCCGCGATATGGTTGATCGGCGAAGTCTTCCTGCTTTGGGGCATGGGGGATGTTTTGATGTTGCTGGTGTGGTGGTGGGGGTGGAGGAGGTACGATTTGTACTTCCTGATGGTGTTGGTAAGCATGGTGCGGTGGATGCAGGGCAGGAGCGTGGATATATGGTGGAGGGGGTTGCTGGTAATTGTGCGCGACAATTCTGGGGTTGTCGGCTGGCTGCGCCCGTGCCATTCTGTCTCTGGTAGCCTTCGTTTCAGGGCAGTCTTTGGTTTGGTGGGCGCAGTCTTCACCATGGAAGAGGCAGTAGAATCGGCGCGGCGGCTGCGCACGCCCTCGGCCCCTGCCACGAGTGCCGTTTCCGCGGCCCTGGGGGGGATATTCCTGGCGACGAGGGGGGTCAGCAGCGGGATGCTGGTTGGCGATGTTGTGCACTTGCTGCTGATTGCGGCCGTCTCGACCGGAGTCTGGCTGCGGAGTCCTTGTCCACGTGCGGCTGGACTGTGGAGCATCTTTTGGCTTCCTTTGGGACTCAATCTTGCGCTGGTGGAGCTCTTCGGATCTGACGTACTTTTCAAACAGCTGATATAACTCTTGGAGGTTCTTTGGCGGATCTCTGATGCAGTGGCTGTAAAGGACGCCGGCGCGAAGGCCACTGATAGCATAGTGGATGGCAATCTGGTCATCGACTGAGGGCAGCTGTGACTTGAGTGTTAGAAATTTGCGGTAATACTCCCTCAGGGTCTCCTTTTCTAGCTGCTTGCAGAGCGAAAGTTCGGCCAGGGCGTCGGTATCTGGGCGGTACCCTTGGAAGTTGAGCAGGAACTTGTCCCGGAGACTTCTCCAAGAATCAATGGACAGCGGAGGCAACCTGGTGAACCAGGTGAGTGTGGGGCCCTCGAGGGCGATGATGAAAGACTTCGCCATTGTGGCGTCGTCCCTCCCGGACGATGCAACGGCGACCTGATAACTCATTATGTATTGAGCCGGGTCGGTGCTGCCGTTGTACTTGGGATAGGTCCCTGCCCGGAAGTTAGCCGGCCACGGCGTCACTTACAGGTGTGGCGCCAGGGGACTTCGCTCATCGAGATAGTTGACCCCTTGGAATGGCGCGGCGTGCGGGAAGGTGTGGTTGCGTTGGGGGAAACGCGGGTCCTCCGGTTGCGCGTGGTGTTGCAGGGGTGGCCCATGGTGCAGGCCGGGGTGGCCTTCGCGCGTGTCTTCGAGTTGTGCGCGCTGCTGGAGGGGTGACTCGTGCTGCAGGCCGAGGTGGCCTTCGCGCTGCATCAGCGCAATCTCCCGCTCGAGTTCCTGGGCCTTGTGCTCTTCGTCGCGTATCATTTGCCGCACTTTGGCTAGTGCGGACACACGCTGGCGCTTGGCCTCCAGTATCTCCTTCTGCCTCTGGAGATTGCGGTTCTTGAGGCGCAGGGCGCGCAGCTGTAGCTGTTCTTCTGCTGAGACGCCGAGGATTTCACCGTCCTCGGCGAGGTCCGCGCCCTCCGGTGGTGCGAAGCCTGAGGGTGGCTGCGGTTGTCCCTCAGGGTCGCAGGTGCGGAGGGTGTCGTCTTCGCATGCGCGAGGGACATCGTCTTCAGTGGCCTCTTGGTGGGTGGATTGGGTGAGGGCGAGGGCCTTGCCCTTTCTTGCGGCGAGCAGTGCTGCCTTCGGGTTAGCTCTCTTGGGTGCCATCATGGGTGGTTTTCTCGTAGCACGGACGGTGGGCGCCAGATGTTGGAACTTGCTCTCAGTTGCAAGGGGATCCAACAAGGGTGAATAGTGATGACAACAGGGCACTCGCGCTAGATGGCAAAAGCTCTGTTAATCTAGCCTCTCACGGGCACTGTGCAGGGGTATTTATAGGTACCTGAGTGCGCAGCACCTCGAGCTAAGGACGCATGTGCCCTCAGCTACCTAGGTTATCCCTAGAATATTCCCATAAAGCGGGGTTACAGACCGTAATTACAGGAATGCTTTTACAAGTTAGGCCCGTAACGCACGGCAGCCAAGCGGGGCCCGTTACAATGGGCCGGATTGCACGTGGGCCTCCGAGCTGGACGAGGCCGCACCGTGGGATGCCCTTCGCCGCCAGTCTTCGTCTGGTGCGGAAGAAGCGAAGGGTGTCCCTGCCTGTTTTGTTTCTGTTAGTTCAGCTGCTGCAGCGAAGGCTTCGAGCGAAGGGTGGCGCCTTTGCCTTCGCCCCAACAATGCCCAAGTCTGGGCCATCAAATTTGGTTCTAGTGCTTCGGATTAAATCATGGCTCAAACGAATCTATACGCAGCGCTAGCCACACAATCTGGAGCTGATGGCCAGGATCCTATGAAACTAGAATCACATCCATTACGCAGATAATGCGATCGAACGGCCAGAATCGCCCAGGCCGAAACGTTACATAGATCTAGTCTTAGCCGCCTATCACGGATCCTATGGTCCAAGGTTGTGTTCTTCTTCTGACGTCTGGAGCTCGCAGTGGCCCACGGCAGCCACGACGGTGCCATTACCGGACCCCCGACTCCAAGTCCCAGCAACAAAACTCATACATGACAGATGCTATACGTACAGGAGACACTTGTGAACCCGAGGAAGTGCTTACCATCGACGAAAGCTGGAGAGGGAGTTGGCCACGGCAAACGACGGGTCGGCCATGAACCCAGACCCCAGCGAGCTTTTCTCTAACCTCTGCTCAAACTTGGTGTCCGAGAAATCCACGTACACGCTCCACGCATGCCCGAGAACCATCCTAGCACTCTCCAGGGACGATGACGACGCGAAGGCGGAGCTCGACTATGGTGGTGATTTTCTCTCTCTCTGTCAACGGTTCCCGTTGGTGGTGGCTGGGTTCTCGGATCGCGTCTTCATGCGTCTATGGCCAAGGGCGTGGTTTTCTTATATGCCCAGGAGTCATGGCTTGATCCGCTGAGCTCCCACGAAGTTTGCCGGAGAATCCCGCATCTGGCGTAACTCATTAGATTAGAGATCCTTCTGGTATTCGGTCTCACATATCTGTACGTGCTTCTGGGTTCTTTTCTTGCTTGATGTCACATAGACGTCATGTTGCAGCAAGGGAATAAATAAAAACGAAAATCAATAGGAGACGTGAGCTATGATAAGGATGGATGGGCTGCTCGGTTGTGTTGTTCGTTGGGCCAAGTCGTGCAAATCCCTCCTTTCTTTATTTAGCTTTCTTTTTTCTCTTTATTTTGCCTTATTATATATGTTTATATATATTCCATTTAAAACTTAAATTCAAATAGAGTATTAGACTCCAAATTAAATGCACAATCAGAATTCCATCATGATGCAAATATTCTTAGATATATTTATTAATTGCTTTATATTAGGCAAATGTTTCAAATATGAATTATACACCTTACTTCTTATAGAAGAAAAGAAATAGTATTTTGAATGTATGACACAATCGTAAGTTAAGTCAAAAATGAATATCCATTAATATCTTATTTTAGTGGAGTTTAATATATAGCCATTCCCAAGAGTTACTTTAGTTCAAATATTTTCTTTTAAATTATTTCTTATTTATATAGCTCATGAGAGGAATACCCTATTTTAGCAAATATATACCTAGTTTCAGAGTTTTAGGTTCTATGTTTGACTAACAACGTTTTAGTATTGCCGGCTGTTTAATTTAGGAGAAAATAGCTTTAAAAGTGAGGAACCCATATTAAGAGACATCTTAATTCTTAATTTTTTGGAGAAACTTTTATAAACCCCAAAACAGGATTTTGGGTGTTAAAACAATATCCTCAAGTTTATTATAAAAAATATCCCGATAAATACATTTTTTAAGAGGTTCTAACCATAAAGTCTTACAGAAGGATTTTCCAAATACCAGATTTAGGATTTTAGGGTGTTACAAATCCTACCCCCCTTAAAAATAATCTCGTCCTTGAGATTTGTAAGAAAAAGGGATATAGAGAGATTGGTATGTAAATTAGCTTTTAGTTTCCCATTAGTTCAAAATTAAGAGTCCACTCTTTTAAAAATAATTCAATGGGTGATCAGGAGAGTATAGATATCCAGCTACTTATTATGTAGGATATAGGTGGAGGTAAGAAAGATTATGGCAAGGAAAAGACTTTATCCAATATGTTTAAGTCTTGATTCATCTCGAGGTTCGCTTTGACTGTTATATCCTTCCTTGTCGATGTTGATCTTTTCTTCTCCGGTCTTGGTCTCATTGATTTGAGGTTATTGTATATCATTGGGGTTGGAGAATATTGTTAAGATAGATATATGTGAGATAGACTACATGATGTTAATCAAAAACTTGTTTGATGTTGGGTGGGGATAGATGGCTTATACAATTGGTCATGACTCTACTGGTTGGGTTAGCTCTTCTACTCATTGTTTGAGTTGGCTTAATGCACTAATTTAGGTTTAAGTGCATGAGGGGAGAACAAGGTTTATAGGAGTAGGATCTAGTTTGTTTCACTAGTGCTAACTTGTTAAGTGACTCTCATTAGATTCCATGATTCTATTTCGGAATACCATTTAGTTGAGCATAACAAGCTGACCTTATCTTTATGAAATTCTAGTATTTTTTTATCTAAGTGGAACTTCCAATTAGTATTTTTCATACACCCTAAATTTTCATGCCATTAGCAGGTGTGGCATAGAAAACAAGGGCACATCGGGTTTTAGGTATTTAGGTGAGTGTAGAGAAGATTTGGGGTTAGGTAAGGGAGGTTTTATTCCGGGTGGTGGATCTTGATTCATCTAAAGATCTGTTTCTACTCATATCCTTTATTGTCGAAGTTAACCTTCTTTTTGGGTCTAATTTAGGGACCATTGGTCATGGTGTTAGATGTCATTATCCGAGTAGGGATAACAATTTTGGGTACATGGGGTAGGTAGGTTAATCAAAGTTTTATTTTTCTTTTGGGATAAATGTGTTGGGCAACCTATAACATAGGTTGGGTCGTGGTTTTACAGACGAGTTGATCGAAGACACCAATTTAGGTTTTAACCCATTAATAAGTATATGGTCCAATCTATGTTACCAGTATTAAATGCTTATTTAAGTAAGTTCCTTTAGATTAGATCATATCAGATTAGGTAGGGTCTAGGTTAGATTGGATATAACTAGATTAGACTAGTTTAAGTTAGATAGATCTAACAGGGTAGGATATATATGTTGGAATCTTTTGAGATAGGACGGATTATATGGTGTAGGTAGGTCAGAATCTCCGTTATGTTAAAACAGAGGGGTTATGCCACTATCGGGTGGTTAGGGTAGTTGCATATGGCCAGGTTGGTAGATTAAAACATGTTTATAAGAGTAGGATCCAATCTTATTTTACCAGTATTATATCTAACATGTTTGTCCATTAGGTTAGATATGATGGGATCAAAATTAAATTGGTATAATCAGATTAGACTAGATAAGATCTACTTAATTTATTTTGGAATAGATCATGTTTGTTACACTGTCATGAGATAAGCAAAGTAGGGATAAGTATGCTAATTAGGACAAGATGAGTCTCTAAGAATAAGATAGAATCTTTTGAGATTGGTCAGATCTATTAGGATAGGATAGTATCTTTTCAGAATAAGATGGATCTATTAAGATAAGAGAGAATCTTGTAAGATAAGATGGATCTATTACGATAAGAGAGAGTCTTTCAAGATAAGATGGATCTATTAGGCTTGATATATTCTAATGGGGGTATTCTTAGTTGGTCTAGTTTATCTTATAAACAATTTAAGAGGTTAAGAGATTTTTTAACACAAGATGATCCTATTAGGATAAGATAGATTCCTTTAAGTTAAGAGGGATCTATTTAAAATAGATACACATTAATGGAGGATAATCTAAGTTGTTTAGTTATCTCATGAATTTTATTTATTTATATTTATGCCTATACATATATGCAGATGTAATTGTGGACATTACTCCACAACTCATCACACTCAATCAAAGATCCAAATCAGACATGTATCACAAGAACAAGCACTCAAGCGTATAGATACCTATAAAAATAGTTTTGTTTTTGTTCCTAAGAGTAGGTCTCCTATTCCTAAAGGTCACTTTAGGCACATGATTTCAAAGTGTGAAATCCACCTTTGCCTTTAGAAGGAAAAGGTAAGAATAATCAGAGTAAAGCAAAAATAGATGAGAAAAGATTAAGAAAATTTTAGAAAGAATCAGAGTAGCAAAGGTAAGTAGATAAGGGTTTTGTCCATTTCTATCTAGGTTTCGTCCTATAGTCAACATACCTCTGATACCACTTCTGTCACACTCGGTTTTGAGGGACAAAGCCGGGTGCATCTCATACATGCGCCAAAGAAGACAACATATATAATAACAGAGTGTATAGAGATAAATGTCACAATATAATCAGAGTACTTATTACATAGCGGAAGTCTTACAAAATAAAGGTAAATATAAAACGAACTAAGGACCATCCTTGGCGCCAATAAGTCAACTGAGAGACGCCACCTAGATCGAATCGAACTCCTCGTTGTGTGGCTCCTCTTGAACCACCTGTTCTTCTCCTGTGGGGGTGTGAGACAGCAAGGGTGAGCTCACACATGTTCATCTCTCAACGAGTTGTGGGGAGTAATGTGCATGAACTCACCAAAGGTGGGAGTTCATGTGATGTGTAAGGCTCATCAACAATATGGGTTAAAGTTGAGCATTGCTTTTAATAAGTTAGTCAAAATTTTATTAGCAATTACTAGATGTAAGTAAATACCAAACCATAATAAGAATAATAGAACAAAATTAATAATAAATCCCATGCAATGCATATGACAAATTGAGTTTAGGTTCCATAATTTAATCATGCGAGAGTCCTGAGCTGCTCGTGACCGTGAGCTCGGCTAGTATACTAGTTTTATACTCTGCAGAGGTTGTACCCTATACCACAAGTCGTGTATCCCATGTCGCCAGGGTTAGCTAGACCCTTAGACACTACCGAGGTGAATGGCTAGGGATCCACTACGAGGCCTTTACAAAGTTCCACTAGCTTTCGAAAACCCGCTACAGTTTATGGGAAGAGCACTTGCAAGAATCCACCGTCTGACCGCCATCACAGCAAAATCAACCTGAGAACCTCCTTGCATTCAACTCCCCTACTGTCCTTGTCCCTTTCGGGTAAGGTAGTCTTCCACTAGCTTTCCTAATTAGTCAGCCATATAAAGCTCCAATGTTCCATTTAAAGATAATGATCTTGACATGAACATAAATAAAATAACAAAATAATTGGAATATGGATATAATGAAATATTAACCCGAAACCATATAAAGCAATAGCAAAAACTACCCAAGTGATTAAGGGGTAAACAAGGTAAAAGATAATCAGACTAGGGTCACCTATTGGGTCCCATCAAAATTAAACCTATGCATCAATAATTGATATTAAAGAACATTATTGGGTAATAAAAGTGGTCAAGGGAACAAATTGCCTAGTACTTGAGATTCTAGGTACCAGGATTATCCTCAGATTCTTGTGACCTCACTGCTAGTCGTAGCAATTCAAACAAACATGGTATAGACAAAATTAACATCATACCAAACATAACAATAAACTGTATAATAATGATCTACGCGTCGCTACGAGATCGTGGAATCGAGAACCCCTAAATTCGGAGTTACAGTCATCAAGTTATGATGTGATTAAATGATTAAAACTAAGTTCTATGTTTTTTATAAATCCAGAGAAAAGATAAATTAAAGTAGTAATTAATTCAACTTTAATCTAAATTATAAATTGACCATGGATCATATTTTAGTAGATTATAATGATAAGTAGATTAACAAGACTAACCAACATAAGTTAAATAAAGATCTAATTATAAAAGATTGAGACATGGTACAATAAATGTTGTTATTGCATGGTAAATATTCACATGAGGCTAAAGCAACTGGAATGGGTCAATTCGGAGTTAAAATTGGGAGGTTATGAATTTCCAAAGGTTTTATGAATTTGGTATAAGATTAGTTAGGAAATAAATATTAATTTGACTTTCATGTCAAAACAGTGGTACTAATGGATAAACAATAATATTACAAAATTAAAGAAACTGGAATGGACCAATTTGGAGCTTATATGAATTTTTATGATTTATACAAGTTCTAGCAATTATTTTTGCACTAAAAAGTATGTTCCAAAGGATTTTATCTATTTTCCCAGTTTCCTGGACTGCGTGCACTAAAACAGGAAGCGCAGGGGCCTCTGCGCAATTATTCCTAAGAAACAGAGCAACATCCGCATGGACGGCGGGTTGAATATGAAAAAGAGAAGGGGTTCTTTTAGAATTTGCCACACTCGAAGGGGTATTGTGATATCCCAACCATCAGATCCGAATCTGGCTGCCCATATTAGATCACATGAGTATGCAACGTGGACACTCAGATTAAAATCCTGCGGTCAGGGTTTTATGAAAATGGGATGTAATCTCGGTCATCGACCTACCATCCTACGCTCAGATTCATTTGATGAATGGGTACCCTAGAATCAAATCACATCCATCAGTCGGAGATCCAACGGTGCCCGCGCCCTTCTAATCCTGGCCCTAGATTCCTGATCGATGGTCATGGAGCGATCTTCCTCACCCAACGCTACTGTGGCCGGCACCACAAGCACGCAGCGACGCCCCTGGCCAGCGCCATTACAGGATCGTCTCACCAACTACCCAGCGCACAACGCTATAATCTGAAAGCTGCTACATGTAATAGGGAGAAAAACCAAGTGGTGGGAGGCACCCTTACCTGGTATGCTGGCGCGTTGGGGCCTGCCAATGGCGGAACGCAGGCACCCAAGTCAGGTGAGCGATTGCCCGAGTTCCGACCGGTCGTTCATGAAATTGGAGGTGGAGATAGCTTCCCCGAGACCAGGCGAACACCAATGACTGTGCCCAACACCCCAAATGCCATAGAAGGCAAGGGACCACGACAGCGGCCCACAGCCCCCCTGCCATCCCATCTCGGCGATGGCGGCTCGATTTTGTGTGCAAGGGTCTGCGTATATGGGATCTATGCTGGCTATATAGGCGAGGGATCGATGGTGGTCGGGCAGCTAGGAGTCTTTGCGCCAGAAGGACGATTTCCCAGTCGGTCGCGGAAGACCGGCGGCGGCCTCCCCTGGCGCATGGCTGAGACGAGCGAGGCAGGGATGCGCCAGGTATTTGTACCCCGAAGTAGTGCGCGGGTCACGGAAGTCGTTGCGCAAGCGAGGGACTCGGTCCCCGATTCGGGATTTGGTCAGGCTTCCGACCGAGCTTTGCGGCATGGTGAAGAAGACGGACCTGACCGTGGTACCCCACCTGTCTGACACCCCAGTCCGAGAGCTCGCGCCAGACGTGAGGCCGACCAGCGGGGCCCACGCGGAGGTCAAGTAAGGTGCGTGGATGTGTGGCTGGGCTTAGCTTGCGCTAGGTGGTGGGCCGAGAGAGCAGCGGTGTATGTGGGCCAGGAAGTATAGATTAGGTCCACTAGGTAGGTATTCTCTTTTTCTTTCTTTTCTTTTTTTGTTTCTATTTTCAAATTTCTAGTTTGAATTTAAACCTGATATGCACATACAAAAGTCCAGCATGATGCTAAGTATATGAATATTTATTATTGACATTCTTGTTTGAGATGTTTTATTATTTTCTTTATTTAAGTAGGTGCTTCAAATTAGTGATGCACGCACATAAAAAATATTGTAAACAAATAAAATTACTCTTTGAATGTATAACACAATTAAATTATAATTTCATTAATCAATCATTTGTTACCTATTTATTTTAAGAAGATAATTCCCAATGCATAATCTTTATTAAAAAAATATTTTAACTTAAGTTTCTTGTTCAACAATATCCCCAAGTTTATTATAAAAATATCCTGATAAATATATTTTTTAAGAGGGTTTAGGGTTACACAAGGTTATCCCCAAGTCTTATAGAAGGATTTTCCAAATACCAGAAATAGGATTTTAGGGTGTTACACAAGGTTATCCATCTCGGGGTGTTCGGCTGCAATTGCTTTATGCTTAAACAGGAAAATATTGACAAATTTGAGTCTCGGTCTTCTGATGGGGTTTTCTTAGGTTATGCATTACATTCTTGTGCTTATCATGTTCTTAACCTGGAGACTATCCACATTATGGAGACTTGTGAGGTTATATTCGATAAGACTACACTTTGTCCATCCCTTGTCTTTGAGCCTGAAGGTCCAGATCAGATGGGACAAACCATATTTGTGGAGAAGGAGCACAACGACATCAATTGGGGTGATCCTGAGCCGACTCCACCAGCTTCCCACTCAAGCATGCTTCCACTACTTTGGCTAATGGACAAGACATGACTTATTCTATGACTTGGGGTCTAGTTGAGCCTGAGCCTGCTAAGCCTAGAGGCGATTAGACTGCTATTGAGGGGAAGGCCACTTCCTCGAGGCAGGCTCAACAGCACATTCAACGTCGTCAGACTCCTTAGCAGATGATCGGGGTGCTTCACTAGCGAGTCACTCACTCCAAGTCACAACAAATTTCTCATTTTGCTCACTTAGCTTTTGTTTCTACTTTTGAGCCCCGAGATGTTAGACACGCTTTTTTGATCCTAACTGGGTCAATTCTATGCATGAGGAGCTTAAAAATTTTGAGAAATTAGGTTTGGGTTTCAGTGCCACCTCCTTCAAACTTCCATCTCATAAGTACCAAATGGGTTTTCAAAACAAAGAGAGTAAGGATGGATTGGTAGTCAGAAATAAGGCGAGGTTGGTTGCAGAAGGGTATTGCCAGAAAGAGGGTATTGATTATGAGGAGACCTTTGCCCCTTTGTCTGTTTCGAAGACATTAGGATCCTTTTAGACTTTGCTTCTTCAAAAGGTTTTAAGCCTTTTCAAATGGATGTCAAAAGTGCCTTTTTGAATAGGTATATAGAGGAAGAAGACTATGTGCCGCAGCCCCCAGGTTTTGAGAGTTCCAAGTTTCCAACCATGTTTTTAGACTCCAAAATGCTTTGTATGGTTTGAAATAAGCCTCTAGAGTCTGATATGAGTGTTTCAAATCTTTCTTGCTTTCAAAGGGTTTTAAAATGGGCTCTATGGACAAAAATCTTTTTCTTCTCAAGCATGGCAGTGATACCTTGATAGTCCTGATATACGTGGATGATATTGTCTTTGGTGACTCTTCTCATTCTCTTGTTTCCAAGTTTTCAAATCTTATGAGCAGGGAATTTGAGATGAGCATGATGGGTAAGCTAAACTTTTTTCTTAGGCTACAAATAAAGCAGACCCAAGATGGGGCCTTTGTGCATCAAGGAAAGTATACAAAGGACATCCTGAAGAAGTTCGACATGGGCAAGGCCAAGCCTCCTTCGACGCCCATGTCCACCACGACGGTGCCACATGCTAATGAGGAAGGCGAGCCCATGGACCAGGTGTTTAGGAGCATGATGGGCTCCCTCATGTACTTGACTGTGATGAGGCCAAATATACACTTTGCAATGTGTATGTGCGCTCGTTTTCAGGCCTCCCCACACACTTCTCACAAACAGGCTGTGAAACAGATTATGAGGTACCTGCGCTTCACTCCTGAGTTTGGTTTATGGTACTCTTCTTTCGTTCTGTCTTTGTGTGGTTATTCTGATACTGATTTTGCAGGATGTCACTTTGTGCGCAAGTCTACTTTTGGGACTTGTTAGTTTTTGGGGACATCATTGGTTTCCTAGTCTTCGCACAAACAGCTAGCGTTGCTTAGTCTACCACAGAGGCTGAGTATGTTGCTGCCAATAGCTGTTGCTCGTTGTCATTATGGATTATGTCTACATTACGGATTTTGGCTTGGATTTTCATCATGTGCCTCTTCTTTGTGATAGCACGAGTGTAACATCCCAAAATCCTAACTTTGGAATTTCATAAAAGTTTGCCCAAAAATATTTAAGTTAAAGTTTGGAACTGGGAATTCAACTTGAAACCAGAAAACAAATGAATAAGAATTTTATTAGCTTAGTAAATATTTCTTGGAAATAAGTAAGTGACAATATTATATATTTTTATTTTATCAAAGATAGATTTGAGTCTCAAAACTAAAAGTCAAAGTTCAAAATCTTTTAATAAACGTAAAGATTTCTAATTTCGGATGAGTTAATTATTCTTTTCTCTCTCTCATGAATTAGGCGTCCATATTATTCAAATAATAAAATATCATCACATCATGCTGGGATTATTTTGTTTGTTAAAACTTAGAATTGAATTTATTTGATGTTCAAATTCAAAAGAATAAAGAATAGGAAAGAAAACAGAAAATAATAAAAAAGGGGGGAACAAGACCTATTTGGGCCCATTCCTCCACCGGCGCATCTCTGTCTTCCGTCCCCTGCCGGCCAAGTCAGTCGTTCCACGCGTGCCAGCCCATCTCCCGCGTAGCACCCTTCGCGGGCTCCATACGCCTCACAACGATTTGGCCGGGCGAGTGCGTAGTGGAAGCGTGGTGGGCCCTACCTGTCATCTCCATCTCCCTCACGTGGCGCAGGCTCTGGTTGCACACCGCAACAAACGGCGCTAGAACCAACGGTTTCTGTTTCCCCCCACCAAAATCAGACTCATTAATCCATGCCTATATATATGTGTGACTCGAGCTCCACCTTCCCCCATGATCCGTGTGGGCGAGCTCGACCCAGGTACTGCGCTAATCGAGAGCATCCATGGGGGGGAGAGAGTAATGAGATCTGCCGTTGGCTCGATGGGAGCCAAGTCGGCGATAGGCCCGTGGCGGGCACGAGGTTAATCCTGGGCGTCTTTCAAGGCGATGCATGGCATCGACGGGTTGAGGGCGTCCTCGGCGCTACTCTAATCGCTCACCGGAGCACGGCAGTCGCCGTGGGAACACTCCTCGCCGTTTGTAGACTTACTCGCTACACGGTAAGTCTTCCCTCAAACTGTTCACCTTCATCTCTTGCTCGCGTAGCAACGGTGGGAGTCGTGGTATGGTGTTGGGGCACCTGTGTGCTCATCGCCGTGGGACCACTTCGCGTCGGGCGGCCATGGCTAGCTTGTAGGGAGAGAAGGAGCGGTGGGAGGCCGGGGGTACAAGACGTCGCGCGGCCGTCGGATTTGAACGGAGGGCTGAGATTAGAATCATCGCGTACCGCTTCGTGGTTTGATCTGATCCATGTAGATGGTATTGGGTGGTTTGGATTCTATCGCGTCACATAAAATCGACACCGTGAGTTCTTGATCCAACGACCATCTAGGTATACGGGTTCATATCCGGGCCGTTCTAATCCGGTCTGCCAATGTTGGATTGGACGACTCGTGATCGCCGATACCCTTTCGGCCATGCCATTATGCAAAAGAGACCCCGTAGATCCCAATATTGAACCCGCCGTCCACCAACGGGTTGGTCTGTGTCAGGGAGATTTTATGAGCTAAACCCTGAACTCCCTGGAATTTACCGCCCAGTCCAGGATCCTTAGGAAATTCAGAAATTAATATAGAAAATGGATTTTGAGTATAAAAATAAATCCAAAGACTTGTTTAATTCATATTTAATCTATTTTAATTCCTTTTTAATCTATTCTAGTTCCTATAATTTTTATGAATATTGTTTATTACTTGGTAACACTGTTTTAACATGAAACCCATACTAGAATTGATTACTCAATTAATTTTGTAGCAAGCAACAACGAACTTCAGAAATTCATAACTTCTTCATTTTAACTCTGTTTTGGTCCATTCTAGTTGCATTAGTCTCACAATAATATTTATTATCATCTGGTATCTTTCTTTTGTCATGAAATATAGGTTAAAATGTTGAACTTAGTATATTCTATATTTAACCACGTGGATCTTCGTAAAACCATAATTTCAAAACCGTAACTCCGAATTTACCGGTTCTCGAACCCACGATCTCGTAGCGACGCGTAAATTATTATTATGCAGTTTATTCTTATGTTTGGTGTGATGTTAATTTTGCCTATACCATGTTTGTCTGTACTGCTACATTTAGCAGTGTGGACACGTGTCATCTGAAGAGCAAGTTGGTACCTGGAATCTCAAGTCCCAGGCAAGTTGTGCCCTTGATCACTTCTTTTTACCCAGTCATGTTCTGATTAATCATAATAATCTGCATAGGTTAATTTTTATGGGACCTAATAGGTTACCCTAGTTTGACTATCTTTATACCTTGTTCACCACTTAATTTTTGGGTAGTACCTGCTATTGCTTTATGTGGTTTTGGGTATAGAGGTGCACACTATTCATGATTATACTCTTATTATCAGTTGTTATTTACTGTTCATGTTAAGATCATTATCTTAATTGGACAATGGAGAACCACCCGGGAAAATAGTGCTACCACAGGGGTCGTATGGGACGCTCTTGGCTGACTAATTAGGAAAGCTAGTGGAGGACTACCTTACCCGAAAGGGGCAAGGGCAGTAGGGGAGTGGTCAGTCTAGGGAGGCCCTTGGGTTGATTTTGCTGTGATGGTGGTCAGGTGAGGGGTCCCTGCATTGGAGCTTCCTAGAAACTTTAGCGGGTTTTCTGAAGCTAGTGGAACTTTGTAAAGGCCTCGTAGTGTTACCCTGCCTCGCCTCCTCGGTAGAGGTGTATGGGATTGGTCGTCTCTTGGCAGATGGGAACATGACTTGTGGATAAAGATGCGCAACCTCTGCAGAGTGTAAAACTGGTATACTAGCCGTGCTCGCGGTCATGAGCAGCTCGGACACTCACATGATTAATTTATGAAACTAAATTCAATTTGTCATATGCAATGCATCGCAGGTGTTGTTAATACTTTTGTTCTACTACTTAATTGGGTTTGGTATTTACTTATACTTAGTAACTGCTAATAAAAATTTGACCAACTTTAAAAGCAATGCTTAGCTTCAACCATCCTCTTTGGTAATCCTTACACTTCATGTGAGCTCCCTCCTTTGGCGAGTTCATGCACATTATTCCCCACAACTTGTTGAGCTATGAACGTATGTGAGCTCTCTCTTGCTGTCTCACACCCCCCACAGGTCAAGAACAGGTACTGCATGATGAGGCGCATGGAGGATGCTGTGGCGAGTTCGTGAGAGGTCTAGGCCGTCCTCTCCAACTCAACTTTGGGTTGCTGGATCATTGTCTTCATATGATGTAATTATTTATTTATTTTGTATAGAACTCCAGTTATGTAGTAAAGATGTGACATTCAATCTTGTGCCATGATTCATCATATGTGTGAGACTTGGTCCCAGCACACATGGTGATTATGTTCGCACCTGGGTCTTGGTGCCTTAAAACCTGGATATGACAACGAGTGACATAAGTGTTGCAAAGAATCTTGTGTTGCATTTGAAGACCAAACACATAGATGTTTGCTTTCACTTTCTTCGTGACCATTCTCAGAAAAGGAGACATCGATCTATGCCACATTGATATCCATCGATAGCTGGCTGACATTTTCATCAAACCCCTTGATCAGTCTACTTTTGCACATTTGCAAGGGGAATTGGGTGTTTTCTCCCCTTTTTGATCGAGGGCTCCCTTTTGGCGTTTCATCTTTTCTGCTGCTTTTCATGTAGGTTTTAGTTCTTCCTTCTTGCTTTTGTATTATATTTGCATCTCATGTAGCTTTTTGAGCTTCACTTGTATAACTTCTAGATTGTAACCATGCTCCTAGTAGTATATTCTGTGTGTACATGATGATGCACTAGCAGACTTAGGCTCTTTTTGCTCATATTGATACAATTTTGTTGAGCTAAGCTTATTTTATAATTGTGAAGTTGACTATTATTTCTTGAATCCAAAACATGTTCACCATTTTAGATTGGCACCTAGCATGTGTAGGATGTGTTTGAAATCCTTTGTGTTGTCTTTAGTATGCTAGGTGGGTATGTCTCATGCTTTGAGTCATTCACTGTCTTGAAGCTTAAATTCTGTGCTTAAAATCAAAATCAAGATAAGTGCAAAATTCCGAAAGATCGAGATGGGTTTGCATTTGTCACCACCATTCTGTATCGGGACTGCATCCATTTGCACTTTTGGATGAACTGGAGTCGGGTAGTGGATGATCGAAATTGGTGTCTTTAGCTTCTGATTGCTTTTCTACATAGGCTAAACCTAGTTGAAAAGTTAGGCAATGATAATGCTTACAACCTATCGCACTTAGATGCTTTTAATTGAAACTTGTAATCCGCTGCAAAATCCGATAAATCTTGAGAATTTCATCTAGTATCATTTTCAGATATGTTTCTAGCATGATGAGTGACCTCTGTTTGGGGTAGTTCACCTGGTTTACCTTGACTAGCACTTAGTTGATTTCCTGCTTACTATATGCCTAGTGTTGTCTTTAGTGGTGAACTTCTATTTTGAATTGCTTAAAACTGAATCAAAATGCTTACACTTCACATATCTTGCGCATATGATCAGTTTGAGTATTTGCTAGCACGTGCATTTATTGCTGCACACATAGCACAACACCACTTAGAGCATTTTTACATTGTGACTAGTATACTCCTGAAGCTAATTTTTTTCTCCATTTTATCCTCTATTTTGCAATTCTACATTTTCTCAGGGGAGTTCTCTTGTCAATGGGGAGTTTTATTTCTACCCTCCTGAAACTCTATATGCTGTCAGTCCATCGAATCTAGACCGACAAAAGCACTTAGCAAGGATCGAGTACCACTTACTCACTCGAGGGTCAAAAAAGATAAATACAATAAAGCATGAAACCGTAGATTAATGAAGTACTTAAGTTATTACATAAATCAGGGTTCAATAGTAAGAAACATTGTTTTAGTACATCGGATAACAACTAACGATGATAACTGGGGAGTACGGCGAAGCCTGGCCCACTACTACTCCTGGTCCTCTCGTGCTAAGGCAGCATCCCACTCGACCATCCAACCCGGTGGCAGGGTGGATGGCCAAGTCAAACCATCAACCATTTCTTGCAAGAGACCTGTAAAATTGTGCCACAAGCAAGGCTAAGTATACTAATACTCAACTTGACTTACCCGGTGCGAGGAGTCTACTCCTCTTCCTCTAGACCATGAAGCTGTTTGGATGAGGGGTTTGGTGTTGGGGGCCTTCATCTTCCGAAGGTCCTCAAAAGCACGACTAACATGTTTTCCATGTATAATACGTTCACAGGGACCTTCGGCCTTGGGATGAAGCTGTACACGATATGAAAAGCACAGTCTGGGAGAAGGATGAACCAGTTTCTAAGCTACGTGTGGAGAAGCTTCGGCTTAGCGGTGGAAAATGAAACTGACTTAAAGGGGAAAAGGCCATCTAGTCCTCGATAGATTGTCCTTAAGTCAATAGTAAATATCAAGGGCATGGATGTAATTTTACATAGGCTACGTCCTGTGCCTATAAATAGATGAACAGTAGCACCGTACTGTTCACGCTGACTGGTATTCACTCGCACGTCTCTTGGGCTCATACCTTCTGTCAAGCAGAAGGTACAAATGTAATTTACTGTTATTAATGTTTGTCCATGATGAGATAATGAGAACATAAATAATCTAACGATTCAATATGATTGTTCATGTTATTTTCCATGTTTCATATGCTTCTACTTTTATTATTATATACTGAGATTATGAAGGTATGTCCTTCATAACCTTCGTCTGAAGATCATTATATCCTAAGGGAGATAATGCTTCGAAGGATGAAGGTCTTTAACCATTAACATTTTGTGTTGCCTTGTTCTTAACTTATAGCATTTCAGAACAAGTCCCCAACATTGGCGCCCACCTTCGGTGAACTCATTCAACCAACTTCGGCAAAGCTGTGACATTCGTCATGCCGCCAAAGAAGTCTTCAAGGCTAGAGGCTGCACTGGAGCCATTGGACGTCAACCAAGAAACACTACACGAAGCCAGTAGCCAAAAAAGTAAGCTACAAGTCCAACGCCTCAGGAGGAGGAGTTGGACCAAGAAATAAGGGACCTCGAAGCCATCCATCAACAGGTCTAGTGGAAGAAGGAGAAGATGCTTTGTCTCTCCGATCTATAGAAGAAGATCAATGAGGCTGCTGAGGAAATGCGTCATCTCACTCAAGATGACCAGGACCAAAGACCTCAACGCAGAGAGCTTCGTCAGGACAATTCCTACGATGATGATGAATGGTATGATGATTTCCATCATGGAAATTTTGCTTTTGATGATGCTTCTCCTCTATCAGCAGAACTGCAGGCTACCCCATGGCCCCCATCATACAAGCCACCCCAGCTCCCCATGTATGATGGGCACTCAGATCCGAAGTAGTTTCTAATGAACTACAAAGCAACCATATCTTCATATGGGGGCAACACTGCAGTCATGGAGAAATCCTTCATCATGGCAGTCAAGAATGTTCCACAAATCTAGTACTCCTCTCTTCGGCCAGGAACAATCACATCATGGAAGAAGCTGAAGGATATGCTGATCACCAGTTTCTGAGGGTTCCAGACCAAGCTGGTTACTGCTCAAGCTTTGTTCCAGTGCACGCAAAACCATGAAGAATATCTCCAGGCGTATGTCTGAAGGTTCTTGTGTCTGAGAGCACAAGCGCCCACAATGCCCAATGAAATTGTCATTGAGGCCATGATCAAAGGGCTTCAGCTAGGACCTATGGCTCAATACTTTGCCAGGAAACCCCTCAGACTCTGGAGAAGCTTATTCAGAAGATGGATGAGTACATCCGGGCCAATAATGATTTCCGCCAGAGACGGGAAGAAGCTTACATGTTTTCTGAGATGACTAGGGGCTTCGGAGGAAGAATCCACCCTAGGCATGTCAGATCAATCCATAACTCCAGTCAGAGTGATGACAGAGGAAGCCAGTTTCAGAGGCCACAACATAGCTCACAATATTCAGGGCAACAACAAAGCTCTTTTAGGCCACCAGCTCCAAGGGGCAGAGGCGGCAGAGGCTTCAAAGGAAGATATGGGGATCAACCCAGGAAACTCTATTGCTTATTCTATGGTGAAGACAAGGGCCACACTACAAGAACATTCTAGGTCACCATTCACAAGCAAAAAGAGATTGCCGAACCAGAAGCACGACAGAATCAGATGAAGCAGGTTCTACATACTGCTTCATGCTACTCTCCCTATATACCATCATACATGGGTAATCAACCTGCAGCTTCTGTTGCTTCGGCAAGTCATTCACAAGCTTCCAGGCCCCAGCTCCCATTACCACCACAATTGCCACCTACTCACACCCGAAGCCAGCAGCCAGAAAGGCACCAGCACGCCCAACAACAACGCGACTTTAGGGAGGAGTCCGAAGCTCGTACAGTCAATAGCACTGTACCAGAGTCAAAGCATATATACTGAGGAATATCCTACTTTTGATGTACGTTTATCTTTTATGCCATTTCATTTCTTCTACGAGAAACAAGTAATGAAGAACTTAATTTCAAATTTCTAATTTAATTGTGCCTGTATCAGAGTAAAATATATCTCATGGGCTTCCGAAGCTCAAAAGTCTTAAAGGAATGCAGAGCCAAAAATTATAATTCGAAGCTGCAAAAGGCATTCCTAAGGGAGTGCAGCGTAAGTTTTCTGCTCAAAAGTCGTTCCTAAAGAATGCAAAGCCAAAAATTATGATCCGAAGATTCAAAAAGTTGATCCTAAGGGAGCGCAGTGTAAGTTTTCTGCTCAAAAGTCGTTCCTAAAGGAATGCAGAGCCAAATACCACCGAAATATAAGGTGAAGAAGCTCAAAAGTCGTTCCCAAGGGGATGCAGAGCTTAAACACCACAGAAATAAAAGGTGAAGAAGCTCAAAAGTCGTTCCTAAGGGGATGTAGAGCTTAAAGACTCAAAAGACGTTCCTAAGGGGATGCAGAGTCTTGTGTATTCCAGTGCGAGCGTGTGTGTATGTGTCTTCGGCATTGCCATCATTTTGCATCATGTCATCATATCATTTCGCATAACATTACATCATGCATCATATCACATCAACAGCAGAGATTGGATATGAAGCCAATCTTCGGCAAAAAACTTTGTTAAATGGAAATATGCTAAGGCACGAAGTAAGCTTCAGGAGATACAGTTTTATCTGACTTGCCATAAAAAGGGGATTCTTTCTTTATGAAGCATGAAAAGAAGGGAAGGTGTTTTTTCGTCGAAAGCTCAAAAACGGTATTTATGTAAATTTCATGCATCGCAAAGAAATATATTACAATAATTTACATGTCTCATCAATTGTCCCATACATCAAATATTACAAAGTATTATTACAATAAAGTATTATTACAATAAAGTATTATTACAACAAAGTATTATTACAATAAAGTCTACTCTTCTCTAAGGATTTTTTTGCGGCTTCGTTCAATATTATATCCAGCGCTTCCTTCATCTCTGGATCAGCCAGGGGGTTGTACGGATCCGGTACCAGTGACAGTTCAGCTGTAGTAGGTAAACTATTATGGTGGAACCGCCTGAATTATTCCAACTTAAGTGCCTAAGTCCCACCTTAAAGGCTAGACCACACTTAAATGGGAATAACACGCCAGTCCCTCGGATCTAGTCCGACGAGGCCACTAACAGGATCATGTACCACGTACTCACTCGATGGTGAGGCACAGAGCAAATACAATAAAACATAGAACCAACATTAAAAAGTATTAGATTTATTACAACATCATCGGAGTTTTGCAAAAGTAGTGATCATTGTTCGGAATGCAGCGGAATAAAACTAACGATAAATAAATGGAGGGAAGGGGAAGCCTGTCCCATCACTCCTCATGCTCCTCCTCAGCCGAGGTAGGGTCCCACTCGACTGTCCAACCCTATGGTAAGATGGACGACAAAGTCACTCCAGCAACTATATCCTCCAAAGAACCTGAAAAATTATGCGACAAGCAAGGCTGAGTATACTAATACTCAGCTAGACTTACCCGGTGTGAGGAGTCTACTCCTCTACCTCTATACATACAGCTGTTTGGCTGAGGGGTTTGATTTGCCAAAAAGCACTAGATGAGTCTAAAATCAAGTTTTAGCTTTTCAAGTTTTAGTGTGACTCTCTTAAGACTAAATGTGTACCTATCTAATCAAACATGGTATCAAACATTTAGCAATCAACAACTTTTGCCAAGTAATCACATTTCCACTTGTTACTCAATGTAGCAGCATGGATCAAGTAGTCTCATTAGCTGCGAGAAGCAGACGATTTGAATCGAGTTTTTATCCTTGCAAGGTAAACCTAAACACACGACGTGGCGAAGCACTCCGTCCCCACACACATCATCCGTCCCCATCGATTCCCTAGGAACAGAGCAGGGCTCACCTCCTTGGCGTACAATGCCTCACTGACCCCGACTGCCGTCGTGTAGTGAGCGCACTTGTACCCACCATAACCGGAATGAGAGACCACATCTCAGGTCGCGTGAGGGGCAAAGTCTGTGGGTAGGTTCACTTAGGTACAAGGCTTACCGATTTACCATATTTCTCGGCATGTGCTTAGTACGTTCAAACGCTTGACTCACGGTACCACACCTTAATCCTTATTCCAATTTTTATCTCGTAGACAACCAATCCCCATGGATTATTGTCCACAGACCAACATCATTATGATAAGAAAGTGGATACAACCAATTCCTGACCTCGCGCGAGTGCTAGAAAATCACTCGACTTCTACCGAGATCCCTAATTAGTAAAGTAGCTACTCGACCTAGCATACTAGTATCCATTTCAAAAGGAAATCCTGAGTTAATGCAACTAGGGTTTCAGTCAACTCCTACACTTAAGTGCACAGTACAAGCCTACAAACATTAAGTGTAGTAAAATAGCATATATAAACGGTTATGCATAAAACCGGGGCTTGCCTTCCAAAGCTGGGGCAGGCAGATCCTCGATGGTAGGCTCTGGTGCTGGATCCTGGGCTACCTCCTGAGCAACTCCTTGCTCCGGCACGAGGATATACTCCCCGTCAGCGAGATTACAATCTATCGAATGCAATGCATGAGATATATGCATAAGTGTGACATGAACATTTGTAAGGGTTATGCATAGTAAAACAATATTAAGTTTAGTGTTTCTCGTTCCTTTTTGGATATACTTAAGGGTTTTGTATTCTCATCTATTTTTCCCAAAGTTTCCCTTTTCTTTCTATTACTTCCTATTAAGCCTTTTTGATCCATCAGGGTTAGTTAACATTTTCCAAAAATGTTATAAAAATTACAGTGGGTAAATATTAACATTTGTGGGTTCTCCTAAAAATTTGAGGTGGACATTAATTCAGATACTACTTGTGCAAAATTAACAAAAACAAGTGTAAAAGGGCATTTTACACTATAGCTATATTTAAGTGAGGTTTCTGTACCAATTTTTATTTTTGTCCAGATTCATAGGTGATATTAGGCCTCTGTGTTAAAAATCACAGAAAAGACCTACAGGATATTTAGTTGTGATTTTCTAAAGTTTAATGCCAAAAAGGTACTTATAACTAACTTGTTATTTGAAAAATATCAAACAACAGAACTCATATTTTTCCTATGTTCATAATAACAAAATATTTATTATCCCAAGGTTTGGGGTGTTTTCTCCTCAGCATTATTTTTCTAAGATTTTCCTAAGTTTTCAATGTTTGCATGAAATAAAAGATATTTCATTGCTTTTGTACTAAACAAAGGTCTAATAAAATTTTCCAGTGAACTACACTAAATAAGTGAGCTAACAAAAATGTGGTTGCTTCCTGGTTCTTATTTTAAATTACCTTTTCTCTTTTCTTTAACTTTAGGCTAAAAGTGATTTAAATGGCAAACCCTACCTTTAATTGGTGTACTGAGGGGTTTACTATTTTTAAACAGATTAGGGAGTGATTAAGTACTTCTCTGATTTTTCTTAACCTCAGTCTAACAGTGTAACTATTTTTCCCTCTATTATTTAGCTTTTGGCCAAATCAATATTTAATTCCAAACTTTAAATGCTTCTGCAATACTAAGGGGGTTTTGCATTTTTCCTAGGTAGTTCACATTATTTAGAATCTGGCAAAATTGGTTTTACCAAATTTGGTTTAATAAAACTGAAGTTATGAATTTTACATGCTCTGTTTGCATTTAAATTAGAAATATTAAAAAGGTTTTCTGGAAAACCAGTTTACACTGAGGACCCTGGGCTTTTCCTAAACCAGTTCTTTAACTTATACCCCTGCGCAACTGTTCATCTGAGTCTCTAACAGTTCAAAAACCCCCCTGACTTCTATTCCTTCTTCCTCGAGGTCCCTCCCCCTTTTGAACAGTACCCGCGAAAGGAAAAAGGGCGGCGCGGCTTACCGACGGCGAGGGAGGTCCGACGAAGGGTGGGGTTGGCTTCGGGAGGTCCTTGCGGTCACAACGAGGTACGACTTGACGACGGTGATGGCCGGAATCGGCCGGTCCACGTGCGCAGGTGGGCGAGCTCGTCGGCGGCGAGTGCTCCGGCCTATCCACGGCGATATAGGTCAATCCAAGGGCACGGGGAGCTTCACAGGATGTTAAAGATTCGACCCGTGCAAAGAATCGAAGAATAACTCACCGTGGAGCTTGGTCTACGTTCGCTGGCGGTCGGGTGAAGTCCGGAGACCTTGATCCGGCGTCTCCGGTGAGGCAGAGCTCGATTCCTCGCTCCGGGAGCTTCACCGAGGCACGTAGAGTCTATTCCAAGGGTTGGACGGGGATGGGGATAGCTCTGCTGGCCGGTCTATGGTGGCGGGGATCGGGCGGCCGCTGGCACGCCGTGTGCAGGGCAAACTTCGGATCTCTTGCTCCGGTGAGGTCGAGAGCGCGTGGGGGTGTACGGCTGAAGCCTTGGCTGGCTTTATAGGCACGGGAGCAGGCAGGGGACATGGGCGTGGCTTGGCGCGGCGCAGGGCGCGCGGGGTCGGGCGCTGGGCATGCTCTGGCGCCTTCAGGGCGCGTCGAACACGTGGAGGTGTTCTTCTGCCCATGTTCAAAAGCTTGCCGAGATCGCAAACGTGCGAATCTTAGCAAAACTCCGGCGCAGACCTCTTCCTGGCACCTATGGCTATCTCTTGTATGTGAGTTCCAAGGGGAGATAAGCCCTAGGTCAGAAGATTTGCGGCCGCCAAGTCTGGCTTGTCTCTCTATCCACCTCACGACAAAAGAGATGCCAAATCATGTCAAACGAATTTGGCTCGGTTTCAAAATTTTCCAGTGGGTGCCTTAGGTGGTTTGGCACCTTTTTTGTATTCAGACCAAGTGGTTTTGGCGCCATTTACTAAGTGAACATGTTTGATCTTTAGATTAGGGTTAGATTTTGACTTAGAGAAGATTAGTGAGCTCTAGTGTGCTCTCTACTTAAAGAGTGGATTTGGGGTCTTTGAGGGGCCTTTTTGCAATGTTTCCCCTCTACATTTTGTAGATTATAATGTTACATAAACTTTGGTTAAGGATTAGAATCAAGATTTGGCAACTTGATTAACTTATCCCCTGATCCCTTGCTTGGAAATCTAGTGCCCTTATGTGTCTTAGGGTTTAACCTCTTTGGCTCAAGATGACAATTGTTCAAAAATGTTTGGGTAAAGCTTTTGTCATTAACAGTTCTTAGCTAACCCATGTTTCCAAGGTTTTAGGTGCTCCTTCTCCTCCAATTAACCACATGTGATCACAAGCCATCAATGCATATATGAAGCCAGTGTCTTGGTAACACCTGAGGTGTTACAGCGCTCCCCCCTTAAAGGAATCTCGCCCCGAGATTTTGGGTAGGGATCCTTTAGGGGTACCAAGAAGGTGTGCTGGTGTGTTGCATTTGCCTTTAGCTGAGTTTCTCTAGTTAACTGCTCTTCAAATGCCATTCTCTTTGCAACTTCAGAAGGAAGTCCTTTTAAAGTTATTTTCAAAGCTTACTATACCTTTAACATCTAAGTGTTTTTCTTATATTTAGATTCAAAGTGCAGGTGGGGTGGGGTTTTGGATTACGTACTGACTCTTTTGGGCAGAAAGTCGGGGAAGCGAGAACGTAGAAAATCTTCAGTCTCCCACATAGCCTCTTCTACTGAATGGTGACTCCACTGAACCTTATACATCCTGATCAACCTTGCCCGTGTTGATCTCTCCTTTTGATCCAATACCTTGACGGGGTGCTCTTGATAGGATAAGTCTGGTTCTATCTCCAATTCTGGTTCCGGTAGCACTTCCGTGGGTAAGCGGACACACTTTCGTAGTTGGGATACGTGGAATACATCATGAACTGCTGACATATGGGGTGGCAACTTCAATTGATATGCTACAGGCCCACAAGTTTCTTTGATCTCATAGGGTCCGATGTAGCGAGGAGCTAACTTGCGCTTGATTCCAAATCTCTGAACACCTTTGGTGGGTGATACCTTAAGATAAACATGATCTCCCACTTCAAACTGTAGAGGCTTCCTCCTCTTGTCATGATAGCTCCTTTGCCTGGCCTGAGCAGCCTCTAAGTTCTTCTTAATGACTCTGACTTTCTCCTCTGCTTCAAGTACCATGTCAGGTCCAAATAATTCCCTCTCTCCAACTTGTGACCAATTTAGCGGTGTTCTACACCTTCTCCCATACAAGGCTTCGAAAGGTGCCATCTTTAAACTGGACTGGTAGATGTTATTATAAGAGAACTCTGCCAATGAAAGACACTTGTCCCAATCCTTTCCATAGTGTAGCACACATGCCCTCAACATGTCTTCCAAAATCTGATTCACCCTTTCTGTCTGATCATCTGTTTGAGGGTGGTATGCTGAGCTTCTTATTACATGGGTCCCAAGTGATTCTTGCAATTGCTCCCAGAAACGTGCTATAAATGGTGCTCCTCGATCAGACACAATAGTCCTTGGTATTCCATGCAGACGAACTATCTGGTCAATATAAATTTCTGCATACTTTTCTGTCCGGTGGGTGGAATGTACTGGCAAGAAATGTGCCGTTTTTGTCAACCTATCCACAATGACCCAAATAGAATCGTGGTGCCGGGAGGTATTGGACAATCCTACAATGAAGCCCATGCAAATATCCTCCCATTTCCAAGATGGTATGGGAAGGGGTTGTAAGGTGCCTGCCACCTTCAAATGATTGGCCTTGACTCTTTGGCAAGTGTCGCATTCCGATATATACTTAGCAATTTCCCTCTTCATTGTGGTCCACCAGTACAAGGATCTAAGATCATGATACATCTTGTTACTGCCTAGGTGCATGGAAAATTTTGAAAGATGAGCTTCATCCAATATTTTCTTTCTAAGCTCGGGGTTCTTGGGAACAACCAATCGGTCTACAAACCATAGGATTCTTTGTTGTCCTGACGGAAGCATTTGTATTTGTCCACCTTCTGTCCGATCATTTCCTTAATGACTTGAACACCCTTGTCACCAATCTGTGCCATGACTATTTGCTCATGTAAGGTGGGCTCCACTGAAATATAACTTAAAGCACCGGAGGAAACAACTTCTATGTTCAGTTTGCACAACTCATCACACAGGGTGGTGATTTTTACATCCATACTCACACAGTTGCACTGGGCCTTCCGACTCAAGGCATCTGCCACAACATTGGCTTTGCCAGGATGGTAATGTACTTCCAAATCATAGTCCTTGATTAATTCTAACCATCTTCTCTACCTCATATTAAGATCAGCCTGAGTGAAGATATACTTGAGACTCTTATGATCAGTATAGATATTACAATGAGCTCCCATCAAGTAATGTCTCCAAACCTTGAGAGCATGAACTACGGCCGCTAACTCCAGATCATGTGTGGGGTAGTTCTGCTCATGGGGTCCGAGTGCTCGGGAGGCATAAGCAATGACTCTGTTGTCTTGCATCAAGACACATCCCAATCCAGTACCGGAAGCATCGCAATAAACCTCAAAAGATTTGGTGTTGTCAGGCTGAGCTAGCACGGGTGCTGTTGTCAAATGCTGCTTTAGTGCATGAAAGGCATCCTCACATTTCTGGCTCCATTCATACTTGACTCCTTTCTTCAACAATTCTGTCATTGGCTTGGCAATCCTGGAGAAATCCGAAATAAATTGCTGATAATACCCTGCTAATCCCAGAAAACTCCGAATTTGCCGTACAGTGGTAGGAGGTTTCCAATTCATCACTTCTCGTACCTTCTCAGGGTCAACTGATACCCCATCCTGAGAAATGGTGTGACCCAAAAATTTAATCTCTCTCAGCCAGAAATCACATTTGGACAGTTTAGCATAAACTGATGATCACGTAGCCTCTGGAGTACTGTATGCAAATGCTTAGTATGCTCGGCTTCATTCTTTGAGTAGACCAATATATCATCGATGAAGACTACCACAAACTTGTCTAGCTCTGGCATGAAAACTGAGTTCATCAAATACATGAAATAAGCCGGGGCATTGGTCAGCCCGAAAGACATCACCAGGTATTCATAAAGCCCATATCTGGTAGAGAAGGCCGTCTTGGGAATATCATTGGCCCTAATTTTTATCTGATGATAGCCAGAGCGAAGATCTATCTTGGAGAATACTTTGGCTCCCATCAACTGATCAAACAATACATCAATGCGGGGCAACGGATACTTGTTTTTGATGGTCACCGCATTGAGAGGGCGGTAATTGACACACAATCTCAGACTCTCATCCTTCTTCTTTACGAACAAGGCTGGCATCCCCATGGTGAATTACTTGGGCGAATGAACCCCTTGTCCAACAACTCTTGTAGTTGCTTTTTCAATTCCGCCAATTCTACGGGACGCATCCTATAGGGTCTCTTGGATATAGGTGCAGTCCCGGGCTGCAACTCAATCGCAAACGTGATGTCCCTATCGGGCGGCATCCCTGGTAATTCATCCGGAAAAACATCTGGGTAGTCACAAACCACTGGGATTCTTGCGACGGGTGACTCTATCATGGTGAAGGCATAGGAACGGGTACATCCCTAGTCGGGTAGGTACAAGGTGATCTCTCCATCCAATGGGGAGCGAATTTATATGGCTCTGGCTGCGACATCAATTACCGCATGGTGTCGCGACAACCAATCAGTCCCCAGAATGATATCCACACTATCCAATCCCATAATCAGGAGAGTGGTTTTAAATATGCAGCTTCCCAACTTTATTGGTATGTGTCTATTGATCTGATAGGTGGCAACCCTGCCTTCGAGTGTAGAAATTGTAATACCCCCACTGGTGTGGTGAAAAGGTAACTGACACTTGGCACTAAATTTGGCAATGATAAAACTGTGTGATGCACCAGAATCAAAAAGAATGATTGCAGGATAATTCAAAACTGAAAAGATACCAGTCAAGATGGGTGCTCCCTCTGGAATATTAGCCATGGTGGTGAAGTTCAGCCTGCCTTGCCTCACTTGCACCTTCTGCCTCTTGCCTTGATTCTAGTTGGAATTCTGTCCCTGCCTCTGCTGGATCCTAGGGCAATTCTTGGCATAGTGTCTCGTGTTACCACAAATGAAACATCTGTTGTCATTGGCCTGATGGTACTTCTGCTGCTGTGGCTGATTGTTATTCCTCTAAACTGGGAGCTAAGAGCGGTTGGGTGCCTGCTTCTGCTGTTGCTGGGGTCGAATCACCCAACGTCCTTGCTGCTACTGAGGTCCCCTGTTCTAAGTATCAGATACAATTCTGAAGCGCTGTGGTTGAGCTGATGATCCTGCCACAGGGGTCTTCCTCTTCTTTTCTACCTAACGGGCTGTGATGCAGTCCTCCTGGGAAATGGCCATGTTGACTAACTCATTGTAACTGTTGGCCCTGACAGTGTTGAGACGGTCGCAGAGCTTAGTGCTGAGCCCCCTCCTAAACCTATCCCTCTTCTTCTCATCAGTGTCTGCATGATATCCGGCATACTGACATAGGTCATTGAAGGCCTATGCGTACTGCAACACAGTGTGATTCCCCTGAGTAAGTGCCAAAAACTCATTAAGCTTTCGGTCCATGATGCCTGCTAGTATATGATGCCCTCTGAAAGCGACCTTGAACTCTCTCCATTCCACCACGTGGTCAACTGGCTGCATAGCAAGGAAGTGGTCCCACCATGTCCGCGCGGGTCCACGAAGCTGCTGGGTGGCGAACCTGACCTTAGCCACATATGAACAAACTCCATTGAGTAGTGGGAATTTGGATTCCACTACCCTGAGCCATACATCAGCATCAAGCGGATCCTCTGCCCGAGTGAACAACGGTGGCTGGGTGCTGAGGAACTCCTGATAAGTGGCTGCTGCTGGGAGACGCTGATGGTGATCACCACCACCATAATGCTGAGGTGGCGGCTGACGTTGAGCCAACTATCGCAGAATCTCATTCTGCTGAGCCATCAACTCTTGCATGGTAGGAGGCGGTGGCGGTGGTGGAGGAATGCGTTCATTTTGTCCACGACGCGCTCTTCCTGCCATCTGAAAAATTAAGGATGCTCTCAATATCATACTTTTGATGTTAGGGTTCATACGTGGCGAAAGATTTGAAAGGGTAAAACCAATATTTTCTTGCATAATTCATAAAAGATACTACGTGGCATAAAACTTTTCCTCATCAATTAAAGCTGACATCATTCATCATCCATACTTCCAAAAGAGTTTGTTATGATTACAATAGTGACCCCAAAAGACTCAACTCTGTCTAGCCTAGTACCCCAAGGGTGCAAAAGCTAAGCTAGCTTCGAGGAGTTCTACCGCCACACACTTCTAACTCTATCCCTGCGACCTAGTGAGCAAACGAGGCAACGCTCGACTCAAGGGAAGGTGGTCTCCCTGAGCCAGCAGTGTCCAAGCTGGATGCAGGCTACGACTCCTCTCCTCCCTCGATGTCGACATCCTCGTTGGCCTCCATGTCCTGGATCTCCTAGTGGTGCATATCCAAATGTTGGTTAGCTTCCGCAAGTTGTTGTTGAGTGTTGATTAACTGATCCTCGAGAACCTCAATGGTGTTCTCCCTGGTTCCCACTAGCTCCTCAAGCTCCTAGATCTCATTGGACATCTGTTCCACCTGTAGGTCCTTTTCCACCATCTCAGTGGATAGGTCTACCACAAGTTCCTCTCTGTTATCCAAGGTGATCTTGGTAGCCTCCAACAATGCCATTAGATGAGACATTGCCTCTCCTTGCATCACTTGCAGACGATACAGAGCATCCATGCATCGCAACGTCAAGTGAGCAGTCTGCCCTAGGTAAAGAGCCCATATATACTTGGCATGCTCCACTCGGTCTTTCCACATTGGGTCATCCTCCTTTTCAGCGGGGAACAAGCCAATGGGATGAGTAGACAGCTCCAAGGGGTGAAAACCACAGAAGGTGGTCAACCCATGGAGAGCAATGGCCTCGATAGTATCCTCAGCCCAGTATTTGAAAGACTCGGAGTCCAACGAACGCCAGCCTGGCTGTAAGGGATGAGGCTCCAGGGTCATCCTCACCCTATAGCGGGGCACTCGGTGCTTCTCGAATAGCTGCACCGTGTACTGGGGAGGCGTCGTGTAACCGGCTCCCCGAAGTACCTCCCACAAGATACGGGGAAAACCCTCTCGTGCCAGTCCGTCCGTGTGGGAATGTGCGTTCCCTCCTTCCGAGGATCTGTGAGAAGTCATCTGTGCACGGTTAAGCATAAGTGAAAAAGAAAAAGAATTATAAAATATAAGGGAATCAAAGCTTGGCCTATCGAAGGTTACGATAATGTCACTGAAATGTACTTAATCTGTCATTATCATGTATTAAAGTTTTTACCTAATTATCAAGTAGTTTAAGTAAAGGATGCTTGCATGCTTGTCCTCAACGACCTCATTTCAACTTAGAGGGAATAGGAAAAAACTCCCATCCCTTATAGTAGCTTGTAGGGCTTACTCAAATAGCCACCATGCTACCCCTCTATCATCCTAAGGCTTCACGTCCTAAGTCTATCCTTATCGTCCTGACGATCTATCCAACATTTGTTTCTAACAAGTTTTACTTTTGAAAAGGATGGTATTTACAGTTTATTGATTCCTCTGTGGTGGTACGAGCTCTGATACCAGCTATGGCAGAACCGCCCGAATTATTCCAACTTAAGTGCCTAAGTCCCACCTTAAAGGATAGACCACACTTAAATGGGAATAACACGTCTGTCCCTCGGATCTAGTCCTACGAGGCCACTAACAGGATCAAGTACCACGTAATCACTTGATGGTGAGGCACAGAGCAAATACAATAAAACATAGAACCAACATTAAGGAGTATTAGATTTATTACAACATCATCGGAGTTTTGCAAAAGTAGTGATCATTGTTTGGAATGCAGCGGAATAAAACTAATGATAAATAAATGGAGGGATGGGGAAGCCTGTCCCATCACTCCTTGGGCTGCTCCTCAGCCGAGGTAGGGTCCCACTCGACTGTCCAACCAGGTGGTAAGATGGACGGCCAAGTCACTCCAGCAACCATATCCTCTAGAGAACCTGAAAAATTATGCCACAAGCAAGGCTGAGTATACTAATACTCAGCTAGACTTACCCGGTGTGAGGAGTCTACTCCTCTACCTCTAGACATGCAGATGTTTGGCTGAGGGGTTTGGTTTGCCAAAAAGCACTAGCTGAGTCTAAAATCAAGTTTTAGCTTTTTCAAGTTTTAGTGTGACTCTCTTAATACTAAATTTGTACCTATCTAATCATACATGGTATCAAACATTTAGCAATCAACAACTTTTGCTAAGTCATCACATTTCCACTTGTTACTCAATGTAGCAGCATGGATCAAGCAGTCTCATTAGCTGCGAGAAGCAGACGATTTGAATCGAGTTTTTATCCTTGCAAGGTAAACCTAAACACACGACGTGGCGAGGCACTCCATCCCCACACACATCAACCGTCCCCATCGATTCCCTGGCAACAGATCAGGGCTCACCGCCTTCTCGTACAATGCCTCACTGACCCCGACTGCCGTCGTGCAGTGACCGCACTTGTACCCACCATAACCGGAATGGGAGACCACGTCTCAGGTCGCGTGAGGGGCAAAGTCTGCGGGCAGGTTCACTCAAGTACTAGGCTTACCGATTTACCATATTTCTCGGCATGTGCTTAGTACGTTCAAACGCTTGACTCACGGTACCACACCTTAATCCTTATTCCAATTTTTATCTCGTAGAAAACCAATCCCCATGGATTGTTGTCCACAGACCAACATCGTTATGATAAGAAAGTGGATTCAACCAATTCCTGACCTCGCGCGAGTGCTAGAAAATCACTCGACTTCTACCGAGATGCCTACTTAGTAAAGCAGCTACTCGACCTAGCATACTAGTATCCATCTCAAAAGGAAATCCTGAGTTAATGCAACTAGGATTTCAGTCAACTCCTACAATTAAGTGCACAATACAAGCCTACAAACATTAAGTGTAGTAAAATAGCATATATAAACGGTTATGCATAAAACCGGGGCTTGCCTTTCAAAGCTGGGGCAGGCAGATCCTCGATGGCAGGCTCTGGTGCTGGATCCTGGGCTACCTCCTGAGCAACTCCTTGCTCCAGCACGAGGATGTACTCCCCGTCAGCGAGATTACAATCTATTGAATGCAATGCATGAGATATATGCATAAGTATGACATGAACATTTGTAAGGGTTATGCATAGTAAAATAGTATAAAGTTTAGTGTTTCTCTAGGGTTCCTTTTTGGATATACTTAAGGGTTTTGTATTCTCATCTATTTTTCCCAAAGTTTCCCTTTTCTTTCTATTGCTTCCTATTAAGCCTTTTTGATCCATCAGGGTTAGTTAACATTTTCCAAAAATGTTATAAAAATTACAGTGGGTATATATTAACATTTGTGGGTTCTCCTAAAAAATTTGAGGTGGACATTAATTCAGATACTACTTGTGCAAAATTAACAAAAACAAGTGTAAAAGGGCATTTTACACTATAGCTATGATTTAAGTGAGGTTTCTGTACCAATTTTTATTTTTGTCCAGATTCATAGGTGATATTAGGCCTCTATGTTAAAAATCATTGAAAAAGACCTACTGGATATTTAGTTGTGTTTTTCTAAAGTTTAATGCCAAAAAGGAACTTATAACTAACTTGTTATTTGAAAAATATCAAACAACAGAACTCATATTTTCCTATGTTCATAATAACAAAATATTTATTATCCCAAGGTTTGGGGTGTTTTCTCCTCAGGATTATTTTTCTAAGATTTTCCTAAGTTTTCATTATTTGCATGAAATAAAAGATATCTCATTGCTTTTGTACTAAACAAAGGTCTAATAAAATTTTCTAGTGAACTACACTGAATAAGTGAGCTAACAAAAATGTGGTTGCTTCCTGGTTCTTATTTTAAATTACCTTTTCTCTTTTCTTTAACTTTAGGCTAAAAGTGATTTAAATGGCAAATCCTACCTTTAATGGTGTACTGAGGGGTTTACTATTTTTAAACAGATTAGGGAGTGATTAAGTACTTCTCTGATTTTTCTTAACCTCAATCTAATAGTGTAACTATTTTTCCCTCTATTATTTAGCTTTTGGCCAAATCAATATTTAATTCCAAACTTTAAATTCTTCTGCAATACTAAGGGGGTTTTGCATTTTTCCTAGGTAGTTCACATTATTTAGAATCTGGCAAAATTGGTTTGACCAAATTTGGTTGAATAAAACTGAAGTTATGAATTTTACATGCTCTGTTTGCATTTAAATTAGAAATATTAAAAAGGTTTTCTGGAAAACCAGTTTACACCGAGGACCCTGGGCTTTTCCTAAACCAGTTCTTTAACTTATACCCCTACGCAACTATTCATCTGAGTCTCTGATAGTTCAAAATCCCCCCTAACTTCTATTCCTTCTTCCCTGAGGTCCCTCCCCCCTTTTGAACAGTACCCACGAAAGGAAAAAGGGCGGCGTGGCTTACCAATGGCGAGGGAGGTTCGGTGAAGGGTGGGGTTGGCTTCAGGAGGACCTTGCGGTCACAACGAGGTACGGCTCGACAACGGTGATGGCCGGAATCGGCCGGTCCACGTGCACAGGCAGGCGAGCTCATCGGTGGCGAGTGCTCCGGCCTATCCACGGCGATATAGGTCAATCTAACGGCACAGGGAGCTTTACGGGATGCTAAAGAGTCGACCCGTGCAAGGAATCGAAGAATAACTCACCGTGGAGCTCGGTCTACTTTCACCGTCGGTCGGGTGAAGTCCAGTGACCTTGATCCGACGTCTCCGGTGAGGCAGAGCTCGATTCCTCACTCCGGGAGCTTCACTAAGGCACGTAGAGTCTATTCCGAGGGTTCGAAGGGGTTCGGGATGGCTCTGCTGGCCGGTCTACGGTGGCAGGGATCGAGCTGCCGCTGGCACGCCGTGTGCAGGGCAAACTCCGGTGATCTCTTGCTCCGGTGAGGTCGAGAGCACGCGGGGGCATACGTCTGAAGCCTTGGCTGGCTTTATAGGCGCGAGCAGGGGACACGGGCATGGCTTGACGCGGCACGGGGCACGCGGGATCGGGCGCTGGGCGTGCTCTGGCGCGTTCAGGGCACGTCGAACACATGGAGGTGTTCTTCTGCCCATGTTCAAAAGCTTGCCGAGATCGCAAACGTGCGAATCTTGGCAAAAATCCGGCGCAGACCTCTTCCTGGCACCTATGGCTATCTCTTGTATGTGAGTTCCAAGGGGAGATAAGCCCTAGGTCAGAAGATTTGTGGACGCCAAATCTGGCTTGTCTCTCTGTCCACCTCGCGACAAAAGAGATGCCAAATCATGTCAAACGAATTTGGCTCGGTTTCAAACTTTTCCAGTGGGTGCCTTAGGTGGTTTGGCACATTTTTGATATTCAGACCAAGTGGTTTTGGCACCATTTACTAAGTGAACACGTTTGATCTTTAGATTAGGGTTAGATTTTGACTTAGAGAAGATTAGAGAGCTCTTGTGTGCTCTCTACTTAAAGAGTGGATTTGGGGTCTTTGAGGGGCCTTTTTGCAATGTTTCCCCTCTGCATTTTGTAGATTATAATGTTACTTAAACTTTGGTTAAGGATTAGAATCAAGATTTGGCAACTTGATTAACTTATCCCGTGATCCCTTGCTTCGAAATCTAGTGCCCTTAGGTGTCTTAGGGTTTAACCTCTTTGGCTCAAGATGACAATTGTTCAAAAATGTTTGGGTAAAGCTTTTGTCATTAACATTTCTTAGCTAACCCATGTTTCCAAGGTTTTAGGTGCTCCTTCTCCTCCAATTAACCACATGTGATCACAAGCCATTAATGCATATATGAAGCCAGTGTCTTGGTAACACCTGAGGTGTTACAACTATTAGTTCGAAGCCACAAAGTAAGTACCTATGCGCCTTTCGCATTCAGCAGCCTCTTCAGCTCGCCTAGCTTCTTCTCGAGCACCATGGGTGTCTTTTTCATTCTTTTTTATAATTTCGTTGGCCAATTCTCGACCACCGTTTACCCATACATAAGAATAAAACTTTCCACCCACTAAAGTCGCTTCCACTAACGGGTCCTTTGTGTCGTCTTTGGAGAAGGCGACTTTGGCCTAAGCTGCAGCTTTGACGTGATCGCATCCAGCCTTCTCCAAAATAGCTGCAATTCCCGAGTGCTGGAGAAAGCGCAAATATCTCCGCGATCATTTATAATTTCCTCAAAAGCTTCGGCTTCCCCGCTTATCCAGTCAATGACGCCTTTGGGGTCGCCTCAAATGAAGTTCTCAGAGGAGTAAGCACCTACCTTTGCAAAGCTATTTTTCAAATTTTTCACGCAATCCAAGGATTTTTCGAAGCATCTTTCCTTGAATTCGCGAAGCTCCTCAATATTTTTCTCTAGCCTGGCCTTCCACCATTCACTAATTTCTTAGCTGGCCTTTGCGACCTCACAATTTTCTTTTCGGCAAGTTGTTTCCGAAGGTCTTCAACCTCAGCTTTTTGGGCTTTGACCTGAGCATTGTATTTAGCTTCGTCTTCTTTCATTTTACTCACCAATGAAATTAAAATTTTATCTTTCTCCAAACCTTCATTTCTCAGCTCAATTACCTCTGAGCGAAGGTTGCTGAGAGCTATTGTGCAGCTTTCGTCTTTGGCGTTCTTTTGTGCTCTCAAGGCATTGCTAAGAATTAAGCCCTGCAAGAAAAAGAAAGAATTAGGCAGGACAATGGAATACTTCATTTCCAACTTTAAAGTTAACAACTTCTTTACCTTTATACTGTTGTATGCAAGGCTATCCGCAAGGTCATCCTTTGACATGGCGGCGAGGCCAGTTTCAAGCTTCGGAAATCCCATACTTTTGGCTATCTCCTGGCAAACGGATATTTCTTTGTTGTCTGGGAGACAGTATAGGAAATCATCTTCATCAGTTCCATTGAACACTAAGGCCCCCTTCAGATATTTTAGTTTCTGGGTGTAGTGTCTGGCTTCTAAGATTTCTTCTTTGGATAATCTTTTCCCCGAAGCATGTCAAATAATGTAATCAACATCTTCGGTAGGAGCTTCGGGGGCAGGAGATTTAGCTTTTTCTATCATGTCTTGCCCTGCTACCATGCCGGTATCTGGAATTTGTTGCTCAGCTTTATCCTCAGGCGCAATAGGTTTCATCTCAATGGGCACTGAAGGCTCAGCTTTGGCTTCAGCCTGGACTGTGACAACTTCGGCAACTTTCTTAGTAGGGACAGGGGTCAAGGCTCTTGTGGTCTCAATGACAGCGTCTAGCATGCTGGCCATCCTCCTCCTCTTGGGAGTTGCGGTAGGAGCCTTTAGCACCTTCGGCAATTCTGCCTCTGATGGTGGGCTCAGAATTTTTGGCATCATCACTGTTTTTTCCAATTCTGGCTCTTTGACCGCATCATCTTTGGCTTCGGCTCGCCCGACTGTAGGTACCTTCGGCACCACAATCGATCCCTCAGGTCTCTGGGCAGCGGGAGCAACTTGTTTTGCTTGGCAGTGGAGGAGGTCCCTTCACCAAATTCAGGCACTACGACCGTTTCAATATATCGAGGCCAGTGAGTTAAAACCTTTATTTTCTTGCCCTTTGGCACAGCTGGAGTGGCCGAAGCGGCAATTTTCCTCTTTTTTCTTTGCCTTTTCAAGGGGTAGCAGTAGTCAGGATATATGAAGCCAATTTCATCAAAAACACCGTTCAACCTTTTCTTGCCCCGACCCCCAAAGGCTACAGACAAGGCATCATCTTCTGCCCTGGAATATGTCCCAAGAAGCTCGTCACTAGTAGCTTCAATGCATTTCAACCAATCGTCATTTGGTTCGTCGAACTTCTCTCTGTATCTAAAGGTATATTTCAATCGAATTAATCCACCTTCGCTGGAATCAACAATAGTCTCCTTCGGCGTCTCCCAGCTATCCACAAGTGGCCACACTCTGTAGGCTATGTGCTCTTGAATTATGTCCCTTGTGCCAATGAAAGCACAAATATGGCTAAAAGCCTTTTGACATGCTTCGACGTCACTTTCAATAGCCACCTTCGGCCTTCGGAGGCCGAATCGAGACCAGATGGGGCGCTGGATAATTTCCTTAATATCCTCTCTTTCAATCAGATTATTTTTAACATAAAACCATTCCTCCATCCAGGCCCCGGGCCATCTTTTCCGGTATGTTGGCACCAGGCAGCTTGAATTAGAGCGAGCAATGAATCCGTAACAATCGAAGTTGTTGTGATACTATTCTTTGTCGGTGGCCTTCGTCTCGTACAAAATTTCATGCATACTGCAAAAACACTTCACGCTCGGTTCTAGCCCTTGGCTTCTTATAGCCCAAACAAACAAGCCCATCCTAATTATAGCTTTGGGGGTAAGCCGATGGAGAAAGATCTAGAATATCTTCAGCACATCAACCACAAATTTGCTCAACGGGAATCGAAGGCTTGCCTTCAAAAAGCTTCGGTAAACAACAACTTCATTTTCCTCAGGAGCAGGGGCGGTGCAGTCTCCTCCAACCTTCACAGTAGACATGTCATGAAAGTATCTTCCTCTCATGGTGCCAATATGACTTTATTTAATGGTCGATTTTCGGAAGATGGTATGACTTGGCCGCCAGGGCCGTTCCTCAGAATCTTCATCTCCACTTTCCACATCATAATCATCACTGTCATCAGAATCTTCAAACAAATCCTCCATTATCTCATTGGTAATTTTCTCTGTATTCGTCTTTGCTATAAATTCATAAAAACCAGCAATAAAAGGATCCGCAAATTTCTTCTCTTCATACAGCTTCTTCTCCTCAGTTATCTTCTTCTCCTCAGTCATCTTCTTCTCCTTAGACATTGAACAAGCATGTCTTTAAACCGGAGCTCGAAAATCACGCAAGTGCTGATAAGCAAGAGTTAAAAATTTGAGAAAATAATGAAAATAGTAGAAATGGCGTATCAAATGCTGCCGCTATGGGTTCCTATTTATACACCTAGCGCTTTGCAACTTGGCAGGCCCCGTTTGTCATTGACTTTCGCTATTCTAGCGAAGGGAAGGTGTTTTTTTTCGGACCTTCAGCTTAAGGCCTTCGTTCACGTCGTAATCTAAATTTGTTGTTACAACAAATTAATACTGCGAGGGGCTACTGTTGGGGGCCTTCATCTTCCGAAGGTCCTCAAAAGCACGACTAACATGTTTTCCAAGTATAATACATTCACAGGGACCTTCGGCCTTGGGATGAAGCTGTAAACGATATGAAAAGCACGATGTTGGGGGCCTTCGTCTTCCGAAGGTCCTCAAAAACATGATTTAACAATGTTTTCCATGTGTAACATATGAACAAGTACCTTCGGACTCGGGTTAAAAGTATACATGATGTGAAAAGCATGGTCAAGACGAAGGCTGATGTTGCTCCGAAGCTACGCACGCGCAAGGGAGCTTCGGCTCAATGGCAGAAAGAGAAACCGACTTAAAGGGGAAAAGGCCATCTAGTCCACACCGGTTGTCCATAAGTCAATATTAAATATGAAGGGCATGAATGTAAATTTACACAGGCTGCGTCCTGCGCCTATAAATAGATGAACAATACCCCCGTACTGTTCACACTGACTTGTATTCATTTGTGCGTCACGCTTGGACTTTTACTTCTGTCAAGCCGAAGGTACAAAATGTAGTTAAATATTGTTTTTGTTTATCCATGTTAACATAAAGAAGATATATTAATAATGTCATATAATTATTCATGTTGTCTCTTATATTTCATATGCTTCTTCTTTCATTAACATATACTGCGATTATGAATGTATGTCCTTCATGACCTTCGTCTGAAGATCATTATATCCTAAGGGAAATAATGCTTTGAAGGACGAAGGACCTTTAACTATTAACATTTTTGTTGCCTTGTTCTTAACTCATAGCATTTGAGAACAAGTCCCCAACATTGGTGCCCACCTCCGGTGTACCTACTTCCACAACCTTCGGCAAAGCACTGACCTTCGTCATGCTGCCGAAGAAGATAACAGCGCCAGGGGCTGCTGCACTGCAGCCACTGGACACGAACCAGGAGACTCTCTCTCTTTGAGAGGCTCGAAGCCAGAAGAGAAAGGCCACCTGTCCAACATTCCAAGAGGAGTTGGACCAAGAGATCAGGGACATGGAAATCATCCATCAACAAGTGCAAAGGAAAAAGGAGAAGATGGCTCGGTTGGCCGATCTTCAAAGGAAGATCGATGAAGCTACTGAGGAAGTGCGTTAGCTTGCTCAAGATGACCAATACTGAAGGCCCCAACACAGGGAGCTTCGTCAAGAGGGTTTATTCAATGAAGATGGATGGTATGATGATTTTTAGTCATGATACATTTACTTTTGATGATGCTTCTCCCTTGGCAGCACAACTGTAGGCTACCCCATGGCCCCCATCATACAAGCCACCTCAGTTCCCCATGTATGACGGGCACTCAGATCCAAAGCAGTTTCTGATGAGCTACGAAGCAACTATATCTTCGTACAGGGGCAATACCGCAGTCATGGCGAAGTCCTTCGTCATGGCAGTCCAGAACGTAGCCCAGACATGGTATTCTTCTCTTCGGCCAGGGACAATCACGTCGTGGCAGAAGCTCAAGGACATGCTGGTTACTAGTTTCCAAGGCTTTCAAACTAAGCCAGTCGCAGCTCAGGCCCTGTTCTAGTGCACGCAAGACCATGAGGAATACCTTCAGGCGTATGTCCGAAGGTTCTTGCGACTAAGGGCACAAGCTCCCATAGTGCCTAATGAAATTGTCATTGAGGCCATGATCAAGGGTCTTCGTCCAGGACCTACGGCTCAATACTTCGCCAGGAAGCCCCCACAAACTCTGGAGAAGCTGCTTCAGAAGATGGATGAATACATTCGGGCTGATAGCGACTTCCGCCAAAGAAGGGAAGAAGCTTACAGATTCTTGGAGATGACCAAGGGCTTCGGAGGAAGAATCCACCCGAGGCATGTTAGGTCAATCCATAGCTCCAGTCAGAATGACGACAAAGGAAGCCAGCTCCAGAGGCCACAGTACACCTCACAATATTTGGGGCAACAACAAAGCTCTTTCATGCCACCATCTCCAAGGGGCAGAGGCGCTAGGGGCTTCGGAGGAAGATATGGGGATCAGCCCAGGAAGATCTATTGGTTATTCTGTGGTGAGGACAAGGGCCATACTACAAGAATGTGCCAAATCACCATTATGAAGCAAAAGGAGATCGCAGAAGCCGAAGCTCGACAAAATCAGCCGAAGCAGGTCTTGCACACTGCTTCGTGCCATTCTCCCTATATACCAGAATATGTGGGCAATCATCCTATTCCCGAAGCCAGCAGCTAGAAGGGCGCCAACACTCCCAACCGCAGCGTGAATTCAGGGAGGAATCCGAAGCTCGCACATTCAACAGTACTATGCCAGAATCAAAGCACATTTATTGAGCAATAACCTACCACTGAAATACTTTTATGTTCTATGTCATTTTGTTTTTCAATATGGAACAAGCAATGTAAATCTAGTTTTTAATTCCTTGTAATAGTTTCGCTTCTATTATAATGAAATATATCTTCTTCACAGACCTACGAAGCTCAAAAATCACCGAAGCTCAAAAGTCGTTCCTAAGGGAATGCATAGCTAAAAATTGCCGAAGCTACCAAAAAGTCGTTCCTAAGGGAGCACAGCGTAAGTGGTGCCGAAGCTACAAAAAAGTCGTTCCTAAGGGAGTGTAGAGTAAGTTTTCTGCTCAAAAGTTGTTCCAAAGGGAATGTAGAGCCAAATACCACCGAAATATAAGGCGAAGAAGTTCAAAAGACGTTCCTAAGGGGATGCAGAACTTATACAGCCGAAATAGAAGGCGAAGAAGTTCAAAAGACGCTCCTAAGGGGATGCAGAACTTACACCAAAAAATAAACGGCGAAGCCGAAAAATAAACGACAGAGATTCCAGTCGTTCCTAAGGGAATGAAGAGATTGTGTGTTCCAGTGTGGGAGTGTGAGTACGTGTCTTCGGCATCATTATCATTTTGCATCATATCATCACATCATTTCGCATAGCATCACATTATACATCATATTGCATCAATGACACAAGAATGGAATACGGAGTCGATTTTTGGAAAATACTGTCAAAGTTACACGAAGTAAGCTTCGAAATACAGCTTCGTCAACCCGCACATAGAAGAAGGATCTCTCTTTGCGAAGCATGGATATCGTTATTTTTACGAACCACGGATCTTCTTTATTTACGAAGCATGAAAAGAAGGGAAGGTGTTTTTTCGCCGAAGGCTCAAAAACGGTATGTAGGTAAGTTTCATGCATTGTAAAGGAATAAATTACAATAATTTACATATTCAATCCAAAGTTACACACATCAAATATTACAGCTTCGTTACAATAAAAGCACAATGTTCATTCTAGTGTACCTTACATTGACTATTTAAAAATGTTTTTACAATAAGTCCTAGTCTTCTTTCAGGATTTTCTCCGCAACTTCATTTAGCAGTTTATTGACGACTTCGTCAACAATAGATTCAGCCATATTAATGATCTCTAGTGCTTCCTTCGTCTCTGGATCGGCCAGGGGGTCAAACGGTTTTGGTGGAGGGGATAATTCAGCTGAAGTGGGAAAATTAATTAGTCTGAAGCCACAAAAAACAAAATGCCGAAGCTGAATATCAAAGATGTTACCTATACGTTTCTCGCGCTCTGCAGCTTCTTCAACTTGTCTCGCTTCTATCCGGGCGTCATGGCTGTCTTTTTCACTCTTCTTTATAATTTCATGAGCCATCTCTCGGCCGCCATTCACCCAGACATCATTATAGAATTTTCCGCCCATCAAGGTTGCTTTAGCTGAAGGATCCTTCGTGTCATCTGCGGAGAAGGCAGCTTCGGCCTGGGCCATGGTCTTGATGTGATCACATCTCGCCTTCTCCAAGATAGCTGAAATCCCCCATGCACCAGAAAATGCACAGACATCCCCGTGATCACTTAAGATTTCTTCGAAGCTCTCGGCCTCCCCACTTATCCATTCGATAACACCTTCAGGGTCGCCTCGTACAAAGTTTTCTTCGGTAGAATAAGCACCCACATTGACAAGACTAGCTTTTATTTTCTTTACACAGTCCAAGGATTTTTCAAAGCATCTTTCCTTGGATGTACGAAGTTCTTCAACGTTTTTCTCTAAATGATTTTTCCAATATTAGCTGATCTCTCGATTGGCTTCTACGAGTGTGCATTTTTCTTTGGCTTCTGCCAACTGTTTCCGAAGGTCATCAATTTCATTATTTTGGATTTCGGCCTGAGCCTTGAAACTAGCTTCGTCTTCTTTCACTTTGTTTACCAATGAAATCAAGATTTTGTCTTTTTCAAGGCCTTCGTTTCTTAATTCGATTACCTCTGAACGAAGGTTGTTCAGAGCCATCATATAGCCTTCATCTTCAATATTTTTCTGAGCCCTAACTGCATTGCTAAGAATTAAGCCCTACAAGAGGAGGACAGAATTGAGTATAGCAAATAAGATATTTCATTTTCAAATACAAAATTAGCTTTTATACCTTCATGCTATTGTATGCTAGGCTGTCAGCAAGTTCGTCCTTTGATAAAATCGAAAGACCGTCTTCTAGCTTCGGGAAATCCGATGCTTCTACCTATCTCCCGGCAGACGGATATTTCTTTATTATCTGGGAGACAGTACAAAAAATCTTCTTTGCCACTGCCATTGAACACTAACGCCCCCTTCGAATATTTCAATTTTTGGGCATAGTGTTGCGCTTCTAACATTTCTTCTTGGGATAGTACCTTTCCCGAAGCGTGACGAATAATGTAGTCAATACTTTTGTTCGATGCTTTAGGACCAGGAGTTTCGATTTTTTCAGTTGCAATCTGCTCTGTTGATTTTTCCTTAGGGTCAGCATGCTCCATCTCGGTGGGCACTAAAGGCCCAGCTTCGGTTTCAGCCTGAATTGTTGCAGCTTCGACTTCAGCCTGATTAGAATCAGCTTCGGGTTACGCCTTGGAAGCTTCGGCAACTTTCCTTGAAGGAGCAGGACTCAAGGTTTTTGTTGTTTCTAACACAACATCCAACACATTTGCCATCCTTCTCCTCTTAGGAGTTACGGCAGAACCCATTTGTACCTTCAGTACTGTTGCCTCTGTTGGAGGGCTCAAAATCTCTGGCATTTTTATTATTTCTTCAACTTTTGGCCCTTCAACCTTATCAACCTTCGTTTCAACTAGCTTGACTGAAGGCACCTTCGGCATTACAACCGGTTCTTCAGTGCTTTGCGCAGACGGAACAGTTTCTTTTGTTTTAGCAGCTGAAGAGGCCCCTTTGCCAAATTCAGGTATCACGACCGGTTCAATATAATGCGGCCGGTGAGTCAGAACCTTCATCTTCTTGCCCTTTAGCTCAGCTATGATGGCCGAAGTGGCAACCTTTCCAGAAGCAGCAATCTTTCTTTTTACCCCTTGCCCTCGCAGCGGGTAACAATAGTCAGGGTATACGAAGCCAATAGCATCGAATACCCTATTCAACCTTTTCTTATTCCGACCCTCGAAGGCTACGGACAAGGCATTGTCCTCGGTTTTGGAATACGCCCCAAGTAACTCGTCACTAGTAGCTTCAATGCACTTCAGCCAATCATCATTTGGTTCATCAAACTTATCCCCAAACCTGAATGTATACTTCAGCTGGACCAAACCACCTTCGCTAGAGTTAGTGATGGTCTCCTTCGGCATTTCCTAGCTTTCCACAAGCGGCCATACTCTGAATGCTATATGTTCTTGAATTAAGTCTCTTGTGCCAATGAAGGAGCAAACAGTACTGAAGGCCTTCTGACAAGCTTCAGTGGCGTCATCAATTTTGACCTTCGGCCTTCGGAGGCCGAAGCGGGACCAGATGGGATGCATAATGATTTCTTTTATGTCTTCCCTCGTCTTTAGATCATTCTTCACATAAAACCACTCTTCCATCCAGGCCCCGGGCCATCTTTTCTGAAATGTTGGCACTAGGTGGCTTGCGTTGGGGCGAGCGATAAATCCATAACAACCGAAGATGTTGTGGTACTGTTCTTTACCCATGGCCTTCGTCTCATATATAAGTTTGTGCATACTGCAGAAGCACTTCGCGCTTGGCTCTAGCCCTTGACTCCTTATTGCCTAGACAAAAATCCCCATTCTTATTATGGCTTCGGGGGTGATCTGATGAAGGAATATTTGGTAGGTCTTCAGCACTTCAACTACAAACTTGCTCAAAGGGAACCGAAATCCAGCCTTGAAGAAGCTTTGATAGATCACAACTTCGTTCTCCTCAGGGGTAGGGACGTTGTTGTCTCCGCCAGCCCTCACAATAGACATATCCCGAAAGTACCTTCCTCTCATGTTCTCAAGATGACTCTGTTTGATGGTCGATCTTCCAAAGATTGAATGACTTGGCCGCCAGGGCCGATCCTCATAATCTTCATCCCCACTTTCTGCATCATAGCTATCGCTGTCACCAGTATCTTCAGACAAACCTTCCAGTATCTCTCTAGTAATTTTCTATGTGTTTGTTTTTGCCATCAATTCAACAAATCCAGCAACATAAGGATCCACAGACTTCTTCTCATAGCATTGTTCTTAACTCATAGCATTTGAGAACAAGTCCCCAACACGCGGTCTGGGAGAAGGATGAACCAGTTTCAAAGCTACGATTGAGAAGCTTCGGCTTAGCGGTGGAAAATGAAACCAATTTAAAGGGGAAAAGATCATCTAGTCCTCGATAGATTGTCCTTAAGTCAATAGTAAATATCAAGGGCATGGATGCAATTTTACATAAGCTGCGTCCTGTGCCTATAAATAGATGAATAGTAGCACCATACTGTTCACGCTGACTGGTATTCACTCGCACGTCACTCTTGGGCTCATACCTTCTATCAAGCCGAAGGTACAAATGTAATTTACTGTTATTAATGTTTGTCCATGATGAGATAATGAGAATATATATAATCTAACGATTCAATATGATTGTTCATGTTATTTTCCATGTTTCATATGCTTCTACTTTTATTATTATATTCTGAGATTATGAAGGTATGTCCTGCATAACCTTCGTCTGAAGATCATTATATCCTAAGAGAGGTAATGCTTCGAAGGACGAAGGACTTTAGCCATTAACATTTTGTGTTGCCTTGTTCTTAACTCATAGCATTTGAGAACAAGTCCCCAACATTTGGTTTGCCAAAAGCACTAGTTGAGTCTAAGTCAAATTTTAGCTTTTTCAAGTTCTATGATGTTCCTTACACTAAGTTTTCTTCCTTCTAAGTATACATGGAAACAAGCATTTAATCAAATCAACACTTTAGCTCATGAAACCTCCATCACTTCTTACTCAATGCAGTACAATGGGTAAAGCAGTCTCATTTACTACGATAAGTAGAGGATTCAAATCGAGTGTTTATCCTTGCAAGGTAAACCTAAACACACAACATGTCAGGGCACTCCGTTCTCATACACGTCAACTATCCCCATCAATTCCCTAGCCACAAAACAGGGCTTATGGCCTTGGCATTCAATCTTCCACTAACCCCAGCTGCCATTGTGCAATGACCGCACTTGTACCCACCATAGCTAGCATGAGAGACTCCATCTCAGGACCAATGAGGGATAAAGTCTGCGGGTAGGTTCACTTAGGTACTAGGCTTACCGATTTACCATATTTCTAGGTATGTGTTTAGTACGTTCAAACGCTTGACACAGGTAGCCACGCGTTAATCCTTATTCCAATTTCCATCTCATGGACAAGGCATCCCCACAAATCCGTGTCCAAAGACATATCATAATTCTGTTATCAAAGTGGATACAACCAAATCTCGACTTCGTGCGAGTGTTAGAAAAATCACTCGACTTCTACCGAGACCCTTAATTAGCATAGCAGCTACTCGACCTAGCATACTAGTATTCAACTCATAAAAGAATCCTGAGTTCATGCAACTAATGTTTTCAAATAACTCCTACACTTTGTGCATAGTACAAGCTTACAAACAGTAATTTTAGTAAAATAGCATATTAAAGGTTATGCATAAAATCGGGGCTTGCCTTTAGGTGCGGGTGCACCAAGGAGTTACTCAATGGCAGGTCCGGGAGCGAGCTATTGGTCTTCCACTAATTTGATTCCTTGCTCCAGAATCAGCATGTACTCTCTGTACGTGACGTTATAATATAACGAATGTAATGCATGAGATACATGTATGCTATGATATGTAAAATCTTATTGAAAATGCATAGTGAGTCGTATTAAGTGTTACACCCTTGGTGTTACTAGAACTAAAACTTTGACATGACATCATTTGAACTAGCATTGCATTATGTATGATACACCTAAAGTGCATCCACTATGTAAAAATTTCAAAACAAGTTGTGATGTGATGACTTGAATTGATCCTTAACCCTAGGATATGGTGCTTACCCAAGGACTAGAAGCATGTGGGTGTGTGAGATTGCAATTTAAGTATGAACTCAAATGTTAGTGAAGATGTTCAAAGGAAGCTCAACTTAGAGTGTTTGAGTGCCACATAAACCCTAGAACACTCAAACCCTAATAAGGACCCTAGAAACCCTAAGTAGTGCCTAATGAGGTCACTCCAATTTCTATGCATTTTTGGACCAAAGTGTATATATCAAAGTGGTAGAGTAACAGAAAACAGGCAACTTTTGTATTTGGAGATTTCCATGTGTTATGAAACAAATTGGAGTAAATTGCAAAAAGGTCCCAAAGGCACCCAAATGCTTAACTTTGAAAAACAGTGATATTGTGCTAACATTAGATCTATGTATCTCTTGATCTATGGAGATTTTGTTGTGGGTCACTACAACAAATTTGTAGAGCTATTAAAGTAGTCCAAGTTTGATTAAGTGATTGAGACCTAGAGCTATAAAGAAATTGGGGCAAAGTGGCCTAGAAGTTGGGCTGTCAGTCGTGTGTTGGTCTGAAAGTTAGACTAATAGTGTCATTAGATCAACTTTGGAACCGAATTGCATTTGATCGAGTGGAGGTATGAGCAAGAACCTTATAACAAAATTGAAGCTAGCATGATGGACAACAACTTTGATGTAGTCGGATAAACAAGTTGTCACATAAAAATTTAAGAAAGGAACTCCTCAAATCGCTCTGTCAGGCGCGCTGAACGAACATCCCATGGTACAGTGAACTGAACAAGATTGAGTTATGTGTGCTCGCCGCCGATGTCCCTTCACCGTGATTCAATCTCGCGCCACGATTGGTGCCGCTGAGACGTGGATCAATGAAGTGGTAAAAGATCTCTGGCTCGGATTCGGTGATCGAGTTACCGCTCTAGCCACGGATATCACGTGTCCTCACCATGCTTCATCTACCGCCGCCGTAGCAACCCACCGGTCGCTCCGGCCATCCATGCAGCTAGTTGGGGGCTCTCATGTTGAACTGTCATAAAGGGTTCGTGGTAAGTCCACCACGTTACTGGCCTGTGGACACCATTGAGGCTAACGTGGAGCTCCACGGGCTATCGCTGCCGCCGTGATTCAGCGGTCAAATTGACCACCGTCGTGGTGACTCCCTTTAAATTGAGCCTGCTCTCAGTCTCGCCTCTCCGTTACGCACCCATGCCACCCTTTGTGCACTAGCGCTGACGAGTGGTGCACCTGCGTGGTCAGCCTTTCCTAAGATTGGTCATAGTTGTTTAACTTGTGTTTTGCAGTCTATAGGCCATCGTGAAGCTTATGCGCTTGCCCGTTTGAACTCTACCACGCAGGGTTCACTTGAACGTCGGTGTGTCGTTCGCCGAACGCCGCTTAGGGCAGTGTCCATGTTGATCGGCCAAATCGTAGCTTCTTTGGGCAAACCTAGGTGAGCACTGTATGTTTGATGAATTAATGGTACTTGTCATGACCTTGGATTGAACCCTACCGTGCTCGAGACCTCGGTACACCTCACTAGAGCTTGTCGATCCGCCGTTGTGGGGGACAGATATCCCCCGGGTCCACTAGAAGGCCAGAAGACCTTGCAAAAGGCCTTGGGATCATTGTTTCGCAAGGCCATCCCTTCGTGGGCCTAGGGAGGAATGTGTGGCAGAGTAGGTCGACGCAAGATTGGATCAACTCGAGCCCAGGCAGCCTAATAAATTTAAGCATTATCCACTGTAGTGATCCAATTCTCCCGCGCTGTGCCCTCAGGCGTCGGAACTGAATGATGATAAGTCGGTAGAATTATAGGAAGATAGGCTCAGTCGGTTCACTATTACTTAGGCACACGTTGTTATCATATCCGCATGTAACTCCCCACAGTCGAGTATATAAGGCCTAGGGGGCACCCCCTAAAACAACAACTCACTCATTAACCGTCTACTCAACTCTCTAGTATCCCTCATACTAAAGAACTCCCCTATAACCCACCACATAAAAGATCCACACTAGGAAGTAGGGTGTTACGCCTTTCTAAGTGGCCCAAACCTATATAAAATCGTCCACTGTCTCTCGTGCATCTAACACGAACCATCGAGCTACAGTCGGTAACACCATCCTACTCCAAAAACACCTCGAGGGGCAACCCCGGGTGCACGGTCGGACCCAAAACACCGACAGCTGGCGTGCCAGGTAGGGGGTGTGTCACTGATCCAAGCTAGCTCAATGGCCGTCACCTTCCAGCAAAAGATTGCTCTCTGCCCTGGTTCCATGTTCTGCTTTGGAACCATCTCATCCGTGGCAGATGAAGAAGGAACTCTACATCGCATAGCGGACCTGCCGGAGAGAAAACCTTCCTCGATAACCTCTGGGAAAGCCGGAACGAAGAAGGAAATAGCGCAACCTCTAGCGCTTCGAGCGAAGTCTACCACCTGCAAGCCAGGAGCGGAAAATTCATTCACCCAAAGAACCCCATTGTCCACCTCATCCATAGAAGAGTGGACACGAATTACGAGGAAAAAAGAAACAAGGACCCATCAAGCTGCCCTTCTGGTGCCTCCGCCCTCAAAGGAGAACAGAAAGAAACTTGTCGTCACGACAACTCCGTTCTACCCCGACGTCCTCTTTATCAGGGGGAGAGTGGAATTGTCCCCCATCTCCGACGACGAACCAACGGTGCCTGGGGAAGAACCTCCTCAGCGGGAAGCTCGTCGACGAAGGAACCAACGCTGTAACGGCCGACGACATCATGAAGCCGGAGAACAAGATTCGGTGCAGCCCATGTCGCGAGATGAGATCTCGGAGGTGGGAGAAACTCCAGATGAATGAGTCTTCAGGGAGAGAAGGAATTCCAGCCGACGTGATCGTCGGCAAGCTCAAGAGCAAGCCAAGCAGGAGGCGAGACAGCATCGAGAGAATCCTCTCTTCGGACGAAATCTGAACCCCGAATTCGCCCAAGCCATGAACACAACAAGCGAGGTCGGTGGAGTGTTGGCTCGGATAGCCAACGGCCTCCCCCAGACTCCAGACGTCGAGGGCTATCGGCGGCTGCTTACTCGGGTAGCCAACCACCTTCTGCCTCTCGCTCATCCTCCGAGCGATCTATGACATGCCATCAATAGTCGGTGGGACACATGGAGCTCCATCAATGCTTCGCGCGAACGATGACATGAGAACGAGATTCGGCGTCGAGAAGAGTATGATCGAGATCATGGCATCCTTGCGCGAAGTCAGGCCACCAGGGTTGAGTCGGCAACAGCTTCAACTGGCGGCACAACCCGGGGACGGTCGAGGCAGCACATCGACAACTCCCCTCCCTAAGTCAGACACCACAATCGTCGACAAGAGGATACGTGTGGAGTATCGGCGCTTACTCAACATTTCAGGGCTATTCAGTGGGCCCCTAACTTCAAGGTATCCAACGTCAACAAGTACGAGCCCAAATAGGACCCGGGAGGCTAGTTAGCTGTATACACCACTACTGCCCGGGCTGCTGGGGCAACTGAAGATGTGATGACTGCATATTTGCCCATCGTCCTTGGGCAAGATGCGCTGCAATGGCTACGACACCTGCCCCGACAATGCATTGAAGATTGGAGCGACTTCAGTCGGTGGTTTATCGCCAATTTCCAATCCCTCTCCGACAAGCCAGCGCAACCATGGGACCTCAAATCCATCAGACGCCAAGGGGATGAGACTCTCTGGTCATACCTCAAAAGGTTTTACACCATGAGAAATCGTATCCCCGAGGTTGCGGAAGCAACAGTGATCGAGGACTTCTACCGAGGATCTAATGACTCAGCCTTCGTCCGAGCCATACTACAAAAGGCGCCGACTACCTCCGAGCAGCTATTAAGGGAAGCGGACCTCTACATCACCGTCGACGAACGAGCTCATGACCTCATCGGAGGAGCAAAGCTTGCTCCACCGGCACCACGACGTGACGCAAACCAACAACCCGACAAGCGTTGGGAGAAGAGGCCTCGCGAAGAAGTCCATGCCGCCGGACCACCCGCCTCTCGCGCCCGAGGAGCACCCCGCAGAGGCGAACGTACATTGGACGACATCCTCGACACCCAATTTTCGTACCATAAGGACATGTGACACACCCTCCTGAACTATAGAGACTTCAAGCACTCCGTCAGGAACGGCCGACCCTTCCAACCTCTGCCACCTCCCCCACCATGAGGAGGACCCGAAGAACCTTGATAACCTCAACAGCAGGAAGGGGGAGGAGGCGGAGCATTCCCGCGCGTCGATAGAGAAGTCAACGTTATCTTCGGCGGACATGGGTCACAAGAAAGCAAGAGGCAGCAGAAGCTCAACGGCCGTCAGATACTGGTGGCGGCCATCGGTCCTCCTGCCCCGTATCGATGGTTTGAACACCCGATCACCTTCACTCGGGCGGATCAGTGGCTCAACTTCGATCACCCAGGCAAATACCCGCTCCTCGTCGATCCGATGATCCGAGAGAGCAGGGTAAAGAAGGTGTTAGTGGACGGGGGAAGCAACATCAACGTCACCTTCCCCTGGACACTCCAAGGCTTGGGAGTCGCACTCAAAGAGCTCCACGAGTCAGACACTCCTTTCTTCGGCATTGTGCCAACTAAAGGAGAATACCCACTCGGACACATCTACATGTTGGTCACCTTCGGTACTCCGGAAAACTACAGAACTGAGTTCCTAAGGTTTGCGGTAGCAAGCTTCGACTGTGGATACAACGCTATCAATGGCAGGCCGGGATTAGCGAAATTCATGGCCATTCCGCACTATACATACATGATATTGAAGATGCCGGGACCACAAGGGATCATCATCGTGCGCGCTGGCTTCCAAGGCACCGCAGAATGCTTCCGAGTGGCCATTCAGGCAGCCCTCACCACCAAACCATCGATGACTTCTTCCGCATAGGAAAACTCAAAGCCTGAGGAGGACCTCGCAGTACCTGCAAATGAAGCTCAAGCCGTGACCTCTATGCAGCCGACTGAGGAAACAAAAAGAATCAACCTCGGGTTCGCTGATGAACGCAACACTGCTATCATCACCTCCAGCTTGGATGACAAATAGGGAGGGGCGCTTGTCTAGTTTCTGCAAGATAACCAAGACGTATTCGCATGGCAACCTGCGGTTATGACGGGAGTCCCGAGAGAACTGGCCGAGCACAAACTGAAGGTCTATCACCAGGCAAGGCCGATCCGACAAAAGATGAGTCATTTCACGCCCGACAAGAGAGAAGCTATCCGTGCCGGTCTAGCTCGCTTAGTCGTAGCAGGGTTCAATAGAGAAGTACTGCATCCTTAGTGGTTAGCAAATCTTGTTCTTGTACTCAAAAAGAATAAAGTGGATTGGCGCATGTGCGTCTACTATACAGATCTCAACAAACATTGTCTGAAGGATCCCTTTGGACTTCCTAGAATATATCAGGTGGTAGATTCAACCGCTGGATATTCTATACTGTCATTCTTAGATTGCTACTCGGGATACCATCAAATCAGCTTGGCAAAAGAAGACGAGGAAAAGACAACATTCATTACCCCGTTTGGAGCTTTCTGCATACCTCCATGTCGTTCGGCCTCAAGAACGCTGGAGCGACTTACCAAAGAGCCATTCAAACATGCTTAGCCGATCACTAGGGCAAGCAGGTAGAATCCTATGTTGATGATGTGGTGATCAAGACATAAAACTCAGAAAATTTCATTAAAGATTTGCAACTGGTCTTCAACAGTCTAAAGCGATATCGGTGGAAGCTCAATCCAGAAAAATGTGTCTTTGGAGTGCCAGCAGGGAAGTTGCTCGAATTCATTGTTAGCCACCGAGGGATTGAAGCTAACCCGGAAAAGATCGAGGCTATCATGAGGATGGAAGCACCACGGTCACAGAAGAAAGTGCAAAGACTCATTGGATGCATGGCAGCTTTAAGCAGGTTCATATCGAGGTTAGGAGAAAAAGGCCTACCATTCTACAAATTGCTCAAGTAGGTGGATAAGTTCCAGTGGACCTCAGAAGCTTAGGAAGCTCTTGATGCACTAAAGAAGTTCCTGACCACACCGCCAGTGCTGAAGCCGCCACACCGAGCCACGCCAAACAACCCGACAGAAGATCTACTGTTGTACATCTCTTGCACGACTCACGTGGTGAGCACCGCGTTGGTAGTCGAGCGAGCAGAGGAAGGACATGCATATCCAGTACAGCATCCCGTCTACTTCATCAGCGAAGTTCTAGGGCCATCTAAGAAAAAGTATCCTCAAGTTCAAAAACTATTGTACGCAGTACTTCTAACTACACACAAGCTCCATCACTACTTTGACGACCACAAAGTCATAGTAGTCACCGAGTTTCCAATAGGGGACATTCTCCACAACAAAGAAGCCATTGGAAGAATAGCCAAGTGGGCCTGCGAGCTGGGAGCTCACGACATTGAGTTTCGGCCTTGTACTGCAATAAAGACTCAAGCACTGGTTGACTTCATATAATAGTGGACCAAGCAACAAGTACCAGATAACCCGGAGACTGCAGAAGTATGGCGGATGTATTTTGATGGCTCGCTGAAGCTGCACGGAGCAGGCGCAGGGATCCTCTTCATTGCACCTGGAGGTGAACAACTTAAATATGCTCTTTTGTTGTTATTCTCAGCATCCAATAATGCAGCAGAATATGAAGCTTTGATCCACAGATTGAACATTGTCGTATCACTGGGCATTAAGAGGTTAATGGTGTACGGAGATTCGCTGGTGGTCATAAGTCAGATAAATAAAGAATGGGACTACTCGAATGACTCTATGGGCAAGTACTGCATAGCCGTCCGAAAGCTGGAAGACAAATTTGAAGGGCTGGAATTTCATCATGTGGAAAGAGATCACAACGCAGCAGCAGATGCGTTGTCGAAACTAGGATCTAGTCGGACCCAGGTTCCACCTGGAGTTTTCATCCAAGAGGTGGCACGCCCAAGCATTTCCTCAGATCAAGCAGAAGAGTGCAATGTTTTAAGCCAGCCAGAGTCAGACTCTAATGACTGGAGGGAGCCCATCATCAGATATATAAAGAATGAAGAGGAAACGGATAACAAAGCCACAGTAGAACGCATCGCAAGGCAGTCAGCCCACTACACCCTCATTGGGGATGCACTGTACAGAAGGGGCGCAACAGGAGTCCTCATGAAGTGCATTCCTTCGGTTACTGGGAAGTAACTGTTAGATGAGATCCACGCCGGACAATGCAGGATACACGCAGCATCCAGGACTCTGGTTAGGAAGGTCTTCAGGTATGGTTTCTACTGGTCGATAGCAAAGAGTGATGCAGCCGAGTTAGTCCAGAGGTGTGAAGCTTGCCAATTCTTATCAAAGTAGCAACATTTACCAGCACAGCAACTATAGACCATACCCGTAACATGGCCATTTGCATGATGGGGATTGGACATGATTGAACCCTTCAAGAAAGCTCAGGGAGGATACACTCACGTGTTGGTCGCCATTGACAAATTCACCAAATGAATAGAATACAAAACCATCACTTCTCTGACTTCAGCCAAGGCAGTGGAGTTCATACAAGATATAATATTTAGGTTTGGGATACCGAATAGCATCATAACCAACCTAGCATTCAACTTCACTAGCTCTGAATTCTTTGATTTCTGCGAACAACGAAGCATCCAGATTAAATATGCATCAGTAGCACATCCAAGGGCTAACGGTCAGGTAGAAAGGGCTAATGGAATGATACTGGAATCACTAAGGAAGAAAGTCTTTAACAAGAATGAAAAGTTTGCGGGAAAATGGATCAGTGTTGCCGTATGTGGTTTGGAGCTTAAGAACTCAACCTAGTCGGGCTCTACATGGAAATACTCCTTTCTTCATGGTCTATGGTTCGGAGGCAGTGCTACCTGCTGATCTTAGGTTTGGGGCACCAAGGTTGGTCTTCAAAAGCATAGCTGAAGCAGAGGCTACCAGATTAGAGGACATTGACGTATTGGAGGAAGAGCGATTGAATACAGTAATTCAGTCAGCTAGATAACAGCAAACCCTGAGGCGCTATCATGACAAGGCCATACGACATCGATCCTTTTGTAGTGGGAGACTTGGTCCTACGCCGAATTCTAACAGGGGAAGGACGACACAAATTGTCACCACTATGGGAAGGGTCATTTGTAGTAGTAGAGGTCACTCGGCCTATTTAATCTGAGTTAACATAGGATTTTAATATATATCATCTACTTAAATAGGATTATGTGAAACTTAGATTAAAAGTTTGAGTTACTTATGTCTTTTCCCACTTGACTTAAATATAGTTTTATTATTTAATCCCCTGTGACTTCGGAAAATCATAACTCTTAAACTGTAACTCTGAACTTAGTGATTCTCGAACCTAGGATCTTGTTACGATGCATAGAACATTGTTATATAGTTTGTGCCTATGGTTGGTGTGATGATAATTTTGCCTATACCATGTTTGTTTGTATTGCTACGGTTAGTAGTGAGGTCACAAGAATCTGTAGATCATCCTGGTACCTAGAGTCTCAAGTCCCAGGCAAGTTGTGCCCTTGATCACTTTTATTTACCCAATAATGTTCTTTATAATCATTTTGGCATGCATAGGCTTAATTTTGATGGGACCCAATAGGTCACCCTAATTTGGTCACCTTTACACCTTGTTTACCCCTAAACGTCTGGGTAGTCTTTGCTATTGCTATATATGGTTTCGGATCTTGAGATAACTATTACACATGTTCATTCTTTATTATTAGTGTTCTATTTTTCTTCATGATAAGACTACTATGTTAATTGGAACACGGAGCTTAACTTGAGAACACATGCCACCATAAGGGTGGAATGGGACGCCCTTGGCTGACCAATTAGGAAATGTAGTGGAGGACTACCTTACCCGAAAGGGGCAAGGGCAGTAGGCGTGTAGGGAGGTTCTTGGGTTGATTTTGCTGCGATGGTGGTGAGACAGGGGATTCCTGCATTGCTCTTCCAAGAAACTGTAGCGGGTTTTTTGAAGCTAGTTGAACTTTGTAAAGGCCTCGTAGTGTTACCCAGACTCGCTTCCTTGGTAGAGGTCTATGGGGCTGGTACAACCCCGTGGCAGATGGGTAACATGACTTGTGGGTAAAGGGTACCACCTCTGCAGAGTGTAAAATTGGTATACTAGCCTGCTCGCGGTCATGAGAGGTTCAGGACTCTCGCATGATTAATATATGGAATTAAATTCAATTTGTTATTTGCATTGCATTGTGGTTTATTATTAATTTTGATCTATTATTACTCAGGTTTGGTATCTACTTATACTTAGTAACAGCTAATAAAATTTTGATCAACTTTAAAAGCAGTGCTCAGCTTTAAGCATCCTCTTTGGTAAGCCTTACACTTCAAATGAGCTCCCACCTTTGGCAAGTTCATGCACATTATTCTCTACAACTTGTTGAGCGATGAACGTATATGAGCTCACCCTTGCTGTCTCACACACCCCACAGGTCATGAACAGGTACCACAGGATGAGGTGTATGAAGGATGTTGTGATGAGTTCGTGAGAGGTCTAGGTCATCGTCTCCTAGTCAACTGTGGTTGCTAGATCATTGTCTTCATATGATGTAATTATTTAACTATTTTGTATAGAACTCCTATTATATAGTAAAGATGCGACATTCATTTTTGTACCATGAGTCATCATATGTGTGAGACTTGGTCCCAACACACTTGGTCATTATGTTCACGCCCGGGTCCCTAAAACCCGGGTGTGACAGAATGGTATTAGAGGAATGTTGACTATCAAACGTAACCTAGGTAGAACTAGACAACCATTACCTACTTACCTTGCTACTATGATTCTTTCTAGACTTTTCTCAAAACTTTTCTCATCTATTGCTGCTTACTCTGACTATGCTTACCTTTTCACCTCTAAAGACAAAAGTGGATTTCACACTATGGAATCCTATAACTAAAGTGACTTTAGGAATAGGAAACCTAATCTTAGGAACCAAATCAAAACTATTTTTGTAAATAATTATATGCTTAAGTGTTTGTCCTTATGGTAACTGTTTGAATCAATTTTTTGATTGAGTGTGATGAGTTGTGGAGTAATGTCCACAATTGCATCTGCATATATTTACGCATAAAAAATGTCTATACAATAACTAATCAGCTTAGATTATTATCCATTAAAGTATCTAGATTAAACTTAATAGATTCATATTATCTTAAAGGATTCTATCTTATCTTATCCTAACCACTTTTGCTTATCTCATCCTAGAGTAACAACCGTGATCTGATCCAAAATTAATTAGATCTTATATAGAATAATCTAGTCATAACCAATCTAATCTACATCATATCTAATCTAATATGATCTAATCTAATGTGGTATAGTTAGTGGTACTAGTAGAATAGGTTAGACCCTACTAGCCATGTGTTAACTTAACTTAGTAAAGTAGACCAACTCAACCATGAGCAGAAGACCTAACCCTACTAATAGAGTCATGATGGATTGCATAACCTATCTATCCCCACCTAACATCAAACAAGATTTTGACCTACATCATGTAGTCTATCTCACCCATATCTATCTTAATCATAGGCCCCAACTCTGAATCAATGACACCAAGACCAGATAAGGACAAGGTCAACCTCATCAAGGAAGGATAAGCACCAACACAAGTCTTAAAAGACCAAGCTAGATCACCAAATGAGTCAAGATCCATCATCCATTTTAAAGCTTTTCTTACCCCAACCTTTCTTACCTCGACCTATCCTCGTTGTGAACCAAATCTCATCCTGCCTACTTATTGGCTAAACATAAAAGGATACTAGTACTTTCCTAATCACTCACTAATTAATGATGAAAGATGAGAAAACTTTTTGATATTGAAACCAATTGAAAACTAGAAGCTAAAACTATAAACAAAACCAAACTAACTATATCCCTTTCCTTATTAATCTCGTGGACGAGATTATTTTTAAGGGGGTAGAATTTGTAATACCTAAACCATTTTTAGGGATTTATTAAAAAGATTCTTTGAAAATCTAGATAAATATGGACTCTAAATAATAGATTAAATACAAAAAAAATCATTGTATGGGCTTTTGCTATATATTTTGAAATAGTCACCAATATTTCTTAATGGAGATTATATATTTTATTTTAACAACAAATAAGAAATGGAATATCTGAAAGGACATTCAATTGAACTTCACATCCAAAATAATGTTTCCTCTAAAGAGAATAATATGTGTGTGTCATGATTAAAAGTGTTTTCTTAACTTAAAAAATCAGAAACATATAAAAATAATATTTCATTCATACTGGAGTTTATTTTTGTGTATTTAATTGAATTTGAAATCCAAAACCAAATTTGAAAGTGGTTTTGAAACTGAAAATGAGAGAAAAAAATAAACTAAAATGAGCAAACCTATGCTCGTCTGGGCCAATTCCTTTTTCGATTTGCACGGCCCACTTTCCGTTCCCTTCACCGCGGCCCATCATCCATTTTCCCAGCCGGCATGGGTGCCAGCGGCCCAAACTCCACTTTCCCCATCTCATGGCCCATCTACCAGCCTTTGCTTTGTCATGATGGAAACTGATTTTTTTCACTGATGACTTCATCCAAATGTTGCATGTATCGCTGTTGGTGGGACCAGATGGTCAGTTTTGTCCGCTCCTTCATTGAACCAACTATAGCGAAACGCTTGGGATATGCATGACAGTGTCCGTGGCTGGGTTGTTGTGATCCGCCCAGGATATAAAACATGAACTCTGTTGGGGGCCTTCCTCTTTCGAAGGTCCTCAAAAACTTAACTAACATGTTTCCTAGTATAATAGACTGTTACAGGAGGTTTCGGCCTTGAGATGAAGGTGTGCGTAATATGAAGGTGCAGTTTGAAGGAAGGATGAACGAGCGTCGAAGCTGTGGATGAAGGACCTTCGGCTTAGCATGATAACAATGGTGAAAGATGGAACCGACTAAAGGAAGAAAAGACTACCTAGTCCTCGATAGTTTGCTTTATGGTCAATAGTAAATGTCAAGGACATGAATGTAATTTTGTCCAAGCTACGTCTTGTGCCTATAAATAGATGAACAGTAACACCGTACTGTTCATGCTACGTTGTAATCGCTCTCGTGTCTCTCACATTTTCACCTTCTATCGAACCGAAGGTATCAATAAAGCATAAACATTATGAGCATTTATTTCTGTTTATAAAATGAAATGAAATGAGAATGTAAATAATCTGTTTCTATGTTGCCGTTATTTACATTCCTATATGTTTTATGTCTTTCTATATGTATTCATTTACCGAGATGATGAAGGTACACCCTTCATGACCATCGTCCAAAAATCATTATATTCGAAGGGAAATAATGTTTTGAAGGACGAAGGTCCTTATCCATTAACAATTGTGTTTCTTTGTTCTTCGTGTATAGCATTCGAGAATGGGCGCCAATGTTGGTCCTTGTTCTCGAATGCTATACACCAAGAACAAAGCAACACAATTGTTAATGGATAAGAACCTTCATCCTTCGAAACATTATTTCTCTTCGTATATAATGATTTTTGGATGAAGGTCATGAAGGGTGTACCTTCATCATCTCGGTAAATGAATACATATAGAAAGACATAAAACATATAGGAATGTAAATAACGGCAACATAGAAACAGATTATTTACATTCTTATTTCATTTCATTTTATAAACATAAATAAATGCTCATAATGTTTATGCTTTATGGATACCTTCGGTTCGATAGAAGGTGAAAATGTGAGAGACGCGAGAGCGATTACAATGTAGCGTGAACAGTACGTTGTTACTGTTCATCTATTTATAGGCACAGGACGCAGCTTGGACAAAATTACATTCATTTTCCTAATATTTACTATTGACCATAAAGTAAACTATCGAGGACTAGGTAGTCTTTTCTTCCTTAAGTCAGTTCCATCTTTCACCATTGTTATCATGCTAAGCCGAAGGTCCTTCAGCCAAAACTTCAGCGCTCGTTCATCCTTCCTTCAAACCGCACCTTCATACTATGCACACCTTCATCTCAAGGCCGAAACCTCCTGTAACAGTCTGTTATACTGGGAAACATGTTAGTTAAGTTTTTGAGGACCTTCGGAAGAGGAAGGCCCCTAACAAACTCCATGGCCGCCTTGCCCATCCCATGGTTGGATGCCTGACGTCCCGTTCCCATCGGCACTCGACGCCCCTACCCTTCGAGCTCGAGTTATCCTCTGCTCGGTTCTCCTATCGCACCGACCATGGTGGCCGCCAGATTTGCTCTGATCTGAATATTGTGCCCTCCGCTCCTTCACTGATGCCGTGGCGGGATCCATCACCGGAGCCATGCTTGGCCTCGCCTTGGGCCTCAGCTCCGTGCCGACGAACTCACCTATAGGTCCGACCATGGCCCATGCAGTGCTTAGACTACGGGCTCCTTCTTCACCGCCCCACATCGGCTCGCCTCCCCTCATCACAACAGGGCGCCAACCCCAGCGAGCTCCTCCTCCACGAGCAGGTCGTGGCCTAGGACTCTATGCTCGCCTAGTGTAACACCTCAAATTTGTGCTTGGGAATTTAGGAAGAATTTATACAAAGATTTAAATAATTATGTTTTGAAACAAGAGATTAACAAAAAAATCTTTTAATAAGGATTTTATGAACTTTTATTTTGACCACACCTTTATAATAATATTTTCTTAAAATAAATAATAAAGTGTGTAAGACATATTGGAAGCAATTGGCTTAAAGAAAGGGAATAAAAATAATTAATAAAATATGTAAATATAACTTGCATCTCATGCTGAGTAATTATGAATTGTTGCATCTTGTGTGTAAATTTGAAATGAATTTGGAACTTGGAAATAAAATAAAATAGAACACATGAAAAAAAATAAAAAAAGAATAAAAGGAAAACTGGGCCGAAAGAGACGTCATGGCCCATCTCCTCACCTCACTCAGCCCAACCCCACCCTTGGCCCAAGCCACTTTTTTTATTTCCCCTTGACTCAGATGTGTGGGGGCCGCTTTCCAGCTTCTGTCGCCTCGCGCGCCGTGGTCACCGAGTCACTGACGTGTGGGTCCCATTTGTCGGATCAATATTCCAGGATCGCAACAAATCTCGGCTTCCGCCGCGCGAACTCCGCGCTTGCCGCGGCAAATCAATCGCGATATTGGGCAGAGCTCATCTTTCCTCATGCCTATATATCGTGACCCCTCCTTTCCCCTCCGCCAATCCATCCGTGAGCTTGCCTCGACCTTAGACCGTGAACGAGAACGTAGGAGGAGGCCACCACCATGAAGCAGAGAGAGGAAGAGAGCAAATCGCGTCACCGGTTGATTTGTGACGTCAATTCCCCGGTGGGCGATGGGGGGATAAACAGTATTATTCGCACTTAGTTGTGTCCTTTCCAAGCGCGGAGATCCACCAGCGATACCCCAATTGCTCGTTGGAGTACTTTCAACACCGTGATGTCGCGGGTCGTCGTGGGCCGGCTCCCTAGAACTCGATTGCCGGTAAAATCATCTCCACATCTTTCACCTTGTACTTCTCGTAGCGTAGCGCCCATTGGTTTGCGGATTAGAGCATCGGGGCACCGGTCATGGCCTCGCCAGCAGGCTGCGCCGCCGGGGGATTGTTCGGCGCCGCCGCTTTGGTGGCTGGAGGTGAAGGGAGATGCGACAGCCATGGATCAAAAAATCGACGGCCAGGATTAAGTCTTGCATACCGATCGAATGGATCCCATCTGAGTCATAGGATTCTGGTCGGGTGCAGGTGATCAGATTGTGATTATTTAAATTAGAGCCTTTGTTTACAGATCCAACGATCGGTGATGCGTACTGGTTCAGATGGGGGTTCGATTTAATCTGGGTCGTTCGCATTGGATCGGGCGACCATGACTTGATACCGGTTCAGAGGGGACTTGATTTAATCTCATGCGTCCAACTCTGATCCAACTGTCCAGATTGGCACATACCCCTTCACCCGGATTATTATGCAAAAGGGACCCCGTAATATTTACAAATTAACCCACCGTCCACCCTAATTCATTTAACATTGCGGATTGATCCTTTTTCTTGCGGTTTGGCCCCTAAGCTTTCAAAATTTTGTGGCCGCCGTCCATTAATCTAGAAAGTTAAGGAAAATATTACTAAGTAACGTTTTTAAGTGTAAACTAAATATAAAAAATACCTAGAAGGATAGAAAAATCATAACTTCTTCGTGATATCTCTGATTTAACGTGTTCCAGTTGCATTAGGTTTGTATTAACACTACCTACCACCTTGTAGCTTTATTTTGTTATGAAACCTAGATTAAAATTTTGGTACTTAATTTCTGTTACACTCCACTCCTAAATCTTTAGAAATTCATAACTCTTTAACCGTAATTCTGAATTTAGTGGTTCTCGATCCCACGATCTCGTAGCTTCGCGTAGATCATTATTATTCAGTTTGTACTTATGTTATACAGTGATGTTAATTTTGTCTATGTCGTGTTTGTTTGTATTGCTACATTTAGCAGTGAGGTCACGAGTCACCTGAAGAGCAAGTTGGTACCTGGAATCTCAAGTCCTAGGCAAGTTGTGCCCTTGATCACTTCTTTTTACCCAATCATGTTCTTATTAATCATAATAATCTACATAGGTTAATTTTGATGGGACCCAATAGGTTACCTAGTTTGGCTATCTTTATACCTTGTTTACCACTGAATTTTTGGGTAGTACCTGCTATTGCTTTATGTGGTTTTGGGTATGGAGATACACATTATTCATGATCATACTTTTATTATTAGTTTGTTATTTACTTTTCATTATAAGATCATTATGTTAATTGGAACATGGAGAACCACCCGGGAAAATAGTGCTGCCACAAGGGTCGTATGGGACGCCCTTGGCTGACTAATTAGGAAAGCTAGTGGAGGACTACCTTACCCGAAAGGGGCAAGGGTAGTAGGGGAGTGGTCAGTGTAGTGAGGCCCTTGGGTTGATTTTGTTGCGATGGCGGTTGCATTGGAGCTTCCTAGAAACTATAGCGGATTTTCTAAAGCTAGTGGAACTTTGTAAAGGCCTCGTAGTGTTACCCTGCCTTGCCTCCTTGGTAGAGGTGTATGGAAAGTCACGATCCCTTGGCAGATGGGTAACATGACTTGTGGGTAAAGATGTGCAACCTCTGTAGAGTGTAAAACTGGTATATTAGTCGTGCTCACGGTCATGAGCAACTCGGACACTCACATGATTAATTTATGGAACTAAATTCAATTTGTCATATGCATTGTATTACGTGTGTTTCTATCACTTTTGTTCTATTACTTATTTGGGTTGGTATATACTTACACTTAGCAACTGCTAATAAAATTTTGACCATCTTTAAAAGCAAAGCTCAGCTTTAACCATCCTCTTTGGTAAGCCTTACACTTCACATGAGCTCCCACCTTTGGTGAGTTCATGCACATTATTCCCCACAACTTGTTGAGTTCTTGCTATCTCACACACCCCACAGGTCAAGAACAGGTACCGCAGGATGAGGCGCATGGAGGATGCTGTGACGAGTTCGTGAGAGGTCTAGGCCATCGCCTTCTAGTCAACTTTGGGTTCCTGGATCGTTATCTCCATATGATGTAATTATTTATTTATTTTGTACAGAACTCCTATTATATAGTAAAGATGTGACATTCGTTTATATACCACTATTCATCATATGTGTGAGACTTGGTCCCATCACACCTGGTGATTATTTCGCGTCCGGGTCTTGGTGCCCCTGAAACCCGGGTGTGATAGAAGTGGTATCAGAGGAATGTTGACTGTAGGACGAAACCTAGATAGAACTAGACAACCTTTGTCTACTTACCTTTGCTACTCTGATTCTTTTCTAAACTTTTCTTAATCTTTTCTCATCTATTTCCGCTTTACTCTGATTATTCTTACCTTTTCTTTCTAAAGAATAATGTGGATTTCACACTTTGAAATCTTGTGCCTAAAGTGACCTTTAGGAATAGGAGACCTATTCATATGAACAAAAACAAATCTATATTTTTTATAGGTATCTATGCACTTGAATGTTTGTTCTTATGATATTTGTTTGATTTGGATCTTTAATTGAGTGTGATGGTTGTGGAGTAATTACATCTGCATATACATATAGGAAAAAATGCTTATAAAAATAACTAGATAAACTAGGTTATCCGTCATTAAAGTGTCTAGCTTAACAATATCCATCTCATCTTAAAAGATTCTATCCTACACTAATAGATTCATCTTATCTTAAAAGATACTATCTGTTCTGACGGTGGACAGATCACAGCAACCAGTTTGTAAAATTCATAACTCTTAAACTATCAGGCCTGTGGTTATGAAATTTTAACACAAGCAAGACAAGAAAAGCGTCTACAACCTTCTTATAATGACCATGAACAGATTGTAACATTAACTTAAGCAAACAATTCACTTTCTGAAATCTGTACAGAAATTGGACAGATTCAGTTACTGAATTTGTGAAAAGCATAACTTCTAAACGATCAGACTTATGGCTGTCAAATTTTAACACAAATAAGATAATAAAGTTTTCTACAACTTTTCTATATGACTTTTCTACAAAAAGCATGATTTAGTTCACTAAACAGACAGCACGGCGAAAACAGCGCGTGTAGTCCAAAATAGCAATTAATAAATTTCAGCTCCTATACAATTCAAAAATTGCCGCGTTCTAGAGACGTGAATTATTCTAATACTTTACCATTTGTTAGAGTTAAGACAATCGAATAAGGATTAACAAGTAGACTTACTAATTTTTATCCAAGTTATTTCGTGCGCTAGAACTACCATATACAATTAACCAACGCATTCACCACAATCATCAAATCCGGCATATATGTATATCGAAGCGCTTTTCACCCACTAGTTCGCATTTTAACTTAGACGCCACATGAGCGCTACTAAATTTTTTTTACCCGCGACCATAACCATATGCATTTAGACTACACCAAGCAATTCATCGTGTCCACGAGCTTAACCCAACCATCTGACAGTTCGGCTAACTAGAGCAACGATATAACCCGCTAAATAACATACACGTCGGCTTGCCTATTATTATCGCAATCCGAGACACAACATGCACTACCACATTTTTATAAACACACATACTCACAAGTATTTTCGCACACCGACCAACTCATATGAATCGTAAACCACTAATCTCTAACTCAAAACCATCATGCGCTTACTTCCCAATTCATGAACACATAACGTGTATTGACCCGACTCAAGATATAGAGGAAGCGATGACTACTTTGGCATGTCACCACCTCTCTATAAAAGCCAAAACAATTTCTACCATCGACTAAGAGTTCTAGGTATTAAGCATATTATTACTTTCCACGCGCAAATAAACCTCAACTTAACACAAGTGACACCGATGGATTTTTAATAACTCATCAGGCACATAACCTGGTCTCGCATACAACCATATTGTGGCGTGCACAGACACTTCGATCAATGTGGCACGACCACTAATATATGAACTCCGACACTCATGTATTAATAATTCATCCTCCACGCAAATTAGCATTGTCTAAACTACTCGTCACATTAATAAATATATGCCCTATATAATCACGAATCCCATCACATTGCATAAAACAAATACACTTTTCACATAAACACATATCGATGCATTTCCCAAAACAAAATCCGCATTTTGTAACTTAGTTTTCGCATTTAAACAACGCATCGCATATTTTTCCTATCAAATATAAAAACATCCGAGTTTCTTTCTACTTCGTCTTCTTCTCTACACGCTTTCACTCATACAATTATACTTTCACACACATATAACCACATGCACATCATCGACCAAATATGTAAATAAAACAAATCGTGAATCACTCAATGCGAACAACCTGGCCGACTCGTGTCGCGCATGTCTGCATGCTGTCCACGGCTTGGGGTTTTCGTCGAGCATGGAATGCGCGAGGCGTGACGACAAGGGCTGCGAGCACAGCATAGTTTATTATACGATTTATTGGTGCGGCCATTTAATCGAACACGAAAAACACGGGACAACGGGGTCTCACCATGGGTTGACGGCATCGCGACAGGGACTGCGCAGATCGATGGTGGGTGGCCCGACCTGGCGAGCACGACGCGGCAGAGGGCGTTGTTGCTGCTGCTTGCTGTGACCTTAAGTCGAGCACGCCGAGGGCGCAGCACAGAGGGAATCCATGGCCGCTGCTGCAGACCGGCACCGGCGGAGGAGCTCGCTGTTGTGATAATCTAAGACATGCAGCTACTGCGCATGTCACCGAACAGGGGGTGCGCGAGCTGCAATGAGGTGGAAACTCGACTGCGAGCAGCAAGGCAAAGGATGGCGAGAGGGCACGCTCGACGTGGGGAAATGACAGCCGGGGCATGCACTAGAGAGGGAGGTGACGAGCTACTGGGCAGCCATAGTCGGCAAGGAAGGCCAGAGACAAGACTTGGGCTCGTCGTCCCTGGCAACAGTAGGGAAATGGCCACGCCATGGGAGGTGCTCACCGGCGTGAGCTCAGACTAGAGGGGGCCCTGCGCCGACCAAGGAGAGTGGAGGTCGTCCATGGCAACTCTCAAGGTGAGCAGGGCGCCGAGAGGAGTAGCCATGGATGGCAACATGGAGATGGCGACCTGGCTTCTGCTGGTCGTAGTGCAGGGAAGAACGAGCCAGGGGAGGGAGTTAGGGAGAGAATCAGCATCCACTAGGGGAGGAGATGGAGAGGGACGCCATGGGGAATGTGTTGGGCACCTGCTGCAATTGGGGAAACAGCCATGGAACTGAGATTTGCAGCCTCCATGGCTGGGCGCTGTAGGATGGGGTGTTGGACACCACGGATGGGAGGAGCAGAGGCGCCATGGGAGTAGTTGCCTGCGCCGACCCGCCGCCATGGAGGAGCAGGGGACGTCGGCTTCGGCCATGAGGGAGAGGGCGCCGTCGATTTGCTGCTGTGGGGAGGGGTGCCGGACCTACGGCAGAGGAGGCCGAGAGGGAAGAAGGGAGGTCCGCCATGGGGGACTCCTCGCGCGCACTGGACCAGAGGAGGGCCCGCGCCATGGATGAGCTCGGTGCTCAATCCTGCCTGTTGGCCGACGCGAGAGGGAGCTCACGCGCTTGGAAGAAAGGAACGCGCGTGGGGAGATTGGGGCTTGCACGCCATGGGAGGAGCGGTGGTGGCTGGAGGTGAGGTGCAGCCAGGGAGTTCCTGCGCGCTGGGGGAGAAATGCTCCTGCTCTCGCTGCTGGAATGCAAGGGAAGCAAGGATCCGACCAGGGAGCAGAGGGGGAGATAAAAGGAGTTAGCGGCTCACGTCATTGGTCGAAAAGGGCGGCATTATCCATTGGCCGGCTGCATTTACTGGCGAGCAGGTGTGGCATGCAGCCGTTGGCCCGGGGGCGGGATTGGCTGCTAGCGAGAGCAGACCGTGGCGTACGGGAGAAGGGTGGCGTGCGTTGTGTGCGTAATCGTTTTTTGTTTTCTGTTTTTTTGTAACACTACTAACATGACACACAAGAGAAATAAAAAAATAAATAATTAAAGTCTTAATCTCTCTAATTTAATTAACTATTAACGCGTTTCGCATTTAACAGTTCGTGATCGAGATGGACGAGAAAGCTTAGATTTTGGCAGAAGGATCGGCTCAACGTCGTCTAGCGAAATTTCTTGTGCCCTGTTTTCAAAGTAAATTTAACACAAGGTTTGACCAGACTTTTAGATTTACGATCAAAGGATGCGAGTCGTTCTTATAAATTTGTGCCGAATTAGTTTGTGCCGAAATGTAAGATTGCCCCATTAAAAATTTATAGTCGCTTTTGTTCGTGTCAAAACTTAAAATTACGTCCCATTTTTATTCGTGGCTCACTAAAATACCGTTGTCATGAATTTAGGTTAGCCATTTTGTGTGAGTTTTGATTTTACGTTTTCGGATTCAGATCGGCTACGGTATTAGCAAGTCGGGTTGGGTAAAATTTATTTCGAAGCTGACGCATTAGAGATTCCGCTCGAGAATACGGACCCAGATAAAATATTTGGACATGGATCGAAGGTCGAGGAATTTGATTCGGACACAGCTCGACCAGCAACTATCGAGCGCTTGATTAAATGAGCTTTGAACGAGATTTATAATCGAGATTGATTATCGAGTTTGCATTCGTGCCGAGAAATAAAAGTTTTTAACAGGCTCCAAATTCGGCCTTCTATGCGACTGAATAACTCCGAATTCGGTGAAATGAGAATGAATAGTCTGGATAATCAGAGACATACGCGAGCGAGAAATAGAAATTTTTACTGAGCATCCGAGATTAGGATAAATCTCCCGACGTAACGCGAAACTGACACCTGGGGTGTCACATACTTCAGGTTGAGACCGTCAGCTACCCCACCGAGCACTGAGTAGTAGTGCGAAAGCGCACGTCATGCGGCATCTTGCATGGCCGCCTCAGCTGAGTCCCGCTCAGAGACGGAATAGTGCTCTGAGCAGACCTCAGCACCCCAGAGACTGTTCTCTGGACAGCGCACCAAGCAGGCCGCCTCCCAGCGGTCCGGGTAGACCCCGCAACTATGCTGGAAGACCACACAGCGATACTCGATGGACCAAGTACGTCGGTCAAGTGCCCGACGTAGCATGGTGTCGAGCGCATCGTAAAAGTGACACCCGCGAGCAGCGTCACGAGTGATGGGTCGAGCAACCCATCCTTCCGGCTCCTGGTCAGTAGAAAAGTCTGTGTCATGGCTCGAGCTGCTATCACCACCTCCGTCATCTGGGTCTCCTCCACCAGCTACTCCAGGGGCTGGGGCGCTCAGTGGTGGTGCAGGGGGCGCCTCCAGCGGGAGCATAGGGGAGCAGCTCCTCACAGACTCTATCTCCTGCTAGAGCGAGAAAGAAGAGCCCTGCTGCTCCAGCTCCTGTCGTCGACGCTCCTGCTCCTCATGCAGGCGGTGGTGCAGTCTCTCCAAGTGGCTGGACTAACCGGTCATTGGACGGTGAAGCGGACGCTCCGCGAGACGGGAGGGTAAGAAGGGGATGACAAACTTCCGTGCAGTGTGTCTAAGACGAGCCATCTACAAAAAGACACCGCAAGCATAAGAGTGAGAACAGAACTAGTATGACCAGCAAGTAAACCATGAATAAATGAGGAATTAGAATGAACAAAAAGATTTTTAGCAAGGTATAATATATAGTAGAACATAGGTTTGGTCGATATGACCAACTTTTGAAGGGATACCAAAGTCAAGGTGAGAATAAGGGTCTATAATCCTTAAAATGACCATTCTACTCTAGGTTAGCGGTCCTACAGTCAGCACGGCTCTGATACCACCTATGTCACACCCGGTTTTAGAAGGCAAACCGAATGCGAACCATGTACGTGCCAGGATTAGAAATTCACGTACACAGCAGTTACATAACTGGACATCATCACACAGTGCTCAAATGATAATATAAAAGGGAAATAATTGTCGATTACATCATATGTCTGAGACATCCACATAGTCTTTACAATAATCAAAGTGCGGAAAAGAAACGTAGATACACGTGGCCTTCACAGGCAGCCGACTGGGGGTTGCCGCTAACCCACGCCTAGAACTCATCGTAATTTTGGAACTCCTGGTGGTCTCCTTCCACGACTTCGTCCGCTCCTGAGCAGGGGTTGCAATGCTGACAACCTGGGGATGGGGGGGTTTGGTGTGTAGAGCAAGGGTGAGTACACATCAACATACTCAGCAAGTATCCTGTCTCGCTGTAGTGGACTAGCTTTATGTGCGGATAAGTCAAGCAGTTGCTTTTAGTTGGTCAGATTATTATTACTAGTAGAGAAAGCCAAGTTTTAGAATGAACCCACATTATTAACCCAAACGTACTCCTTTCCAAACGGAAAGAGTACCACTTACCATTACTAGAGTCAATACCAAAAATCAGCAATCTCATTGCCACCTGTAATCCGAACATCTCTGATCAAGTATCACTAATCAATGGAGCTCCCTTGGCCGCTCATAACCGCGAGCACGGCTGATATATCAGTTTTCATACACTCTGCAGAGGTTGCACACTTTACCCACAAGCTATGATTCCCTTTCTGCCTGGAGATCATGACTCTCCATTGATCATGTCACACCCGGTTTTTAGAAGGTAAACCGAATGCGAACCATGTACGTGCCAGGATCAGTTATTCACGTACACAGCAGTTACATAACATGGACATCATCACACAGTGCTCAAATAGTATTAAAAGGGAAATAATAGTCGATTACATCATACGTCTGAGACGTCCATATAGTTCTTACAATAAATCAAAGTGCGGAAAAGAAATGTAGATAACGCGGCCTTCACAGGCAGCCGACTGGGGGTTGCCGCTAACCCACACCTAGAACTCGTCGTAGTCTTGGAACTCCTGGAAGTCTCCTTCCACAGCTTCATCTTCTCCTGAGCAGTGGTTGCAATGCTGACAACCTGGGGGGGGAATTGGTGTGTAGAGCATGGGTGAGTACACATCAACATACTCAGCAAGCATCCCGTTTGGCTGTAGTGGACTAGCTTTATGTGGGGATAAGTCAAGCAGTTGCTTTTAGTTGGTCAGGTTATTGCTTACTAGTAGAAAGCCAGGTTTTAACATTAACCCAAGTTATTAGCCCAATGTATCCTTTCCAAACGGAAAGAATACCACTTACCAGCACCATAATCATAATCAGAACCATCAATCTCATTGCCACCTGTACCAAAATGTCTCTGATCAAGTATCACTAATCTCTGGAGCTCCCTTGGCCGCTCATAACCGCGAGCACGGCTGATATATCAGTTTCATAACACTCTGCAGAGGTTGTGCACTTTACCCATAAGCCGTGATTCCCTCTCTAGCCCGGGCTTGCAAGACCCTTATTCACTCCCAAGGTGAATGGCTAGGGATTCACTACGAAGCCTTTACAAAGATTCCCCGGGGCTGTAGCCACCCGTTAGGTTTCCTAAATGTACCGCACTCCTCCCCAAGGGACAAATCAACCTTGGCAGAGCGAGCCGCATACACCGAGCCCCATTGACGGCACAACGGCGAAGTGATCTACACCCCGGTTCCTCCAATTATTCAGCTAAGGGCGTCCCATTCCACCCTCATGGTTGCACTATTTTCCCGGGCGGTCATCCATTGAACAGGTCCTTACGGAGAGGCACTCGAGAAACCGCTCGAGTCCTCTTGAAGGTCACAAATATAATCATAAATAAGAAGGGAAAACAGCGTATCATAGATAATCACATCATGTTCATTGATTTGAGTTGAGCAATAGCATCAGACTAAGCAGTAATAATCCGACCCAAATAGGTAATCAAGGACATGGATAACAAAAGCTAGTAAATCCTTAGGTATAAATGTGTAATGCGGGAGGTGAATTAATGAATGAATAGGACAGAAATAGGTCAAAGGACACTTGCCTCCACCAACCGACTGTTGCTCAGGGGCTTCTCCTGCGAATTCCTCGGGCTCTTCGACCGGATCGTTCTCTATGCGATTGCAAGCATACATACATTCATCCATTCAAATTGGGAAACAAACAGTACATCATACAAGGGAACAAATAAAGTGAATCTGCATCACGTATGACATTCGATATCGCATTCATTATGGGTAGAAAGAAACGGGAAAGGGTCTCGCAGGGGGTTAAATCTTATGCACTAATGATTAGTTAAATTATGCACTCTAGTTTCAATAGGTTCTAACAAGCGAATTTAGTTATATGCACTAATGGAAACCTAGTCATTTTTAGTTAATCAACATTGTATGAGATAAACAATTGATTATGAAATTCTAAATTAAGCTTCCTATTTCAATGACATGAACAATGATTAGCCTACCTAAAATAAAATAAGTAACAGAAAGTAAAATAAAATAAAATAAAATAAATAAAAAAAGGGGGGCGGTTGAACCGGCCTGGGGCGGCCGAGCTGGGCAGCTGGGCTGGGGGCGGGCGCGCAGGGGCGGCCGAGCCGGGGCGGCTGGGCCGGCCGAGGCGGGGGCAGGGGCGGCCGAACCGGGCGGGCGCAGGGGCGGCCGAACCGGCGGGGCGCGGGGCAGGGGCGGTGGCGGCCGAGCCGGCCAAGGGCGGCCGAGCTGGGCTGGGGCGGCTGGGCCGGCCAGGGGCGGCCGAGCTGGGCGCGCAGGCGGCCGAGCGGCGGGGGCCGAACCGGGGGCGCGCAGGGGCGGCGGCGGCCGAGCCGGCCATGGCGGCGGCCGAGCCGGCCATGGAGGCGGCCGAGCTGGGCTGGGCGCGGGGCGGTTGGGCTGGGGAGGGAGAGGAGGGGAGAGGGGAGAGGAGAGGAGAGGGGGAGGGCTCACCGGGGACGGGGGCGGTGGCCGAGCTGCAGGGGGCGGCGGTCGAGCTGCAGGGGCGGGGCTAGGGCAGGGGGCGGCGGCGGCTAGGGTGGGGAGAGGGAGAATGGGAGGGAGAGAGAGAGGGAGTTGGGGGGAAAAAGGGGAGGGGGGCGGCTGGGCCGGCTAGGCCCAAGAGAGGGGGCGCGGGGGCGGATGGGCCGGCTGGGGGGCGGCTGGGGCGGCTGGGCCGGCCGGGAGCAGCCCACGGCGCGGGAGAGAGAAAAGAGAGGAGAGAGAGAAAGAAAAAGAAGAAGAAAGAAAAGGTTTCTTCTCATTTTCGAAATCCGATCTTCCTAGATGAATGCATTTGTACTTTCAAGCAATCAAAGAATGCATAGTTCGGCATGGTGCATCAAACAACATAAAGCAATTTAGGGTTTTTCTTCACACGAGAATTCCAAACCGAATCCCGCTAGCTTTGGAAAAGGTCAAGGTCTAGCGAGGGGAAAAAGAAAAGAAAAGGTAACGCCCGAATTTGGCGAGTGAAGAAAAGAAAAAAATTCAACTGCAAAATTCGGGGCGTTACAGATCACTACCAAGGTGACCCAGTAGGGTTTCACTACGTAGCCTTTACAAAGATTCCCCGGGGCTGTAGCCGCCCATTAGGTTTCCTAATTGCACCGCACTCCTCCCCAAGGGGTGAACCAACTTGGTAGAGCGAGCCGCATACACCGAGCCCCATTAACGGCACGACGGCTAAGCGAACTACACCCCGGTTCCTCTAATTATTCAGCTAAGGGCATCCCATTCCACCCTCAAGGTTGCAGTGTTTTCTCGGGCGGTCATCCAACGAACAGGTCTATTGGGGACTTGTTCTCAAATGCTATGAGTTAAAACAAGGCAACACAAAGAATGTTAAATGTTAATGCCCTTCGTCCTTCGAAACATTATTTCCCTTAGGATATAATGATCTTCGAACGAAGGTCATGAAGGACATACCTTCATCATTGTAGCATACGATAATAAAAAGAGAACCATATGGGATGTAAGAGATAACATGAACAATTATACAACATTATCAGCTCATTTCTATTTTATTATTATGGAAAAATAGAAATGATATTAAATTACAAATGTACCTTCGACTTGAAGGAAGGTAAAGGTACGAGCGTGACGCAAAAGCAAATGCCAAATCCGTGTGAACAGTACAGGGGTACTGTTCATCTATTTATAGGCATAGGACATAGCCTGTGAGGAATTACATTCATGCCCTTTATAAAGGTCTACAATCATAGTACAAATCGTTATGGGTAGATTAGTCATTTCATCTTTAAGTCGGTGCCTTTGGAAATGTACTCCAAAGCCTTCTGATTTGTAGCTTCGGCTTTGTGTCAATCTTCCGAAGGTGCTTCTTCTTATGGGACCTTCGGCGACGAAGCATACCCCCAACAGTAGCCCTTTGTGGTGCTAGATCGTTTTTCGTAACGAGCTTGATCCGCGAAAAAATCTAGAAGGCTTCGAAATGCGAAAGGTCCGAAAAACACCTTCCCTGAGCTCGTTGCCGAGAAACGATTACAATATTTGGAGCGCAAGGTGGGCCACCATGTAACGGGTACAAATCGATCTGGTAATTCACTTGTCAGGCGCCGAGTGGTCCATCGTTCAGCGGGGGCGGGCGACTGTTTAGTGGGTGCAGGTGACTTGGCGATTCACCTTCCCACCTGCAACACTATATAAACAGATGGGTAGGTGTGGAGTTACCACAGCATTCATTGCCATTGCAGTGTTGTGCTGTCAAAAAATTTGACCACAGCCGAAACTTGCTCACTGTATTCTGAATTGAAAAATCATCTTGCTCTAGCTTCGTGACAAGAAAGAGCTTCGGCAAAGTTAAAAATTTTCAACTTCGTCAAAACGCAAAAAATTCAACATCAAATGGCCAGGGTACGTTCGACAGCTAGAGTTACTCGTGATGGAGACAAAGCTGAAGCTGCTGAAACTGCTCCGATCTCCGAAGTTATGAGGCGGTCGGGATTGGTTGTGACTTAAGGCGCTGCTGACGAAGAGTCACCCGCTGTTGAAACCGAGTAGGCAAGTATTGAAGAGGGTGATGTTAATGAAGGAGAGATTGATTATGACGTTATTATGCCATCAAAGCCCAGCCATCTGGATTTTGGGAAATCAATTGTGTCTGAAGCTGATATGACTATGATGATGAAGCTAGGTTACTTCAAGGAAGCCGATAAGGGATTGGTTCGCTTTGGCGGGGAAGAGACTATCCCAAAGCCGAAAGATGATAGAGTTAGTTTTTAAGAGCTTCTTCAAAGCAGGGTTGAGATTTCCTCTGCATGGAATGATTGCAGAAGTTTTGGAAAAATTCGGGATTTATCTTCATCAACTGACCCCCAATGCCATTGTTAGGCTCAGCGTGTTCATCTGGGCTCTCCGAAGCCAAGGGGTACAGCCACTCGCCGATGCATTCTGCCGATTGCATGAACTTCATTATCAAACGAAGGCTAGAGAAGACGAGTTGCATGAGAACTTCGATTGTTATAATTTTGCTTATCGGAAAGATATGAAGACACCGGTGGTCAGCTATCGCACTAAATGGCCGACCGGTTGGAAATCTGAATGGTTTTATGTTAAAATTGATGAAGAAGAGGAGAAGCTAGTTCAAAGCCCGCTGAAGCTAATCTTTGGGCTGACTAGACCTCAATGCAACATGACACCGGGGGATCCATGCCAAGATGTTGTGTATGAGTTTAGAATTGTGTCTGAACACATTGGGTCTAGGGACTTAGTCTAGAAATACCTAGCCAACAGAGTGTTCCCAACGCTGAAGAAGTGGGGTATGCCGAAGCTTGAAGGAGAGAAGAAAGAGGGTGAACTCGTTCGGCTGCCTTATCAGTTCAAGTTCAAAAAACAGTTCAAGGAACCCTGCCATGAATGGCTGGACACGATCGAAGTTATGTGTAACGAGATTTTAGGGAACTATACAAAAAAGAAGATCAGTTGTTGACTGCAGCCTTCAGCTCCTGACCGAAGCGAAGACTGAATCGAGTAATGAATGCTCTACATTTTTAGTATCCTGATTATGAGCGGATGAACAAGGGCGCCGAAGGGCAGAACAGAAAAAGAGTTGTCAGTGTTGTGGGCAGACAGACCGCTAGAATGGTAAAAGAAGATGAAGAAAAACTGAAGAAGAGGAAATTGAGCCATGAGCCGACGACGGTTGCTCTGAAGAAGAGAAAGGTTGCAGCTCTGAAGCAGAAGGTGACTGATACTGAAGAGGAAACTCCTGCATCACCTTCTGCTACCGTCGTGGCAGAAACTCTAAAGGTAATGACTAAATCCTTGCCTATCAAGCTAAGTCCACTAGCGCCACATCTAACAAAGCTTTTTCAAAAGAAGAAGGAGCCTTTGATAGCGAAGAAGGCAGCTGGACCAAGAAAACGAAGAATTATTACTGTGACAGAAGCTATCGAAGGGACACCACGACCAGCTTCGGCCTCAAAAGCACCAGCTGTTGAGAGCGCTACAGCTATCGAAGCTGCACCAGCCGAAGCTGCAACTGCCGAAGCTGAACCTGGTGAAGATGTAAACCTAGAAAGCACACTTTCTAACATTGATAAGATACTTCTGGACATGGCCACAGAAGAAGCTGCTGCAGCTGCTGAACAAACCATGGCTACAGTACTTGAGAAGGATAAGGAAATAGCTGAAGATGCTTTAGAAGAAGAAAACTTTAGTTTTCAAAACTTAATTGGGCAAGAACTGTCGAAGGCTGAGAAATAAGAGTTGAGAGAATACGCCATATCCTGCGGGTATCAACCAGGGGCACTACTCTTCGTCGGTGTTGACGATGAAAGGTTAGGCTACGTCCGAGATCAAACCGGAGCGAAGGTTATCGGTACTCTATCAAAGAGTATTGGTTTCCCGAAGCTTGAGACAGACATTAGCCGCTACCGACGACAGCACATCGTCGGTAGTTTGTTCTATTCCAATTTCAAGGTAAAAAACTTTTCTTCAACTTTTCATTGTCTTTAACAACGAAGGTATTTTCTAACAAAGGTTGCTTGTGCACAAAGTATGTTGTTGAGTAAAGCTTTGAGAATGCAACAAGATCTTGAAGATAAAAAACATGAAGTTATAATTGAAGGTTTAGAAAGCAAAATAAAAGATCAAGCAACATCTCTTGAAAAGAAGGATTTCGAGCTTCAGACTACAGAAGGTTTACTGGCAGAAGCTGAAGCTAAAATTGCAAAGTTAAATATGGAGTTTCTCACAAAGTCAGAAAGCTTCGAACAGGAAAAGCAAATGTTTAATGCAAAATTTGAGACTGAGGTCGAGAAAAGCTCAAATTTGCAAAAATCATTGACAGAGCTTCAAAACAAATGTCTGGAGATCAGTAGCCGATGTCTGCAACGACTAAAACAAGTTTTCAACTCGGTCGGAGCCGGTGCTGAGAAATTTAATCCTTCGGTTGAGAACCTGCCGGAAACCTTCAAACATATTGAGGGCAAAGTTGATGCACTCGACGAAGTTATAGGTGGACACGCCAATTTCTGCGCTCTGCTAGCTTCTCGGGGCACAGTTGTTGCCTTCATGAAATCTAGATGTGAACATGGAAAAATTGTCAACATATGAAACTTTAGCTTATCTCCGACAAATTTAATTGATATCCCTAGCCTAGCTTGGAGTATAGGAAACAGATTCATAACTCAAATTTGGGTAAAAGGCGGGCGAAAAATGGCTGGCGACGAAGCTCGAAGCCATCTTAAGCCGGTAAAAAATTTATGCCTGTTACTTTACCTTCTCCTTGAAGTCTGCACTTTTCTCATACCATTTTAATATGTACAGGATGATGATGTTGAAGAAAAATGAGCCGAAGCTTGACAAGTGATCCGAAGCTCAGATGATCTGAAGCTGACTAATGTTAAAGCTGAAAACCTTGCTAGAAAAATTCTAGAGAAAAATCTTGTAATATCATTGTAAATATTTGTAACTTAAGAATCATTGTAAATATTTGTAATAAATCTTTACCTTTTTGTCCATGTGTTGAACTGCTTTGCTGTGGACGAAACTAGCATTTTTTAAGCCGAAGGCGAAAAACACCTTCCCTTCTTTTCGTACACAACGAAGCATGAAACTGCTTCTTTTTCTCTTTTCCGAAGCCTTATTTTTAAAGCCGAAGCACCCGCCTGTGTTATGATGATGATGATACTATATATGCCTAAATGAATGTTTATGAATGCAAATGTATGATGTAATGTGTCGTGCAAATGAATGTCCAAACACACGCATACGAAGCCACAACCATAGCCTTCATTCCCTTAGGAATGACCGAAGTCTCTTTGCCGTTTATTTTTCGGCTTCACCGCTTATTTTTCGGTGTATCAGCGCTGACTTTTCACTGTAAGTTCTGCATCCCCTTAGGAACGTCTTTTGAACTTCTTCGCCTTCTATTTCGGCGGTATCGCGTTGACTTTTCGTGCTTCGCCTTTTATTTCGGTGGAATCAACATTGACTTTTCGCTGTAAGCTCTGCGTTCCCTTGGGAACGAATTTTGAGCAGAAAACTTACGCTGCGCTCCCTTAGGAACAACTTTTTGTAGCTTCGTCGTGCTCTTCATCCCCTTAGGAATGACTTTCGAGCTTCTCCTTGTTTTTTCCTTTTTCCATGCACTCGATGGTGCATGCTCAGTTTTTACATTTACATATTTGGGGGATTTTGCTCTCGTAGAGATAAATAAGAAAAAGAGAAATTACATGCTATGGCCCCATTAAAAACCTTTCTCCCCCTTCGGAAAGGAAAAGGGTGCCATAGAAAAAATAAAAAGATTACATCAAGCTAGACATAATATCGCTGAAGCTCATCCGCATTCCAAGATCTAGGAATGTCGTTGCTGTCCATATCCTTCAGTCTGTAAGAACCGGGTCTTGACAAAGATACTACCAAAAAAGGTCCTTCCCACTTCAGCTATAGCTTGACTACTGTATCTGGGTTGGCCACTCTCCGAAGTACCAAGTGCCCTGGCTTAATGTTCTTTAGCCGAACTTTTCTGTCACGCCATTTTATTGTTTCGGCTTGGTATTTATTGATATTCTCCACGGCCTGAAGCCTTATCCCTTCTATAGCATCTTTTGCCACAGAATAATCAGCTTCGTCTCCTGCCGAAGCCACTGTTCTTATTGATCCTGCCTTAGCTTCTTCTGGGGTTATTGCTTCTCATCGCCAAACAATAGTTTGAACGGTGTAAAACCTGTTGACCTTGATATTGTTGTATTGTGGCTCCACACCACTTTGATCAATTCATCTGGCCACTTTCTCCTAGGCTGATTGAAGATTAACTTCATTATTCCCGTCATTATAATGCCATTGGCTCTTTCAACAAGTCCATTTGACTCCGGATGTCTGACCGATGCAAAATGAATCTTCGTGTCAATTTGTTCATAGAATTCCTTGAAAGCTTCAGCATCAAACTGTGTTCCGTTGTCTACAGTAATGGCCTTCGGCACTCCAAAGCGACAAACAATGTTTTGCCAGAAGAACTTCTAGACAGTGACCGAAGTTATTGTGGCTAAAGGCTTCGCCTCAATCCACATTGAAAAATACTCTACCGCCACCACAACATATATTAGATTTCCTTGTGCTGGTGGAAGTGGGCTTAACAAATCGAGGCCCCACCTTTGCAACGGCCAAGTGGGCTGTATTAATTGAGTGAGAAATGAAGGTTGCTTCTGGTCTCTTGCACATTTTTGACAGCCTTCACATTTTTGGACTAATTCTGCTGCATCCGAAGCTGCCTTCGGCCAATAGAATCCTTGACGAAAAACTTTTCCCAACAGGGGCCTAGATCCAATGTGAGATCCACACAGACCTGCATGTATCTCTTTCATTAATTCCATACCTTCAGTTCTTGATAAACACTTAAGGAGTGGTGAACAAACTCCATGTTTATACAATTCCCCTTCTATTAACACATATGATCTTGTTCTTGCCTCCATTCTTTTGTTATAAGCTTCGTCAGTTGAAAGACAATTGCCTTGGAGAAAAGATATTATCTCAGTTCTCCAGTCTTCACTGTGTACTAGAGAAATAGTAAGCACTGCTCTCTCCATGAGCTCAACTGAAGGTGCTTTTATTGTTTCAAAAAATACTTCGGAGGGTAGTGGGAGCCCCTGAGCCGCTGATTTGGCTACCAAATCTGCATGCTCATTTTCACCTCTTGGAATATTTTTAACGGAAAACCCCCTTCGAAGGAAGCTTCCAACCTTCGAACAGCATCCAGATATTTTTCAAGCTTCGAATCTCGTGCCTTGCTGCTTTTATCCACATGGCCAGCAATAACTTGAGAATCAGTTTTTAGGATGGCCCTTCTTATTCCCATTGCCCTTAGTTTCCGAAGCCCCAATAGAAGTGCTTCGTACTCAGCAACATTATTTGTGCAACTGAAATCCAGTTTGACTACATAACATGTTTTGACTTTCGAAGGTGCCACTAAGACCGTAGCTGCTCCTGCACCAAAAGCTCCCCAAGAACCCTCGCAAAACACTGTCCAAGCTTCAGTATCTTTGCTTGTCCCCTCTTCATGAGCCCCTGGCGTCCAATCAGCTATGAAATCCGCTAACGCTTGAGATTGGATTGAAGATCTGTGCACGTAGTCAATAGTGAATTCATTAAGCTCCGCAGCCTATTTTCCAATCCTTCCAGTAGCTTCTCTATTCCTCATGATATCCTTCAGAGGTTGTGATGAAGGAACAATTATGTGATATGCTTGAAAATAATGCCGAAGCTTCCTGGACGCCATTAACACAACATATAACACCTTCTCCAACTCTGTATAGTTTTTCTTTGATAAACTCAAAACTTCGGAGACAAAGTATATTGGGACATACTTTTTAGCTTGTCCTTCGAGCTTCTCTTGTACAAGTGTCGCACTCACTGCAGAGTACGAAGCTGCCACATACAATAGCAATGGAGCCCCTAGCACAGGTGGAGTTAATGTTGTTAAGTCGATCAGATATTGCTTTAGCTCTTCGAAAGCTTTCTGTTGAGTTGAGCACCATTGAAAGACTTCAGCTGACTTTAGTACTTCAAAGAATGGTAAATTTCTTTCTGCTGACCTAGATATAAATCGATTCAAAGATGCCAGCCTTCCTGTCAGCCGTTGGGCCCCCTTCTTTGTGCTTGGCGGCTCCATTCGAAGGATAGCTTCGATCTTACTTGGCTTGGCTTCGATCCCCTTCGTTGAAACTAGATAGCCAAGGAACTTGCCCTTCTTCATTCCAAAGACACATTTTTCTGGATTTAATTTCAGGCTAGCTTGCCTAAAATTATCAAATGTTTCCTGTAGATCAGTAATGTAGTTTTCTTGCTTCGTGCTCTTTACTATAATGTCATCAACATATGTTAGCACATTTCTGCCTATCTGAGATTGAAGGACCTTGGCTGTCATCTTGTTGAAGCTTCCTCCAGCATTCTTGAGCCCCTCAGACATCCAAAGATAACAATATGTACCACTAGGAGTTATGAAGCTGGTCTTTGGCTCATCTTCCTTCTTCATCCAGATTTGGTGGTAGCCTGAATAACAATCTAGCAGACTCATGAGCTCTGACGAAACTGCTATGTCTACTAGAGAATCTATTCTTGGTAATGGGAACTCATCCTTTGGACAAGCCTTGTTCAGATCAGTAAAATCAATGCACATTCTCCATTTACCATTGGTCTTCTTCACCATAACAGTGTTAGCTAGCCATTCTGGGTATTTCACTTCTCTGATGACACCAGCACTAAGAAGTCTTTTTACTTCGTTCCGAGCACCTTCGGCTTTATCGTCAGACATTTTCCGAAGCTTTTGTTTCCTGGGTCGGAAGAATGGATCGACATTGAGTGAATGTTCAATGACGTCCCTGTTGACACCACAGAGATCGTTGGCTGACCATGCAAAAACATCTTTGTTGTTGAATAAAAACCTTATCAAGGTTTTCTCCTGCTCTTCAGATAATTGAGATCCCAGCAGTACCTTCTGCTCTGCTATGTCTTCACATAGAAGCATAGGCTTCGGCTGATCAGCCGAAGTAGCCTTCTCTCTTCTGTACTTATACTGTTCATAAGCTTCGGCTCCATCTATATTGTGGATTGCTTTTGAGTCTGTCCAATTTCCTTTAGCCTTTCTGGCAGCTTCCTGACTTCCATGATGAAAGTTGCCTAGAGGGGGGGGGGGTGAATAGGCAAGTTAAAACTTTTTCAACAAAAACTAGAAGCAAACTGGGTAAAACTGAATTGATCTCGAAATTCACCCAGTTAACTTTGGAAATGAGATGTTCTAGTTGATCCACAGGGTTCAAAATAGTAGATCTGAGAAGGGCACTTCTCAAAATCCACACACCAAATATATATAAACAAATCTTCCACGCAATGGTGAGAGAACGAAGAACACAAACAAACACAATGAGCAAGAATACAAGAGACACAAGATTTATCCCGAGGTTCGGTCACACCACCAAGGTGCCCTACTTCCTCGTTGAGGCGCCCACAAAGAGCCGGGTCTCTTTCAACCCTAATCCTCCCTTTGCCGACCACAAAGGTCAAGCCCACACACTAATCTTTGCTCAAACGAGTGAGTAATACAAACTTTCTTGTGGTCTTCCACAAGATTTGGAGACTCACAAGAGACACCTAGTCGTCTAGGAGCTAGAAGCTCCAAGAGTAATGAATCCACAAAGAACTCGATGTAGTACCAAAGCTCGAATGAAGAAGAGTAAGAGAGATTTGGAGATGAAGCTCAAAAACCGCAGCTCTCAAACTCACTCAAAGATTTCTCTCCAAAGATTTGAAATGGGAGAGGCAAGAGGTGTGTGAGAGAGAGTGAGAGGTGTTTCTCAGGTTGGGAATGAAGTTTTGTGCGTGCTCTACTGTGGGGAAGAGTGTGGGAGGTGTATATAAAGGTGCCCCCAAAAGCTGGTGGCCGTTGGGGAAAGTTGGCCAAAAACCGGTTGAACCGGTTTGTAAACCGGTTGAACCGGTTTCCACCAGGAAGATCTCGGTTCACTAACCTACTCAGCCGGAGACTCGACCGGAACCAAAAGCGGTTGAGCCGGGAAAAATTCCGGTTGAACCGGTTTTCCCAAAAGATCTACAACGACTTTTTCTGACAGCTCTGACTGTCAGACAGGTCAGAGCAGGGGAGGCAGAGGAGCAGTCCCAAAACCGGTTGAACCGGTTTCAGGACCGGTTGAACCGGTTTTCAGGGCTGAAACCAAATTTTGAGAATTTTGAAGAGAACAAAAGTGGAGTTTTAGTGGGAAGTAAAATTTGTTTTTCTCAAGGGCATTCAAGATATGGAAAACGTTCTCGAAGATGTTTTTCAAAGGATTTTGAGCTTTAGTACCAACACCAACCTTCTTTATGGATCCCCCTTGATAGTACGACGATTCCTATACTCAAGTTAAATAAAATATATTTAAGTAAACTCCTTGAGTCATTGGTGTCTCATGTGTGATTTTTCCATGGCGTTGCTTCATAAGGATCACAAACATCTTTGTCTCACCTTTTGAAGCAAACACAAATCGAGCCTGTGACTTGTGCCATTTCACCATATATGAGTTCAAATCATGGCTTCAAGTCACCTTACTAATGCATCAACATGTTGTAACTCTTTATAGCTGATTAGTTCATCGACTTAGTGCAAGTACTCTCTTCTTCACCTTAGCCATGGTACCTCGGTCTACAAGCCGTCGCTTGGCCTTCACCTTTGCTTAGTTCCTCGAAGCCCTTTCCTTGCTATCTTCACCCTATCAAGCCATTCTTGAGTCACATCCTATTGAGCATCCATTGAGAGAATCATTTCTTCAATATTGTGAACCTTGCTTGAATGTCATCTAGATATAACTTCTAAGATCAATCAAGCTTTAGTTTGATTCTCATATATTCATATATGGACTAATAGTAATATGGTCAAGCCAATTCACGATTCCTCATATCTTATTCACTTTGGCTTGACCAATCCTCTTAATCACTTCAACCTCTATTATGATCATATTTATGCATAGTGATTTCTCAGGACTTGTCCATATATACAAACCAATATAGAGACCATATTATATCCATTTGCATTGTCTCACTGGTTATTTGACCTTGTGTTGAACCTTGTTCACTGATCATTATACACTATTCCAGTATGTTCATCATACTGAATTTCCTGTTCAACACTTAGCAAACTCGTTAGACCTTTAAATGTGTTGTTATCCAAGTCACCAAAACTCACAAAAGGGATGAATGCACTTTCAATCTCCCCCTTTTTGGTGATTGATGACAACACATTTAAAGCTTACATAAGATTTGATAAATAAGATTTTGAATCCTATGATATAGTTTCCTCCCCCTAAATATGTGTATATCAGAAAATACCAATTTTGTACTCAAATGCCAAAACCACATATTTGGGTCAAAGTATGGAGACGACTTATATCATACTATTCATAGGGTGCAGTGCGTCATAAAATAAATGTGATGCTCATGACATAGTATGCACTCATCAACTTTCTACATCTTATGTTTTTCTTATGGTTCCCCCTTTTTGTTAATTATTTCTCCCCTTTTCAAAAGTCTTCTTACACTTAGTTACATAAGACTAAAGGTAAGCTTTAATGCACAATTTCTCCCCCTTTGTTATAAATCTCCAAAAAGGATACAAAGAATATAAAGGGTAGAAATTATGATTAATCAAGATTTGAACACACTATCATGAAAAGGGTCCTTATATGGCACAAAGGAAATGGAGAAGTGTCATAAGTGATGTACCTTTGCGTTTTTCCTTTTCAAAGGGGTGTTCCACACTTGTGTTGTATTTAGAGTTCATTTTGCAATCTCTTGTTGGCATAATTGTGACATAGGTCCAAGATATCAAATGAATATTGTCATACTAATTGAAAGATAGATCTTGATACCTGGAGTCTAGATGTCACCTAGCATTTTCTTATCATAACAAGAGGCAGCATGAAAATTGCACAAGTATGAATTATACAACTAATGATCATGTACGAAAAATATCAATTGAAAACCACCAATTGATACAATTTGATAGATAATCAGATCACTAAATGCATATTACACTAAGTTCTCCTCAAGTTTTAGTGCACACATATATATGAATTCAATTGATACCTGTTGAGAGTACTTATTTGCAACTTAAAGTACCATTGGCATAAAAGGAGTATCAATTAAACATAATCATGCAACATAAGAAACATGTGCACTATTTAATCAATTAAGTTCTAGACAAGAGAATTTATAAGCTATGCTACTTCAGACATTTGCAATCCAAAAGGATGTGATACATATTTACCAATTTTAGATGACGTTGGAGTAGCATATACAAGAGAAACTCATTCTCTTATGAAATGTATGGAATATACATTTATTTGAGCAAAGAATCTTTGATACCCATCAAATTTTGTAGTGGAAGCGATTGTCTTTGCCCGAAGATTCCTTTCTAATTTGAGACTACACATATAATAGACTTGAAAATGAAGTTAGTCTCAAATATTCAAATTATAGACCATTCTCCCCCTAAATGTGTGCATACAAGTGATGAATACTTGTTTAGCTTATGCACTTGGACTTATGAGGCCAGGGGATTAAGTTCTACAATTTGAACCTTGGTATAAATAAAGTATGAAAATATGAAATTGCACCAATTGAAGAAATTACTCATAATCAAAAGGTATACCAATAGACATGATATGCAATATTTTAAGCCAAGATTCTTGAGAAGTTAGCATGTTTGACTCATACCTCACTAAGATGACTTAAGACTAACTTATGGCATCAGCACAAGAGGTATTAATCAAATATCTAGAGATTCTTTAATCGTCACCACAAGTGCAACCTTAGATATTGCATATACATTCACACACTAGCATGTAAGAGACTAGATGTACAAAGGTAATACAATAGTTCATGGAATGACACACCTTTGTTTTATGCCATATGGTCTTCATTATAATCATGAATTTCTATCTTAGCCTTTGATAGGCTTGACATTATTTTTGCACAAAGCAAGATGATTTTCATTCATGCCCATCAGTCTTCATTATGACATGTATTGAGTGAATTTAGCATGCCAAAGAGAAACATATCCTCTTCAAAAAAAATCAAGAGAAACCCATTCTTTTCAAAGAACTACACAAGTTCACTAAAAGAAATTGTTAGTATTTAAGGACACAGGATATAGAATGAGCTCCCTCTAAATGTGTGCATCAAGTACTCGAATTACTTCTAGCATGCACTTGATTCAATTAAGATTCTTAGAGGGGTTCATCATATATCTTGGCCAAGGCATAATAAATTTGCAACAATTGAAATCATGCTAGAGAACACATATCGTCCCCCAAAAGAACTAATCCATGGGGTGATATGTGGTAATTATTTGATCATTTCCTTGGAACCACTCATCCTCATTTGATGTTCTCCAAGGTGTGAGACTACACAACATGAACTTGAAAGAATTCATTAGTCTCACAAGATATAGGCTAAACTCTCCCTCAATTTATGCATGCAAGAGTACACAAAGTACACTTATGCACATCAACAATACGAGGTTAAAGGAGATGTTTGTACTATATCTTGGTTTAACATAACATGCTTTACATAGATGATGAAAATTAAACCAATTGAAAGTTTAAGAACTGAAAATATATCAATTGAAATTCTAAAGGGTAAAGCATGCTAATATGAACCTCAAACCTCATAATGAAGGATATCATATAAATATGTCACTACATCTTCATTATTTGGTTGACAAAAAGTGTAACTCCCTTCTTGAATCACTATGATTTCTTTTCTCTTTATGATTTCATCCAACCAGGCAATCTTGAACTTCACTCATCTTGGCATGGTTCAATCATACATGATATGAGACCCATTGAAACTCAATGATTGAAATAACCAAGACTCTTATATCCGTAGATTTTGAATCCATCTTGAAAGCACTTGGAAGGACCTTGTTCAAACACTTAGAAAAGAGAGCATTAAAAACACATGGGAAGGTTTCACAAATGATGATCCTTATATGTGGATGAAAATGAACCATCATTCTTGAAACCCAAAAGGATAGACTAAATTCCTTTAAATTAGTGCACACATATAGTTGATGTCAGAGTTATATGCACTATTGAACATTTTATAATGCAATGAATTTAACCTATACTATGGTACATCCCACTAAGGATAGAATACTAAAACAACTGAAGGAGAGGAAGTTTTCATACCTTGGCCTCTTATCAACTCCATCTTACTTTAGTTGAATAGTATCCTTTAAGCTTGTGATTTATCCAATTTAATAATAAGCACCATCTCTTAACATAGATTTTCTATGGATAAACTCAACACAAGAGATGGCAATAGTAGCACAAGCACTAGTTTCTTATTTTGCAACCCTTTATATGTGGAAGGCAAGTGTGTTGCTAAAATAAAGAAACCTCATAATATGGACTAAATTTCCCTTGAGCCCTCATGCACAATATATTTTGAATGACATGGATAATATGCATGGTTATTCAATGAAGTCTAAAGGGTTGACTTAATCCATATTATGGTGAGTGTCTAATAAAGAAGAATCAAATCCAAATTAACTAGATAGAGAATACGTCACATATTTTTGGATTGTTCACTATATGATAATATTCATTCATCTTCCAATTGGACCTTTATTTCATAATCAACAACTGATGTATATCCTCAAGTGCTTCTTTTCCCTTAGTGGCTACACAAGTCACAAAAGAGATAAGATTTGAAAATAATATGCACTTAAGATTCAGTTGTTACCACCTTGCTACTATCTCCAAAGATGATTTATACATTCATTATCGAGCACCCAACTTGATCCATTGAAGAAGTGATCCTACAAAACAAGTTTAAGCTTCGTATTTTGGTACCCAATTTGAATTGGGTCCTTTGAGATTAGTAATAAGATCCTTGAGTACCCACACAATCCTTATTGTGGCCTTTCCCTTTGTGTAGGCACCCACATATACTCAACCATCTTACATGGTTTCAAATCAATATTTAATCACATAGATGAAAACTAGAGTTAAGAATAGGAGCCTTTTCTCCTTTTTCTTAATACATCGTTGTGTTGCCTTCTTGATGATGAACCTAGCTTGACCTTGGGTGCACCTAGCTTATCAAGGTTAGTCGCACAAGCATTCATATCATGAAGACAAGTTATGCATGGAATTTACAACTTAGTGATCCAACTCAATGTGAAGCATATGGATATCGATTGAAGTATATTTCTAAGATATCAAAATATGGGTTTCCAAAATTTAGAGAGTATGGATCACTAATTGTACCTTTTACAGTTTAAAAATCATATCCATATTAGTGCATATGTATGTGATGAATATCAACAAAAAGATTCTTATGCACTTTTAGAATTAACGATAAGGGAATTTTAAACTGCATCAAGAGTAGCTATTTAGAAAACAAAGATTACAATCCATATGAATGAGATACAAATTTACCATTTTGGATTGTCTTAGTATAGCTTACTCAAGTGAAACTTATTCTCTATGACACAAGATATATATATAATGTGCTCCCACTAGATATGTGCATCAAGTATTTGAATGACTTGCCAAATGCACTTTCAATTCAGTTAAGAGTCTCATGAGGAGTACATTACATATATTGGTCAAGGCATGACCAATTTGCAATGAATTAACTTATGCCTAAGAGTACTTACCACCATATAGAATGTACCATTTTTATACCAATTTGACAGATCTTACTATCTGTGGTGGTGTCACCTTAGTATTCTTCTTTTCATCATTTGTGGAGACTTCCTTCTTTGTTATCTCTTTTCCTTTTAAAACTAGTTGATAAAACACTTTGAAAAGAGGTATTAGTAGTACAAGGAAGTATTTAATGAATGATGATATCTATATATGAATGGCAAACAAATCATCATTTATGAGGCATAAAGGCATAAATTAAATTCCTTTTAAGTTAATGCACATGGAGCAGTGAATTCACAATATGCGGTAATTTACAAATTTAAGCCAAAAGGAATTTAACCTTCATATTGACATTCCTTTCCATAGAATATATTATTACCAATTGAACGAATGCTACTTGGCTACTATTGATCAACTACCAATTGAAGCAATTTGTTCTATACCTTTGCCTTGAGCATTCCTAATCTTTCTTTTAGGTGAAGATTAACCTTTAAAGCTTGTGATTTTACCAATTGAAAGAGCACAATCTCTACTTATGAATTTCCATTAAATATCTTAAAAGAGATTGTATTAGTAACACAAACAATAGTTTCCTATTTAGCAACCTCTAATATATGAATGACAAGGTTACTAAAACAAGGAAACTTCATGATATGAACTAAATTACCCTTACAAGCATCATGCATAACATCAATTGTAAAAAAATGAAAGTAGCATGATTATTTAATTAAGTTTACATGGCAAGTTTAATTCATAGCATGATGAGTGATTAACGGAGAAGACTCAAAACCAATTTAAACAAGAATGAATACATCACATAGTATTGGTTCGATCTTCTTTGAATGTTGAATGGCACACTCCATTTGGGAAACACATTCTCATGTTGTGAGACTACATAAACACTTAGATAGAAACATTAGTCTCACAACTCTAGTCATATAGAGAATTCCCCATTTGGTAAGTGCTATAAGAATTTGAATTTCTTACTTAGCACTCTATTCATTTAAGAACATGGGATAATCCTCTTTATGTCTAGGACATGGCAATAACACGATAATTAATTTGAAATATGCCACAAGATACATATAATCAATTTAAAGCATGTAGATTGTCACAATATAAAAATATGAACTTGCAATCTACCATATAATTAGATCCTTTCCAAAGCAAGGTAAAATCTCTTAAGTTCATTCTCAAGTGCTTCATTTTTCCTATGTGGCTACAAAAGACACAAAGGAATATACCAATTAAAAGCAATGTGCACTTAAGAATTAATTGTTACCATCCTTTGGATATCACTTGGTTGTAGGCCTTTTGCTTGATTCCCACAAAGGTTAATCCTTATCCCCTACAACACAAGTTCTTGCTAGAGATAAATATGAAGTTAGTGATATAACAACTCAATTCATCTTTGGGTCAATCTTAAAGGATAGACAATGTAAGATTGATAGCTTGAGATAAGAATTGAGTTAAACCGCTCAAGCACCCCAAAGCTTCATATCATCTCTAGGTACCCGCAAAACTTATTAGGTACATTTTGGTACCCATCTCATGATAGGTCCATCAAGGTTAGCCAATAAGGACTTAGGCACCCAAATAGCCTTGGTCCTAGAATATGGTGAAGTCATCACCTTTCTAGCACAAGAGTCAAATTTGGGTCTCCTAAGCATATTTGAATGTATTGACAAGTTAGGCTTAGGAGTTTTACCCTTTGGACAAACCTTGAATAGATGACCTTTTTCACGGCAATTGTAGCAAATGTGATGCTTGTCCTTGCAATGCATTTGCCTTTTGCTTTCATCCTTTTTGATGGTCATCTTTCTTGATCGTTCAAGGTCTTGATTTGTGACACCCGGTTTGCAAGAAGAGAAGTTGGAGGGTATTCTTTTTGTTTTTTTTCTCTCTTTCGGTGGTTGCGTTTTGGGAATTGGGAATTTGAGGAAAAACATTCACCAGTAGGGCAGTACAATTTCTTTGGTTAGGCGCTTGCATCGGGGTCGGGAGCCGTCGTGTGGGCGTGTTGGGCCGCAAATCTTGTTTCGGCCCACTAACCCCCATAACCCTAGCCGCCCTCCCCCTAACCCCCTCCATTCTTTGTGCAGCCGCCCCCCCCCCCATTCCCCTACCCTCTTGGCCGCCCCCCCACCCCTCCCATCTCCTCCTTTCTCAAGCACTTGCAGCCACACATCAAACCCTAGCCGCCGCCCCATCTCCTCCTCCCATGGTGCCATTCGTTGCCGCTCGGATCTCCATCGCGTGGTGCAAATCTTCAACGGTTTTCGGTGGAGGGAGGAAGGGAGGAAGAAAAGGGGGAGAACCCAAGGTGATTTTTGTGTTTATCTCTTGTTCATTTTATGCGGCAATCCAATTGTTTAGATGTTGCGGGTGCGATTTGGTAGAAGGGCTGTCCAGAATTTTAAGGGGGTGGACGAACAGCAGCAGAATTAGTGATTTCTGGGCATTTTTCGTGGAGAATTAAGGGGAATCAATATGAGAATCATGTAGATCTTTGTCATACCTTTCCAACGAGTACTTATGCGCTTGATTCGGAGTTATAATTTAGGAGATATCGTTGTTTGAATCCGGTTATGTTGCTGTCCAAAAAAACAGATTTTCAGGTGGATGAACAGCAGTAGTATTAGCAGTTTCTGGGGATTTTTCGTGGGAAATTAGTGATAATCAATATGAGAATCATGTAGATCTTTGTCATACCTTTCCAACGAGTACTTATGCGCTCGATTCGGAGTTATGATTTAGGAGATATCGTTGTTTGAATCCGGTTATGTTGCTGTCCAAAAAAAAAACAGATTTTCAGGTGGATGAACAGCAGTAGTATTAGCAGTTTCTGGGATTTTTCGTGGGAAATTAGTGATAATCAATATGAGAATCATGTAGATCTTTGTCATACCTTTCCAACGAGTACTTATGCGCTCGATTCGGAGTTATAATTTAGGAGATATCGTTGTTTGAATCCGGTTATGTTGCTGTCCAAAAAAACAGATTTTCAGGTGGATGAACAGCAGTAGTATTAGCAGTTTCTGTGAATTTTTCGTGGGTAATTACTGTTAACCAGTATGATAACCATGTAGGGCTTTGTCTTATCTTTCTAATGAGTACTTATGCGCTTGATTTGGAATTATATTTTAAAAGATATCGCTGTTTGAATCCGGGTATGTCGCTGTCCAAAAGACAAAAAAACAGATTACAGGGTTCATCTTGTGGACTGTTTTGGGCTAATTAGATGTTAGAATTTAATTATAAATTGTATACAAAACTTGTGGGGAATTTTATGTAGATGCCTCTAGAGTTTTTGTTTGTTACCACTGTTGTCATAATTTTAAAGTTATGAAATTATTAAGCAGCGCCGCTGCAGTTTGGTGGGTGTGGGGAGAGATGTAACCCGCGGCGGGGTTTGAGTTTGTGCGTAGGTGCGGCGTCGTTTATGAGCCTGATTATGTGAAATAGGTGCACTAAGTTGTATGTCAAAAACAGGTGGTGGACTTCCGGATCGTACTTAGGGATTTGCCCGAACTTCCGGTAAAGGCAAGTAAATATAGTGGTGGTTGCTACCGTTTGGTTTGCATCCTATTCCCTGTCATTGAGTATGCTTAAGTTTTTAATTATGTTAATCATTGAATTCTATAATGAAGTTTATTTGTTTGGAAGTATTAATTCTCAATTGTCTAATATTGTGGATGATCATAATTTGGTTATGATATATGTGGTTGATTCCCATCTTGGATGAAGTTGAAGTATCTTTTTGAATCACGTTATATGAAGTGTTGTAGGCATGACATGCACATCACATCATCCATCTTGCATTTTGAAGTTATGTCGTGATCTTATGGTCCGACCGTACCGGTACATTTTTAGCATCGTACGTTGCCCGAGGAGGGGTACGATGCAGCTTCATATCCTTAGAGGTATGAAGGCAGAAGTCATCCTTGCATTTGCAGACATTTGCATTCATGAGGAATATATGAAGTGTGACATTACTATGTTACTATTGTGGTTTTCTACCTGCGAGGTGTGGTAACTAGGTGTGTTGTACGTTGTATACGTGATGCACCTTGGTAATAAGAAGGTTGTGGAATCAGGTGGTGGTAAAACAATGTTCTTATGTGGTTGAATAGTTTGATATTATTTTACTTGCTGAGATGTGTCATCTCACTCTTGCATTACTCAATGCAGGTACTTGATACATGTTGGGAATGAGGGGAGTAGCAGCACGTCCACTTACACTCTCACAATAACGCTGCCTAGGCGCAGCCATGATTTAATTAGAAACTTATTGTCAAAGGAAGTTTGTTTTTTATATAGTCGTGCGCACTGGTTAATTCAGTTCAGGTCGTACGTTTATCTTTCCTTGCTAGCCGATTAATAATACTTAGTATGTTTTTGTCATGATACATGTTTATACCCTGTTGCCCCATTATTTATGCAATCTTGCAAAGGGGATGCTGCCGAAATTTTATATATGGACGTCAGAAGTGTAGTTCAGTAGCATTCTGGGTTGTTTGTGGAACCCGGGGTGTTACAGTTGGTATCAGAGCATAGGCTTTAGATTCTACGCAATTTGAAGATAAATTTGACACACTTGCACATATAGGAAGGGTATGGGTTCATATATCTTTCATATTAGTATTTTATTGTATAGATGACTAGAATTTTCTTACTCCAAATCCCTTTATGGTTTGATGGGGTATGTCGTTAACGACGTAATGCTTGATATGAAATGTTACTTCTATTTAATATTGGTTTCTTGATGTGGTTGTTATTGAAATTAGTATGCAAGTGAAGCTACTAATGTACTTGTTTTATATACATATCGTCATGATGTTTTTTTGGGATGCAATGCTTACTAATCTCTGTGCTATTACCATCATATATTTTTATATGCTTGACTGTGGATGTTTTTTCCCAAAAGGATTCTTGGGTTCTAGTACTTGTAGGATCGATTGTTTATTGAGCTTGTGTATAGAGGATCTAATCCGACTTGGTGTAGTGTGAAAACACTATACAATGTAGTTTTATGGTGTTGTTGAGTTTGATTGACTGTTGGGTTACAACCCAACTTACAATGTAATATTTCCATGGGTGCAGTGCTTTACACCTCACCTTTTTTTTGGCTAGTGTGGCTACTTGCCAACTTGATCTTAGAGTACAATAGGTTTGTCTCCATAGAGCAAAGGCAATGTTGTACTGTCTATGAAATCTTGAGACTGGTAGAACTCAAGTGAATTTGTAAGATGACGTGGATAGATAAGTTCAACCATGTTTACATGATAGGTTTTCTTATTGTGTGCAACCTTATCTTTAATAATAAATAGGGTGATTTCAAGTGGATTTTATGTCTATATTATAGTTGAAGAGGCATGCATGTTTTCCTTCTATGGTTTGTTTCTATAGCCAAAAAGGTTATGCATAATTTTTATTTGTTGGAGGCTAGTCATGTGGACGATATGGACAACCCGTTTTATATTGTTTTTAATCGCCGATGATATATGGTAGTTTTTTTATATGATCAGTTCTCTATGCATGCTTGTTGAATTATTATTTGGACCGCTTTATCTTAAAAAAAGTCAATGTTTAACTGGAAGTTGCTTATGTTTGTTAGTCATCTATCTCTATAATGATGTGGTTGTTGCATCAGATGGAGTTTTTTTTATGAATGATGGTTTGATAGATCATGTATGTCTACTACTTTGAATTCATCCTATGACATCACTAGGTACAAATTGTTCAAGTGCAATAATAGGAGGTATTGTTGTATGTGAGGTTAATCAAGGTAGTTTGGTTAGGTGGATTGTCTTATTGAAGTCCAATTACTCCTGTTGAGCATAGTATCGTGTTATTATTTTAGTGTTGAAAGTAATATTTATGAAGCTTTTGCATGAGTCGGTGTCAAGAAGTACATTAGTTTTTCTTGTTGTTATCCCTCCATTGCTTTATGAGTATTGCAAATTTTATCTCTTTTGAGAGGAGAAAAAGATGTTATATGACATGAGCACCATTTGCTTCACGTCAACAGAATAGTTTTGGAGATTTCTAGTAGTTGGATTCTAGTGTAATAACAACCATGTTTTATAGTGCTGGAGACGGGTATGTCAGGTGTTTCATACATTGTCGATACATGGATGTTTGACCTTAGTGGCATTAACAAACGAGGTTGTTGAATTCATTGATTGTTGTGCTTAGTGTTCTAACCTATTTGGTACAGTGTTATTTAAAGACTTTGTGGAGTTGCATCCCAGTTTGGTAGTGGAAAATCCTAGTGTTGATTGCACCTGCCAATGACTTGGGATTTATTTTATATTGTTTTTTTATTGTTGATAATGTGTTGTTTGGTTTCGGGAGGCATTTTAAATTAGTTGGAGGCTGAATCGGGTTTCACTTATCTAGAATGTTTTGTAGTATGTTTCTTCATCTTTCCATAGAATGCTTAATCACCATGTTTGGTCTAAACATTTGAGAGATATGGGTTTCTTAAAACATCTTTGTTGGTGTCTCTAGCAGAGTGAGTCTTTAATTTTGTACGGAAGAGTAGACATTGAAGACGGTATAATTTGGTCTTTGTGGATTATGAAAGTTTTAGTAATTTCATGATCTTTTCAAAGAGTATGGGTTTCTAATTCTCATTGCATATAATTGGAGTTAGGTTGCTTTGAAGTTGTTGCACTGTTGTGTCTGAACTTTAGGCGTCGTTATAATCACCAATAAATCGACCGCGTTTTGATAGTTGCAGAGCACAAATTTGCGAATTCTCTTTAAGCAAAACTTGTAGGTCTTTTCAGTACCTTTTTAATGGGTATTTACTTGTAACTGTCTATTAAATAGATTTGGAGAGGTGGTTACCCGGATATAAGTCGAATCTCTAATGTGTAGTATCTCAGGCTGAGTTTAGCTGTAGGTCATGCAGAGTTGAGGGCTATAAGGATTAATTTGGGTGCAACTTTATTGCAAAAGTCGTGGACAATTTTCAAAACTTTTCCAACGCGTGTTCGTTGTAGTTTAAGTTGAGTATAGCAGGAGTTATAGGTTTTTGAATTTTAGTTGTCCATTGTTTCAATCCTATCAGTTTTGCAACAAAAGAGTTGCATTGTTTTATCGGTTTGGAAACCAATTCCGAGACACTCATTATAATAAAAGTTCTAGGGAATGTTATAATCTTTTCAATGAGTTTATATTTGCAAAATTTTGTTAGCTGCAGGGAGTTATGATATCATGTATAGAATGTGCTTGGATGAATATGTGGGCAGACATAACATGCTTAAATTGATTCTTATTTGCATGATGTGAGATTAAGCTTAAATGATTTAAAAAGTTATCATATTGCTTCTATACTTATATTTGTTCTAGGTGTCTCGTAATGAAGAACCTAAAGTTATTAGTCTTTCAATGAACGCTTAATCTTAGAAGAGTAATGAACCTGATAAAATCTATTGCTTGCTATTGGGACTGCATGACCAGTTTTAGTTATGCAGCTAGTTCAATAAAGTAAACCATCTTTTCTGTAGAGATGTTATATATAAAAGTTGTAGCCAACTTCTTTATCTTACTTGTGTAAAAATTTCATGACCATAGGTCTAGTAGTTTGGGAGTTATGATTTTCTCAAGTCCAGTCTTGAAATCTGTGCAGATTCTGTACAGATTTCGAAGCTAACTTTGTTTGCCCAATTTAAACTTTGAATAACTTATTATAAATTATAAAGAAGTTGTGGTACTTTTCTTAATCGTTTCAACAAATTTTGGATTAATTTTTTTGGAGATCTATAAGTTAAGTTACAGCTGTTTTAAGTGTGATCTCTGAATCTGTCCAAATTTGGACAGCAGAGCCTTTCTCATGTCTTTTGACCTTAATATGCATTGAATTAACTTGATATGTTTATAAATGAAATATAGAAAATTCTACTAGCTTTCTAAAAAGTCTGGGAGCACCTGAATTGGATGATTGAGACTCCAATTATGGATTTTTGAATTGAGTAGTTGAATTATGTCCAAGTCTGGATAGAATTTACGTTTAGCATTGTTTGACCTTTCTAAGTGTCAAATCTTGTTGTGATGTTAATACCAAGGGTATAGTGGACTTTATAAGCTTTCCATAAAGTCCTAGTTTACTAATTTTCTATGCATATTTTGTGAGTTAGGAGCAAAACAATTAACCGATGTGCTGCTATCTCGAAATATGCAAGCATTAAGTTGCTCCCTTGAAGTTGCTCTTGTTTGGCTAAGTTTGGTTTCGGCTATAGGAACATTATATGCCTTGCATTCATATATACATTCCTTGAAGTACTTGCATATATCAATGATTGATTTGGTGTCAGGAAAGCTTGGTCTGAGGTATATAGGACCGTCTACTATCTTGTCGAGTTGGCAGCTAGGCTTAGCACATGTAATTGTCGGAATCTATGATCAGAGTACACCAAGTATTCCATGTCTTTATGTTGAGGAAGTATTTGTGGAATCCAGACCATCAAATCGAGCTAGAGCCGATTCCTGTGTAGCAAGAGCAGACTCTAGAGTGTCATCTGCTGCGTATCTTAGAATCCTAGGAGCTTGAGGAGCTGATGCAGCAGAAGTACTCGAACTTTTCTTTATATGTGAGTTTTGTTGATTCATTAATCTTTCTTTTGTTGTTCCGATATAAGCGTCGGAATTCGAGGTCGAATTCTTTTTAAGGGGGGTAGAGTGTGACACCCGGTTTGCAAAGAAGAGAAGTTGGAGGGTATTCTTTTTGTTTTTTTTCTCTCTTTCGGTGGTTGTGTTTTGGGAATTGGGAATTTGAGGAAAAACATTCACCAGTAGGGCAGTACAATTTCTTTGGTTAGGCGCTTGCATCGGGGTCGGGAGCCGTCGTGTGGGCGTGTTGGGCCGCAAATCTTGTTTCGGCCCACTAACCCCCATAACCCTAGCCGCCCTCCCCCTAACCCCCTCCATTCTTTGTGCAGCCGCCCCCCCCCCCCCATTCCCCTACCCTCTTGGCCGCCCCCCCACCCCTCCCATCTCCTCCTTTCTCAAGCACTTGCAGCCACACATCAAACCCTAGCCGCCGCCCCATCTCCTCCTCCCATGGTGCCATTCGTTGCCGCTCGGATCTCCATCGCGTGGTGCAAATCTTCAACGGTTTTCGGTGGAGGGAGGAAGGGAGGAAGAAAAGGGGGAGAACCCAAGGTGATTTTTGTGTTTATCTCTTGTTCATTTTATGCGGCAATCCAATTGTTTAGATGTTGCGGGTGCGATTTGGTAGAAGGGCTGTCCAGAATTTTAAGGGGGTGGACGAACAGCAGCAGAATTAGTGATTTCTGGGCATTTTTCGTGGAGAATTAAGGGGAATCAATATGAGAATCATGTAGATCTTTGTCATACCTTTCCAACGAGTACTTATGCGCTCGATTCGGAGTTATAATTTAGGAGATATCGTTGTTTGAATCCGGTTATGTTGCTGTCCAAAAAAACAGATTTTCAGGTGGATGAACAGCAGTAGTATTAGCAGTTTCTGGGGATTTTTCGTGGGAAATTAGTGATAATCAATATGAGAATCATGTAGATCTTTGTCATACCTTTCCAACGAGTACTTATGCGCTCGATTCGGAGTTATGATTTAGGAGATATCGTTGTTTGAATCCGGTTATGTTGCTGTCCAAAAAAAAAACAGATTTTCAGGTGGATGAACAGCAGTAGTATTAGCAGTTTCTGGGGATTTTTCGTGGGAAATTAGTGATAATCAATATGAGAATCATGTAGATCTTTGTCATACCTTTCCAACGAGTACTTATGCGCTCGATTCGGAGTTATAATTTAGGAGATATCGTTGTTTGAATCCGGTTATGTTGCTGTCCAAAAAAACAGATTTTCAGGTGGATGAACAGCAGTAGTATTAGCAGTTTCTGTGAATTTTTCGTGGGTAATTACTGTTAACCAGTATGATAACCATGTAGGGCTTTGTCTTATCTTTCTAATGAGTACTTATGCGCTTGATTTGGAATTATATTTTAAAAGATATCGCTGTTTGAATCCGGGTATGTCGCTGTCCAAAAGACAAAAAAACAGATTACAGGGTTCATCTTGTGGACTGTTTTGGGCTAATTAGATGTTAGAATTTAATTATAAATTGTATACAAAACTTGTGGGGAATTTTATGTAGATGCCTCTGGAGTTTTTGTTTGTTACCACTGTTGTCATAATTTTAAAGTTATGAAATTATTAAGCAGCACCGCTGCAGTTTGGTGGGTGTGGGGAGAGATGTAACCCGCGGCGGGGTTTGAGTTTGTGCGTAGGTGCGGCGTCGTTTATGAGCCTGATTATGTGAAATAGGTGCACTAAGTTGTATGTCAAAAACAGGTGGTGGACTTCTGGATCGTACTTAGGGATTTGCCCGAACTTCCGGTAAAGGCAAGTAAATATAGTGGTGGTTGCTACCGTTTGGTTTGCATCCTATTCCCTGTCATTGAGTATGCTTAAGTTTTTAATTATGTTAATCATTGAATTCTATAATGAAGTTTATTTGTTTGGAAGTATTAATTCTCAATTGTCTAATATTGTGGATGATCATAATTTGGTTATGATATATGTGGTTGATTCCCATCTTGGATGAAGTTGAAGTATCTTTTTGAATCACGTTATATGAAGTGTTGTAGGCATGACATGCACATCACATCATCCATCTTGCATTTTGAAGTTATGTCGTGATCTTATGGTCCGACCGTACCGGTACATTTTTAGCATCGTACGTTGCCCGAGGAGGGGTACGATGCAGCTTCATATCCTTAGAGGTATGAAGGCAGAAGTCATCCTTGCATTTGCAGACATTTGCATTCATGAGGAATATATGAAGTGTGACATTACTATGTTACTATTGTGGTTTTCTACCTGCGAGGTGTGGTAACTAGGTGTGTTGTACGTTGTATACGTGATGCACCTTGGTAATAAGAAGGTTGTGGAATCAGGTGGTGGTAAAACAATGTTCTTATGTGGTTGAATAGTTTGATATTATTTTACTTGCTGAGATGTGTCATCTCACTCTTGCATTACTCAATGCAGGTACTTGATACATGTTGGGAATGAGGGGAGTAGCAGCACGTCCACTTACACTCTCACAATAACGCTGCCTAGGCGCAGCCATGATTTAATTAGAAACTTATTGTCAAAGGAAGTTTGTTTTTTATATAGTCGTGCGCACTGGTTAATTCAGTTCAGGTCGTACGTTTATCTTTCCTTGCTAGCCGATTAATAATACTTATTATGTTTTTGTCATGATACATGTTTATACCCTGTTGCCCCATTATTTATGCAATCTTGCAAAGGGGATGCTGCCGAAATTTTATATATGGACGTCAGAAGTGTAGTTCAGTAGCATTCTGGGTTGTTTGTGGAACCCGGGGTGTTACATGATTCTTCATGTGGGGGCATGAATCAATTTCATGGCCCTTCTCCTTGCATCCATAGCACCTCCTATCGCTTCTCTTTGATCTTTCTTTATTGAAGCACATAGGTACATTGTTAGAGCAAATCATATAAGCACTAATTTTCTCACCATGGATTTTGCTCATGCCCTTCTTGGAAAGCTTGGTATTCTTTTGAAGGGGTTTTGTGCATGCCACAGTTGTCCCTTTCTCAAGCTTTTTCACCATATTATCACGGTTATCTTGAGAAGGTTGAGCATGACATTTTCCCTTCAATTGAGTCAAGCTCCATTTTAGCCTCTCATTTTCTTCCTTGAGCTCTTTATTTTCTTGTGTGATAGAAATATCACTAATTCCTGAAATTTCTAGCTCAATGGAAGATTGGCTTGCTTGATAACAACAATTGTTAGCACATGGTAATATAGTTTCTATTTGAGTACATGTGCATATGTGAGGTTGGTATGATTTCAAATTAGTTAACACAACCTCATGAGTCATTTCTAACATGATATGTGAATCCATAAATTTATTATGAGAGTACATAAGCATATCATGTTTTTCTTGCAAAGCTACATTTTCAATATTTATCTTTTCTATTGTGTTCTTGAGCATAGCATTTTTATTTTCTAATTGAGCAATATATGATGAATGATGAACAACTTTAATTTGCTCAATTGAAATGTCTTCATACCTTTGGACCAAATCATCATGAGAGCACTTTAGCTTCTCATGCTCTCTGGTCAACTTCTCTAAGTCTTCAATTTTTCTGATGAGGAAGTCTTCTTGCTTATGAAGCATTTCTTTTTGTTCTTCCGCTCTTTTCATGAGTTTGAGCAAGCTCATCTGGTTCTTCTTGCTTAGTTGAGTGAAGAATTTTTGAAAATCATCCTCATCTTCACTATCACTTTCATGCTCCTCCTCATCCTCACTTTCGCTTTCACTGTCACTCTCATTAGCAACAAAGCACATATGAGAAGTGGATTTGAAAGACGAACCTTGTGAAGAGGTGGATTCGTCGTTTGGTCTCCATCGATCATTTTCTTGTTCTTCAATACTGTTCTTCGCCTCATCTTCCTTCATTTTGAGGAACATCCTTTCGGCGATTCTCATGGCAAGGTCTATTGCCCTAGGATCAACATCTGCACCAAAAGATAAAGTCGAGGCAACCTCAACTTTTTCAAGCTTAGAAGCACTTTCGTTTCTTAGTCCCCCCGACATGATCTTTTCCTCACGCGGTTAAGCGTTAGAACGAGGATTAGGCTCTGATACCAATTGAAAGTTGCCTAGAGGGGGGGTGAATAGGCAAGTTAAAACTTTTTCAACAAAAACTAGAAGCAAACTGGGTAAAACTGAATTGATCTCGAAATTCACCCAGTTAACTTTGGAAATGTTCTAGTTGATCCACAGGGTTCAAAATAGTAGATCTGAAAAGGGCACTTCTCAAAATCAACACACCAAATATATATAAACAAATCTTCCACGCAATGGTGAGAGAACGAAGAACACAAACAAACACAATGAGCAAGAATACAAGAGACACAAGATTTATCCCGAGGTTCGGTCACACCACCAAGGTGCCCTACTTCCTCGTTGAGGCGCCCACAAAGAGCCGGGTCTCTTTCAACCCTAATCCTCCCTTTGCCGACCACAAAGGTCAAGCCCACACACTAATCTTTGCTCAAACGAGTGAGTAATACAAACTTTCTTGTGGTCTTCCACAAGATTTGGAGACTCACAAGAGACACCTAGTCGTCTAGGAGCTAGAAGCTCCAAGAGTAATGAATCCACAAAGAACTCGATGTAGTACCAAAGCTCGAATGAAGAAGAGTAAGAGAGATTTGGAGATGAAACTCAAAAACCGCAGCTCTCAAACTCACTCAAAGATTTCTCTCCAAAGATTTGAAATGGGAGAGGCAAGAGGTGTGTGAGAGAGAGTGAGAGGTGTTTCTCAGGTTGGGAATGAAGTTTTGTGCGTGCTCTACTGTGGGGAAGAGTGTGGGAGGTGTATATAAAGGTGCCCCCAAAAGCTGGTGGCCGTTGGGGAAAGTTGGCCAAAAACCGGTTGAACCGGTTTGTAAACCGGTTGAACTGGTTTCCACCAGGAAGATCTCGGTTCACTAACCTACTCAGCCGGAGACTCGACCGGAACCAAAAGCGGTTGAGCCGGGAAAAATTCCGGTTGAACCGGTTTTCCCAAAAGATCTGCAACGACTTTTTCTGACAGCTCTGACTGTCAGACAGGTCAGAGCAGGGGAGGCAGAGGAGCAGTCCCAAAACCGGTTGAACCGGTTTCAGGACCGGTTGAACCGGTTTTCAGGGCTGAAACCAAATTTTGAGAATTTTGAAGAGAACAAAAGTGGAGTTTTAGTGGGAAGTAAAATTTGTTTTTCTCAAGGGCATTCAAGATATGGAAAACGTTCTCGAAGATGTTTTTCAAAGGATTTTGAGCTTTAGTACCAACACCAACCTTCTTTATGGATCCCCCTTGATAGTACAACGATTCCTATACTCAAGTTAAAAAATATATATTTAAGTAAACTCCTTGAGTCATTGGTGTCTCATGTGTGATTTTTCCATGGCGTTGCTTCATAAGGATCACAAACATCTTTGTCTCACCTTTTGAAGCAAACACAAATCGAGCCTGTGACTTGTGCCATTTCACCATATATGAGTTCAAATCGTGGCTTCAAGTCACCTTACTAATGCATCAACATGTTGTAACTCTTTATAGCTGATTAGTTCATCGACTTAGTGCAAGTACTCTCTTCTTCACCTTAGCCATGGTACCTCGGTCTACAAGCCGTCGCTTGGCCTTCACCTTTGCTTAGTTCCTCGAAGCCCTTTCCTTGCTATCTTCACCCTATCAAGCCATTCTTGAGTCACATCCTATTGAGCATCCATTGAGAGAATCATTTCTTCAATATTGTGAACCTTGCTTGAATGTCATCTAGATATAACTGCTAAGATCAATCAAGCTTTAGTTTGATTCTCATATATTCATATATGGACTAATAGTAATATGGTCAAGCCAATTCACGATTCCTCATATCTTATTCACTTTGGCTTGACCAATCCTCTTAATCACTTCAACCTCTATTATGATCATATTTATGCATAGTGATTTCTCAGGACTTGTCCATATATACAAACCAATATAGAGACCATATTATATCCATTTGCATTGTCTCACTGGTTATTTGACCTTGTGTTGAACCTTGTTCACTGATCATTATACACTATTCAAGTATGTTCATCATACTGAATTTCCTGTTCAACACTTAGCAAACTCGTTAGACCTTTAAATGTGTTGTTATCCAAGTCACCAAAACTCACAAAAGGGATGAATGCACTTTCACATGAATAGCAATGGGCCCTTGATCCAAAGGTATCTTCATGCATAGATATGCTGGATGAAGAATTGCTTCGAATGCATTGAGTGTTCCACGACCAATAATTGCATTGTAGGGGTATTCCATGTCAACAATATCAAACACAACCTGTTCAGTTCTTGTATTATGGACAAATCCGAAGGTCACTGGCATTGTGATCTTGCCAAGTGCTATGATCTGCCTTCCTCCGAAACCACAGAGAGGGTGTGTAGCATCATGGATCTTATCCTCTAGTTCTTGCATCTGTCTGAAGGCCTTAGCAAATATGATATCCGCTGCACTGCCTGTATCAACCAGAACATTGTCGACTAGAAATCCCTTGATGACACAAGATATGACCATAGCATCATTGTGAGGGTAATCCTTGAGCTGAAGGTCCTCTTGGGAGAAGGTAATTGGAATGTGAGACCATTTTGACTTGATGAAGGGTCCCTGCACCCCAACATGCTATACCCTTCTCTGGGCCTCCTTCTTCTGCTTCTTGTTGGCTAGCTCTGAGCATAAATCGCCTGTTATCAGGAGCACCAGCTTCGTAACCGAAATAGCTTCGTCTTGGTTGTTGAACGAAGCCATCAACTCAAAAAGTGGAAGTGAGTTCACCGGAGGTGGGCGCCAATGTTGGGGACTTGTTCTCAAATGCTATGAGTTAAGACCAAGGCAACACAAACAATGTTAAATGTTATTGCCCTTCGTCCTTCGAAACATTATTTCCCTTAGGATATAATGATCTTCGTGTGGCGGAACCGCCCGAATTATTCCAGCTTAAGTGCCCAAGTCACACCTGCAAGGGCAACAACACACTTAAACCAGAATAACCCGTCAGTCCCTCGGATCTAGTCCGATAAAGCCACTTACCAGGATCGAATACCACTAGCTCACATGAAGGTGAGGCACAGAGAAATACAATAAAACATAATACCACAAATTTATTAAGTATCAATAGTGATTACATTATCAGAGTTTCAGAAATAATAATCATAAATTTTAATGCAGTGGAAATAACTAACGGAGAAAACCAAGTAACATGGCGAAGCCTGGCCACGCTACTCCTCCTGGTCCTCTCCTACGGAAGCAGTAACTCACTCGACCGTCTGTCCCGGTGGCAGAGATGAAGGCCAAGTCACACCATCAACCAAATCAAGGAGGTACCTGCAAAAATTATGCCACAAGCAAGGCTGAGTATACTAATACTCAGCTAGACTTACCCGGTGTGAGGAGTCTACTCCTCTACCTCTAGACATGTAGCTGTTTGGCTGAGGGGTTTGGTTTGCCAAAAGCACTAGCTGAGTCTAAAATCAAGTTTTAGCTTTTCAAGTTTTAGTATGATCCTTTTTAAACTAGATGAGTACCTAGCTACTCATACATGATATCAAACATTTTTAAGCAATCAACCTTTTTGTCAGTCAACTCATTTCCACTTATTACTCAATGTAGCAGCATGGATCAAGAAGTCTCATTAGCTGCGAGAAGCAGACGATTCGAATCGAGTTTTTAAACCTTGCAAGGTAAACCTAAACACACGACATGGCGAGGCACTCCGTCCCCACACACATCAACCGTCCCCATTGATTCCCTGGCAACAGAAAGGGGCTCACCCCCTTGGCGTATAATGCCTCACTGACCCCGACTGCCGTCGGGCAGTGACCGCACTTGTACCGACCATAACCAGAATGGGAGACCACGTCTCAGGTTGCGTGAGGAGGGCAATCTGCGGGCAGGTTCACTCAGGTACTAGGCTTACCGATTTACCATATTTCTCGGCATGTGCTTAGTACGTTCAAACGCTTGACACACGGTACCACACCTTAATCCTTATTCCAATTTCCGTCTCGTAGAAAACGCATCCCCATAGACCGTTGTCCACAGACCACCATCATTATGATATCAAAATGGATACAACCAATTCTTGACCTCGCGCGAGTGCTAGAAAAATCACTCGACTTCTACCGAGATACCTAATTAGTAAAGCAGCTACTCGACCTAGCATACTAGTATCCATCTCAAAAGGAATCCTGAGTTCATGCAACTAGGGTTTCAGACAACTCCTACACTTAAGTGCACAGTACAAGCCTACAAACATTAAGTGCAGTAAAATAGCATATATAACGGTTATGCATAAAACCGGGGCTTGCCTTTAGTTTAACACATAGATAGTGTTTGCTGGGGAAGGTACTCGCTTGGCGAGCATCCACTGGTTAAGTCCATTCTTCAGGTCGTCCACCAACGGCATCTTGTGGTTGGCACCACACCACTTGCATGAGTGTCATCTCTCGGTCCTAAATGAGATGCAAGATGCATATGTATGAATATAATGAAAGTAACACAATATATACAAAGACACAGTGGCAAACTAAACATTAAATTGGAAGACACCGTAAACAACCATACGCTAGCATTAGTTATCTACACGTTATCGGCGTCCAACATTAACACCTTTAAAAAGACAACAACATTTTATTTATTTACGCAACACAACTACGACATCACAAGTACGCGTATTTTGTTTGTTTGGATACGGCTTTTCATTAGTTCTCCTATTGATCGCACACAAGCATCACCGACAACACAAATTCAATAGAGGACATAAGCGTCAATATCTATGGAACTCCTATATCGCAATCACTAGAGAAAGGAACATATAAAACAAGACACACATGTCATCTCTAGCTTAACCATGGCAAGTCTATATTACTTAAGAGCAAACCAAACATTTTTAGCGACAAGGGTGAACTAAACAATCAAAAACGCACTAGCAGAATTTTTGGACAGCAATACAGCAGTCACTTGTTTCAGTCATAACTCACAAGATATTCAATCAAAAATAGTAAACTAGGACTTTCTAGAAAGCTTGAAAAGTGCTTTATAACTTTGGTATTATCATCACAGCATGATTAAACACTTAGCAAGGTCAAAAGGTGTTAACACAACAGCGCTGTCCAGATTTGGACAGATTCAGACTTGTGACTTTAAAATTTCATAACTGAAGATTCAGACATCCAAACAAATTGATCCTAGACTTTCTGGAAAGCTAATTAAATGTTCTAGAAATTATTTATAAACATCTCAAGGTGGTTCAATATGCAATTTAGGATAAAAGACATTAGAAGGCTTTGCTGTCCAGAATTGGACAGATTCAGTCTTTAGACTTTAAACATCCATAACTTAATCTTCAGACCACTAAAAAGTGTGATCTAAGACTTTTTGGAAAGCTTGGTAAAAGCACTACATAACTTTTATAATCACCAAGAAGTGATTCCAGGTTTAATCAAACCAAACATTACAGTTTTCAAAATCTGTTCTGACAGTGGACAGAACACAGCAATCAGTTTGTAAAATTCATAACTCTTAAAATATCAGGCCTGTGGTTATGAAATTTTAACACAAACAAGATCAGAAAAGCATCTACAACTTTCTTATAATGACCATGAATAGATTGCAACATTAAATTGAGCAAACAATGCAGTTTCTGAAATCTGTACAGAATTTGGACAGATTCAGTTACTGAATTTGTAAAAAGCATAACTCCTAAACTGTCAGACCTATGGCTGTCAAATTTTAACACAAGTAAGATAATAGAGTTATCTACAACTTTCTTGTGGCCACCAATAACTTATTTCAACATTAACTTAAGCAACCATTGCAATTTCTGAAATCTGTTCAGAAATTCGATAGATTCAGGTGCTGGGCTTGTGAAAAGCACAACTCCTAAACGATCAGGTTTTTGGCTGTCAAATTTTAGTACAAGCAAGACAATCATGTTATCTACAACTCTTCTATATGACTTTTCTACAGAAAATATGATTTGGTTTATCAAACAAACAGCACAACAAAAACAGCGCGTGCAGTCCAAAACAGTAATTAATAACTTTCAGCTTCTATATAATTCAAGAATTGCCATGTTTTAGAGACTTCAATCATTCTAACACTTTAACATTCGTTAGAGTTAAAATAATAAAATGAGGACTAACAAGTAGACTTACTATTTCTTATCCGTGTCATTTTGAACACTAGAAGTACCATATTTAATTAACAACGCATTCTCCCCGATAATCGATATCGAAGTGTTGTTCACACAATAATTTGCATTTTAGCTTAGACCTCACATGAGCACTAATACTTTTCATCCGCGACCATAACCATACGTATTTAGACTACAACAAGCAAATCATCGTGACCACGAGCTTAACTAAAGTCATCTAACAAGTTGGTTAACCAGTATAAAACTTAGCAAGTATTTTAGACTTCGCAACTCAAAAACAGAGGTGGGAGCAGGTTAATTAGTTTTTCTTAACCATTTTCTCAACTTAAACTGGACAACACACAAGTCACTTAAAACACCATATTTTAGGAGACCTCACATGTCGAGCATCAATTTATAACCTAAGTGACTCAACCTCTATCACGCTTGACAACTACCACATCACCCGATTTATCTATTTGGAACACCGCCTGCCTAGCGTGCTACTAGTACCCTGCATTTTGACTCCACTTATAAACATAGAGGAAGCGATGACTACTTCGGTATGTCACCACCTCTCTATTTAAGCAAAGACAATTTCCACCTACAACGACCGAACATCCCCATCGAGCACACCTTGTATTTTTCCGTCTCGCATACAACCATGTGGCGGCGTGCACTCGAGACATTTCCGTTTAATTGAGACAGACATTTTTAATTCTCTTCACCACACCAGACAAACACAACTCGACTGCCCCCAATTTTTCCTACGCAACCATGCCACCTTTTTGCCATACATTCTTCTCTCATGAAAACTCCACTCCACACATATCATGTCCACGCACATAATTACCAGCGCATCCTATACATCGATCTCCTCCTTAAAATTAAATCGAGAGACATGCACACATGTACATACACAATACCGACCAATTTTTACAAGTAGAACAAACCATAAGGAAAATAACCTGAGCAAAATGGGAGTAGTCACAGGGGGCTGTCCACATGGCTTGACATTTCGCCGAACGGACAAGGCGCGAAGCGCGGCGTCGACCACTAGCTGCGATAACACACAAAAATTTGTTGGCGGCAGTTCATGGAACATCACCCATGTTGGAAAATAAACAACAAGGACAGCGGGGGTTTTTTCTCACCACGGGTTTCGACTGCGTCGCGGATGGGGCTGCACAGCGAGCACGAGAGCGACGACACGCGACGAGGGGAGTGGAGATCAAACGGGAGGGCTGCTGCAGCGCGCGGCTTGCTGCGCATTTTGCCGAACAGCCGGCGGACACAACGGAGAACAGCGAGGAAGGGGGCTCGCTGTTTGGGGAGGGGAGTCGAGCAGAGGCGCTGCGCGGGGCGTCGGCCATGGAGAGGCTCACCATTGGAGCTGAGGGGAGGGGGCTTCCTGCTAGTTTTCCATGGAAGAAAATGGGGTGCACTGAATAGAGAGAGTTGGGCGCCATGGCTGCTATACTCGGCCATGGGAGGGAGATGGCAGGGAGGTGCTCCACGGCTACGCGAGCTCGGACTAGAGAAGTGCCGTGCGCGCAAGGAGCAGAGGGGCCCACGACCAAAGGTGAAAGGGGCGCTGTGCAGGACACCGGCTGCACCCAGGGAGTTTCTGCGGCAAGGGACAGAGGAATGGATGCCATGGACTTGAAGCTCAGCTGGAATTTCTGGGCGCCATCCATGTGGTGAGCTGATGCTGGGCGCTTGCTCTTCCCTGCACGATGGCGAGGCCAAGCTGGGAGAGGGAAGCCGCTGCTCCATGCCATTGGGGAAGAAGGGCGCCGCTGCTCGCCTGCAAGGGGATGCCGAGCGCAAGGAGCAGAGGCCGGTGCCATGGCTGCCAGCGGCCAAGAGCAGCGGGGAAAAAATGCAGCAGGGAGGGAGCGTGCAGAGCTACTGTGCGAGGAAGCAGACAGGGACAAAGAAGTGGCGGCTAGGGAGAAGTGAGGGGTGGGAGTGGAAAATTGCCATGTGCAAGGGAAGGAGTCCGTATTTATAGAGAAACCCTAGGCTTAGGGTTCCTTAGTGGGCCAAATGGGCTGAGTTGGGCTGGCCCAAAACACTCAAACGGGTTGTGCTAATTTATTTCTCGGAATAAAAATGCTCCCGCGGAAGTCGTCTGTGTAAAAACAGAGCAAGCTGGTGCTCGGTCGGAGAGAACGACGGATTATCTGTACTGAGAATTTGATTTGTTTAGCGTCGCTTGGAAAAAATATAATTTCTCGCACCCAATTAGGAACAAAATGAATAGAGACCGATTGGTTTCGGATTCGTGATCGAGATCAATCGGGTCGGGTTAATAAAATCATTGCCGGTGTTGATTTTCGAATTTTGGGTCAAACACAGAGGTATTAAGCCGAGTCGGATAGGAATTTATTTGAGGACAACCCATTGGAGATTCCGCTTTGAGATTTTGTCGCGAACTATTTTAGAGACAAGTGCTTCTCTCAAACTTTTTATCGACTTTGGATTTTTAGTCGGAGAATGGCGAATCGTGGCATTTTAAAATCGCTGTCGATACGGGGTTTTGAGTTCGGTTCGAACATGAGATATTTGGCCGAGTCGGATAAAATTGATTAGAGGACGACATATTGAGTATTCTGTTTGAGAGTACAGACTCGGATTAAAATAGTCGGACATCAACCGGGGTTCGAGGAATTTGACTCGGGCTCAGATCAAATATCATCCATCGAGAGTTTGATTAAACGAGCTTCAGATAAGATTTATAATTCAAGATGGATTATCGGGTTTGTATTCGTGCCGAGAAATAAAAGTTTTAACAGGCTCCAAATTCGGCTTTCTGTGAGATTGAATAATTCCGAATTCGGTGAAATGTGAATGAATAATCTGGATAGTCAGAGACATACGCGAGCGAGAAATAGAAATTTTCACTGAGCATCCGAGATTATGATAAATCTCCCGACGTAACATGAAATAGACACCTGGGGTGTCACAGCCTTCCCCCCTTAAAAGAATCTCGTCCCGAGATTCGAATGAGGATCTTCAAGGATGGAGAAGCATGTAACTCCCAGGCTGGAGATAAATGCAAATTCATGAGAGGGTATCTGACAAGATACTGAAGACATATTTGGTTAGAATATCGTGACATATCGAGACAAAATGCAGCGATCATTCTGAGAGAGGGTCCACAAAAGCTAGCACATCGGTGTAGTCTTATAATGGATCACAACTATTAACCGTGATACCAGCGCGTGCAGGGCAGCTCAACCATGTGTGCACCATAGTAGGCTCTCGGTTTCATCGTGGCACCATCAGTCGTTAGTCACGACACCATTACCAAACGTAACCAATGAAAAATTCACGTGGCATAAATAGATGGAGCCCATGAGAGTATGGCTCAGAAAATAAGAATGAGTCTGGAGTTGAAGCAAAGATTATTGGCAAAAGAACATCATATGAGAATTTTCTTCAACTTAGAGAACTATTTTATGATCATCACGGGGATTATCAGCCGAAGATTTGATACGATATTTAATATGAGGAGGAACCAACCATGAGATCGAGATTGATAAGCTTTTAGAGACATGAGAGATCCAAAAACAACAGCAACATCCATTGAACTAAATGGATACACTGTTTAGAGATAAAATTGATAAAACAGCGTCATGATCCTCGAAGAACGAGTATGAGAATGATCAGAAATGAGAGATTTATGAAGATCAACATCCGATGTTTGGGAACGGGTTATAGGAGATAACCAGAAAATAGGGCAGAATCATTAAAGGGTCCGAAGATTTGGATGATAAGGCCACAACATGATTCACAAGGAAAATGATTACCATATTCAGGCGAAGAAGAGAGGTAGGCAAACAGGACCAGCTAGGATGATCAACATAAATGCTATGAAGTTTTAGGGGCAAGGATTTATGGAAAGAAACATGGCCTTACTAATGGGATATATAGGGTTTGTGCAACTAGACACCAAACAACATTTTTTTGACACAACAAGTGCACAAGGAGACTTGGGTTGGTCTAGCGGTCAAGCTATGGGCATCTATAGGTTGTGCAGGTGCATTATCAATAGTGCAACACACAAGGGCTAGAAAACACCAACACAAGCATGTGATTTGATTTTTTAAGGGTTTCACTTGCTAACCACTAGGTTGTTTAAAGTGGGGGTGTCTTTTTATGAGGAAACAAACAACATTTTTTTTTGCAAAAAGGGTTGAACAATTTCAATACCACCTAGATAGCAAGGCAAGAGAAACACATAACACAACCTAACAAGACTTACCAATCTGACACGAGGTAAGGCATTACTAACATAGGAGTACATCACCTTATTCACAAGTTCTTATTATTGGAATAAAGGTGAGAGAAGCATGTTGATGCACAAAAGACAATTATAATGCGACAATCATGATGCATGCTCATTCTAGTCGACTTCTCAGACCTAACTACTTTTTGGGTGCTTCTACAGCATCCTTATTAATAGTAGTAGTAATAGCCTTTATGGCCTATATAAATAGCCACCTAGCTACCCATCTATTTTCCTAAGGCTTCACGTCCTAGGTCTAACTTATCGTCCTGACGATCTATCCAACATTGGTTTCTAGCAAGTTTTACTTTTAGAAAAGGTTGGTAATCATGACTTATTGACTTCTCTGTGATGGTATTCGCTCCGATGCCAGCTGTGGTGGAACCGCCCGAATTATTCCAGCTTAAGTGCCCAAGTCACACCCGCGAGGGCAGCAACACACTTAAACCAGAATAACCCGTCAGTCCCTCGGATCTAGTCCGATAAAGCCACTTACCAGGATCGAATACCACTAGCTCACACGAAGGTGAGGCACAGAGAAATACAATAAAACATAATACCACAAATTTATTAAGTATCAATAGTGATTACATTATCAGAGTTTCAGAAATAATAATCATAAATTTTAATGCAGCGGAAATAACTAACGGAGAAAACCAAGTAACATGGCGAAGCCTGGCCACGCTACTCCTCCTGGTCCTCTCCTGCGGAAGCAGTAACTCACTCGATCGTCTGTCCCGGTGGCAGAGATGAAGGCCAAGTCACACCATCAACCAAACCAAGGAGGTACCTGCAAAAATTATGCCACAAGCAAGGCTGAGTATACTAATACTCAGCTAGACTTACCCGGTGTGAGGAGTCTACTCCTCTACCTCTAGACATGCAGCTGTTTGGCTGAGGGGTTTGGTTTGCCAAAAGCACTAGATGAGTCTAAAATCAAGTTTTAGCTTTTCAAGTTTTAGTATGATCCTTTTTAAACTAGATGAGTACCTAGCTACTCATACATGATATCAAACATTTTTAAGCAATCAACCTTTTTGTCAGTCAACTCATTTCCACTTATTACTCAATGTAGCAGCATGGATCAAGCAGTCTCATTAGCTGCGAGAAGCAGACGATTCGAATCGAGTTTTTAAACCTTGCAAGGTACACCTAAACACACGACGTGGCGAGGCACTCCATCCCCACACACATCAACCATCCCCATTGATTCCCTGGCAACAGAAAGGGGCTCACCGCCTTGGCGTACAATGCCTCACTGACCCCGACTGCCGTCGTGCAGTGACCGCACTTGTACCCACCATAACCAGAATGGGAGACCACGTCTCAGGTCGCGTGAGGAGGGCAATCTGCGGGCAGGTTTACTCATGTACTAGGCTTACCGATTTACCATATTTCTCGGCATGTGCTTAGTACGTTGAAACGCTTGACACACGGTACCACACCTTAATCCTTATTCCAATTTCCGTCTCGTATAAAACGCATCCCCATAGACCGTTGTCCATAGACCACCATCATTATGATATCAAAATGGATACAACCAATTCCTGACCTCGAGCGAGTGCTAGAAAAATCACTCGACTTCTATCGAGATACCTAATTAGTAAAGCAGCTACTCGACCTAGCATACTAGTATCCATCTCAAAAGGAATCCTGAGTTCATGCAACTAGGGTTTCAGACAACTCCTACACTTAAGTGCACAGTACAAGCCTACAAACATTAAGTGCAGTAAAATAGCATATATAACGGTTATGCATAAAACCGGGGCTTGCCTTTAGTTTAACACATAGATAGTGTTTGCTGGGGGAGGTACTCGCTTGGCGAGCATCCACTGGTTAAGTCCATTGTTCAGGTCGTCCACCAACGACATCTTGTGGTTGGCACCACACCACTTGCATGAGTGTCATCTCTCGGTCCTAAATGAGATGCAAGATGTATATGTATGAATATAATGAAAGTAACACAATATATACAAAGACACAGTGGCAAACTAAACATTAAATTGGAAGACATCGTAAACAACCATACGCTAGCATTAGTTATCTACACGTTATCGACGTCCAACATTAACACCTTTAAAAAGACAACAACATTTTATTTATTTACGCAACACAACTACGACATCACAAGTACGCGTATTTTGTTTGTTTGGATACGGCTTTTCATTAGTTCTCCTATTGATCGCACACAAGCATCACCGACAACACAAATTCAATAGAGGACATAAGCGTCAATATCTATGGAACTCCTATATCGCAATCACTAGAGAAAGGAACATATAAAACAAGACACACATGTCATCTCTAGCTTAACCATGGCAAGTCTATATTACTTAAGAGCAAACCAAACATTTTTAGCGACAAGGGTGAACTAAACAATCAAAAACGCACTAGCACAATTTTTGGACAGCAATACAGCAGTCACTTGTTTCAGTCATAACTCACAAGATATTCAACCAAAAATAGTAAACTAGGACTTTCTAGAAAGCTTGAAAAGTGCTTTATAACTTTGGTATTATCATCACAGCATGATTAAACACTTAGCAAGGTCAAAAGGTGTTAACACAACAGCGCTGTCCAGATTTGGACAGATTCAGACTTGTGACTTTAAAATTTCATAACTGAAGATTCAGACATCCAAACAAATTGATCCTAGACTTTCTGGAAAGCTAATTAAATGTTCTAGAAATTATTTATAAACATCTCAAGGTGGTTCAATATGCAATTTAGGATAAAAGACATTAGAAGGCTTTGCTGTCCAGAATTGGACAGATTCAGTCTTTAGACTTTAAACATCCATAACTTAAACTTCAGACCACTAAAAAGTGTGATCTAAGACTTTTTGGAAAGCTTGGTAAAAGCACTACATAACCTTTATAATCACCAAGAAGTGATTCCAGGTTTAATCAAACCAAACATTACAGTTTTCAAAATCTGTTCTGACAGTGGACAGAACACAGCAATCAGTTTGTAAAATTCATAACTCTTAAACTATCAGGCCTGTGGTTATGAAATTTTAACACAAACAAGATCAGAAAAGCATCTACAACTTTCTTATAATGACCATGAATAGATTGCAACATTAAATTGAGCAAACAATGCAGTTTCTGAAATCTGTACAGAATTTGGACAGATTCAGTTACTGAATTTGTAAAAAGCATAACTCCTAAACTGTCAGACCTATGGCTGTCAAATTTTAACACAAGTAAGATAATAGAGTTATCTACAACTTTCTTGTGGCCACCAATAACTTATTTCAACATTAACTTAAGCAACCATTGCAATTTCTGAAATCTGTTCAGAAATTCGATAGATTCAGGTGCTGGGCTTGTGAAAAGCACAACTCCTAAACGATCAGGTTTTTGGCTGTCAAATTTTAGTACAAGCAAGACAATCATGTTATCTACAACTCTTCTATATGACTTTTCTACAGAAAATATGATTTGGTTTATCAAACAAACAGCACAACAAAAACAGCGCGTGCAGTCCAAAACAGTAATTAATAACTTTCAGCTTCTATATAATTCAAGAATTGCCATGTTTTAGAGACTTCAATCATTCTAACACTTTAACATTCGTTAGAGTTAAAATAATAAAATGAGGACTAACAAGTAGACTTACTATTTCTTATCCGTGTCATTTTGAACACTAGAAGTACCATATTTAATTAACAACGCATTCTCCCCGATAATCGATATCGAAGTGTTGTTCACACAATAATTTGCATTTTAACTTAGACCTCACATGAGCACTAATACTTTTCATCCGCGACCATAACTATACGTATTTAGGCTACAACAAGCAAATCATCGTGACCACGAGCTTAACTAAAGTCATCTAACAAGTTGGTTAACCAGTATAAAACTTAGCAAGTATTTTAGGCTTCGCAACTCAAAAACAGAGGTGGGAGCAGGTTAATTAGTTTTTCTTAACCATTTTCTCAACTTAAACTGGACAACACACAAGTCACTTAAAACACCATATTTTAGGAGACCTCACATGTCGAGCATCAATTTATAACCTAAGTGACTCAACCTCTATCACGTTTGACAACTACCACATCACCCGATTTATCTATTTGGAACACCGCCTGCCTAGCGTGCTACTAGTACCCTGCATTTTGACTCGACTTATAAACATAGAGGAAGCGATGACTACTTCGGTATGTCACCACCTCTCTATTTAAGCAAAGACAATTTCCACCTACAACGACCGAACATCCCCATCGAGCACACCTTGTATTTTTCCGTCTCGCATACAACCATGTGGCGGCGTGCACTCGAGACATTTCCGTTTAATTGAGACAGACATTTTTAATTCTCTTCACCACACCAGACAAGCACAACTCGATTGCCCCCAATTTTTCCTACGCAACCATGCCACCTTTTTGCCATACATTCTTCTCTCATGAAAACTTCGCTCCACACATATCATGTCCACGCACATAATTACCAGCGCATCCTATACATCGATCTCCTCCTTAAAATTAAATCGAGAGACATGCACACATGTACATACACGATACCAACCAATTTTTACAAGTAGAACAAACCATAAGGAAAATAACCTGAGCAAAATGGGACTAGTCACAGGGGGCTGTCCACATGGCTCGACATTTCACCGAACGGACAAGGCGCGAAGCGCGGCGTCGACCACTAGCTGCGATAACACACAAAATTTTGTTGGCGGCAGTTCATGGAACATCACCCATGTTGGAAAATAAACAGCAAGGACAGCGGGGGTTTTTTCTCACCACGGGTTTCGACTGCGTCGCGGATGGGGCTGCGTAGCGAGCACGAGAGCGACGACACGCGACGAGGGGAGTGGAGATCGAACGGGAGGGCTACTGCAGCGCGCGGCTTGCTGCGCATTTTGCCGAACAGCCGGCGGACACAACGGAGAACAGCGAGGAAGGGGGCTCGCTGTTTGGGGAGGGGAGTCGAGCAGAGGCGCTGCGCGGGGCGTCGGCCATGGAGAGGCTCACCATTGGAGCTGAGGGGAGGGGGCTTCCTGCTAGTTTTCCATGGAAGAAAATGGGGTGCACTGAATAGAGAGAGTTGGGCGCCATGGCTGCTATACTCGGCCATGGGAGGGAGATGGCAGGGAGGTGCTCCACGGCTGCGCGAGCTCGGACTAGAGAAGTGCCGTGCGCACAAGGAGCAGAGGGGCCCACGACCAAAGGTGAAAGGGGCGCTGTGCAGGACACCGGCTGGACCCAGGGAGTTTCTACGGCAACGGACAGAGGAATGGGTGCCATGGACAGGAAGCTCGGCTGGAATTTCTGGGCGCCATCCATGGGGTGAGATGCTGCTGGGCGCTTGCTCTTCCCTGCGCGATGGCGAGGCCGAGCTGGGAGAGGGAAGCCGCTGCTCCATGCCATTGGGGAAGAAGGGCGTCGCTGCTCGCCTGCAAGGGGATGCCGAGCGCAAGCAGCAGAGGCCGGCGCCATGGCTGCCAGCGGCCAAGAGCAGCGGGGAAAAAATGCAGCAGGGAGGGAGCGTGCAGAGCTACTGTGCGAGGAAGAAGACAGGGACAAAGAAGTGGCGGCTAGGGAGAAGTGAGGGGTGGGAGTGAAAAATTGCCATGTGCAAGGGAAGGAGTCCGTATTTATAGAGAAACCCTAGGGTTAGGGTTCCTTAGTGGGCCAAATAGGCTGAGTTGGGCTGGCCCAAAACACTCAAACGGGTTGTGCCATTTTATTTCTCGGAATAAAAATGCTCTCGCGGAAGTCGTCTGTGTAAAAATAGAGCAAGCTGGTGCTCGGTCGGACAGAACGACGGATTATCTGTACTGAGAATTTGATTTGTTTAGCGTCGCTCGGAAAAAAAATATAATTTCCCGCACCCAATTAGGAACAAAATGAATAGAGACCGATTGGTTTCGGATTCGTGATCGAGATCAATCGGGTCGGGTTAATAAAATGTAATACTCAAAGTTGTATACCAAGAGTAATAGAGAGAGCTCCTCATTTTGTGTGTCTTATTTGCATCATAAAAAGAGCACCTATGTAATTGAGAGTGACTAAATAAAACAATTACTCTAAAATAAAGAAAAAGTGCATTTGTTGGAGTTTTATATGTTTGTGCATTAAATAAAACCATGAGGATAAAAATAATAAGGTAATAATTATTTGAAGCTTGATTAAACCCTAAATTTGAAATTAGGGTTTTGAAAATAAGGAAAAGAGAAGAGATATGAAAATATAAATAAAATGTATAAATAAATATCTTCAGGCTTAGTATTTTTAATTGCAAAAATAGAGTTTATAAATGAAGATCCACAAAAGTTTGAATTAATTCAAATTGGGTTTGAAAATGAAGAAAATAGAAAGGAAAAAAATAAAAAAGAAAAAGAATAAAAGCCTCATGGGCCGTGGAGCATCGATCTGGCCCATCTAGTCTTTCCCCAGCGCAGCCCAGCTTGCCCACTCCACTCGCCGGCGCCGACACGTGGGCCAGCCTAGTCAGTGGCGCAACGATCCCTCCCTCTCGCGTCCTCGCTGCGCGTGGGCCCCGGGCGTCAGGTCCATCTCCCACGAGCTCCAACAGAACGCCGCGGGTCCGTCTTCCTCGGCTGGCACGAATCTCGGACCGCGCTAACAACCTTCCACGGGATGCCGCTGGGTCGGTAGCCGAGTATCTCGCGCGTGCCATGCACTGGTGAGCGGGTTCCGCATGTTGGCGCATCCTTCCCCTTCGCGGTGGCGAGCGTAAATGTCGCCGCCATGGCCGGGACGCGGAAGATCTCTTCCACTCTCCGAACCGAGACCCCGGGGGGATAAAGGGACGCCCCGTGACTCGTTCCTTTCCCTACTACCTTCTCGCACAAGCCTAGCTTTCCCCTGAGCCAATCGACGCCGCCATTGCTACGCTCGCGGAAGGGATTGTGGCCGCCGCCGTGGACCCGGCCCGGTACCGCCGGTGGGTGGCCAGGGTGGTGTCGGGAGTGTTCATCGGTGCGTGGGGATCGTCTGCGTGGAATATTGCGCTCGGTGACCCGTCCAATCGACCAGAATCGCTCGCCGTCGTCGGTAATCCGCCGTGCTCCGTGGGCAGAGGTCTGTGCCACGCGATTCACAGTAAGTCCTCCCCATTTCATTTCGCCTTACTCACAGCATCGTATTGATCACCACGGGTAGGGGGATTAGCGCCCGATGCGTCACATTGAGATTCGCCGGTGAGGGCTCCGCCGTGAGTTTTGGTGCACCGCCGCGCCTGTGTGCGTGATGGAGAAGACAAGCGTGCGCCGTTGGATGGATGATGGACGGTGTAGATTAGGTTAACAATTACCCCTTCGTCCAATAGATCCGCGACCATAGATCTGCGATCCGACGGTTGCGAGCGTGTCTGGCTATTTTAAATCCGGACCGTAGACGGTGATCCAACGGCTGCGATCTTGTACCCGTTCGGTCGGCACTCGATCTATTAGGGACCGTTCGAATGTAATCCAACGGCTCTGATCCTACCATACCCCTTCGCCGTGGACATTTTGCTAAAGAGCCCCCTGGTAAACAGAAAATCAACACGCCGTCCTGGTGCACTGTGCTCTGAGTCACAGGGATTTTTGTAGCTAGGCCCCTGCGGTTCTCAGATTTTGACGCCTAATCCAGAGCCTATTTAAATTGAATAATTGAATTAGAAAATGAATATTTAATATGAAAATAAGTGCTAGAACTTGTTTAATTCATAGAAAATTCATGTTAACTCCAAATTGACCCATTCCAATTTCTAAAATTTTGTAATATTATTCTCTATCATTTAGAATCACTGTTTTGACATGAACTCTGTTAGAAAATTAATTTATCATCTAAACCTATGTTAATCACATTAAACCTTAGGAAATTCATAACTTGAATACTATAACTCCAAATTTAGTGATTCCAGTTCCTATGGTTTCATTTTAATGTGTAGGTTTTTACTGTGTATTTTATTTACATGTTTGGTGCAATGTTAATTTTTGCTATACTATGTATGTATTGTGTTGATGCGAGTAGACGAGCAAGCCACTGTGGAAACTGAGGTTCAACAAGTAGAAGTAGATGAGCAGGAGCTCATTACAGGCAAGTTGTGCCCTTGATCACTTACTTTTCCCAGCCATATTCTTATTAATTTTAATGATCTGCATAGGTTAATTTTGATGGGAGCCTTTATGTTACCCCAGTTTTGATTACCTCTATACCTTGTTCACCCCTGAAATATTTTTGGGTAGTACTTGCTATTGCTTTATGTGGATTGGGTATGGAGATACACTATTCATGATTATTCTGTTATTATCTTGTTATTATTGCTGTTCATGTTAAGATCATTAAATTAATGGGAACATGGAGCGACCACCCGGGAAAACAGTGCTACCACAAGGGTTTAATGGGACGCCCTTGGCTGACTAATTAGGAAAGCTAGTGGAAGACTACCTTACCCGAAAGGGGCAAGGGCAGTAGGGGAGTGGTCAGTGTAGGGAGGTCCCTGGTTGATTTTGCTGCGATGGCGGTCAGCCAGGAACCCTGCATTGGAACTTCCTATAAACTGTAGCGGGTTTTCGGAAGCTAGTGGAACTTTGTAAAGGCCTCGTAGTGGATCCCTAGCCATTCACCTCGGTAGTGTCTAAGGGCCTTGCAAACCCTGGCGACATGGGATACACGACTTGTGGGTAAAGATGCGCAACCTCTGCAGAGTGTAAAACTAGTATACTAGCCGTGCTCACGGTCATGAGCGGCTCGGACCCTCACATGATTAATTATGGAACTTAAGTTTAATTTGACATTTGCATTGCATTTGGGATTATTTTACTATTACTGTTCTTTATTATTATTAAGGTTTGGTATTTACTTACACTTAGTAATTGCTAATAAAATTTTGACCAACTTATAAAAGCAATGCTCAGCCTTAGCCTTTATTTCATTGATCAGCCTTACACTTCATGAACTCCCACCTTTGGTGAGTTTATGCCACATTATTCCCCACGACTTGTTGAGCTATGAATGTATGTGAGCTCACTCTTGCTGTCTCACACCCCCCCCACAGGAGAAGAACAGGTGGTCGAAGAGGAGCCGCCTAACACCGAGGAGTTCGATCTGATCTAGGTGGCGTTTCTCAGTCGACATTGGCGCCGACGATCCTTAGTTCGTTTTATGGTTATACTTTTATTTTGTAGTAAGTCTTCCGCTATGTAATAATTACTCTGATGTTTTATGACATTTATCTCTATACACTCTGTTATTATATATGTTGTCTTCTTGGCGCATGTATGAGATGCACCTGGCTTTGTTCCTTAAAGCCGGGTGTTATAGAAGTGGTATCAGAGGAAATGTTGACTGTAGGACGAAACCTAGATAGAAATGGACAAAACCCTTACCTACTTATCTTATTCTGATTCATTCTACACTTACCTTACTCTGGTTCTTTCTATACTTATCTTGATCCTGTCTCACCTTCTACTGTTCTACTCTGATCATTCTTACCTTTTCTACTCTGAGACAAGATGGATTTCACACCTTGGAATCCCTACCCCTATGACATTTTTAAGAGATAGGAAGCCTAAGACAAAATTAAAACTATTTTCTCTATTAAAAATATTGGTTGATTGTTTTGATGATCAATGCCTGATTTGCTTCTTTGATTGATTGAATTATTATAGATGGACATCTTAGCATGTACCAACATAAGGTATTGAATTAGCTATAGTAGGTGAAATATTAATCTGCTTAGCTAATAAATTCCCCAAAGTAACATGATTTGTAATTACTGCCTTGTCTACTGCTCTTTCTTACCATATGTATCTAACTCAGATGGTCAATACCAGGAGGGGTGGTGGAATTGATTTGCCTCCTAACCGACACACTCGAAGAATTTATAGACAACCTCAGCCACAGCCTGCAGAGATGAATCCTCCTAATCCTCCACCAGGCGGAGTTGACCCACTGGTTGCTGCTCAGATGGCGGTGATGCAGCAAATGGCGGACACTATGGCTGACATGCGTGCTCAGATGCAGCAAGAACGCCAAGAGATGCGTCAGGAAAGAGAAGACATACGCCAGGAGTTGCGCCAGGAGAGAGATGAGATACGCCAAGAAAGGAGGGCGCAACAACAGCAGCTGCAACAGCAACTTCAACAACAACAACAGCAGCAACAAGTACCACTGCCTCCACCACCACCACCGGTTCCACCTCGTGATAAGCACCAGGAATTTATGAGCCATAAGCCACCGACCTTCGCCAGTTCGCCAGATCCACTTGATGCAGATGATTGGCTGAAAGCAATTGAGAAGATGCTCAACATTGCACAATGCACTGACCGGGAGAAGGTTTTATATGCTTCTAGACGTCTGACGGGTCCTGCTGCTGACTGGTGGGATTCTTATACTGCTGCCCATGATGCTGCTGATACTATTACCTGGGCAGAGTTCAGTACGCAGTTCAGGAACTACCATATTCCAGCGGGTATGATAAAGATCAAGAAGAAGGAATTTCTGTCGCTGAAGCAAGGAAGTATGTCAGTCAGCGAGTACAGAGATAAATTTATTCAGCTGTCGAGATATGCTCCAGAGGAAGTTGCTGAGGATGAGAGAAAGCAGGAGCATTTTATTGAAGGACTTAATGGACCGCTGCAGTATGCTCTAGTGGCACACACTTTTCCATCATTTCAGAGGCTACTGGATAAGGCTCTTGCTATTGAACACAAGCATGTTCAACTGGGTGATTTGAAGAGGAAGGCTATCTCACAGGGACAGGGTAGCAGCAGTGTTCGTCCTCGCTACAGTTCACCACAGGGTACACCGACTCGACCCGGAGGACCACGCCCAGTTCAGCAATCACCACTGAGGACTCCACCTCCTCGACAGGCTACTCCCACGGGCACCCCAACGAAGTTTGCAGGACAGAGTCCAGGCACTCAATGTTTCAAGTGTGGGAAGATTGGTCATTATGCAAATGTCTGCCCACAGAGGATTGCTACTACTCCAGCTCAGAACAAGCAACAGACCCCTGGCTAGGGATATTCTATAGCCAGGGTGAATCAAGTCAGCGTTGATGATACTCCTGATGGTGGGGACCTCGTAATTGGTATGTTTTATGTTAATACAATTCCTGCAACCATATTATTTGATTCTGGTGCTACACATTCATTCATGTCTGCTAGATATGCCAACACAAATGAAATACCACTGCTAAATATGAGAAAACCCCTGATAGTAATTACACCTAAAGGGCCTGTTGAGGCGAATCAAATGACATGTAGATTGACATTAACCATTATGGGTAGAGAATTTGGAGCTACTGCTATAATATTAGAGTCAAGCAGTATAGATCTGATCCTTGGTATGTCATGGCTAAGAAAGGCAAAGGCCATTATAGCATGTGGTAGAGGTACCATAGAACTCACTACCACTAAAGGAGAAAGATTTCAAGTTAGTATTGCAGTAACCTCCTCATCCATGCGTGCAATGTTCTTTACGCCTGAGGAGTTTGTTGGTGACAACATCCGGGTGGTTAGAGATTTTCCGGATGTCTTTCCAGAGGAGTTACCAGGGATGCCACCTGATAGAGAAGTTGAGTTTGTTATTGATCTCCTACCTGGAACCGCCCCTATTTCTAAACGGCCATATAGAATGTCCGTAGAAGAGTTGAAGGAACTTAAGAAGCAGTTGACGGAATTACAAGAGGCTGGGTACATTCGTCCGAGTTCCTCACCTTGGGGAGCACCGGTGTTATTTGTGCAGAAGAAGGATGGATCGCAACGGATGTGTGTGGATTATAGATCTCTTAATGATGTCACGGTGAAGAACAAGTATCCGTTGCCCCGTATTGAGGATTTATTTGATCAGATGAGAGGTGCAAGAGTATTTTTGAAGATTGATCTCCGATTGGGATACCATCAGATGAGGATTAGACCATCGGATATTCCCAAGACGGCTTTCTCGACTCGATATGGATTATATGAGTTTACTGTTATGTCGTTTGGATTAACCAATGCACCAGCTTATTTTATGAACTTGATGAATAAGGTGTTTATGGAGTATTTGGACAGATTCGTCGTGGTATTCATCGACGATATTCTTATCTATTCTAAGAATGAAAGTGATCATGAACAACATCTAAGGTTGGTGCTACAAAAGTTACGAGATAATCAACTCTACGCTAAGTTCAGCAAGTGCGAGTTTTGGATGGACAAGGTGCCATTCCTTGGTCATATTATTTCTAATGGAGGAATAGCAGTGGATCCTGCTAAGGTGAAGGAGATTATGGAGTGGAGAGTGCCCACTACTGTTACTGAGATTCGGAGTTTCTTGGGACTCGCAGGATATTATCGAAGATTTATTGAAGGATTTTCTAAGATTGCTAAGCCCATGACATCGCTTTTGGAAAAAGGAAGAGAATTTAAGTGGGATGAGAAGTGCCAAGAAAGCTTTGATCAGTTGAAGGAGAGATTGATGTCACCTCCAGTATTGATTATGCCAGATCTGCAGAAGGGATTTGACATTTATTGTGATGCATGTGGCCAAGGACTTGGATGTGTGCTTATGCAAGATGGTCATGTGATTGCCTATGCATCTCGTCTGTTGAGGAAGCATGAATTGAACTACCCCACCCATGACTTAGAGCTGGCTGCCGTTGTGCATGCACTTAAGATTTGGAGACACTATATTATGGGAACTAAGTGCCAAGTATACACGGATCATAAGAGTTTGAAGTATATATTCACTCAGAAGGATCTCAATCTAAGGCAACGCCGTTGGTTGGAGCTCATTAAGGATTATGACTTGGAGATTCACTATCACCCAGGCAAGGCGAATTTGGTTGCAGATGCCTTGAGTCGGAAGGAGCATGTTCACTCCGCTTTCGTTGTCCAGCTACCTGATGAATTAGCAAAAGACTTTGAGAGGCTCAACCTGGGAATTGTTACACATACGGAAGGAGTGACTATTGAATTGGAACCTACCTTGGAGCAAGAAATTCGTAAAGGTCAGGTTGGTGATGCTAAAATCCAGGAGATCAAGGATCTGATAACAGAGGGTAGAGGCCCAGAGTTCACGGAGGATGAACAAGGCACGATATGGTTCAAGAATCGGATCTGTGTTCCCGATATTGATAGTCTTCGGGAAACCATATTGAAGGAAGCACATGACTCAATTTATTCTATTCATCCTGGAAGTACTAAGATGTATCAGGATTTGAAGCAAAAGTATTGGTGGTATGGACTAAAGAGAGATGTGGCTGCACATGTGGCTATGTGCGATGTGTGTCAAAGAGTTAAGGCTGAACACCAGAGGCCAGCCGGACTACTGCATCCACTGAAGATACCTGAGTGGAAATGGGAAGAGATTGGCATGGACTTCATTGTTGGATTACCCCGCACGTCTGCTGGATATGATTCTATATGGGTGATTGTGGACAGGCTAACCAAGGTAGCCCACTTTATTCCAGTGAAGACCACTTATTCAGGAGCCAAGTTGGCAGAGTTGTACATGGCACGGATTGTATGCCTGCATGGTGTGCCAAAGAAGATTGTGTCAGATCGAGGATCACAGTTTACTTCTCGGTATTGGAAGAAGTTGCACGAGTCATTGGATACGAGATTGAATTTTAGTTCGGCTTACCATCCCCAGACTGATGGGCAGACTGAGAGGACTAACCAAGTACTGGAAGACATGTTAAGAGCTTGTGCTCTTAAGCATGGTGGAAGTTGGGATAAGAGTCTACCGTATGCGGAGTTCTCATATAATAATAGCTATCAGGCCAGCTTGAAGATGTCACCGTTTGAGGCTTTGTATGGCAGAAAGTGCAGGACTCCCTTGTATTGGAATCAAACTGGTGAAAGGTAGTTGTTTGGGCCTGAGATTATACAAGAAGCAGAGGAACAAGTCCAACAGATTAGGGAGAATTTGAGAACTGCACAATCCAGGCAGAAAAGTTATGCTGATACCCGGAGAAGACTACTTGAGTTTAAGGAGGGAGATTATGTCTATTTGAAGGTGTCACCACTCCGGGGTATGAAAAGATTCAAAGTCAAAGGAAAGTTGTCCCCTCGCTTTATCGGACCCTTTTTAATCTTAAAGCGAGTGGGAGAGGTTGCATATCAATTGGAGTTACCGGATCATCTCGCGGATGTTCATGATGTATTCCATGTATCTCAGCTGAAGAAATGTCTCAGGGTACCTGAAGAACAGTTACCAATGGAAGACCTTAGTGTTCAAGAAGATTTGACTTATGCTGAGTACCCCATCAAGATTTTGGATACTTTGACTCGAGTCACGAGGAATAAGGTTATAAAGATGTGCAAAGTTCAATGGAGCCACCACGGTGAAGATGAAGCAACTTGGGAAAGAGAAGAAGAGCTTCGTATAGATTTTCCCCACCTTTTCCCTAGATCTCATTAAATCTCGAGGACGAGATTATTTTTAAGGGGGGTAGGATTTGTAATACTCAAAGTTGTATACCAAGAGTAATAGAGAGAGCTCCTCATTTTGTGTGTCTTATTTGCATCATAAAAAGAGCACCTATGTAATTGAGAGTGACTAAATAAAACAATTACTCTAAAATAAAGAAAAAGTGCATTTGTTGGAGTTTTATGTGTTTGTGCATTAAATAAAACCATGAGGATAAAAATAATAAGGTAATAATTATTTGAAGCTTGATTAAACCCTAAATTTGAAATTAGGGTTTTGAAAATAAGGAAAAGAGAAGAGATATGAAAATATAAATAAAATGTATAAATAAATATCTTCAGGCTTAGTATTTTTAATTGCAAAAATAGAGTTTATAAATGAAGATCCACAAAAGTTTGAATTAATTCAAATTGGGTTTGAAAATGAAGAAAATAGAAAGGAAAAAAATAAAAAAGAAAAAGAATAAAAGCCTCATGGGCCGCGGAGCATCGATCTGGCCCATCTAGTCTTTCCCCAGCGCAGCCCAGCTTGCCCACTCCACTCGCCAGCGCCGACACGTGGGCCAGCCTAGTCAGTGGCGCAACGATCCCTCCCTCTCGCGTCCTCGCTGCGCGTGGGCCCCGGGCGTCAGGTCCATCTCCCACGAGCTCCAACAGAACGCCGCGGGTCCGTCTTCCTCGGCTGGCGCGAATCTCGGACCGCGCTAACAACCTTCCACGGGATGCCGCCGGGTCGGTAGCCGAGTATCTCGCGCGTGCCATGCACTGGTGAGCGGGTTCCGCACGTTGGCGCATCCTTCCCCTTCGCGGTGGCGAGCGTAAATGTCGCCGCCATGGCCGGGACGCGGAAGATCTCTTCCACTCTCCGAACCGAGACCCCGGGGGGATAAAGGGACGCCCCGTGACTCGTTCCTTTCCCTACTACCTTCTCGCACAAGCCTAGCTTTCCCCTGAGCCAATCGACGCCGCCATTGCTACGCTCGCGGAAGGGATTGTGGCCGCCGCCGTGGACCCGGCCCGGTACCGCCGGTGGGTGGCCAGGGTGGTGTCGGGAGTGTTCATCGGTGCGTGGGGATCGTCTGCGTGGAATATTGCGCTCGGTGACCCGTCCAATCAACCAGAATCGCTCGCCGTCGTCGGTAATCCGCCGTGCTCCGTGGGCAGAGGTCTGTGCCGCGCGATTCACAGTAAGTCCTCCCCATTTCATTTCGCCTTACTCACAGCATCGTATTGATCACCACGGGTAGGGGGATTAGCGCCCGATGCGTCACATTGAGATTCGCCGGTGAGGGCTCCGCCGTGAGTTTTGGTGCGCCGCCGCGCCTGTGTGCATGATGGAGAAGACAAGCGTGCGCCGTTGGATGGATGATGGACGGTGTAGATTAGGTTAACAATTACCCCTTCGTCCAATAGATCCGCGACCATAGATCTGCGATCCGACGGTTGCGAGCGTGTCTGGCTATTTTAAATCCGGACCGTAGACGGTGATCCAACGGCTGCGATCTTGTACCCGTTCGGTCGGCACTCGATCTATTAGGGACCGTTCGAATGTAATCCAACGGCTCTGATCCTACCATACCCCTTCGCCGTGGACATTTTGCTAAAGAGCCCCCTGGTAAACAGAAAATCAACCCGCCGTCCTGGTGCACTGTGCTCTGAGTCACAGGGATTTTTCTAGCTAGGCCCCTGCGGTTCTCAGATTTTGACGCCTAATCCAGAGCCTATTTAAATTGAATAATTGAATTAGAAAATGAATATTTAATATGAAAATAAGTGCTAGAACTTGTTTAATTCATAGAAAATTCATGTTAACTCCAAATTGACCCATTCCAATTTCTAAAATTTTGTAATATTATTCTCTATCATTTAGAATCACTGTTTTGACATGAACCCTGTTAGAAAATTAATTTATCATCTAAACCTATGTTAATCACATTAAACCTTAGGAAATTCATAACTTGAATACTATAACTCCAAATTTAGTGATTCCAGTTCCTATGGTTTCATTTTAATGTGTAGGTTTTTACTGTGTATTTTATTTACATGTTTGGTGCAATGTTAATTTTTCCTATACTATGTATGTATTGTGTTGATGCGAGTAGACGAGCAAGCCACTGTGGAAACTGAGGTTCAACAAGTAGAAGTAGCTGAGCAGGAGCTCATTACAGGCAAGTTGTGCCCTTGATCACTTACTTTTCCCAGCCATATTCTTATTAATTTTAATGATCTGCATAGGTTAATTTTGATGGGAGCCTTTATGTTACCCCAGTTTTGATTACCTCTATACCTTGTTCACCCCTGAAATATTTTTGGGTAGTACTTGCTATTGCTTTATGTGGATTGGGTATGGAGATACACTATTCATGATTATTCTGTTATTATCTTGTTATTATTGCTGTTCATGTTAAGATCATTAAATTAATGGGAACATGGAGCGACCACCCGGGAAAACAGTGCTACCACAAGGGTTTAATGGGACGCCCTTGGCTGACTAATTAGGAAAGCTAGTGGAAGACTACCTTACCCGAAAGGGGCAAGGGCAGTAGGGGAGTGGTCAGTGTAGGGAGGTCCCTGGTTGATTTTGCTGCGATGGCGGTCAGCCAGGAACCCTGCATTGGAACTTCCTATAAACTGTAGCGGGTTTTCGGAAGCTAGTGGAACTTTGTAAAGGCCTCGTAGTGGATCCCTAGCCATTCACCTCGGTAGTGTCTAAGGGCCTTGCAAACCCTGGCGACATGGGATACACGACTTGTGGGTAAAGATGCGCAACCTCTGCAGAGTGTAAAACTAGTATACTAGCCGTGCTCACGGTCATGAGCGGCTCGGACCCTCACATGATTAATTATGGAACTTAAGTTTAATTTGACATTTGCATTGCATTTGGGATTATTTTACTATTACTGTTCTTTATTATTATTAAGGTTTGGTATTTACTTACACTTAGTAATTGCTAATAAAATTTTGACCAACTTATAAAAGCAATGCTCAGCCTTAGCCTTTATTTCATTGATCAGCCTTACACTTCATGAACTCCCACCTTTGGTGAGTTTATGCCACATTATTCCCCACGACTTGTTGAGCTATGAACGTATGTGAGCTCACTCTTGCTGTCTCACACCCCCCCCCCACAGGAGAAGAACAGGTGGTCGAAGAGGAGCCGCCTAACACTGAGGAGTTCGATCTGATCTAGGTGGCGTTTCTCAGTCGACATTGGCGCCGACGATCCTTAGTTCGTTTTATGGTTATACTTTTATTTTGTAGTAAGTCTTCCGCTATGTAATAATTACTCTGATGTTTTATGACATTTATCTCTATACACTCTGTTATTATATATGTTGTCTTCTTGGCGCATGTATGAGATGCACCTGGCTTTGTTCCTTAAAGCCGGGTGTTACATAAAATCATTGCCGGTGTTGATTTTCGAATTTCGGATCAAACGCAGAGGTATTAAGCTGAGTCGGATAGGAATTTATTTGAGGACAACCCATTAGAGATTCCGCTTTGAGATTTTGTCGCGCACTATTTTAGAGACAAGTGGTTCTCTCAAACTTTTTATCGACTTTGGATTTTTAGTCAGAGAATGGCGAATCGTGGCATTTTAAAAAAGCTGTCGATACGGGGTTTTGAGTTCGGTTCGAACATGAGATATTTGGCCGAGTCGGATAAAATTGATTAGAGGACGACATATTGAGTATTCTGTTTGACAGTACAGACTCGGATTAAAATAGTCGGACATCAACCGGGGTTCGAGGAATTTGACTCGGGCTTAGATCAAATATCATCCGTCGAGAGTTTGATTAAACGAGCTTCAGATAAGATTTATAATTCAAGATGGATTATCGGGTTTGTATTTGTGCCGAGAAATAAAAGTTTTAACAGGCTCCAAATTCGGCTTTCTGTGAGATTGAATAATTCCGAATTCGGTGAAATGTGAATGAATAATCTGGATAGTCAGAGACATACGCGAGCGAGAAATAGAAATTTTCACTGAGCATCCTAGATTATGGTAAATCTCCCAACGTAACATGAAATAGACACCTGGGGTGTCACACTTCGGACAAAGGTCATGAAGGACATACCTTCATCAGTGTAGCATACGATAATAAAAAGAGAACCATATGGGATGTAAGAGATAACATGAACAATTATACAACATTATCAGCTCATTTCTATTTTATTATTATGGAAAAATAGAAATGATATTAAATTACAAATGTACCTTTGGCTTGAAAGAAGGTAAAGGTACGAGCGTGATGCAAAAGCAAATGCCAAATCCGCGTGAACAGTACAGGGGTACTGTTCATCTATTTATAGGCACAGGACGCAGCCTATGAGGAATTACATTCATGCCCTTTATAAAGGTCTACAATCATAGTACAAATCGTTATGGGTCGATTAGTCATTTCATCTTTAAGTCGGTGCCTTTGGAAATGTACTCCGAAGCCTTCTGATTGGTAGCTTCGGCTTTGTGTCAATCTTCTGAAGGTGCTTCTTCTTATGGGACCTTCGGCGACGAAGCATACCCCCAACAAGGTCCTTACGGAGAGGCACTCGAGAAACCGCTCGAGCCCCCTTGAATGACACAAGTATAACATCATAATAAAGAAGGGAAACAACGTTTCATTGATAATTCTCATCATGTTCATTGATTAGAGTTGAGCAATAGCATAAAGCTAATCAGTAATAATCCAACCCAAATAGGTAAACAAGGACATGGATAACAAAAGCTAGTCAATCCTTAGGTATAACTGCGTAAATGCGGGAAGTTAATTATAGAATGTATAGGACAAAGATAGGTCAAGGGACACTTGCCTCCACCAACCAGCTGCTGCTCAGGGGCTTCTCCTATGAGTTCCTCGGGCTCTTCAACCAGATCGTTCTCTATACGAGCGCAAACATACATACATCCACACATTTAATACAAAAGAACAGTACACTATACAATAGAATGCAATAAATAAACTAACGTTCCACATGGGGCTCGCAATTACGGTTAAGAGAGAAAGAGGAAAAGACAGTTAGGTCTACGGCCGAGAAGCGACCATGTTACATAAGTATAAATTAAACCACTCGCTTAACAGAAGGGCATTAATTTGGCCACTGCATTGAGCATAAAGTAAAGTCATGTTCCACATTTAATCATTATAAAAAGATAAAGATGAATGAAAGGGAGTGGTCGCATGGCGAGACGTACGACACATCATTTAGATTGAATTAAGAAGTAAACGACTCGCCGCGCGACCGAGCGTGCAACGAGATTCTTGCATTAATCATAGATAAACGTTAAGCGTTGCGCGACGAAACGCACGACGGCTTACATCAACTGAACTGCATTTAAACGAATCGTCGTGCGACGAAGCGCGTAACGCAGCACTTTAATAAATATAAATTAAAAGAATCGTCACGCGACGAAGCGCGCAACGCAGCACATCGACGAAACTAAAATTAAAATAGATTAGAACGAGGGTTAAACGTGGCGTGACTACAGTCGCACTCGCGGGAGCACGCTGCGCGTGCCGAAGGCACGCGAACCATGCTGGCGCGCGGGACGCTAGTCGCCGGGACACGAGCGCGGGCAGGGGCGCGCGAGGGTGCGGGCAGGGGCACGGCCGGGGGCGCACGACCGAGGGCGCGCGGCCGAGGCACGGTGGGGCGCGGCCAGGGCGCCGCGCGGGGGCCGAGGCGGGGCTCCCCACGGGGGCAGGGGAGGGCGCGGGCAGGGAGGGCCGCCAGGGAGGGACCGCGGCGGGGCGAGGGCTCGCCGGAGCCGGGGAGGGCGCGCGCGGGGAGGGGCTTGCCGGGCACGGGGCTGCCGGTGGCGCGGCTCGCCGGGGGGCGGGGAGGGCTCACCGGGCGCGCTGGGAGGCCGCCGGGGTGGGGCTCGCAGGGGCGCGACTCGTCGGGGCGGCGCGGGACGCGGGGCCGAGGGGGGCTCGCCAGGGGGATGGCGTTCGCCGGGCGCAGGGAGGGGGGCTCGCCGGGGAGGGGCTCGCTGAGGAAGAGGGCGAGGCCGGGCGCGGGGTTGGGCCGAGGGGGTGGCGCGGGGCACGGCCGAGGGTGGCGCGCTGGGCGCGGGCCGATGGCGGCGCGGGGCGCGTGGGCAGGGAGGCCGCGGGCGCGGGCAGGGAGGCCGCGCGGGGGAGAAGAAGGGGAGGGGGAGGAGAGAGAGAGAAGGGAAGGGGAGGGGAAAAACTCACCTCTGGGGATCCAAACTCCGGCGATCTCGACTCCAAACCCTAGGGCACCACGGGGGGAGAGAGAGAGAGGTGGAAGAGGGAGAGGGAGGTTACTGTGCGGGAGAAAATCAAATGAGACAAATGGATTAGGGGGAGGGGGCACGCATGGGGAGGGCAGGGGGCGCCAGGAGCACGTGGGCCGGACCGGGCCGGGCTGGGCTAGGCTGTGACACATCACGGATCGAAAACCATGACACGCATGACCACTAAACGGAATCCAATCGCGAACCAAAAATCCGAAACGGGGCGAGACGAACACGTGACATCAGACAAAGAAATGTGCTTCGGCATGATGCAACACCCATGACACTTAGGTTTTGTTTATACATGACACGGACACCCGTCACTATACTGGTTTGAAATTAGGAAGAAGGAGCGAAACGGGAAGAGAAAAGAGAGTAACGCCCGAATTTGGTGAGTGAAAAGAAGAAAAAATGCTACCCCCAAATTCAGGGCGTTACACCTTTGCCTCGCATTGATGTTCTTTTCGATCAATTGGTCAGAGCCAAAGTGTTTTCCAAAATAGACCTTCGCTTCGGCTATCATCAGATCGAGATACTAGCAAGTGATGTTCCGAAGACTGCCTTCTCAACCAGATATGGGCTGTATGAATATTTGGTAATGTCGTTTGGGCTGCCTAATGCCCCAGCATACTTCATATATCTGATGAATTCTGTCTTCATGCCTGAACTGGACAAGTTCGTGGTGGTTTTCATCGACGATATCTTGGTGTACTCAAAGAACGAAAAAGAGCATGCTAGTCATTTGCATGTAGTGCTTCAACGTCTGCGAGAGCACCGTCTTTATGCCAAATTGTCAAAATGTGATTTCTGGCTGAAGGAAATCAAATTCTTGGGTCACACTATCTCTCAAGCAGGCATAGCTGTTGATCCGGATAAGGTGGAAGAAGTGATGAACTGGAAGCCGCCAACAATTGTCCGTCAGATTCGAAGTTTTCTGGGATTGGCTGGTTATTATCGAAGATTCATTCTGGATTTCTCCCGAATTGCGAAGCCGATGACTGAGTTGTTGAAGAAAAGAGCCAAGTTTGTTTGGGGTCAGAAGTGCGAAGATGTCTTCTACACCATGAGGCAGCATCTGACCACTGCACCGGTGTTAGCGCAACCTGACAACAGCAAGCCATTTGATGTGTACTGTGATGCCTCTGGCACTGGACTGGGTTGTGTTTTGATGCAAGACAACCAAGTCATTGCCTACGCATTAAGAGCACTCAGGCCTCACGAGCAAAATTATCCCACTCATGACTTGGAGTTAGTAGCCGTGGTTCATGCATTGAAGATGTGGAGACACTATTTGATGGGAACCCACTACAACATCTTCACAGATCATAAGAGCCTCAAGTATATCTTTACTCAGGCTGATCTCAACATGAGGCAGAGAAGATGGCTAGAGCTGATCAAGGACTATGACCTAGAGGTACACTACCACCCAGGGAAAGCCAATGTAGTAGCTGATGCCTTGAGTCGGAAATCGCAATGCAACTGTGTTATGGTGGATTCTCGCATCAAAACCCTATGTGATGAGTTGAGCAAAATGAAGATTGAAGTGATTCCTTCTGGTGCTTTGTCTCACATTTCCGTTGAGCCAAGTTTGCAAGACCAGATAATCATGGCCCAACTCAGTGACAAGGGAGTGCAAATCATTAAAGATAACCTCCTTCAGAAGACAGAGAAGTATAAGTGTTTCCGCCAAGATGGGAAGAGTATATTGTGGTTTGAAAGCAGATTGGTGGTTCCTAAAAATAAGGATCTCAAGAAGAAAATCATGGATGAAGCTCACCTCTCCAAATTCTCTATGCATCCAAGAAGCACCAAAATGTACCATGATATGAAGCCCTTGTATTGGTGGACTAGAATGAAGAGGGAGATAGCCCAATATGTAGCAGAATGTGACACATGTCAGAGGATAAAGGCAAGCCACTTGAAATCAGCTGGTGCCTTGCAACCCCTATCAATACCTTCATGGAAATCGGATGACATGAGCATGGATTTTATTGTGGGTCTGCCCAACACCTCTCGACATCATGATTCAATTTGGGTCATTATGGACCGATTGACAAAAGTGGCACATTTTCTTCCAGTCCACACCACCGATAAGGCTCAGAAGTATGCAGAGCTGTATATTGACCGAATCGTGTGTTTGCATGGATTACCCCGAACCATTGTCTCTGATCGAGGAGCCCAATTCATTGCTAGATTTTGGGAACAACTGCAAGAGTCTTTGGGAACCAAGCTGATAAGGAGTTCAGCTTACCACCCACAAACTGATGGTCAGACCGAAAGGGTAAATCAAATTCTTGAAGATATGCTAAGGGCTTGTGCGATCGATTGCGGCAAGAACTAGGATAAGTACCTCTCCTTGACAGAGTTTGCTTATAACAACAGTTATCAATCTAGCCTAAAGATGGCACCTTTCGAAGCCCTATATGGAAGAAGGTGTCAAACACCCCTCAATTTGTCTCAGCCTGGAGAAAGAGAAATTTTTGGACCTAACTTAGTGACTGAAGCTGAAAGGAAAGTCAAACTAATCAGGAAAAATCTAGGAGCTGCTCAGGCCAGGCAAAAGAGTGTGGCGGAACCACCCGAATTATTCCAACTTAAGTGCCTAAGTCACGCCTCAGGGGCCGTAACACACTTAAATCGGAATAACCCATCAGTCCCTCAGATCTAGTCTGATAGAGCCACTTAACCAGGATCAAATTCCACAGTCTCACTCGAAGGTGAGTCACAGAAGAAATACAATAAAACAGGAAACCTCAAATTAAGTGCTGAATTATTACATAGATCGGAGTTTTTGAGTAGCAATTAAGAGTTCACGAAATAAAATGCAGCGGATAATTGATGTCGTCAGTATCGAGGAAATGGGCAAGGCCTAGCCCACTACTCCTCGTGCTCCTCTCCTGCCGGAGCAGCATCCCACTCGACTGTCCAACCTAGTGGCAGGGTGGTAGGCCAAGTCACACCATCAACCATTTCCTGAATGGTACCTGCAAAAATTATGCCACAAGCAAGGCAGAGTATACTAATACTCAGCTAGACTTACCCGGTGTGAGGAATCTACTCCTCTACCTCTAGACTATGCAGCTGTTTGGCTGAGGGGTTTGGTTTGCCAAAAGCACTAGCCGTTTCTAAAATCAATTTTTAGCTTTTCAATTTCTATCATCATTAACTTAGCTAGATTTGCTCCTTCTAAGCATACATGGTGACAAGCATTTAGTTCAATCAACAAGTTATCTCATGTAACCTCATTTCACTTCTTACTCGATGGTTAAAAACTCGATTCGAATCGTCTGCTTCTCGCAGCTAATGAGACTGCTTGACCCCTTGTACTGCATCGAGTAAGAAGTGAAATGAGGTTACATGAGATAACTTGTTGATTGAACTAAATGCTTGTCACCATGTATGCTTAGAAGGAGCAAATCTAGCTAAGTTAATGATGATAGAAATTGAAAAGCTAAAAATTGATTTTAGAAACGGCTAGTGCTTTTGGCAAACCAAGCCCCTCAGCTAAACAGCTGCATAGTCTAGAGGTAGAGGAGTAGATTCCTCACACCGGGTAAGTCTAGCTGAGTATTAGTATACTCAGCCTTGCTTGTGGCATAATTTTTGTAGGTACCATTCAGGAAATGGTTGATGGTGTGACTTGGCCTACCACCCTGCCACCGGGTTGGACGGTCGAGTGGGATGCTGCTCCGGCAGGAGAGGAGCACGAGGAGTAGTGGGCTAGGCCTTGCCCATTTCCTCGATACCGACGACATCAATTATCCGCTGCATTTTATTTCGTGAACTCTTAATTGCTACTCAAAAACTCCGATCTATGTAATAATTCAGCACTTAATTTGAGGTTTCCTATTTTATTGTATTTCTTCTGTGACTCACCTTCGAGTGAGACTGTGGAATTTGATCCTGGTTAAGTGGCTCTATCAGACTAGATCTGAGGGACTGACGGGTTATTCCGATTTAAGTGTGTTACGGCCCCTGAGGCGTGACTTAGGCACTTAAGCTAGAATAATTCGGGTGGTTCCGCCACAGCTGGTATCGGAGCAAATTCCACCACGGAGAAGGACAATAAACCATGAATACCAATTTTCAAAATCTAAAACTTGCCTAGTAACTGCTAAGAATCGTCAGGACTAGACCGCTAGACCTAGGACGAAAGGCCATAGGCATAGAGGGAGAAATAGGAGGCTAATTGAGCAGGCCCCATGGGCTAGTACTTTGACTTCATTTAAGGATGCCCTAAGAGCACCCTATTGTTTGAGAGGCAACGCTACTTCCAGCATGCATGCATTATGAACACAAAGAGGAATTAAAAACTTGAGCTAACCCACTTTCTTTAAAACCATCCGGGCTCTCTTTTTCTTTTTCCTTCCACCATAATCTTTACCTTTGATTCCCTTCCGCAGATGAATTCACCCACCCTCGCCAATGGAGGAGACACTCGTTTCAGTTCTAACTTCCTTTCCCGCGATGGCTTTCCTTCCATCTTGTGGGAATTGCTTAACTCCGCCGGTTACCCTACGCCCCCTTTGTACACAGTGCAGTTGTATGGGGAGCATCGGGTACCTCATTGTCGGGTCTGGCTGACTTTGGAGGCTCATCCCCTGTAATACTCCAAATTGTATACCAGGAATAATAGAGAGTTATTCTCATTTTTGTGTGTCTCAAATGCATCATAAAAAGAGCACCTATGTAAATGAGTGTGACCAATAAAACAAAGATTCTAAAATAAAAGAAAGTGCATATGTTGGAGTTTTTATGTTTGTGCATTAAATAAAATAATAATGTTAAAAGATAATAATATAAGAATTGCTAGAGGTAGAATTTAAAACCCTAAATTTGAAAATTAGGGTTTGGATTAAGAGAAGGGAAGAACTAAGAAAAATACTACATAAAATAAAATAAATATGTGAATAAACACTCTTCACACTTATGTTATTAAATTATACATTTCAAACTGAGGACAAGTTATTCACAAAGTTTGAATTTAAACTTGAACTCAAATTAGATTTGAAAATGAAGAAAGAAAACAGAAAAATAAAAAGAAAAAAAAAGAAAACCTTACCTGGGCCCTGAAACCTGCATTCGGCCCACTCCCTAACCTTCACCGCGCGGCCCAGTTCCATTCCGTGCGCACAGCCGTCTGACGGATGGGGCCCACTGGCCATTCACTCCACTCCCGCGCGCGCGCCCTCTCATCCTTTCGCTGGCATGCGGGCCCCTCCGGCAGTGATCCGATCTCCTCGCGCGCTCGTCTCGGCCGCGGACACCGACAAGTGGGCCAGCTTGCGCCATTCACTCACTCACGCTGTCAACTGGGGCCCACCTGTCATCCCTTCGCTCTGACCGTCAACCAGCGACGCGAGACCCGCGGAGCTCGCCGGAAAGATCGGCCCGACGCACGCTGAACCGAATCGCGCCTACCTTGCGGATGGTGTGGAGTTAAATACCGGGTCCTGGGGGATTCCACGTGCACCTCTCTTGAGCCTTTCGCCGCCTCAATCCATCCCGACCACCACTCTGGCCATAGTGCGGCGCAAGGTTTGCCGCCGTAGCCGACTCGGGCACACACCGCCGATTTGACCTTGAGAAACCGTCCAGGCGAAGAGAGGGGCGTCCGGAAGGGTTTTACCCTCACTGCCGGGGTATCTTGCGCATCGGAGGTTCGGCAATTCCTCACCATCGTTGGGCCTCCGCCGCGGGGCCGCGCCATCGCGTGGCCAGGGAATTCTTCGCCGCGAATTGAGGTAATTGGTGTACCATCTTCATCGCCTTTCATTGGTCGAGGTGCAGGGTAGTGGAATTTGGGGATTAGCGCTCGGACGCGGGGAATCGTTGGCGGTCCGGCGACCTTCCGCCGCATTGGGGCGGCGGCGCCACTGTTTTGGCGACGGGGGAAGGAAGACGGTCTTCTGACCGTTGAAATCCTAGTGAACGGCCGAGATTAGATGAGGACGGTACCGGTTCGTCCGGTTGATCCTGTCCGTCGATGGGCAGATCGGCGGCCAGGGAGGATTATGACTTGGTTTTAGATCTTAGCCGTAGATCTCTGATCCGAGGGGTGGCATTGCGTACCGGTTCGTTAAGTGATTCGATCTAATCGTGACCGTCAGATAGTGATCCTGCGGCCAGGATCGTTGGATACCTCTTCGGCCGAGCCTTTTCTCAAAAGAGTCCCTCGGTTTACTTGAAAACAACCCGCCGTCCACCCTATACTATTCCCTGTGTCTCGGGATTTTTACCTAGGCACCCCTGCAGTTTCCAGTAAATGAGGCCCGATCCAGAGAGTATTAAAAATCAGAAATTAAATTCAGAAATTCATTTTTAGTGCAAAAATAAATGTTAAACTTGTTTAATTCATAGTAAATGCATATGAACTCCAAATTAGACCATTCCAGTTCCTAAATTTTCATAAAATTATTGTCTATCCATTAGTGCCTCTGTTTTGACATGACAAACACATTAAAATTATTCTTTCACTTAATCTTGTATTAAATGCATAAAACCTTAGAAAATCCATAACTTAAAATATATAACTCCAAATTTGATGATTCCAGTTCCTGTGATCTTATTGTAATGTCTAGTTTATTACTGTATATTCTATTTGCATGTTTGATGTGATGTTAATTTATGTTATGCCATGTATGTATTGTATTGATGCGAGTAGACGAGCAACCCACTGTGGAACCTGAGCTTCAACAAGTTGAAGTAGCTGAGCAGGAGCTCATTGGAGGCAAGTTGTGCCCTTGATCACTTCTTTTACCCATTCATGTTCTTATTATTCATAATGATCTGCATAGGATAATTTTGCTGGGACCCATTAGGATACCCTAGATTTTGACTATCTTTATACCTTGTTTTACCACTGGTTTTACTACTAAAGTTTTGGGTAGTACATGCTATTGCTTTATGTGGATTTGGGTATATAGATATTCATCACTTATTGTTATACTATCTATTGTTATCTGTTTTATTATTCCTTGTTCATGTTAAGATCATTATGTTAATGGGAACATGGAGAACCACCCGGGAAAACAGTGCTACCACAAGGGTGGAATGGGACGCCCTTGGCTGATTAACTAGGAAAGCTAGGGGAGGGCTACCTTACCCGAAAGGGGCAAGGGCAGTAGGGGAGAGGTCAGTGCGGGGAGGTCCCTGGTTGATTTTGCTGCGATGGCGGTCAGTCAGGAACCCTTTACTGGATCTTCCCATAAACTGTAGCGGGTAGTCTGAAGCTAGTGGAACTTTGTAAAGGCCTCGTAGTGGTACCCTGCCTCGCTTCCTAGGTAGAGGTGTATGGAGTCTGATCAACTCTGTGGCAGATGGGTAACACGACTTGTGGGTAAAGATGCGCAACCTCTGCAGAGTGTAAAACTGGTATACTAGCCGTGCTCACGGTCAAGAGCGGCTCGGACACTCACATGATTAAATTATGGAACTTAAACTTAACCTGTCATTTCATTGCATTTGGGATTATTTTATTATTACTTTTACTTATTATTACTATGGTTTGGTATTCACTTACACTTAGTAATTGCTAATAAAATTTTGACCAACTTATAAAAGGAATGCTCAGCTTCAGCCTTTATTTCATTGATCAGCCTTACACTACATGAACTCCCACCTTTGGTGAGTTCATGTCACATTATTCCCCACGACTTGTTGAGCTATGATCGTATGTGAGCTCACTCTTGCTGTCTCACACCCCCCACAGGAGAAGAGCAGGTGGTTCAGGAGGAGCCGCCTAACACTGAGGAGTTCGATCTGATCTAGGTGGCGTTTCTCAGTCGACATTGGCGCCGACGATCCTTAGTTCGTTTTATATTTATCTTTATTTTTGTAATAAGTCTTCCGCTATGTAATAAATACTCTGATGTTAATGACATTTATCTCTATACACTCTGTTATTATATATGTTGTCTTCTTTGGCGCATGTATGAGATGCACCCGGCTTTGTCCTTTAAAACCGGGTGTTACAGAAGTGGTATCAGAGGAAATGTTGACTGTAGGACGAAACCTAGATAGAAACGGACAAAACCCTTCCCTACTTATCTCATTCTGATTCATTCTACACTCACCTTACTCTGATTCTTTCTACACTTATCTTGATCCTGTCTCACCTTCTACTGTTCTACTCTGATCATTCTTACCTTTTCTACTCTGAGACAAGATGGATTTCAAACCTTGGAATCCCTACCCCTATGACATTTTTAAGAGGTAGGAAGCCTAAGACAAAATTAAAACTATTTTCTCTATTAAAAATGTTGGTTGATTGTTCTGATGATCAATGCCTGATTTGCTTCTTTGATTGATTGAAATAGTATAGATGGACATCTTAGCATGTACCACTATAAGGTATTGTATTAGCTTTAGTAGGTGACACACTAATCTGCTTAGCTAATAAATCCCCCAAAGTAACATGATTGTAATTACTACCTTGTCTACTGCTCTTACCATATGTATCTAACTCAGATGGTCAATACCAGGCGGGGTGGTGGAATTGACTTGCCTCCTAACCAACACACTCGAAGACAACCTCAGCCACAACCTGCAGGGATGAATCCTCCCAATCCTCCACCAGGCGGAGTTGACCCACTGGTTGCTGCTCAGATGGCGGTGATGCAGCAGATGGCAGACACCATGGCGGATATGCGTGCCCAGATGCAGCAAGAACGCCAGGAGATGCGTCAAGAAAGAGAAGACATACGCCAGGAGTTGCGCCAGGAGAGAGATGAGATACGCCAAGAAAGGAGGGCGCAACAACAGCAGCTGCAACAACAACTTCAACAACAGCAGCAACAGCAACAAGTGCCACTGCCTCCACCACCACCACCAGTTCCACCCCGAGACAAGCATAGAGAGTTTATGAGTCATAAGCCACCTACATTCGCCAGCTCACCTGATCCACTGGACGCGGATGATTGGTTGAAGTCAATTGAGAAGATGCTGAATATTGCACAATGCACTGATCGAGAGAAGGTCTTATATGCTTCTGGACGTCTGACTGGTCCTGCTGCTGACTGGTGGGATTCCTATACTGCTGCCCATGATGCTGCGGATACTATTACTTGGGCAGAATTCAGTACACAATTCAGGAACTACCATATTCCAGCTGGTATGATCAAGATCAAGAAGAAGGAGTTTCTGTCGCTGAAGCAAGGAAGTATGTCGGTCAGCGAGTACCGCGACAAGTTTATTCAGCTATCCAGATATGCTCCGGAGGAAGTTGCTGAAGATGAGAGGAAACAGGAGCAGTTTATTGAAGGACTTAATGGACCGCTGCAGTATGCTCTAGTGGCACACACATTTCCATCATTCCAGAGACTGTTGGATAAGGCTCTTGCTATTGAACACAAGCGTGTTCAGCTGGGAGATTTGAAGAGGAAGGCTATCTCACAAGGACAGGGTAACAGCAGCGTTCGTCCTCGCTACAGTTCACCACAGGGTACACCGACTCGACCCGGAGGACCACGCCCAGTTCAGCAATCACCACTGAGGACACCTACTCGACAGGCTACTCCCACTGGCACCCCGACGAAGTTTGCAGGACAGAGTCCGGGCACTCAATGTTTCAAGTGTGGGAAGATTGGTCATTATGCAAATGTCTGCCCACAGAGGATTGCTACTACTCCAGCCCCGAACAAGCAACAGACCCCTGGCAAGGGATATTCTATTGCCAGGGTGAATCAAGTCAGTGTTGATGATACTCCGGATGGAGGGGACCTCGTAATTGGTATGTTTTATGTTAATGCAATTCCTGCAACAATATTATTTGATTCTGGTGCCACACATTCATTCATGTCTGCTAGATATGCCAACACAAATGAAATACCGCTGCTAAATATGAGAAAACCCCTGATAGTAATTACACCTAAAGGGCCTGTTGAGGCAAATCAGATGACACGTAGATTGACATTGACTATTATGGGTAGAGAATTTGGAGCTACTGCTATAATATTAGAGTCAAGCAGTATAGATCTGATCCTTGGTATGTCATGGCTAAGAAAGGCAAAGGCCGTTATAGCATGTGGTAGAGGTACCATAGAGCTCACTACCACTAAAGGAGAAAGGTTTCAAGTTAATATTGCAGTAACCTCCTCATCCATGCGTGCAATGTTCTTTATGCCTGAGGAGTTTGTTGGTGACAACATCCGGGTGGTTAGGGATTTTCCGGATGTCTTTCCAGAGGAGTTACCAGGGATGCCACCTGATCGAGAAGTCGAGTTTGTTATTGATCTCTTACCTGGAACCGCCCCTATTTCTAAACGGCCATATAGAATGTCCGTAGAGGAGTTGAAGGAACTGAAGAAGCAGTTGACGGAGTTACAAGAGGCTGGTTACATTCGTCCAAGTTCCTCACCTTGGGGAGCACCGGTGTTATTTGTGCAGAAGAAGGATGGATCGCAACGGATGTGTGTGGATTATAGATCTCTTAATGATGTTACGGTGAAGAACAAGTATCCGTTGCCCCGCATTGAGGATTTATTTGATCAGATGAGAGGAGCCAGGGTATTCTCGAAGATTGATCTCCGATCGGGATACCATCAGATGAGGATTAGACCATCGGATATTCCCAAGACGGCCTTCTCGACTCGATATGGATTATATGAGTTTACTGTTATGTCATTTGGATTGACCAATGCACCGGCATATTTCATGAATTTGATGAACAAAGTGTTTATGGATTATTTGGACAGATTCGTCGTGGTGTTTATCGACGATATTCTTATCTATTCTAGGAATGAAAGTGATCATGAAGAACATCTAAGATTGGTGTTGCAGAAGTTACGAGATAATGAGCTCTACGCTAAGTTTAGCAAGTGTGAGTTTTGGATTGACAAGGTGCCATTCCTTGGTCATATTATTTCTAATGGAGGAATAGCAGTGGATCCTGCTAAAGTGAAGGAGATTATGGAATGGAGAGTGCCCACTACAGTTACTGAGATTCGGAGTTTCTTGGGACTCGCAGGATATTATCGGAGATTTATTGAGGGATTCTCTAAGATTGCCAAGCCTATGACATCGCTTTTGGAGAAAGGAAGAGAATTCCAGTGGGATGAGAAATGTCAAGAGAGCTTTGATCAATTGAAGGAAAGATTGATGTCACCTCCAGTATTGGTTATGCCAGACTTGCAGAAAGGATTTGATATTTATTGTGATGCATGTGGCCAAGGACTTGGATGTGTGCTTATGCAAGAAGGTCACGTGATTGCCTATGCATCTCGTCAGTTGCGGAAGCATGAACTGAACTACCCCACCCATGACTTAGAGCTGGCTGCAGTTGTGCATGCACTTAAGATTTGGAGACACTACATTATGGGAACTAAGTGCCAAGTATATACGGATCATAAGAGTTTGAAGTATATATTCACGCAGAAGGATCTCAACCTTAGGCAACGCCGTTGGTTGGAGCTCATCAAGGATTATGATTTGGAGATTCACTATCATCCGGGCAAGGCGAATTTGGTTGCAGATGCCTTGAGTCGGAAAGAACATGTTCACTCTGCTTTTGTTGTCCAGCTACCTGATGATTTAGCAAAAGATTTTGAGAGACTCAATTTGGGAATTGTTACTCATACAGAAGGAGTTACCATTGAGTTGGAACCTACTTTGGAGCAAGAGATTCGTAAAGGTCAGATTGGTGATGCTAAGATTCAAGAGATCAAGGATCTTATTACTGAAGGAAGAGTTCCGGAATTCACGGAGGATGAGCAAGGTACCATATGGTTCAAAGATCGGATATGTGTTCCAGAGATCGATAGCCTCCGGGAGACTATATTGAAAGAAGCTCATGATTCTGATTATTCCATCCACCCTGGAAGCACTAAGATGTATCAAGATTTGAAGCGAAAGTACTGGTGGTATGGACTGAAAAGAGATGTGGCTGCTCATGTGGCTAAGTGTGATGTATGTCAAAAAGTTAAGGCTGAACATCAAAGACCCGCTGGATTATTGCACCCATTGAAGATACCTGAGTGGAAATGGGAAGAAATTGGTATGGACTTTATTGTTGGACTACCCCGCACTCCAGCAGGATATGACTCTATTTGGGTAATTGTGGACAGATTGACAAAGGTGGCTCATTTTATACCTGTGAGGACTAATTATACGGGAGCCAAGCTAGCAGAATTGTATATGACTCGGATAGTTTGTCTACATGGTGTGCCTAAGAAGATCGTGTCTAATCGAGGATCACAGTTTACTTCTCGATTTTGGAAGAAGTTGCATGAGAGCTTGGATACAAAGTTGAATTTCAGTTCAGCCTACCATCCCCAGACTGATGGACAGACAGAGAGAACCAATCAAGTGCTGGAAGATATGCTAAGAGCTTGTGCTCTTAAACATGGTGGCAGTTGGGAGAAGAGTTTACCATATGCTGAGTTTTCTTATAATAATAGCTACCAGGCTAGTTTGCAGATGTCACCATTTGAGGCTTTGTATGGCAGGAAGTGCAGGACTCCCCTGTATTGGGATCAAACTGGAGAAAGACAATTCTTTGGGCCTGAACTTATACAAGAGGCAGAAGAACAAGTTCGGATGATAAGAGAAAATTTGAGAATTGCACAGTCCAGACAAAAGAGCTATGCTGATAATAGGAGAAGACTCCTGGAGTTTAAGGAGGGTGATCATGTCTACTTGAAGGTGTCACCACTTCGTGGTATGAGAAGATTCAAGGTTAAAGGAAAGTTATCCCCTCGCTTCATTGGACCTTTCTTGATCTTAAAGCGAGTGGGTGAAGTTGCATATCAACTGGAGTTACCCGATCATCTGTCAGATGTACACGATGTATTTCATGTGTCTCAGCTAAAGAAGTGCCTCAGGGTACCTGAGGAGCAACTACCAATGGAAGACCTTAGTGTTCAAGAGGATTTGACTTATGCTGAGTATCCTATCAAGATTTTGGACACTTTGACTCGAGTTACAAGAAATAAGGTGATAAAGATGTGCAAAGTTCAATGGAGCCACCACGGTGAAGATGAAGCAACTTGGGAAAGAGAAGAAGAACTTCGTATAGATTTTCCCCACCTTTTCTCTAGTTCTTCTTAAATCTCGAGGACGAGATTACTTTTAAGGGGGGTAGGATTTGTAATACTCCAAATTGTATACCAGGAATAATAGAGAGTTATTCTCATTTTTGTGTGTCTCAAATGCATCATAAAAAGAGCACCTATGTAAATGAGTGTGACCAATAAAACAAAGATTCTAAAATAAAAGAAAGTGCATATGTTGGAGTTTTTATGTTTGTGCATTAAATAAAATAATAATGTTAAAAGATAATAATATAAGAATTGCTAGAGGTAGAATTTAAAACCCTAAATTTGAAAATTAGGGTTTGGATTAAGAGAAGGGAAGAACTAAGAAAAATACTACATAAAATAAAATAAATATGTGAATAAACACTCTTCACACTTATGTTATTAAATTATACATTTCAAACTGAGGACAAGTTATTCACAAAGTTTGAATTTAAACTTGAACTCAAATTAGATTTGAAAATGAAGAAAGAAAACAGAAAAATAAAAAGAAAAAAAAAGAAAACCTTACCTGGGCCCTGAAACCTGCATTCGGCCCACTCCCTAACCTTCACCGCGCGGCCCAGTTCCATTCCGCGCGCACAGCCGTCTGACGGATGGGGCCCACTGGCCATTCACTCCACTCCCGCGCGCGCGCCCTCTCATCCTTTCGCTGGCATGCGGGCCCCTCCGGCAGTGATCCGATCTCCTCGCGCGCTCGTCTCGGCCGCGGACACCGACAAGTGGGCCAGCTTGCGCCATTCACTCACTCACGCTGTCAACTGGGGCCCACCTGTCATCCCTTCGCTCTGACCGTCAACCAGCGACGCGAAACCCGCGGAGCTCGCCGGAAAGATCGGCCCGACGCACGCTGAACCGAATCGCGCCTACCTTGCGGATGGTGTGGAGTTAAATACCGGGTCCTGGGGGATTCCACGTGCACCTCTCTTGAGCCTTTCGCCGCCTCAATCCATCCCGACCACCACTCTGGCCATAGTGCGGCGCAAGGTTTGCCGCCGTAGCCGACTCGGGCACACACCGCCGATTTGACCTTGAGAAACCGTCCAGGCGAAGAGAGGGGCGTCCGGAAGGGTTTTACCCTCACTGCCGGGGTATCTTGCGCATCGGAGGTTCGGCAATTCCTCACCGTCGTTGGGCCTCCGCCGCGGGGCCGCGCCATCGCGTGGCCAGGGAATTCTTCGCCGCGAATTGAGGTAATTGGTGTACCATCTTCATCGCCTTTCATTGGTCGAGGTGCAGGGTAGTGGAATTTGGGGATTAGCGCTCGGACGCGGGGAATCGTTGGCGGTCCGGCGACCTTCCGCCGCATTGGGGCGGCGGCGCCACTGTTTTGGCGACGGGGGAAGGAAGACGGTCTTCTGACCGTTGAAATCCTAGTGAACGGCCGAGATTAGATGAGGACGGTACCGGTTCGTCCGGTTGATCCTGTCCGTCGATGGGCAGATCGGCGGCCAGGGAGGATTATGACTTGGTTTTAGATCTTAGCCGTAGATCTCTGATCCGAGGGGTGGCATTGCGTACCGGTTCGTTAAGTGATTCGATCTAATCGTGACCGTCAGATAGTGATCCTGCGGCCAGGATCGTTGGATACCTCTTCGGCCGAGCCTTTTCTCAAAAGAGTCCCTCGGTTTACTTGAAAACAACCCGCCGTCCACCCTATACTATTCCCTGTGTCTCGGGATTTTTACCTAGGCACCCCTGCAGTTTCCAGTAAATGAGGCCCGATCCAGAGAGTATTAAAAATCAGAAATTAAATTCAGAAATTCATTTTTAGTGCAAAAATAAATGTTAAACTTGTTTAATTCATAGTAAATGCATATGAACTCCAAATTAGACCATTCCAGTTCCTAAATTTTCATAAAATTATTGTCTATCCATTAGTGCCTCTGTTTTGACATGACAAACACATTAAAATTATTCTTTCACTTAATCTTGTATTAAATGCATAAAACCTTAGAAAATCCATAACTTAAAATATATAACTCCAAATTTGATGATTCCAGTTCCTGTGATCTTATTGTAATGTCTAGTTTATTACTGTATATTCTATTTGCATGTTTGATGTGATGTTAATTTATGTTATGCCATGTATGTATTGTATTGATGCGAGTAGACGAGCAACCCACTGTGGAACCTGAGCTTCAACAAGTTGAAGTAGCTGAGCAGGAGCTCATTGGAGGCAAGTTGTGCCCTTGATCACTTCTTTTACCCATTCATGTTCTTATTATTCATAATGATCTGCATAGGATAATTTTGCTGGGACCCATTAGGATACCCTAGATTTTGACTATCTTTATACCTTGTTTTACCACTGGTTTTACTACTAAAGTTTTGGGTAGTACATGCTATTGCTTTATGTGGATTTGGGTATATAGATATTCATCACTTATTGTTATACTATCTATTGTTATCTGTTTTATTATTCCTTGTTCATGTTAAGATCATTATGTTAATGGGAACATGGAGAACCACCCGGGAAAACAGTGCTACCACAAGGGTGGAATGGGACGCCCTTGGCTGATTAACTAGGAAAGCTAGGGGAGGGCTACCTTACCCGAAAGGGGCAAGGGCAGTAGGGGAGAGGTCAGTGCGGGGAGGTCCCTGGTTGATTTTGCTGCGATGGCGGTCAGTCAGGAACCCTTTACTGGATCTTCCCATAAACTGTAGCGGGTAGTCTGAAGCTAGTGGAACTTTGTAAAGGCCTCGTAGTGGTACCCTGCCTCGCTTCCTAGGTAGAGGTGTATGGAGTCTGATCAACTCTGTGGCAGATGGGTAACACGACTTGTGGGTAAAGATGCGCAACCTCTGCAGAGTGTAAAACTGGTATACTAGCCGTGCTCACGGTCAAGAGCGGCTCGGACACTCACATGATTAAATTATGGAACTTAAACTTAACCTGTCATTTCATTGCATTTGGGATTATTTTATTATTACTTTTACTTATTATTACTATGGTTTGGTATTCACTTACACTTAGTAATTGCTAATAAAATTTTGACCAACTTATAAAAGCAATGCTCAGCTTCAGCCTTTATTTCATTGATCAGCCTTACACTACATGAACTCCCACCTTTGGTGAGTTCATGTCACATTATTCCCCACGACTTGTTGAGCTATGATCGTATGTGAGCTCACTCTTGCTGTCTCACACCCCCCACAGGAGAAGAGCAGGTGGTTCAGGAGGAGCCGCCTAACACTGAGGAGTTCGATCTGATCTAGGTGGCATTTCTCAGTCGACATTGGCGCCGACGATCCTTAGTTCGTTTTATATTTATCTTTATTTTTGTAATAAGTCTTCCGCTATGTAATAAATACTCTGATGTTAATGACATTTATCTCTATACACTCTGTTATTATATATGTTGTCTTCTTTGGCGCATGTATGAGATGCACCCGGCTTTGTCCTTTAAAACCGGGTGTTACATCCCCTTCAGTCGGGTTGGCGTTCTCTTGATTCTGAGACGATTGGACTCAGGACAGACGACACCGTCGAAGCAGCAGCCATGAAGACTCTGACGACTTTTCTGGCTACCATCCCCTAGAGATGGTGATGCACCCCTTGGGACTCTTCCCTGCTGAGAAGAGAGATGATCCCATGTGGTGTAACCGCGTGTGCCATGTGAAGGATGTGTGGGCAATGTATCCTGACTTGGTTGGGAGGGTCACCATTCAGTGCATGAGTGTGGTGTACCGCCTTTAGGCCCTTTAGAGCGACACCATGGCACACCTTGCTAACATCTCTTAGACCGCCAAGCTCACTCTCGACAGTCGAGAAGATTTTGTGGTCGATTTATCCACCGAGTTGGTAGAGAAGGATCTGCAGGAGGAAAGGCTAAGCCAGCGCATTACCACCTTGGAGCAGCAGGTGGAGATCCGAGACAACACCATTGATGTCTTGGAGAACCAGCTTCATGATGTGCAGAGGGAACTCGAAGAAGCAAATGACCACCTGGACATGCACCACTTCGAGATGGAGGCCAATGAAGCCGGAAGTGAGGGAGAAGAGGCTCTCGAGGAGCTAGGACCATCCCCTGGTGCCAATGGGACTACCTCCGCGATGCCTCCTTCACCCGTATCCAGTGTCTCTTCCACCGCTCAGGGTTAAACAGTCACTTCGACACTTTTAGGCGGATAGAAACCTATGCGAGCTTAGTTAATGTCAGATTTTGGACTAGGCTTATGGGTACCTTCCCCTGATTGATGTAACCCTGTGAACTTTTGAAATCTGTGGGATGTTTGTCACCATGTTATCTTAATTTCGAACCTAATATTATGATTATGGCATTTTTCCTTCCATATGAGATGATATCTTGTTGTTCGAAACTGTGAGTTGGGATAACAATGGCGGCAATCTCTGTTTTCTGATGGCAGCTAGGCAGCATCGCGGGCATAACGAGCAGGTTCCCCCGCCACCTCCTCCAGCTCCCACAGTACAGGAGCTGATGGCCCAGCAGAATGAGATTCTGCGACAGCTCTTGCAGCGCCAGCCCCACCCTCAGCAGCATGGTGGAGGCCAGCATCAGCGACCCCCGGCAATGGCAACTTACCAGGAGTTTCTGAGCACGCATCCACCCTTGTTCACCAAGGCAGAGGATCCATTGGACGCCGACGAGTGGCTTCGCGTCGTTGAGTCCAAGTTTCCCCTCCTCACGGGAGACTGCCCTGATGCTACCAAGACTCGCTTCGCCGCGCAGCAGCTTCGCGGATCTGCTCGGACTTGGTGGGACCACTTCCGTGCTATGCTCCCCGCTGATCGTGAGGTGTCTTGGGAGGAATTCAAGACTGCCTTCAGAGGACACCACATCCCAGCTGGCATTCTTGATCGGAAGCTGAATGAATTTCTGGCCCTTAATCAAGGAACCCGCATGGTACTGCAGTATGCGCAAGCCTTCAACGACCTGTGCCAGTATGCAGGGTACCATGCTGATTCTGATGAAAAGAAGAGAGACCGCTTCCGCAGGGGTCTTAGTACCAAGCTGCGGGAACGACTCAACACTGTTCGGGCTGATAGCTTCAATGAGTTGGTCAACATGGCCATCTCCCAGGAGGATTGCATTGTAGCTCACCGGGTAGAGAAGAAGAGAAAGGCACCAATGGCAGCACCATCCGCTCAGGCTCAGAGGTGCCGGATTGTTTCTCACAATCAGAGCAGGGGTTTCCAGCAGCAGGCAGGCAGATGGGTGATCAGGCCACCTCAGCAGCAGCAGCCGACACCCAACCGCTTTCCAGCTCCCGCTCCAAGGAACAATCAGCCTCCGCAGCAGCAGCAGTTCCACCAGGGCAATGGGAACAAGTGTTTCACTTGTGGCAATGTGGGCCACTATGCCAAGAATTGTCCCAAGAACCAGCAGAGGCAGATGCCAGCACCAAATCAAGACAAGGGAAGAAAGCAGAAGGTACAAGTCAGGCAAGGGAAGCTCAACTTCACTACTCTGGAGGAAGTACATGAGGGAGCTCCTATCACGACCGGTATCTTTTCAGTTTATAATCAACCTGCTTTAATTCTGTTTGATTCTGGTGCATCTCATAGTTTCATTAGCCAGAAGTTCAGTGCTAAATGTGAACTGCCATTCTCTCACTCAAAAAGGTCATTCATGATAGTCACACCTGGGGGTAAAATTTCAACCAATCAATTAAACCAAAGTGTGCCTATTCAACTAGGGAGCCACATTGTCAAAACCACTCTTCTTGTGTTGGGTTTGGAAAACGTGGACATTATTCTGGGAGCTAATTGGATGACCTTGCACCAAGTTGTGCTTGATGTAGCCAGCCGTACCATGGAAGTTAATTCTCCGTTCTGTGGGAACTTCACCTTAATTCTGCCTAGTCAAGGTTCTACTCAGTCATGTGCTTTCTCTATGACGGAGTTACCTCTGAAGAAGATCCCAGTGGTCTGTGAGTATGCAGATGTCTTTCCTGATGAATTGCCAGGAATGCCACCGGACCGGGATATTGAATTTGCCATCGAGTTGCAACCAGGAACGACACCAATTTCCAAGAGGCCCTACCAAATGCCACCCGCTGAGTTGGCAGAATTGAAGAAGCAATTGCAAGAGTTGCTGGATAAGGGATTTATTCGCCCAAGCACTTCGCCTTGGGGGTGTCCAGCACTATTTGTGAAGAAGAAGGATGAAAGCTTGAGGCTGTGTATAGATTACCGCCCTCTTAATGCGGTAACTATCAAGAACAAGTATCCTTTGCCTCGTATTGATGTTCTTTTTGACCAGTTGGTCGGGGCCAAGGTGTTTTCCAAAATAGACCTTCGCTCTGGTTACCATCAGATCAAGATAAGAGCAAGCGATATTCCGAAGACGACATTCTCAACCAGATACGGGCTATATGAATTTTTGGTGATGTCATTTGGGCTGACAAATGCACCAGCATATTTCATGTATCTGATGAGTTCTGTTTTCATGCCTGAATTGGACAAATTCGTAGTGGTTTTCATCGATGATATCTTGGTGTACTCAAGGAATGAAGAAGAACATGCCGGGCATTTGCATGTAGTGCTTCAACGTATGCGAGAGCACCACCTTTATGCCAAGTTGTCCAAGTGTGATTTTTGGCTGAAGGAAATCAAATTCTTGGGTCACACTATCTCTCAGGCAGGAATAGCTGTTGATCCTGATAAAGTGCAAGAGGTGATGAACTGGAAGCCACCAACGACTGTCCGTCAGGTTTGGAGTTTTCTGGGATTAGCTGGTTATTACCGAAGATTTATTCCAGATTTCTCTCAATTGCGAAGCCTATAACTGAGTTGCTGAAGAAAGAAGCCAAGTTTGTTTGGAGTCAGAAGTGCGAAGATGCCTTCCATGCATTAAGGCAGCATCTGACCACAGCACCAGTATTGGCGCAACCCGACAACAGCAAGCCTTTTGATGTATATTGTGATGCCTCTGGCACTGGACTAGGTTGTGTCTTAATGCAAGACAACCGAGTCATTGCTTATGCCTCAAGAGCACTCAGGCCTCACGAGCAAAATTATCCCACTCATGACCTCGAGTTGGCAGCAGTGGTTCATGTATTAAAAATGTGGAGGCACTATTTAATGGGGACCCACTGCAACATCTTCATTGATCATAAGAGCCTTAAGTACACCTTTACTCAGGCTGATCTCAACATGAGGCAAAGAAGATGGCTAGAGCTGATCAAGGATTATGACCTGGAGGTACATTATCACCCAGGAAAGGCCAATGTGGTAGCAGATGCCTTGAGTCGGAAGTTGCAATGCAATTGTATTCTGATGGATTCTCGCATTAACACCTTGTGTGATGAGTTGAGCAAGATGCAAATAGAAGTGATTCCTTCTGGTTCGTTGTCTCACATTTCTGTTGAGCCAGCTTTGCAAGACCAGATCATCATGGCCCAGCTCAGTGACAAGGGAGTGCAAATTATCAAGAAGAATCTCCATCAGAAGATTGAGAAGTATAGTTGTTTCCGCCAAGATGAAAAGGGTGTGTTATGGTTCAAAAGCAGATTGGTGATTCCTAAAAACCAGGGCCTCAAGAGGAAAATTTTGGATGAGGCTCATCTCTCCAAATTCTCCATGCATTCGGGAAGCACCAAAATGTACCATGACCTGAAGCCTTTGTATTGGTGGACCAGAATGAAGAGGGAGATAGCCCAGTATGTATCGGAATGTGACACCTGTCAGAGGGTAAAGGCAAGCCACTTGAAATCAACTAGAGCTTTGCAACCCCTATCTATACCTTCATGGAAATGGGATGACATCAGTATGGATTTCATTGTGGGTCTGCCCAACACCTCTCGTCATCATGATTCGATTTGGGTTATTGTGGATCGACTGACGAAAGTGGCACATTTTCTTCCTATGCACACCACTGATAAGGCTCAGAAGTATGCAGAATTGTATATTGATCGGATCGTGTGTTTGCACGGATTACCTCGGACCATTGTTTCTGACCGAGGAGCCCAATTTGTTGCCAGATTTTGGGAACAACTGCAGGAGTCTTTGGGAACTAAGCTAATCAGAAGTTCAGCTTACCACCCACAGACTGATGGTCAGACGGAAACGGTAAACCAAATTCTAGAAGACATGCTGAGAGCTTGTGCGATCGATTGTGGCAAGAACTGGGATAAGCACCTCTCCTTGGCAGAGTTTGCTTATAACAACAGTTACCAATCCAGCCTAAAGATGGCACCCTTCGAAGCTCTCTATGGAAGAAGGTGCAGGACACCACCTAATTGGTCTCAACCTGGAGAAAGAGGAGTTTTTGGACCTGACTTAGTGACTGAAGCCGAAAGGAAGGTCAAACTAATCAGGAAGAATCTAGAAGCTGCTCAGGCTAGGCAGAAGAGTTACCATGATAGAAGAAGAAAACCTCTCCAGTTCGAGGTGGGAAATTTCGTGTACCTCAAGGTATCACCCACCAAGGGAGTGCAGAGGTTTGGAATTAAAGGCAAGCTAGCCCCTCGTCACATTGGACCTTATGAGATCATCGAAGCGTGTGGACCCGTGGCATATAAGTTGAAGTTACCTTCAAAAATGTCCACCATTCACAGTGTGTTCCATGTATCTCAGCTGAAGAAGTGTGTTCGATTGCCGACCGAGATCATAGCAGAGCCAGAATTGGAGATAGAACCAGATCTATCATACCAAGAGTACCCTTCCAAGATTTTGGATTGCAAGGAAAGATCAACTCGGGCTAAATCGATCAAGATGTACAAGGTCCAGTGGAGTAATCACTCAGAGGAAGAAGCTACTTGGGAAACCGAGGAATTCTTGAGATCCAACTTCCCCGATTGCCTACCTAAGGAAGCTGGTACGTAATCACACCCAACCCCTCCTCCTGCCCTTCGAATCTAAATTTCAAAGATATAATCTTAAATCAGGATGAAGTAATCATGAAACAAATTTAAGAAGGACTTCCTTCTGAAGTTGCAAAGAGAATGGCATTCGAAGAGCAAATTGCCCTAATAATAACAATAGTCACCCACTTCCTATAAGTCTCATCCTTCGCTTCACCCCAGGAGGACTCTGGCCCGAATCTCGGGACGAGATTCCTTTAAAGGGGAAAGCTGTGACACCCCAGTGTCACCTAGGGTTTCTCTCAAAATGCTAACCCATGAACCATCATCTTACGTGAACCAAATTTAAATATGAACATCAAATTGACTTAAGAATAAAGGATCCACCAAGCCTATACTTAGAAGTATCATGTTCAAAGCAATTGGGTTTTTCAAAAAGGCAAATTGTGCAACCCCAACAAAAACCCTAATTGAGCCCTATGAGCAAAATCCAAGAGAATGGGGAGAAGGGTATGAAAAATTTAAAATCATGACTTGGGCCAATTATAAACATTGAAGTATATTTAATAAGCAACAATAAAGATTGAAGAAGCTTGGCCAAAATAATTCAAATAAAACCCCAAGCAAGCTTCTCATGTGGGGACTCAATAGGAAATTCTGAATTTCAGAATTCTGAATTTCAGACCTTGAGCCAAAGACCAAGCGTGTTCACCTTGATCCCTAACTCAAATCCTAATGACCCCATTAACAAAAATGTGCCTAACTAACCCCTCTGTCGCATGCCAGAAGATGGCATTGGGACACGAGCCCTAGACACGACAAAACCTTGGATTTGCCTCGGATTTGAGCAGGGAGACAAACCGGATTTCCAGGCTCCATATCTCTGCAACCAGTAGGCAAAATCCTATGACCCCCACACAAGATCGGTAGCTTGTAGGGAGGAGAAGAGGTTTTGTGCACTGACCAAGGAGAGAGCAGGCTCGGATGAGTGACCACACGCGCCAGAACTTGGGCAAAACGCACGGGCACACGTGTTCGACCCTAGTCGGCACGCCGGCGCTCGCCCAACCCGCGCGCGGGCTCGCCCCGGCGTTCGGTCAAGTCCGCCGTGCGCCCTTGCCCTCGACCGTGCCCGCCCGCGCCTATAAAGTCTCCCCGGGCGCGCCTCACTTCACCCCGCGCTCACCATCACCGGCCAGCCACCCCTCCTTAGCTCCGGCGAGCTCTTTTCCGCCTGCCATTGCCGCCAGAGCTTCGGCCGCCGTGACCAGCCCACTCCAGTCGCCCTCAAGTCGCGCCAGTGCTTCGGTTAGCTCCGCCATAGGCCCGTGAAGCTTCCCAAGCCCTCGGACCCGGCAGAACTTCACCGGAAGCCCGAGATCACCCACGCCGGACTTCGGTCGCCCGCCTGCACGCGTGAACCGAGCTCTCCGGTGAGCCATTCTTCAATTCCTCGCGCACATACCTTCCTTGATCCCTGGTGAAGCTCTCTGACCCGTTTGATTGGTCAATTTTGCCTTGGATAGGCAGGACTCCTCGCCGCTGACGAGCTCCCCCGCCTGCGCTCGCGGACCGGCCAACTCCGACCACCCCCGACGGCGACCCGCACATCGTTGTGATCCCCGAGACCTCCCCTACGTCCTCGACCACCTCACCGGAGCAATCTCGCCGCCGGTAAGCCCCTCCACCCTTTCTTCCGCCGCGCGCACTGTTTAGTTAGGAGAAGGACCTCGGGTTAGGATTAGAAGAACCCGAAGGGTTTTCTGCAATGTCAGTGTCTCATGTGAATAGTAGCCTAGGGACTGATTCGCGAGGAAAAACTTAAAACACCCACCAGGGACCCCAGTGAAAAGTAGTTTCCATTTAATCAATTCTGTTAATCTGTTTAAATAACCAGAGAACGTAGAAAATCCATAACTTGATGAATTCTTAAGCAAAAGTTGTCAAACTAATTTTGCTAGACCATGAATAATATGGGCTATCATTTAAAAATAATGAACCTTATGATTTCTGTTCCAATTTTTAGAGTTTAAAATTAAAAACAGAAACTGACCAAACCTTGTTTAATTAAGGAAAATTAGTTTTTCTTCTGTGCTGAACCTAAGAAAATTTGTAGGTATTCAAACCTCATTTAGACACTGTTTAAAAATAGTAGGAACCCCAGTATTGAAGAATATAGTGTAGATATCCATTAAAAACCATTTCTGCCCAAAACTTAGGAAAATCAGAAAGGCATTAGAAATTAATGAACAGTGAGTGAAATTATTTTTCCTAGTTTACTTAAGTAACAGAGAACCTAGGAAAAATAATTAGACCTTTAGTCCAGATCAGTTTTAAAATAAAATGTTTTATTTAGCATTATTCCAACTGGAAATCAATTATTAGAAATCCAAAACCAGACCCAAAATTGGTAATAAAAATCCAGTGGACTTATAACCACCAGAACCCACTGCAAAAATAATGAATACCCTAGCCCATCATTTTAAGTAGGGTAAATAAGTGTAATATGATAATGAGTCATTTTCTAAATAAATCATGAGTAACCCATAATAATGCAATAATGGGCAAATAAAATTTTGCTAGGTCAATAATGAGATAGGCCACCAGAGAAAAATGCAAACCCATTAAAAAGATGCAAAATAATACATATTGCTAATATTTTATAAGAAAGGCCATTTAATCCAATTAACGCATACCACCCCTTCCCTTAAGCAAAAAGATGCCAAACTTTAGAATGATTGCTCTTGCACAAAATAGAAGCTAAGAAAAATCAGAAAACTGTTGTTTGATATTTTTCAAATATAGTGGTAGTAGAAAGCACCCCTTTGGCCAAGAACCTTAGAAAATCCCAGTAAAATAACTAATAAGAATTAATGACTATAATTTTGTGCCAAGTCATGTTATAGCACCTAAAAGCCAGCAAAAATAAGTTTTAGAGGATTACCTACTTTTAATTAATAGTTGTAGTTCAAAGCACCCCTTCTGCCCTAAAACTTGGTAATTTTGTCCAGAGAAAACTATTCACTTTCTGATCCCCAAATTTTGAGACAAAGAATTATACACCAGTAATAAGCCACTGTAATTTTTACAGGATTTTTGGAATTTTATTAAAACAACTCATAGTTCAAACCCACTCCAAAAACTTAAGGAGAATAAAGAAAAAGAAAGAAGAAATAAACCTCACTCCAATAAAGTACAACTTGAATTCTTGACAAACTCACTAAGGCAAAAAAAAGAATTCAGTGGAACCCCAAAGAAAATAAACCTACCACTTACCTTAGCTAAGTTTGACCCAATTTACCAAGTATACCACCCAAAGGTCTCACATAAGTAAGGTTTAACTCTAACTAACTTAAGTAGACCATACACCATCAAAAGTTGTAATTTCTAAAGCACATATCATATCATGCATATATCTTACGCATTGCATTCATTAGATTGTAATCTTGCCGACGGAGAGTACGTGCTCATCCCCGAGCAAGGATCTATCCAAGAGGAGGACCAGGAGCAGGCTTCCGAGGCTGCTATCGAGGATCTCCCTGCAGCCCCAGCTATTGAAGGCAAGCCTCGGTTTATATGCATAACCGTATTATTATATGCTACTTTACTACACTTAATGCTTGTACGACTGTAATGTGCACTTAAGTGTAGGAGTTGCTTGAAACCTTTAGTTGCATGAACTTAGGATCCCTTTTGAGATGAATACTAGTATGCTAGGTCGAGTAGCTCCTTGCTAATCAGGATCTCGGTAGAAGTCGAGTGATTTTTCTAGCACTCGCGCGAGGTCAGGAATTGATTGTATTCATCTTGATAACGGGAGCTATGTTAGTCTATGGACTTGGATCCAGGGAGGATGCCTTGTCAATGAGACAGGAAAAAGGAATTAAGGATTAATGTGTGGATACCTGAGTCAAGCGTTTGAACGTACTAAGCACATGCCGGGAAAAATGGTAACCGGTAAACCTAGTACCTGAGTGAAGCCGGGCGCGGACTTTATCCCTCATGCGACCTGAGACTGGGTCTCCCATGCTAGCTATGGTGGGTACAAGTGCGGTCACTGCATGGCGGCAGCCGGGGTCAGTGGAGCATTGTATGCCAAGGCGGTGAGGCCTGGACGCGAACGGGGAATCGATGGGGACTGTTGTCATGTGCGAGGTCGGAAGTACCCTGACATGCCGTGTGTTTAGGTTTACCTTCCAAGGTTAAAAACTCGATTCGAATCGTCTGCTTCTCGCAGCTAATGAGACTGCTTGACCCCTTGTACTGCATCGAGTAAGAAGTGAAATGAGGTTACATGAGATAACTTGTTGATTGAACTAAATGCTTGTCACCATGTATGCTTAGAAGGAGCAAATCTAGCTAAGTTAATGATGATAGAAATTGAAAAGCTAAAAATTGATTTTAGAAACGGCTAGTGCTTTTGGCAAACCAAGCCCCTTAGCCAAACAGCTGCATAGTCTAGTGGTAGAGGAGTAGATTCCTCACACCGGTTAAGTCTAGCTGAGTATTAGTATACTCAGCCTTGCTTGTGGCATAATTTTTGCAAGTACCATTCAGGAAATGGTTGATGGTGTGACTTGGCCTACCACCCTGCCACCGGGTTGGACGGTCGAGTGGGATGCTGCTCCGGCAGGAGAGGAGCACAAGGAGTAGTGGGCTAGGCCTTGCCCATTTCCTCGATACCGACGACATCAATTATCCGCTGCATTTTATTTCGTGAAATCTTAATTGCTCCTCAAAAACTCCGATCTATGTAATAATTCAGCACTTAATTTAAGGTTTCCTGTTTTATTGTATTTCTTCTGTGACTCGCCTTCGAGTGAGACTGTGGAATTTGATCTTGGTTAAGTGGCTCTATCAGACTAGATCTGAGGGACTGACGGGTTATTCCGATTTAAGTGTGTTACGGCCCCTGAGGCGTGACTTAGGCACTTAAGCTGGAATAATTCGGGTGGTTCCGCCACAAAGAGTTACCATGATAAGAGAAGAAAACCTCTCCAGTTCGAAGTGGGAGATTTCGTATATCTGAAAGTATCACCCACCAAAGGAGTGCAGAGGTTTGGGATCAAAGGCAAGTTTGCCCCTCGCTACATTAGACCTTATGAGATCAGGGAAGCATGTGGACCCGTGGCATACAAATTGAAGCTACCTCCAAAAATGTCTGCCATCCACAATGTATTCCATGTATCCCAACTGAAGAAATGTGTTCGATTGCCGACCGAGATCATAGCAGAACCAGAAGTAGAGATAGAGCCAGATCTATCGTACCAAGAGTACCCTTCCAAGGTTCTAGATTGCAAAGAGAGATCAACTCGAGCTAAATCGATCAAAATGTATAAGATCCAATGGAGTAATCACTCAGAGGAAGAGGCTACTTGGGTGACTGAGGATTTTCTACGTTCGAACTTTCTCGATTGTCTACCTAAGGGAATCGGTACATAACCATGCCCAACCCCTCCCCCTACCCTTTGAATCTAAATATAAGAAAAATGGTCTTAACATAAAAGGAGTTAATTGTAAGACTAAAACTAAGAGGACTTCCTTCTGAAGTTGCAAAGAAGATGACATTCGAAGAGTAGTTTACCAAAAAGAACCTTAATGAACAAACCACCAAATTCAAGCAAGCCTTAACCTTCACTTCACCCCTGAGGACTCTGACCCGAATCTTGGGGCGAGATTCCTTTAAGGGGGGAAGGTTGTAACATCCCAGTGTTACCTAGGGTTTGCCCCAGTGCCCCAACTTGTGACCATTATCACATATGATTTTAATTAAGCAAGAAACATCTTACTTAAGGAACTAAAACCTAAGATAAGTCTCTTTCATCTCATAAACCACATTCAAACAAATCATACACCTCAAGTGAGAAAAACATCTAAAACCCGTTTAACCTTTCTAATGAGCCATTTAAGCACATGAAGTAAATTGGAGAAAAGACTTGGGAAAAATACAAAATTTTGATTTGAACCAATTAACAAATTTTTAGTCCACTAAATAACCTACAAAATGTAGTAAGGAAGTTTGGTCATTTGAATTTTCCAAAATCCCCAAACCAGCCCATGAAGTGATGCCCTATGGAAAAATTCAGAAATTCAGAAATCTAAATTTCAGCCCCTTTTCAAAGACCGACTGTGTTCTCTATTTTTCAAAACTTGAATCAAATAAGTCCAAATATAAAGATGGTGCCAAACTACCTTGGGCATGCCCTGGAAAAACATGGGAGCAGGACTCGGCCATTTGACATGATCTTGGTAGGGATTTACCTCGTAACTCGGCCTTGTGACACTGGCACATTGGCGAGGCGACAACTCTCTGCCCTTGACCTGAAATCGCTCGGCTCCACACGCAAATGACAGAGCTCAGTCGGGGGAACAAATCTTACACAGCGATCTTGCCCAATTTCACGAAGATCTGCGCCCTATCAGCGTTAGAACACGGGCAGAAACAATGGCACCACGTGTTCGATTGCGGCTGACATGCCCGGTTCATGCCAGTCCGCGCACCCGCACCAAGCCGTGCACGCCCGCACGCCCACGCTGGTCCACGCCTGCCCGTGCACTGCGCCTGCGTCTATAAGAACAGGGAAGCCTCGGTCGTACTCCCTCAGAGCCTCACCTAACTCCCCGAGCCCAACACTTAGCTCCGGCGAGCTCTGCGCTGCCCGCCAAGTAGCCCGAGCACTCGGCCACCGTGGCCATACCACTCCTGGCCATCTCTGCTCAATCTCGTGCCTCGGCTAGTTTCCCTAGAGCCCCGTAGAGCTCCCCGAAGCAAGAAACTAGATGCTGCTTCACCGGAGAAGCCGTTCCACCCTCGTCGGAGTTGTTCTCTCTGCCGGTGCACGTGGCCACGACTAACCGTTAAGCCATAGTCCAATTCCTCGCGCCTACACCTTCCCTAGCACCTAGTAAAGCTCACTGACCAGTTTAATTGAACTCTACCGCCCTGGATAGGCCGAAGCCCTTGCCGCCGACGAGCTAACCCGCCTGCGCACGTGGACAGGCCTACCCCGACCATCCTCGGAGATGATCCACACATCGGCGTGACCATCACGACCTTCCCTACACCCTCGGCCACCTCACCGGAGCAATCTCACCGTCGGTAAGCCTCTGCGCCCTTTACTTCGTCGTGGTTACTATTTCATTAGGGGAAGGACCACGGAGTTAATTAAGAATCACCCCAGGGGGTTTTCTGCATAGTCAGAGACTCATGTGAATAGTAACACGATGACTAGTCTGTAAGGAAACCTAGAAACTTTCGCCAGGGACCCCGATGCAAGTTAGTTTTCCATTTAACCATTTCTGAATATCCTTTTTAATGAACAGAAAACTTAGGAAATTCATAACTTGAGAAATATTCGACCAAATTTAGTCAAACCAATTTTGCCGGATCCCAAATAATATGAACTATTGAACAAAAATACTTAACCCTATGGTTTCTGTATTAATTTTTAGAGTTTGGAATTAAGTAGAGAAACTGCCCAAACCTTATTAAAATATGGAAAAATAGTTATGCTTCTGTACTAGACTTAAGAAAATTTATAGAGATACATACTCGACTTAGGCACTATTTAAAAATACTAAGCACCCCAGTATACAAGGTTTGCTCAAGATTATCTAATAAAAACTGTATATGCCCAAAACTTAGGAAATTAAGAAAGGCAATAGAAATTAATGAACAGAGGATGAACATATTTTTCCTAGCCAACTTAAGTAATGAGGAACCTAGGAAAAATACATAGAACCCTAGTCCAAGACTAAACCAAGGTTAAATAATTTCTTAGGCAACAAGGAACCAAGGAAAACCATGGTTAAAAATATAAGAACCGTTTCAAAAATGGTAAGAAAAATTCAGTAGACTCCCAACTACTAGAACACCACTACAAAAATAATAAACACCCTAGCCCATCATAACAAGTGGGTTGAACAATTAAAACTTGATTTTGGCCATGTTCTAATTAAATCATAAGAAAGTCTAAAATTGTGCAACATTAGGCAAATAAAATTTTGCCCAACTATTGATGAAATAGACCACTAGAGAAAAAAATGAAACCTAATTAAAAATGTAAGGAGCTGTCCACGAGGAAGATTAGGAGCCAGCTCCCGATCCTACCATAGAGGATCTCCCCGCAGCCCCAGCATTTGAAGGCAAGCCCCAGTTTTATGCATAACCAGTTTATTGTGGCAGAACCGCTCGAACTATTCCAACTTAAGTGCCTAAGTCCCGCCTTAGAGACTAGATCACAATTAAATAGGAATAATACGTCAGTCCCTCGGATCTAGTCCGACGAGGCCACTAACAGGATCAAGTACCACGTACTCACTCGATGGTGAGGCACAGAGCAAATACAATAAAGCATAAAACCATGCATTGAGAAGTATAAAATTTATTACATCATCATCGGAGTTTAGCAAAAGTAGTCATCATTATTCGGAATGCAGCGGAATAAAACTAGCGATAAATAAACCGAGAGATGGGGAAGCCTGTCCCATCACTCCTCATGCTCCTCCTCTGCCGAGGTAGGGTTCCACTCGACTGTCCAACCCGGTGGCAAAGTGGACGGCCAAGTCACTCCAGCAACCATGTCCTCCAGAGCACCTGTAAAATTATGCCACAAGCAAGGCTGAGTATACTAATACTCAGCTAGACTTACCCGGTGTGAGGAGTCTACTCCTCTACCTCTAGACATGCAGCTGTTTGGCTGAGGTGTTTGATTGCCAAAAGCACTAGCTAAGTCTAAAAATCAAGTTTTAGCTTTGTCAAGTTTTAGTGTGACTCTCTTAAGGCTAAATGTGTACTATCTACTCATTCATGGTATCAAGCAATTTAGCAATCAAAATCTTTTGCCATATCATCACATTTCCACTTGTTACTCAATGTAGTGCAATGGATCAAGCAGTCTCATTAGCTACGAGAAGCATATGATTCGAATCGAGTTTTAATCCTTGCAAGGTAAACCTAAACACACGACGTGGCGAGGCACTCCGTCCCCACACACATCAACCGTCCCCATCGATTCCCCGTCAGCAGATCAGGGCTCACCACCTTGGCGTATAATGCCTCACTGACCCCGACTGCCGTCGTGCAGTGACCGCACTTGTACCCACCATAACCGGAATGGGAGACCACGTCTCCGGTCGCGTGAGGGGTAAAGTCTGCTGCCAGGTTTACTCAGGTACTAGGCTTACCGATTTACCATATTTCTCGGCATGTGCTTAGTATGTTCAAACGCTTGAAACAAGTATCCGCACGTTAATCCTTATTCCAATTCCATCTCGTAGACCACGCATCCCCATGGATCCGTGTCCACAGACCAACATCAATATGATATGAAAGTGGGTACAACCAATTCCTGACCTCGCGCGAGTGCTAGAAAAATCACTCGACTTCTACCGAGATCCCTAATTAGCATAGCAGCTACTCGACCTAGCATACTAGTATCCATCCCAAAATGGATTCCTGAGCTCATGCAACTAGGGTTTCAATCAACTCCTACACTTAAGTGCACAATACAAGCCTACAAACATTAAGTGTAGTAAAATAGCATATAGAACAGGTTATGCATAAAACCGGGGCTTGCCTTCCAAGGCTGGGGCAGGCAGATCCTTTGGGGCAGGCTCTGGTGCTGGATCCGGGGCTATCTCCTGAGCAACTCCTTGCTCTGGCACGAGGATGTACTCTCCGTCAGCTAGGTTGCAATCTATCGAATGCAATGAGTAAGAACATGTATGCTATGATTATGCAGAATTTAGAAATCATCATGTTAAGTGAAGAAAATTAAGTTAATGGATAACTTAGGGTTTCCTGGTTATAAGAGGCTCTTAGGGTTTAAGGCTTTTCAATTTAGGTTTGAGGTTCTTGCCTAAGCATAATGGATCAAGACCTGGAATGCCCCTTAAATGCTTTAGTAGATAGTCAAGGGGTTTTGCTGGTTTGGTCAGCGTGACATTAGTCTCCACTATTAATTCCTCTTTCCATTTTCCACTTATGAATTTTTGTGTGGGTTTGAACTACAACAGTGTTTTAACTTTGCCCAAAAACTCTGTAAAAATTACAGTGGGTTACTATTTGTTACTATAGTTGGTCCTATAAATTTGGGGTGGATACTAATTCAGATACTACTTGTGCAAATTAACAAAAACAAGTCTTAAAAGGGCATTTTACACTATAGCTGTGAATTAAGTGAGGTTTCTGTATCAAATTTTATTTTTGCCCAGATTCATAGGTGATATTAGGCCTCTGTGTTAAAAATCACAGAAAAAGGCCTACTGGATATTTAGTTGTGAATTCTTAAAGTTTAATGCTAAAAAGGTACTTATAACTAACTTATTATTTGAAAAATATCAAACAATAGATCTCATATTTTTCCTATGTTCATAATATCAAAACATTAGTTATCCCAAGGTTTGGGGTGTTTTCTTCTCAGGGTTATTTTTCTAGGGTTTTTCTAAGGTTTCCTGGTTTTCTTGAAATAAAAGGTATTTCATTTCTTCTGTACTAAACAAGGGTATAATAAAATTTTCTAGTGAACTACACTAAATAAAAAAGCTAACAAAAATGTGGGTGCTCCCTGGTTCTTTATTTAAACTACCCTTTTTTTCTCTAACTTTAAGCAAAAAGGGATTTAAATGGCAAACTCTACCTTAATGGGGTGTACAGAGGGGTTTATTATTTTTAAACAGGTTAGGAAGTGATTAAGTACTTCTCTAAATTTTCTTGAACCCAGTCTAATAGTGTAGCTATTTTTCCTTATTTCTTTTAGCTTTTGACCAGTTAATCATTTAATTCAAAACTTTAAAGTTTTCTGCAACACTTAGGGGTTTTATATTTTTCCTATGTAGTTTATATTATTTAGGATCTGGCAAAATTGGTTTGACTTGATTTAGATGAACCAAACTGAAGTTATGGATTTCTCAAGTCCTGGTTGCATTTAAATCAGAATATTAAAAAGGTTTTCTGGAAATCCACTTTGCATGGAAGACCCTGGGTTCTTTCTAAACTAATCCTTTCAGTCATACCCCTGCGCCACTATTCCTTTGAGTCACTGACAGCGCATAAAACCCCCTGCCCTTTTCTTCTTCCTCCCCGCGGTCCCTCCCCCTATGTAAACAGTAACCGTGGAACGGAAAAGGACGGCGCGGCTTACCGGCGGCGAGAGAGGTCCGGCGAGGGGCGGGGTTGGCTCCGGGAGGTCTTGGCGGTCACAGCGATGTACAGCTTGACGGCGGTGGTGGTCGGAATCGGCCGGTCCACGAGCGCAGGAGGGTGAACTCGTCGGCGGCGAGTGCTCCGGCCTAACCACGGAGGCATGGGTCAATCCAAGGGCACGAGAAGCTTCACAGGGTGTTGAGGAGTCGACACGTGCAAGGAATTGAAAAATAACTCACCGTGGAGCGCGGTCTACGTTCACCGGCGGTCGGGTGAAGTCCGGCGACCGTGGACTAGCTTCTCCGGCGAGGCAAAGTTTGATTCCTTGCTCGGGGAGCTTCACCGAGGCATGCACGGTCTATTCCGAGGGTCGGACGTGGCTAGGAGAGGCTCTGTTGTCCGGTCTACGGTGGCGGGGGATCGGGTGGCCACGGGAACGGCGTGCGCGGGGCAACATGGTGATCTGGTGCTCCGGTGAGGGCGAGCATGTGTGGAGGAGTACGGTCAAAGTCCCTGGGGGTTTTATAGGCGCGGGCGCGGGCAGCGGCGCCGGCTCGGCTTTGGCGCGACGTGGGGCACGCGGGGGCGCGCGTCGGGCGTGCCCTGGCGAGCTCAGAGCGCGTCAAACACGTGTGTGTTGCTTCTGCCATGGTTCAACGGCCGGTTGGAGCACCTTAGCATGAAGATCTCAGCAAAACCACTGTGCACGATCTCTTCCCTGCACCATATCCTACCTTTTTGATGTGTGTCCCAAGACAAGATACGGTCGGGGTAGGGAGAGATAGGGGTGAGAAGTTGCCTCTGTCCTAGCTGTCCAAACCGGGACAAAAGCCATGCCAAGTCGTGTCAAACGACCTAGGGTTGGGTTCAAACTTTTCTAGGGCATTCTAGAGGTATTTTGGCGCCACATTGTCAATTGGGTCAAATGGTTTTGAAGTTTGAATGAGGGTGAACATGTTTGATCTTTGAAAAAGGGTTGGTTTTGGACTTAGAAGAATTCTGATTTTTCTCTTATGCCCAAACCTTTGGTGAATCTTTTGGGGTTTTTCTGAAATCTTTTTGGGGTTACTTTCTGTAATACCCAAATTGTAAAGGAAAAAGAAATTATTTTCCTTTATGTAATTGTGTATATTGCATCTACTTATCATCACAAGTGAGTATCATATTTAAAGACAAATAACTAATATAAAAGTTATACCATTAAAATATGCATCATGCTGGTTTTTCACCTTGTGTGCACTCCGTGACGATATAAAAATAATGTGAAAAGAAATATACTAATGGCCAGAGTGGAATTTAAGATGTAAAAGAAATTCTAGAAATTAGAAAGGAGGATAAATAAAATATTTTGTGGGTGAGAATAAATATATAAAAACAAATACTATTCTTACACTAGAGAAACGAAGTCGAACATTTGGACAAGGGTTAGATTCATAACAAGATCCACATTCAAATTTGAAATTTGAAAATGAAAAGAAGAAAAAATAATAATAATAAAACAGAAAAGAATAAAAAAAAGAACCAGAATCCGAATGGGCCCGGAATGCCCCTTTCGGCCCATTTTCCCTTTACCACGCGCCGGCCCACCTTCCATTTCCTTAACCTGCCGCGCCTCATCCAGCTGACGTGGGGACCCCACGGGTCAGTTTCTCTACGTGGGCGCGCGTGGGCTTCACTGGTGGCTGGCTTTGGGCTGGCGGCTGCGTGGGGTGTGTGTCGTTTCGCTGCACGTGGGCCCAAGACCGAGCTCGTCTTCCACCTTGGGTTGTTGCGGGCGAGCGCTAGAAGTGCCAGGATTGTAGCGGACTCTGCTCTGATATTAAACCGAGCGTGCCGCTCCCTCTGCCGCGGATTGGGCAGTAGCATGTGAGCCCTACCCTACCGACCTCCCCCGCAGGCGCGCCTATGGCGCTGGCCCCGTAACGACCCCGGGTGGATGCGGCCATGGATCGGTCGGGGTATAAACAGGGATGGCGACCTCCCTCCCTTGAACCCTCTAATCTGAACCCAGACACCTCCCTGCGGCAGGTCCATCTCCTCCATCCCAACAAACTCGCCTGGACCGTGGTGCTCGAGCTCGCCGTTGTCATCTCGACGGGGCACCGCCTCGCGGCTTCGGTCGTGGCTCTGGTCCATCCTCGCCGGTGATTCGACCCGCGTGTGAGTCCAGTGGGGTGCCGGCCACACAAAGGTTCGCCGTGGGAATGGGTGTGCTCGCCGTGCGAAGACATCCACTGTGGGCCTTGGAATTTCTCGCCGTGCTCAGTCGTCGCCGCAATACCGCCCTGCGACTTGGGCATAGCCCTCTGCACCGCTCATGCTAGGTGAGATTTCCCCCTTCAATTCTCCTTCGTGCCCTCGTTATAAATCACCTCGCGGATCGGACTTTGGGGCACTTTGGCATCGGATGGAGTCGCACCGGCGTGCTCCCTGCGGAGGCCACTGGGCGGCGCCGCCGTCTGGCCAAGCTGGGAGGCGGAAATGCTGGGAAAGGATCGTTGGCCATAGGATCGTAAGCGGATGGCTCTGATTAAGTGGTAGCTACCCCCCCCTTCATGTTTTGAATCCCAGCCGTTGACGTGAGATCGGATGGATTCGTGTCGATCTCGGTCAAATAAAATCCAGACTGTTGAAATTAGATCCGATGGCCCTAGTTGCATACTGATTCGTTTTATGGGAGATCTAATCCTAGTGCTTGGGTTCTAATCCAACGACCCATATTGTACCGTACCCCTTCGCTGCGCGCCCTTTACACATGAGTCCCCGCATTTAATAGAAATCAACCCGCTGTCCAGCTCGGGTTGCCTCTGAGTCTGGGGAGTTTTCTTAGATGAGCCCCTGCGTTTTCCAGATATTGAGGCCTAGCTCCGAGAATTATAAAACCAGGAAAATAGTTTAGAAAATGGTTTTTAGTACAAATGTAATTGCAGAAACTAGTTTAATTCATAGAAAATGCATATGAACTCCAAATTGGTCCATTCCAGTTCCTAAATTTTCAAAATATTATTCTCTATCAAATAGTACCACTGTTTTCACATGAAATACACATTAAAATTTATTTCTCACTTAACCCTATATTAAATGCATAAAATCTTTGGAAATTCATAACTTAAAATATATAACTCCAAATTTAATGATTTTAGTTCCTGTGATCACATTTTAATGTCTAGTTTATTACTGTATATTCCATTTGCATGTTTGATGTGATGTTAATTTATGCTATGCTATGTATGTATTGTGTTGATACGAGTAGACGAGCAAGCCACTGTGGAATCTGAGGTTCAACAAGTAGAGATAGCTGAGCAGGAGCTCGTTGAAGGCAAGTTGTGCCCTTGATCACTTCTTTTACCCATTCATGTTCTTATTATACATAATGATCTGCATAGGATAATTTTGCTGGGACCCAATAGGATACCTTAGATTTTGACTATCTTTATACCTTGTTTCACCACTGGTTTTACTACTAAAGTTTTGGGTAGTTCATGCTATTGCTTTATGTGGATTTGGGTATAGAGATATTCATCACTCATTGTTATACTATTTATTATTATCTGTTTTATTCTTTAATGTTCATGTTAAGATCATTATGTTAATGGGAACATGGAGAACCACCCGGGACGCCCTTGGCTGATTAACTAGGAAAGCTAGTGGAGGGCTACCTTACCCGAAAGGGGCAAGGGCAGTAGGGGAGTGGTCAGTGTAGGGAGGTCCTTGGGTTGATTTTGCTGCGATGGAGGTCAGGCAAGAACCCTGCACTGGAGCTTCCTATAAACTGTAGCGGGTAGTCTGAAGCTAGTGGAACTTTGTAAAGGCCTCGTAGTGGTACCCTGCCTCGCTTCCTTGGTAGAGGTGTATGGGGTCTGATCAACTCCGTGGCAAATGGGTAACACGACTTGTGGGTAAAGATGTGCAACCTCTGCTGAGTGTAAAACTGGTATACTAGCCGTGCTCACGGTCATGAGCGGCTCGGACACTCACATGATTAATCTATGGAACTTAAACTTAACCTGTCATTTCATTGCATTTGGGATTATTTTATTATTACTTTTATTTATTATTACTATGGTTTGGTATTCACTTACACTTAGTAACTGCTAATAAAATTTTGACCAACTTATAAAAGCAATGCTCAGCTTCAGCCTCTATTTCATTGATCAGCCTTACACTTCATGAACTCCCACCTTTGGTGAGTTCATGCCACATTATTCCCCACGACTTGTTGAGCTATGAACGTATGTGAGCTCAGTCTTGCTGTCTCACACCCCCCCACAGGAGAAGAACAGGTGGTCGAAGAGGAGCCGCCTAACACAGAGGCATTCGACTTGATCTAGGTGGCGTTTTTCAGTTGACTTTGGCGCCAACGATCCTTAGTTCGTTTTATGGTTATTCTTTTATTTTGTAATAAGTCTTCCGCTATGTAATAAATACTCTGATGTATCGTGACATTTATCTCTATACACTCTGTTATTATATATGTTGTCTTCTTGGCGCATGTATGAGATGCACCCGGCTTTGTTCCTTAAAGCCCGGGTGTGACAGAAGTGGTATCAGAGGAAATGTTGACTGTAGGACGAGACCTAGATAGAAATGGACAAACCCTTTCCTACTTACCTTACTCTGACTCATTCTATGCTCATCTCATCTTGATCTTATCTTACCTTTTGCTACTCTACTCTGATTAATCTTATCTTTTCTACTCTAAGACAAGATGGATTTCACACCTTGGAATCCTACCATTATGATCTTCTTAAGAGATAGGGAACCTAAGATGGAATTAAAACTATTTTCTTTATTTAAAAACGTTGGTTGATTGTTCTGATGATAAATGCTTGATTTGCTTCTTTGATTGATTGAAATATTATATATGGACATCTTAGCATGTACCACCATAAGGTAATGAATTAGCTTTAGTAAGCGACACACTTAGCTAATAAATCTCCCAAAGTAACATGCTTCGTAATTATATGCCTTGTCTACAATCCTTTCTTTCGTACCCTGTGTTTCTAACCCAGATGGGCTACCCCTATAGTGTTAGAAGAGAGCACTATAGACGTAATCCTTGGTATGTAATGGTTAAGAAAGGCAAAGGCAGTTTATGCACTGTGCTAAAGGACCCGTAGAACTCACCAGTTCCAAAGGAGAAAGATTTGAAGTTGAAATTGCAGTAACTACCACCATCAGACTAGCAGCATTCTTAGAAGATGAGAAGTTTGTTGGTGATAGCATCCGTGTGGTTAGAGATTTTTCTGGATGTCTTTCTAGAGGAGTTACTAGGGATGCCACCTGATAGAGAAGTTGAATTTGTTATTGATCTCCTACCTGGAACCGCCCCTATATCTAAGCAACCATACAGGATGTCGGTAGAAGAGTTAAAGGAACTGAAGAAGCAGTTGACGGAGTTACAAGAGGCTGGTTACATTCGCCCGAGTTCCTCACCTTGGGGAGCACCGGTGTTATTTGTGCAGAAGAAGGGTGGATCGCAACGGATGTGTGTGGACTATAGATCACTTAATGATGTTACTGTGAAGAACAAGTATCCGTTACCCCGCATTGAGGATTTGTTTGATCAAATGAGAGGGGCTAGAGTATTCTCGAAGATTGATCTCCGATCTGGATATCATCAAATGAAGATTAGACCATCAGATATTCCTAAGACGGCTTTCTCAACCCGATATGGATTATATGAGTTCACTGTTATGTCATTTGGATTGACCAATGCACCAGCTTATTTCATGAATTTGATGAATAAGGTGTTTATGGAGTATTTGGACAGATTCGTCGTGGTGTTTATCGACGATATTCTTATCTATTCTAAGAATGAAAGTGATCATGAACAACATCTAAGATTGGTGCTACAGAAGCTACGAGATAATCAACTCTATGCCAAGTTCAGTAAGTGCGAGTTTTGGATTGATAAGGTGCCATTCCTTGGACATATTATTTCTAATGGAGGAATAGCAGTGGATCCTGCTAAGGTCAAGGAGATTATGGAGTGGAGAGTGCCCACTACAGTTATGGAGATTCGGAGTTTCTTGGGACTTGCAGGATATTATCGTAGATTTATTGAAGGATTCTCTAAAATTGCCAAGCCTATGACCTCACTTTTGGAGAAAGGAAGAGAATTTAAGTGGGATGAGAAGTGCCAAGAAAGCTTTGATCAATTGAAGGAGAGATTGATGTCACCTCCAGTGTTGGTTATGCCAGATCTACAAAAGGGATTTGATATCTATTGTGATGCATGTGGCCAAGGATTGGGATGTGTTCTTATGCAAGAAGGACATGTGATCGCCTATGCGTCTCGTCAGTTGCGGAAACATGAATTGAACTACCCCACTCATGATTTAGAGCTAGCAGCAGTTGTGCATGCACTGAAGATTTGGAGACACTACATTATGGGCACTAAGTGTCAATTGTACACGGATCATAAAAGTTTGAAGTATATATTCACTCAGAAGGATCTCAACCTTAGGCAACGCCGTTGGTTGGAGCTCATTAAGGATTATGATTTGGAGATTCACGATCACCCGGGCAAGGCGAATTTGGTTGCAGATGCCTTGAGTCGGAAGGAGCACGTTCATTCCGCTATTGTTGTCCAGCTACCCGATGAATTAGCAAAGGATTTTGAGAGACTCAACCTGGGTATAGTTACTCACACTGAAGGAGTCACCATTGAATTGGAACCTACCTTGGAGCAAGAAATTCGTAAAGGCCAAGTGGGTGATGCTAAAAATTCAAGAGATTAAGGATCTTATTACTGAAGGTCGAGTTCCAGAATTCACGGAGGATGAGCAAGGCACTATATGGTTCAAAGATCGGATATGTGTTCCGGAGATTGATAGCCTTCGTGAGACTATATTGAAAGAAGCTCATGATTCTGATTACTCAATCCACCCTGGTAGCACTAAGATGTATCAGGATTTGAAGCAGAAATACTGGTGGTATGGATTAAAAAGAGATGTTGCTGCACACGTGGCTAAGTGTGATGTATGTCAAAGAGTCAAGGCCGAACATCAGAGACCAGCTGGACTATTGCACCCATTGAAGATACCTGAGTGGAAATGGGAAGAAATTGGTATGGATTTCATTGTTGGACTACCCCGCACTCCAGCAGGATATGACTCTATTTGGGTAATTGTGGACAGATTGACAAAAGTAGCTCATTTAATACCAGTGAGGACTAATTATACGGGAGCCAAATTAGCAGAATTGTATATGACTCGGATAGTTTGTCTACATGGAGTACCTAAGAAGATCGTGTCTGATCGAGGATCGCAGTTCACTTCTCAATTTTGGAAGAAGTTGCATGAGAGCTTGGATACAAAGTTGAATTTTAGCTCAGCCTACCATCCCCAGACTGATGGACAGAAAGAGAGGACTAATCAAGTGCTGGAAGATATGTTAAGAGCTTGTGCTCTCAAGCATGGTGGCAGTTGGGAGAAGAGTTTAGCCTATGCTGAGTTTTCTTATAATAACAACTATCAGGCCAGTTTGAAGATGTCACCATTCGAGGCTTTATATGGTAGAAAGTGCAGGACTCCACTGTATTGGGATCAAACTGGAGAAAGACAGTTCTTTGGGCCTGAACTTATACAAGAGGCAAAAGAACAAGTTCGAATGATAAGAGAAAATTTGAGAATTGCACAATCCAGGCAAAAGAGCTATGCTGATAATAGGAGAAGACTACTGGAGTTTAAGAAGGGTGATCACGTGTATCTGAAGGCGTCACCACTCCGGGGTATGAGGAGATTTAAAGTTAAAGGAAAGTTGTCCCCTCGCTTCATTGGACCTTTCTTGATCTTAATGCGAGTGGGAGAAGTTGCATATCAACTGAAGTTACCCGATCATCTGTCAGATGTACATGATGTATTCCATGTATCTCAACTGAAGAAATGTCTTAGGGTACCTGAGGAGCAGCTACCACTGGAGGACCTCAGTGTGCAAGATGATCTAACTTATACTGAGTACCCTATCAAGATTCTGGACACTTTGACTCGAGTTACAAGAAATAAGGTGATAAAGATGTGCAAAGTACAATGGAGTCACCATGGTGAAGATGAAGCCACCTGGGAAAGAGAAGAAGAGCTTCGCATAGATTTTCCCCATCTTTTCCCTCGTTCTTCCTAAATCTCGAGGATGAGATTATTTTTAAGGGGGGTAGGATTTGTAATACCCAAATTGTAAAGGAAAAAAAATTATTTTCCTTTATGTAATTGTGTATATTGCATCTACTTATCATCACAAGTGAGTATCATATTTAAAGACAAATAACTAATATAAAAGCTATACCATTAAAATATGCATCATGCTGGTTTTTCACCTTGTGTGCACTCCGTGACGACATAAAAATAATGTGAAAAGAAATATACTAACGGCCAAAGTGGAATTTAAGATGTAAAAGAAATTCTAGAAATTAGAAAGGAGGATAAATAAAATATTTTGTGGGTGAGAATAAATATATAAAAACAAATACTATTCTTACACTAGAGAAACGAAGTCGAACATTTGGACAAGGGTTAGATTCATAACAAGATCCACATTCAAATTTGAAATTTGAAAATGAAAAGAAGAAAAAAAATAATAATAAAATAGAAAAGAATAAAAAAAAGAACCAGAACCCGAATGGGCCCGGAATGCCCCTTTCGGCCCATTTTCCCTTTACCACGCGCCGGCCCACCTTCCATTTCCTTAACCTGCCGCGCCTCAACCAGCTGACGTGGGGACCCCACGGGTCAGTTTCTCTACGTGGGCGCGCGTGGGCTTCACTGGTGGGTTGCCTTGGGCTGGCGGCTGCGTGGGGTGTGTGTCGTGTCGCTGCACGTGGGCCCAAGACCGAGCTCGTCTTCCACCTTGGGTTGTTGCGGGCGAGCGCTAGAAGTGCCAGGATTGTAGCGGACTCTGCTCCGATATTAAACCGAGCGTGCCGCTCCCTCTGCCGCGGATTGGGCAGTAGCATGTGGGCCCTACCGACCTCCCCCGCAGGCGCGCCTATGGCGCTGGCCCCGTAACGACCCCGCGTGGATGCGGTCGTGGATCGGTCGGGGTATAAACAGGGATGGCGACCTCCCTCCCTTGAACCCTCTAATCTGAACCCAGACACCTCCCTGCGGTAGGTCCATCTCCTCCATCCCAACAAACTCGCCGGGACCGTGGTGCTCGAGCTCGCCGTTGTCATCTCGATGGGGCACCGCCTCGCGGTTTCGGTCGTGGCTCTGGTCCATCCTCGCCGGTGATTCGACCCGCGTGCGAGTCCAGTGGGGTGCCGGCCACACAAAGGTTCGCCGTGGGAATGGGTGTGCTCGCCGTGCGAAGACATCCACTGTGGGCCTTGGAATTTCTCGCCGTGCTCAGTCGTCGCCACAATACCGCCCTGCGACGTGGGCATAGCCCTCTGCACCGCTCATGCTAGGTGAGATTTCCCCCTTCGATTCTCCTTCGTGCCCTCGTTATAAATCACCTCGCGGATCGGATTTTGGGGCACTTTGGCATCGGATGGAGTCGCACCGGCGTGCTCCCTACGGAGGCCACTGGCGGCGCCGCCGTCTGGCCAAGCTGGGAGGCGGAAATGCTGGGAAAGGATCGTTGGCCATAGGATCGTAAGCGGATGGCTCTGATTAAGTGGTAGCTACCCCCCCTTCATGTTTTGAATCCCAGCCGTTGACGTGAGATCGGATGGATTCGTGCCGATCTCGGTCAAATAAAATCCAGACTGTTGAAATTAGATCCGATGGCCCTAGTTGCATACCGATTCGTTTTATGGGAGATCTAATCCTAGCGCTTGGGTTCTAATCCAACGACCCATATTGTACCGTACCCCTTCGCTGCGCGCCCTTTACACATGAGTCCCCGCATTTAATAGAAATCAACCCGCTGTCCAGCTCGGGTTGCCTCTGAGTCTGGGGAGTTTTCTTAGATGAGCCCCTGCGTTTTCCAGATATTGAGGCCTAGCTCCGAGAATTATAAAACCAGGAAAATAGTTTAGAAAATGGTTTTTAGTACAAATTTAATTGCAGAAACTGGTTTAATTCATAGAAAATGCATATGAACTCCAAATTGGTCCATTCCAGTTCCTAAATTTTCAAAATATTATTCTCTATCAAATAGTACCACTGTTTTTACATGAAATACACATTAAAATTTATTTCTCACTTAACCCTATATTAAATGCATAAAATCTTTGGAAATTCATAACTTAAAATATATAACTCCAAATTTAATGATTTCAGTTCCTGTGATCACATTTTAATGTCTAGTTTATTACTGTATATTCCATTTGCATGTTTGATGTGATGTTAATTTATGCTATGCTATGTATGTATTGTGTTGATACGAGTAGACGAGCAAGCCACTGTGGAATCTGAGGTTCAACAAGTAGAGATAGCTGAGTAGGAGCTCGTTGAAGGCAAGTTGTGCCCTTGATCACTTCTTTTACCCATTCATGTTCTTATTATTCCTAATGATCTGCATAGGATAATTTTGCTGGGACCCAATAGGATACCCTAGATTTTGACTATCTTTATACCTTGTTTCACCACTGGTTTTACTACTAAAGTTTTGGGTAGTTCATGCTATTGCTTTATGTGGATTTGGGTATAGAGATATTCATCACTCATTGTTATACTATTTATTATTATCTGTTTTATTCTTTAATGTTCATGTTAAGATCATTATGTTAATGGGAACATGGAGAACCACCCGGGAAAACAGTGCTACCACAAGGGTTTAATGGGACGCCCTTGGCTGATTAACTAGGAAAGCTAGTGGAGGGCTACCTTACCCGAAAGGGGCAAGGGCAGTAGGGGAGTGGTCAGTGTAGGGAGGTCCTTGGGTTGATTTTGCTGCGATGGCGGTCAGGCAAGAACCCTGCACTGGAGCTTCCTATAAACTGTAGCGGGTAGTCTGAAGCTAGTGGAACTTTGTAAATGCCTCGTAGTGGTACCCTGCCTCGCTTCCTTGGTAGAGGTGTATGGGGTATGATCAACTCCGTGGCAAATGGGTAACACGACTTGTGGGTAAAGATGCGCAACCTCTGCAGAGTGTAAAACTGGTATACTAGCCGTGCTCACGGTCATGAGCGGCTCGGACACTCACATGATTAATCTATGGAACTTAAACTTAACATGTCATTTCATTGCATTTGGGATTATTTTATTATTACTTTTATTTATTATTACTATGGTTTGGTATTCACTTACACTTAGTAACTGCTAATAAAATTTTGACCAACTTATAAAAGCAATGCTCAGCTTCAGCCTCTATTTCATTGATCAGCCTTACACTTCATGAACTCCCACCTTTGGTGAGTTCATGCCACATTATTCCCCACGACTTGTTGAGCTATGAACGTATGTGAGCTCACTCTTGCTGTCTCACACCCCCTTCACAGGAGAAGAACAGGTGGTCGAAGAGGAGCCGCCTAACACAGAGGCATTCGACTTGATCTAGGTGGCGTTTTTCAGTTGACTTTGGCGCCAACGATCCTTAGTTCGTTTTATGGTTATTATTTTATTTTGTAATAAGTCTTCCGCTATGTAATAAATATTCTGATGTATCGTGACATTTATCTCTATACACTCTATTATTATATATGTTGTCTTCTTGGCGCATGTATGAGATGCACCCGGCTTTGTTCCTTAAAGCCCGGGTGTGACACTTTCTTACAATTACTTGTAGGGTATTAAGTGTACTACAACTTTTATAATTGGCCCAAGACATGATCATGGGGTTTTCATAGCCTTTTGATCATACTTACCTCTAGTGCTCCACTTGCTAAAAGGGGTTTGAATTAGGGTTTGGGCAATTCTCCCCCTTACATGTGCATGACAAACCAAGGTATGACTTCTAAGATGGGTTGCACTTACTTAGGATCTTGAGCTCCAAATTTGGTGTGCTTCTCCTAACTTAAGTCACATGTGATGATGGGCTTACTTGTGTAGTCTTTAGTGAAAATCCTAAGTAACACCTGGGGTGTTACAGCCCTCCCCCTTAAAGGAATCTCGTCCCGAGATTTAGGTAGAGTCCCTTGGAGGGGTCCCATGAAGGCGTGCTGGTGTGTTGCTTCTTCCATTATTCGAGTTTCTCTAGTTAACTTCTCTTCGAATGTCATCCTCTTTGCAACTTCAGAAGGAAGTCCTTTTTGAGTCATTTCTAAAGCTTACAACACCCTTAACATCTAAGTTTTTTTTTCTTATATTTAGATTCAAAGGGCAGGTGGGGGTGGGGTTGTGGATTACGTACCGACTCCTTTGGGCAGAAAGTCGGGGAAGCGAGAACGTAGAAAATCCTCGGTCTCCCATGTAGCTTCTTCTACTGAATGGTGACTCCACTGAACCTTATACATTCTGATCGACTTTGCCCGCGTTGATCTCTCCTTTTGATCCAACACCTTGATGGGTTGCTCTTGATAAGACAAGTCTGGTTCTATTTCAATTTCCGGTTCAGTTAGTACTTCAGTGGGTAAGCGGACACACTTCCGAAGCTGAGATACATGAAACACATCATGAACTGCTGACATGTGGGGTGGCAACTTCAATTGATATGCTACAGGTCCACAAGTTTCCTTGATCTCATAGGGCCCAATGTAGCGAGGAGCTAACTTGCCCTTGATTCCAAATCTCTGGACACCCTTGGTGGGTGACACCTTAAGATAAACATGATCTCCTACTTCAAATTGTAGAGGCTTCCTCCTCTTGTCATGATAGCTCCTTTGCCTGGCCTGAGCAGCTTCTAAGTTCTTCTTAATGACTCTTACCCTTTCCTCTGCTTCAAGGACCAAGTCAGGCCCAAAAATTTCCCTCTCTCCAGCTTGTGACCAATTTTGCGGTGTCCTACACCTTCTCCCATACAAGGCCTCAAAAGGTGCCATCTTCAAGCTGGACTGGTAGCTGTTATTATAAGAGAACTCTGCCAACGAAAGACACTTGTCCCAATCTTTTCCATAGTGTAGCACACATGCCCTCAACATGTTTTCCAAAACCTGATTCACCCTTTCTGTCTGACCATCTGTTTGAGGATGGTATGCTGAGCTTCTTATTACATGGGTCTCAAGTGATTTTTGGAGCTACTCCCAAAAGCGTGCCACAAAAAGTGCTCCTCTGTCAGACACAATGGTCTTCGGAATTCCATGTAAACGCACTATTTGATCAACATAGATTTCTACATATTTCTCTGTCTTGTGGGTGGTATGCACTCGCAAGAAGTGAGCTGCCTTGGTCAATCTATCCACAATGACCCAGATGGAATCATGGCGCCGGGAGGTATTGGGCAATCCGATGATAAAATCCATGCAGATATCTTCCCATTTCCAGGATGGTATGGGAAGAGGCTATAAGGTTCCTGCTACCTTCAAATGATTGGCCTTGACTCTCCGGCAGGTGTCACATTCAGATATGTACTTAGCAATTTCCCTTTTCATCCTGGTCCACCAATATAAAGATCTGTGGTCATGATACATCTTATTACTGTCGGGGTGCATGGAGAATTTGGAAAGGTGAGCTTCATCTAATATCTTCTTTCTGAGCTCAGGGTACTTGGGAACCACCAATCTGTCTCCAAACCATAGGATTCCTTTGCTGTCCTGATGGAAGCATTTGTATTTGTCCACCTTTTGCTTGATCATTTCCTTAATGACTTGCACACCCTTGTCACCAATCTGTTCCATGACTATCTGCTCATGTAAGGTGGGCTCCACTGAAATATAACTCAAAGCACCAGAGGAAATGACTTCTAGGTTCAGCTTGCACAGCTCATCACATAGGGTGGTGATTCTTGCATCCATGTTCATACAATTACACTGGGCCTTCCTGCTCAAGGAATCTGCCACAACATTGGCCTTGCCAGGATGGTAAAGCACCTCCAAATCATAGTCCTTGATTAGCTCTAACCATCTTCTCTGCCTCATATTAAGATCAGCCTGGGTGAAGATATATTTGAGACTTATGATCAGTGTAAATGTTACAGTGAGCTCCCATCAAGTAATGTCTCCAAATCTTGAGAGCATGAACCACAGCTGCTAACTCCAGATCATGTGTGGGGTAGTTCTGCTCATGGGGTCTGAGTGCTCGAGAGGCATAAGCAATGACTCTATTGTCCTGCATTAAGACACATCCCAATCCAGTACCGGAAGCATCGCAATAAACTTCAAAGGGCTTGTTGCTGTCAGGTTGAGCTAGCACTGGTGCTGTTGTCAAATGCTGCCTTAGTGTATGAAAAGCATCCTCACACTTATGGCTCCAATCATACTTGACTCCCTTCTTCAACAGTTTAGTTAGTGGCTTGGCAATTCTTGAGAAATCCAGAATAAATCGTCGATAATACCCTGCCAATCCCACAAAGCTCCGAATCTGCCGCACTGTGGTAGGAGGTTTCTAATTCATTACTTATTGTACCTTCTCAGGATCAACTGATATCCCATCCTGAGAAATTGTGTGACCCAAAAATTTAATTTCCCTTAGCCAGAAATCACACTTAGACAACTTAGCATAAAGACGATGATCGCACAGTCGCTGAAGCATGATGTGTAGATGCTCAGTATGCTCGTCCTCATTCTTGGAATAGACCAGAATATCATCAATGAAAACCACCACAAATTTGTCCAGCTCTGGCATGAATACCGAGTTCATTAGGTACATGAAATAAGCCGGGGCATTGGTCAGCCCAAAAGACATCACCAAAAACTCATAGATCCCATATCTGGTGGAGAAAGCCGTCTTCGGAATATCACTGGCACGTATCTTGATTTGATGGTAGCCTGAGCGAAGATCTATCTTGGATAACACTTTGGCTCCTACCAACTGATCAAACAAAACATCAATGCGGGGCAGTGGGTATTTGTTCTTGATGGTCACCGCATTGAGAGGGCGGTAATCGACACACATTCTCAGACTTTCATCCTTCTTCTTTACAAACAAGGCTGGGCATCCCCATGGTGAAGTACTCGGGCGAATAAACCCCTTGTCCAACAATTCTTGTAACTGCTTTTTCAACTCTGCTAACTCTGCTAGAGGCATCCTATATGGTCTCTTGGATATAGGTGCAGTTCCGGGTTGCAATTCAATTGCGAACTCGATGTCTCGGTCGGGTGGCATCCCTGGTAATTCATCAGGAAATACATCTGGGTAGTCACAGACCACTGGGATCCTCTCAACCGGGGATTCTATCATAACGAAGGCACAGGAACGGGTACAACCCTAATCGGGCAGATATAATGTGGTTTCACCACAGGTAGGCGAGTGCACTTCAATGGTCCTTGCTGCAATATCAATTACTGCCTGATGTCTTGTTAAACAGTCAGTTCCCAATATGATATCCATGCTATCCAAGCCCAATATGAGGAGGGTGGTTTTAATTACCAGACTACCAAATTTTATAGGCAAATGTCTGTTGATTTGATAGGTGGCAACCCTGCCTCCTGGTGTTGAGATTGTGATACCCCCATGGGTGTGATAGAAAGGTAGTTGACATTTGGCACTAAATTTTGCACTGATAAAACTATGGGATGCACCAGAATCAAATAGAATAATTGCAGGATAATTCAAAACTAAAAAGATATCAGTCATGACAGGTGCTCCCTCCGGAATGTCAGCCATGGTGGTGAAGTTCAGTCTGCCTTGCCTCACTTGCACCTTCTGCCTCTTGCCTTGATTCTGGTTGGCATTCTGTCCTTGCCTCTGCTGGTTTCTGGGGCAATTCTTAGCATAATGTCTGGTGTTACCACAAGTGAAACACTTGTTGTCATTGGCCTGACGGTACTGCTGCTGTTGTGGCTTATTGTTCCTCTGAACTAGGAACTGGGTGCGGCTGGGTGCCTGCTGCTGCTGTGGTCAGATCACCCAACGTCCTTGTTGCTGCTGAGGTCCCCTATTCTGAGAGTCAGACATGATCCTGAAGCGTTGTGGCTGAGCTGAAGGTCCTGCCATAGGGGTCTTCCTCTTCTTCTCTGCCTGACGAGCTGTGATACAGTCCTCCTGAGAAATGGCCATGTTGACTAACTCATTATAGCTGTTGGCCCTGACCGTGTAGAGACGATCACGGAGCTTAGTGCTGAGCCCCCTCCTGAACCTGTCCCTCTTCTTCTCATCAGTATCTGCATGATATCCGGCATACTGGCACAGGTCATTGAAGGCCTGAGCATACTGCAACACTGTCTGGTTCCCTTGAGTGAGTGCCAGAAACTCATTTAGCTTACGGTCCATAATGCCTGCTGGAATATGGTGTCCCCTGAAAGCTGCCTTGAACTCTCTCCAATCCACTTCATGGTCAACTGGCTGCATAGCAAGGTAGTGGTCCCACCTTGTCCGCGTGGGTCCGCGAAGCTGCTGGGTGGCGAACCTGACCTTAGTCACTTCGGAACAAACTCCATTGAGTAGTGGGAATTTGGATTCCACTACCCTAAGCCATACATCAGCATCAAGTGGATCATCTGCCTTAGTAAACAACGGTGGCTGGGTACTGAGGAACTCCTGATAAGTGGCTGCCGCGGGGTGTCGCTGATGATCACCACCACCATAATGTTGGGGTGGCGGCTGACGCTGCGCCAACTGTCGCAAGATCTCGTTCTGCTGAGCCATCAGCTCCTGCAGAGTAGGAGGCGGTGGCGGTGGTGGAGGAATGCGCTCATTCTGTCCACGATGCGCTCTTCCTGCCATCTGAAAAATTATGCATATTCCCAATATTATATTTCCAAGGCCCAATATTAAATCGTGGTGAAAGAGTCACAGGGGTGAAACCAATATATGCTTGCATAATTATAAAAGATTCCATAGGGCATAAACTTTTCTTCTTAAATTAAAACTAGCACCATTCATCATCCATGCCTCCAAAAGAGTTTGTCATGATTACATCAGTAACTCAAAAGACTCAACTCTAACTAGCCTAGTACCCTAAGGGTGCAAAAGCTAAGCTAGTCTCGAGGAGTTCTACCGTCATAGACTTCTAACTCTATCTCTGCGACCTAGTGAGCAAATGAGGCAACGCTCGACTCGGGGGAAGGTGGTCTCCCTGAGCCAGCAGTGTCCAAGCTGGAGGCAGGCTCCTCCCCTCCCTCGATATCAACATCCTCATTGGCCTCCATGCCCTGGATCTCCTGGTGGTGCATATCCAGATGCTGGTTAGCCTCCGCAAGCTGCTGCTGAGTATTGATAAGCTCATCTTCGAGAACCTTGATGGTGTTCTCCCTGGTTCCCACTAGCTCCTCAAGCTCGTGGATCTCATCTGACAACTGCTCCACTTGTAGGTCTTTTTCCACCATCTCAGTGGACAAGTCAACCACAAGTTCGTCTATGTTATCCAAAGTGATCTTGGTAGCCTCCAATAGTGCCATCAGATGAGACATGGCCTCTCCTCGCATCACTTGCAGACGATACAGGGCATTAATGCACCGCACCGTCAAGTGAGCAGTCTGGCCTGGGTAGATAGCCCAAATATCCTTGGCATGCTCCACTCGATCCTTCCACATTGGGTCATCCTCCTTTTCCGCAGGGAACAAACCAATGGGGTGAGTGGACAGCTCCAAGGGGTGGAATCCACAGAAGGTGGTCAGTCCGTGAAGAGCAATCGCCTCGATAGTATCCTCAGCCCTGTATCCAAAAGACTCTGAATCCAACGAACGCCAGCCTGGCTGTAGGGGATGAGGCTCCAGGGTCATCCTCACCCGACAGCGGGGCACTCGGTGCTTCTCGAACAGCCGCACCGTGTACTGGGGAGGTGTCGTGTAACCAGCTCCCTGAATTACCTCCCACAAGGTACGGGGGAAACCCTCTCGCGCAAGCCCATCCGTGTGGGACTGTGCATTCCCTTCTTCCAAGGATCCGTGAGAAGTCATCTGTGTACGGTTAAGCGTAAGTAAAAGAAAAAGAATTTTAAAATGAAAAGGGATCGCAACTCAGCCTTTCTATAACTACGACAATGGTACTGGGGTACTTAATTTGTCACCATTATGTATTAAAGTTCTTACCCTCTTATTAAATAGTTTAATTAAGGATGCATGCATGTTCGTCCTAAACGACCTCACGTCAACTTAGAGGGAAGAGGAAGGAGCTCCCATCCCTTATAGTGGCCTGTAGGGCTTACTTAATTAGCCACCTAGCTACCCTTCTATCATCCTAAGGCTTCACGTCCTAGGTCTATCGTGATCATCCTACGATCTAGCCAACATTTGTTTCTACCAAGTTTTACTTTGGAAAAGATGGTATTTACAGTTTATTGATTCCTCCATGGTGGTACGAGCTCCGATACCAGATGTGGCGGAACCGCCCGAACTATTCCAACTTAAGTGCCTAAGTCCCGCCTTAGAGGCTAGACCACACTTAAATAGGAATAATACGTCAGTCCCTCGGATCTAGTCCGACGAGGCCACTAACAGGATCAAGTACCACGTACTCACTCGATGGTGAGGCACAGAGCAAATACAATAAAGCATAAAACCATGCATTGAGAAGTATTAAATTTATTACATCATCATCGGAGTTTAGCAAAAGTAGTCATCATTGTTCGGAATGCAGCGGAATAAAACTAGCGATAAATAAACCGAGAGATGGGGAAGCCTGTCCCATCACTCCTCATGCTCCTCCTCTGCCGAGGTAGGGTCCCACTCGACTGTCCAACCCGGTGGCAAAGTGGACGGTCAAGTCACTCCAGCAACCATGTCCTCTAGAGCACCTGTAAAATTATGCCACAAGCAAGGCTGAGTATACTAATACTCAGCTAGACTTACCCGGTGTGAGGAGTCTACTCCTCTACCTCTAGACATGCAGCTGTTTGGCTGAGGTGTTTGGTTGCCAAAAGCACTAACTGAGTCTAAAAATCAAGTTTTAGCTTTGTCAAGTTTTAGTGTGACTCTCTTAAGGCTAAATGTGTACTATCTACACATTCATGGTATCAAGCAATTTAGAAATCAACATCTTTTGCCACATCATCACATTTCCACTTGTTACTCAATGCAGTACAATGGATCAAGCAGTCTCATTAGCTACAAGAAGCAGACGATTCGAATCGAGTTTTTATCCTTGCAAGGTAAACCTAAACACACGACATGGTGAGGCACTCCGTCCCCACACACATCAACTGTCCCCATCGATTCCCCGGCAGCAGATCAGGGCTCACCGCCTTGGCGTACAATGCCTCACTGACCTCGACTGCCGTCGTCCAGTGACCGCACTTGTACCCACCATAACCGGAATGGGAGACCACGTCTTAGGTCATGTGAGGGGTAAAGTCTACTGCCAGGTTTACTTAGGTACTAGGCTTACCGATTTACCATATTTCTCGGCATGTGCTTAGTATGTTCAAACGCTTGACACAGGTTTCACACGTTAATCCTTATTCCAATTCCATCTCATAGACCACGCATCCCCATGGATCCGTGTCCACAGACCAACATCAATATGATATGAAAGTGGGTACAACCAATTCCTGACCTCGCGGAGTGCTAGAAAAATCACTCGACTTCTACCGAGATCCCTAATTAGCATAGCAGCTACTCGACCTTGCATACTAGTATCCATCCCAAAAAGGATTCCTGAGTTCATGCAACTAGGGTTTCAATCAACTCTTACACTTAAGTGCACAATACAAGCCTACAAACATTAAGTGTAGTAAAATAGCATATAGAACAGGTTATGCATAAAACTGGGGCTTGCCTTCCAAGGCTGGGGCAGGCAGATCCTCTGGGGCAGGCTCTGGTGCTGGATCCGGGGCTACCTCCTGAGCAACTCCTTGCTTCGGCACGAGGATGTACTCTCCGTCAGCTAGGTTGCAATCTATCGAATGCAATGAGTAAGAACATGTATGCTATGATTATGCAGAATTTAGAAATCATCATGTTAAGTGAAGAAAATTAAGTTAATGGATAACTTAGGGTTTCCTGGTTATAAGAGGCTCTTAGGGTTTAAGGCTTTTCAATTTAGGTTTGAGGTTCTTGCCTAAGCATAATGGATCAAGACCTGGAATGCCCCTTAAATGCTTTAGTAGATAGTCAAGGGTTTTGCTGGTTTGGTTAGCGTGACATTAGTCTCCACTATTAATTCCTCTTTCCATTTTCCACTTAAGAATTTTTGTGTGGGTTTGAACTACAACAGTGTTTTAACTTTGCCCAAAAATTCTGTAAAAATTACAGTGGGTTACTATTTGTTACTGTAGTTGGTCCTATAAATTTGGGTGGATACTAATTCAGATACTACTTGTGCAAATTAACAAAAACAAGTCTTAAAAGGGCATTTTACACTATAGCTGTGAATTAAGTGAGGTTTCTGGACCAAATTTTATTTTTGCCCATATTCATAGGTGATATTAGGCCTTTGTGTTAAAAATCACAGAAAAAGGCCTACTGGATATTTAGTTGTGAATTCTTAAAGTTTAATGCTAAAAAGGTACTTATAACTAACTTGTTATTTGAAAAATATCAAACAACAGATCTCATATTTTTCCAATGTTCATAATATCAAAACATTATTTATCCCAAGGTTTGGGGTGTTTTCTTCTCAGGGTTATTTTTCTAGGGTTTTTCTAAGGTTTCCTGGTTTTCTTGAAATAAAAGGTATTTCATTTCTTTTGTACTAAACAAGGGTATAATAAAATTTTCTAGTGAACTACACTAAATAAGAAAGCTAACAAAAATGTGGGTGCTCCCTGGTTCTTTATTTAAACTACCCTTTTTATTTTCTCTAACTTTAAGCAAAAAGGGATTTAAATGGCAAACTCTACCTTAATGGGGTGTACAGAGGGGTTTATTATTTTTAAACAGGTTAGGAAGTGATTAAGTACTTCTCTAAATTTTCTTGAACCCAGTCTAATAGTGTAGCTATTTTTCCTTATTTCTTTTAGCTTTTGACCAGTTAATCATTTAATTCAAAACTTTAAAGTTTTCTGCAACACTTAGGGGTTTTATATTTTTCCTATGTAGTTTATATTATTTAGGATCTGGCAAAATTGGTTTGACTTGATTTGGATGAACCAAACTGAAGTTATGGATTTATCAAGTTCTGGTTGCATTTAAATCAGAATATTGAAAAGGTTTTCTGCAAATACACTTTGCATCGAAGACCCTGGGTTCTTTCTAAACTAATCCTTTCAGTCATACCCCTGCGCCACTATTCCTTTGAGTCACTGACAACACATAAAACCCCCTGCCCTTTTCTTCTTCCTCCCCGCGGTCCCTCCCCCTATGTAAACAGTAACCGTGGAAAGGAAAAGGACGGCATGGCTTACCAGTGGCGAGAGAGGTCCGGCGAGGGGCGGGGTTGGCTCCGGGAGGTCTTGGCGGTAACAGCGATGTACGGCTTGACGGCGGGTGTGGTCGGAATCGGCCGGTCCACCAGCGCAGGCGGGTGAACTCGTCGGCGGCGAGTGCTCCGGCCTAACCACGGTGACATGGGTCAATCCAAGGGCACGAGAAGCTTCATGGGGTGTTGAGGAGTCGACATGTGCAAGGAATTGAAAAATAACTCATTGTGGAGCTCGGTCTACGTTCACCGGCGGTCGGGTGAAGTCCGGCGACCGTGGACTGGCTTCTCCGGCGAGGCAAAGTTCGAATCCTTGCTCGGGGAGGTTCACCAAGGCATGCACGGTCTATTCCGAGGGTCGGACGTGGCTGGGAGAGGCTCTGTTGTCCGGTCTACGGTGGCGGGGGATCGGGTGGCCACGGGCACGCCGTGCGCGAGGCAACGCCGGTGATCTGGTGCTCCGGTGAGGTCGAGCGTGCGCGGAGGAGTACAGTCGAAGTCCCTAGGGGTTTTATAGGCGCGGGCGCGGGCAGCGACGCTGGCTCGGCTTTGGCGTGACGTGGGGCACGCGGGGGAGCGCGTCTGGCATGCCCTGGCGAGCTCAGAGCGCGTCGAACAAGTGTGTGTTTGCTTCTGCCATGGTTCAACGGCCGGTTGGAGCACCTTAGCGTGAAGATCTCGGCAAAACCACTTTGCATGATCTCTTCCCTACACCATATCCTACCTTTTTGATGTGTGTCCCAAGCCAAGATACGGTCGGGGTAGGCAGAGATAGGGGTGAGAAGTTGCCTCTGTCCTAGCTGTCCAAACCGGGACAAAAGCCATGCCAAATCGTGTCAAACGACCTAGGGTTGGGTTCAAACTTTTCCAGGGCATTCTAGAGGTATTTTGGCGCCACTTTGTCAATTGGGTCAAATGGTTTTGCAGTTTGAATGAGGGTGAACATGTTTGATCTTTGAAAAAGGGTTGGTTTTGGACTTAGAAGAATTCTGATTTTTCTCTTATGCCCAAACCTTTGGTGAACCTTTTGGGGTTTTTCTGAAATCTTTTTGGGGTTACTTTCTTACAATTACTTGTAGGGTATTAAGTGTACTACAACTTTTATAATTGGCCGAAGACATGATCATGGGGTTTTCATAGCCTTTAGATCATACTTACCTCTAGTGCTCCACTTGCTAAAAGGGGTTTGAATTAGGGTTTGGGCAATTCTCCCCCTTACATGTGCATGACAAACCAAGGTATGACTTCTAAGATGGGTTGCACTTACTTAGGATCTTGAGCTCCAAATTTGGTGTGCTTCTCCCAACTTAAGTCACATGTGATGATGGGCTTACTTGTGTAGTCTTTAGTGAAAATCCTAAGTAACACCTGGGGTGTTACATTTATATATATATGCTATTTTACTACACTTAATGTTTGTAGGCTTGCAATATGCACTTAAGTGTAGGAGTTGCTTGAAACCCTTAGTTGCATTAACTCGGGATTCCTTGTTGAGATGGATACTAGTATGCTAGATCGAGTAGCTGCTTTGCTAATTAGGATCTCGGTAGAAGTCAAGTGATTTTTCTAGCACTCGCGCGAGGTCAGGAACTGATTGTATTCATCTTTATGATGGGATCTATGATGGTCTATGGACTTGGATCTAGGGTGGATGCCTTGCCCATGAGACGGGAAAAGGAACTAAGGATTAATGTGTGGATACTTGAGTCAAGCGTTTGAACGTACTAAACACATGTTGGGAAATATGGTAACCGATAAGCCTAGTACCTGAGTGATAAACAATAATATTACAAAATTATAGAAACTGGAATGGATTAATTAGGACTTAATTTGAATTTTCTATGAATTAAACAAATTCTAGCCATTATTTTCATATTAAAAAACCATTTCTAATTACTTTTCCCTGATTTTCTTATTTCTGGACCGGCGCACAGAGGGCTAACTCGCAATTGTTTCCTAGACTCAACATAACCCACAAATGGACGGCGGGTTGATTGTATAAAAGTGCAGGGGCTCTTTAGTAAAGTTGATGCCACGAAGGGGTACACAGAGATTCTGGCCGTCCGATCCGAAATCTGGGGTCCAGATTAGACCGGCCCAACCATATGAGGCATTTCTCTAAGACCATTGATCCTAAGATCAATGGTGGATACCAGGGCCCCAAGAATACCACCCGATCGCCAATCCATGGTCGTGATCAAATCCTTGAAACATTATAGCCCGACTCAATCCCATACGCTCATCGGAAATCCAACGGCCAGGCGGCCCTCTTCCAAATCCTGCCCCAATCGAGCCTGACGACGGCGGAGCCGTGGCTGGCGTTCCCTGATTCGGCGTGTAGGTGTACCAAACTCCGTGGAAGCTCTATGAAAACGATGTGGAGATTCAAACAAACACGCAGGGGGTTTCGTTACCTATAATCACGCAGTGGAATCCGTTGCCCACGGAGGAGGGCGGGTTCGCGGCGGCGTCGGACCACAGCGAGGAATTGCGGCGTTGTCTACCAAGAATCTCGCCCGAAACCACCATGTGCACCACCAGTGCGACACCCTGAAGCTCCCAGACCAAATCTTGCCCTCTAATCGCAGATGCCGATGAGGTCTCATGGTGGCGGCCGCCCTGCACGCTCTCGGTTCTGTAACGCTACGCTCCGTTGAGGTACTTGCTTACCCACCGGCTCCTCGCAATGACCAAGCACATGACCATGCTTATATACGTAGAGTTAGGGGGTTCGGTCCCAGGCTAGCAACGACTGACAAGAGAAATCCGGCCTGCCCGCCGAGTCCGCGCCTAAGGAATCAGGGAAACAACTGGAGCTAGAAGAATGCGCAGACGTGGGTCCCACCGAGAGGGAGGTTCCGTGCGGAGGGAGGTGGGCTGCCATCGGCGAGGATCTCGGCCGTATCTCAACAACCCAGCGATTTTTCCATCAGCCGGTGCACACGCGAGGAAGACGCATTCTGTTGAAGGGAGAACTGACGAGGCGGTCCCACATGACAGAGACTGCGGGGCACGAGATGGGAGCGGAACACAGAGGCTGGCATTGCGGGCCCGACCGGCAGTGATGCACAAGGCGACTAATATTGCGACCCTAGGTGTCGGCGCAGTGGGGGTTTAGCTGGGCTGGCTACGCGAGTGAGATGGGCCGAGGGGTGTAGATTTGGCCCATGAGGCTGATAGGTTTGATCTTTTCTTTTTTTATTTCAGAGTTCTTCCTCCAAATGTAATTCAAATTCAAAATTCCTATTTCAAATCTCCCAAGTGTCTGAATTAATACTAATATAAATATGAACTCTACAATTTTCAATATTATTATTTCTTATTTTACTTATTATTTATTTATGGGGGGAATAAATGGTTCCATTAAAAATTCCCTCTCTCATTTTCTTAATTCATTTTCTATTTTTAAATTCTATTTTTTCAAACTTAAACTTGTCTCATACATTTGAATACAAATGCAGCATACAAGAAAACTTTAGCATGAGATGCCTATTTCTATATTTATTTATTTGTTATTTGACTGCTTTATTTCTCTTAAGTGAGTATGCACAAAGAAAAGGGAAAACACATAATTCCCAAAACGCTTTTATGTAAATCCTTGTATTTATTTATTTTATTATTATTATTTTTTACCTTATACAAATTTTAGGGCTTTACACAATCGGCTTAAGTCAGAAACGCCTTAAGTCGGTGCGACATGCTCACACTTACACGACTTAGGGTGATCACTATACCCTGCTAGCAGGACAATCGGCTTAAGTCGGAAACGCCTTAAGTCGGTGCGACATGCTCACGCCTGCGCGACTCAGGTTGATCACTATACCTACTAGCAAAATAATCAACTCAAACTGGGAGCACTTCAAAGAAAGTGACTCGTTCACATGCCCGAGGGTGGTTTCAGCACCCTGCTAATAGAGCGATCAGTTCAAACGTAGCACAATTACATGCACAAGAAATTCACGATACACTGTTTCACTAGAATGTATTAACTCAGTAAAAGGTGTTTTCCATCTAAGCAAGTCAGTGTGCAGGAGCATTTTTGCAGGAAGCCCCAGCTGCAGGAGTGACAGAAGAAGATGGTCGGCTCACGACATCGGGCACAGCAAGAACATCGGCAACAATGTCTTCAGGCACCACAACACTAGGCCGTCTCATCAGGATCCGCCCCGCATGGACAGCCTTGTCCATGGCTTTGTCGCACATCGCATTCATCACAACACGGTCATCCTCTAAGGCCTTGATGTTGAGGCGGGTGGCCTCCAGCTCTTGTGTGACAAGCTTCTTTGAAGCACGCAGCTACTTGATGATAGAATCCTTTGTAGACAGCACCTTACCAAGTCGAGACACTTAAGTCTGGGACGCCCTCAGTTCATCCCGATGATGGTCCAGGTCCGACATGGTGAAGCAGTGACTTCTCTCTAGAATAGTCAAAGAATTGCTGGCGTCACAATATAATTTGTCCAGATTGTCGCGAGAAGCAAGGAGCATCCGTCTCTCCTCCTGCAAGCAAGAACAGCACTGAGCATCGAAGCAAAGTAGAAGCAGTCAAGAAAATTTACCTCATAAGCCATCTTCTCTGAGTCAAGTTGACCATTCAAAGAAGAATTCAAGGCATAGGCATTGTCCAAGAAGGCAGAGACTTGGTTCAGGTTAGCCTGGCTCTGAGTATACTTCTCTTCAGCATCGGAGCACCGCTGAATCAGAACTGGTAATGCGGCAAGAAAAGAACACAAGATATGAGATAAGAAAAGCAATAAACATCAAAAAAAGGAAACCACAAACTCACTAACCAAGGTTGGAGGCCTTCAGATCTTCTATCTGCCTCTGAAGTAGTAGAGGGTTCGACTGCATCAAAGACAAAACTTGGTCGAGGACAGAGGTGCCACAAGATTTCAACTGGGCAGATACAGAATCGAATACTTTAAAAAATTTGCAATTTCAAAAATCGGCAAGAGAACCCATTTGCCAACATGAACAATAAGAAGCAAAAGTCGACTCACCTAAAGATTGGAGAGAAATAAGGGAAGACCCAAAGTTGGAAGCATCGATGCACTGCTTGTTGAGGGGGCATCAATAGGAATGATGTTGAAAGCATAACTAGGAGAGACCTCAGCTCCATCAGCAGCCAGCGGATTCCTAGCATCTAGGTCATTGGCCTCTAAGGTGACCGGACCGACGAGAGCAGCAGATAAATTTGTCACCACGAGTTGCTCAGATTGAACCAGTGGTGATCCAACATGGATGTTCATAGAAGCAGCCGAAGAGGAGCTTGGCCTAACACCCTCGGGGGTTGTGTCGCCCTCAGCACCACCCTCGGGGCTAGGTCGTGCTTAGCGGCAACTTTCGAAGCTGAAGCACCCTCGGTCGTACCTAGAGGAGCTGGGTCACTTTGATCAGCAGCGTCAAGGGCCAGTGTGTCCTCGCAAGCTAGACTGCCCTCCAAGGTCGATGAAGCGCGAGAAACTGTCTAGGTTACCTCTTGCCCGATAGGATCACATGACAAAGGAACATCATCCGGGACCTCTGAACGAATGATGGAACTGTCAACCTTAGGGGGCTCTGATAAAAGGTTCTCAGGGATAATCTCTTCTAATGCATGGTCAAAGGCAGACATTGTCAACCCCTGGAGGCTAACAAGTCCTGATAAGGCCTGCATCGGGATGTCACTGCTCCTGCTGATGTGACTGTTCTTATGAATCAAGGGAAGTTCTTCTTCTTCCTCCTCTTCATCCTCATCAAGCACACAACTGCCAACTCTGGCATCATCACAACCTCTGATATCGTCCTTAAGGGTGGTGCTCGTTGGGCCACCACCGAGGAGTGATGTTGAGGGACCAACATCTTGTTCTAAGCTTGATAACCACCAGAGTCTTTCTTTCTCTTTTTTCTCCTCATGGGGCGCAGCTAGATAGCTCATCTGGCGTGAGCGCTTGCAACGAACACCTTTAGGATTCTGAACTTCTTCGTCCTCACCAAGGTTTTGCCCAATCGCAACGACCATCGACTCAGTATGGGTAGAGTCAGACGATTCTCCAGCCAGCATGCTGAGAACAACATTCACCTCAGCCTCATCAGCACTGGTCGGCATCTGGAAGTGAGTCTGCCTCTCTGCTTCAGGAAGATTCCAGAATGGAGCGATGAAAGCCTCAATGTCATCCAAGACTACCATCTTGAATAGGAGGATTGGAAGTGAATTCAGAAAAGGGACTCTGTGGAGGTAGATTCGAGGCAGAATAAGATAGGGGAGCACCAGCATTCGAAACCTTGCCCCTTTGCATCTAGTCAATCTGGCTCAGTAGGTCCTCGTCAGGAATTCGTCTATTGGTAATTCGGGTAGGGTCATTGACCCCGGTGTACAGATAAGATAGGTAAACTCTATCTTTCAGAGGTTGTATGTTCTTGAAGACATAGTCAGCAACAACAGTTTCGGCAGTCAGGCCCTTGTCTTTCAATGCACATATTTCGGCAAGCAGCACCCTGGATTCGACTAGCTCTAAAGTTGTGGGGGACTCTGTCCAGCTGGGCGTGCGGACGTCGGGCTGCCTCCCCGATCAAGGGGAGGGAGTTGTTGTGGTCCTCCATGGTAAACCACTCAAGGTGCCATCCTTTAATGCTGTCCTTTAGGGGGATATCAAGATATTCGACTTTCCTACCCCAACAAAGCTCTAAGCTGGCACCACCAACAAGTTGATGCTGTCCTCCAGCCATCCCGGGCCAACAGTGGTAGAGGTATTTCCAAAGCCCGAAATGAGGAACAATTCCAAGGAAAGCCTCGCAGAGGTGAACAAAAACACCAATTTGAAGAACAGAATTGGGGTTTAAATGTGTAAGATTCAGAGCATAAAAATCAAGGAGTCCACGGAAAAAGGGAGAGGCCGGTAGGGCCAATCCTCGGATGAGAAAGGGCACGAAGACGATAGCTTCGTGGGTATCCTCTGTCGGAACGGTAACCCCACGCCAGGTTCGCCACGAACACAGCTCCTTTAGCGGAAGAACACCAGTTTTGACATGGTGCAAGAGGTCAGACTCGGAAACAACGGGCATGTGGTTGCCAGCAAATGGAAGTTGTCTATTAGTATCGATTGACAGGATAATTGGAACAACAACACACTGTCTCTTCCTTTTGGGAGCCATCGCTATCTCTCAAGCAAAGCGGGCGGGCTCAAGAACTCAGGAAATAGAGAAGCAGTAGAGGAAAAAGCGAGAATTAGGGTTCAGAACTCAAGGGGATATGTCAGCATAAATATGAGTCGGCTTAATAAGTTTGGCGCAAAAGTGCTAGATCATAACTCGGAAAAGCGGAGATCATAAGCATCACTCGGGAATTACCTCTAAAATGTCGACGAGCCATCAATTGCACAAACAAAAGCATGGAACAGTGGACTAGTGAAGAGCCGCATTTTTATTCATACGGGGAGATCGTTGCAAACTTGAGACCAATTCATTATGAGTCGGCCTTCTCACCCCTTGCAGCATTCTGCCGCCGGCCTTGCCGTCGTCGCCTTTGCCGTCGCCCTTGCCGTCGTCGTCGCCATCACCGTCTCCCTTGTCGTCACCATCGTCGCCCTTGTCGTCGCCTTTGCCGTCGCCACCACCACCGCCCTTGCCATCGTCGTCGCCACCGCTACCATCATCGTTGCCGCCATCACCCTCGCTGCCACTCCACTCTTCGGAGGAGTCGGAGGAGAGTACACCTCTTTCGAGGAGACCATGTCCGAATCATCCGACCCACCGAGCCCGGCACGCTCGATGGAGCGCCAGTATGCTTGGGCCGCATTGGACAGCCCCATGGAGTCATCCGAGTCCTCGGATGACGCCACGGGGTATGCGGGAGCGGGCGATCGATCATACTCGGAGGAAGCTTCCCCGAGTACTCCGAGTCACCAAAATCCTCCAAGGGAGGACTTGGGGGACACTTGCGCTTGTCACTGGTGCGGCGAGGCTAGCCCTTGCCCCTCTTGCCCCTACCCATGGTCATGTAGAAAGTGGAGAAGTGAAGAAGAACAAGAAGAAGAGAGCAAGTGATCAAGAACGAGTCAAGAAAACAGCCAGGGCAAGCGGGCTATTTAAAGGGACCGAGGGGTGACCGTCCACCTCCTCCTCCGCTAGCCGAAAAGTCGCAAGAATTCAATAAGCAATTCAAGCCACCTAAAAATGAGTCAGGCAACTGGTGCCGTTTTGTGTAACACGGCACTGGTTGGACCCAAGTTAGTTGCTCAGGCAAATGATTACACCTCTCCGTCACATCAAGTTACTACTTCAGGACAATGCGATAAACACTCAGCGCACCAAGATACCCATTGGGTGTATCACCTAGGATTTTCAAGATTTTCTGAAGAAACGATATCCATAAAATATACGCAATGAATGTATCGCGACAAAAGGAGATCGGCTGAAACGGGAGGAAGCACAATTGTGGTTACTGAAGTGCAATTCCAATCAACAAAAGCATTGAAGCATAGAGCATGGTGTCCAGCCAAAGGGCATCTGTCTCAACCAGCCAGATGTCCAACTTGTCACTAATCAAATTGATTTCAGACCTAACAAGGCGTGGACAGATGGCGTCGCCTGGTTATTCAAAAAATGTTGATTTCAAAAGCATAAAAATGAAGACCTTTGAATGGATTATTTCTAAAATCCACTTAAAGCTCAGGGGCTACACCGAATAGATTCACAATACCTTGAAGCCAAAATGCTGATTTCAAAAGCATAAAAATGAAGACCTTTGAATGGATTATTTCTAAAATCCACTCAAAGCTCGGGGACTATAACCATTGGGTGCACATTCGGCGCACCCAATAGATTCACAATACCTTGAAGCCAAAATGCTAATTTTAAAAGCATAAAAATGAAGACCTTTGGATTGATTATTTCTAAAATCCACTCAGCTCGGGGGCTACACCCATTGGGTGCACCTTCGGTGCACCCAATAGATTCACAATACCTTGAAGCCAAAAAGTTGATTTCAAAAGCATAAAATGAAGACCTTTGGACGGATTATTTTTAAAATCCACTCAAAGCTCGGGGGCTACACCCAACAGCAGTACAAAAATCAGGCCATGCAACGAACCCACAAGAAGGACCAGGAACCATTGAGTCGATTATTTCAAAATCAACTCAAAGATTGGGGGCTTGTGGGGGACAGATATCCTCCGGGTCCACTAGAAGGCGAAAGACCTTTGCATGGGTCCACAGACCAGTTGCCCCACAAGGTCGTCTCGTCGTGGGTCGGGCAAAGACCGCAAGTGAGAAGGCAATGGGCCCGTACCCGGATTGTCTGTGGATTACGCACAATCTCAACGAACCATCTGTTTTTCCTGTGCCCGGCGCCCTCGGACGTCAGGATAGATCGGGATGGAGTCAGCGTGTTTTCAGGATAAGCTAAGTCAGTTCGCTATTAGATAGGAGATATACTAGAAGAATGTGATCATCATGTACGCAGGGAGTGTCCCACGGTCGTGTATATAAGGTCCAGAGGGAACCCCATCATTTTGATATATTAGCCTCTCTCCATTCAGGAGACACCACTCGTAACACACCACACATACAGAGCCACCCTACAAAGTAGGGTATTACGCCTCTCAAAGCAGCCCGAACCTGCAGAAAATTGCATGTCTCTCTCTTACTCTCTCATGCGCCTAGCACGAACCATTGAGCTACGATCAGCCACCGTCCTACCCAAAAGCACCACGAGGGTATCCTCGGCTATGCGGCCGGACACTAAACACTGATAATACCCACTACTACTAGGTTAGCGGTGAAGTCCATCCCCCTTATTTCAATCCTTAGATTTGGACACATCTTATCGGACTGAACCTTTCCCCCAACTGAATTAACTTTTAAAGGTGGAATCATTGGTTCTACGGGGATGTTATGTGCTTCTACCCATGATGTAGAAAAAAAGAATGTGTGGCACCACTATCAAATAGTACTTTTGCTGGATAGGATTCGACTAGAAACATACCTACTGTCACATCTGGTGCATCTTGGATTGCTTCGGCCTCCAAGTGGTTCACCTTCCCACGGTTGTAGGTATAGTCATGGCCTCCTAGTGCTTGCTACGGTGCTCCTTGTCTTGCTGAAGTGTTGAAAGCTGGTGGCTACTGAGTTTCCTTCTTTGGGCAATGATCCACCCAGTGACCTTGTTCCCCACACCGGAAACATCCACGACCTCCTCCTTGTATTGGCGCTGCCTGATTGTTCTGGTTGGTTGCTAGGGCAGGAAGGCGAGGTGCCTGGTTGTTCTAGCACTGGTATTGATTTCCTCCTTGCTGGTTGTTCTAACGGTACTGCTGCTGCTAAGGGAACTACCTCTCATACTGCTGCTGGTGCTGACGCTGATGCTGATGCTGATTTGATGACCTTGGGGCGACCTTGGTTGAACTGCTGAGGTCAATTGCTTGAGTAGCGGGGGCGACTGCTGCTCCTAGCCTGGGATCCACCAATCTTTCGTTTCCTGTCCTCCATCTCCCGGCACTTCCTTTCAGTAATGATTGCTCTGTCGATCAAATGCTGGAAGGTAGGGAAGGTGTGGTTCATCAGCTGATAGTGAAGGGATCAACCAAATCTCTCAGGAAACGGTATTGCCTCTTAGCATCTGTATTGACATCTTCAAGTGCATAGCATGACAACTGCAGAAATTTGTTCCTATACTCACTGACAGACATGTGACCTTGCTTCAATGCAAGAAATTCCTCCTTCCTTACTATCATCAAGTCTTCACGTACATGCTAACGACGGAAGTTGTCCCTGAACTCCTCCTAGGTGATGGCTTTAAGGTCTGCATGGGTGGCGAGGTAAACTCCCACTAAGACTGTGCTGCTCCCCTTAGCAGACGGGGACCATACAGAACCTTCTCACGATCGTTGCACTGAGCAGTGTGCAACTCACGCTCCACTGTATGCAGCCAATCCTCGGCGTCCATGGGGTCAGCAGAATGGGAAAAGACAGGGGGATGGCCCCTCATGAACTTCGCATGCTTGTCTCTAGGCATCAGTGGCATCTGAACTTGCATCTGAGGTTGAGATGGGGGTTGCTGCTGCTGCACCTGCTACATTGCTGCTAAAGTTTGGCCAATCACTTGGACTACTTGGGTTTGCATCAGGAACATCCGTTCAATAGTCATCGGGGGTGGCGGTGGCAACTGCTGCTGAGGTGCCTCTTCTTGGGGTGCCTGTTGCTCGTACTGAGCATGCCTTCAACCTCTGCGCCTGTTCTCAGACATGTGTAGAAAGCACACACATATCAGATCTGACTCCATAGTTTTTCAGCATAAGAAAAGATATATGGAAATCTTCATAACACTGAACAATTGATCATCTCCACTTATTTTCAACATAGCCAACACAGCTTCTCAGATAAAGAGGAAAGTGGGAATAAGTGGGATGCCTAACTAAATAACTGACTTTACTAATAACTACACCAAGTGGTAGGTGATGCCCACACCTTGATTACAATCATTATAAAGATCCAACTTCATTATGAGTTCATCACGACATACATAGAAAAAACAAGATAAGCAAACTAACTCTAACTAAGACTGACTAAGACTAAGACACTGAATTAAGCATTATTACATACTCTGGCTCTGTTGATCTATGGCTCTAAATCTATCTGGGTTCTGTAGTCAGGGGTGCCAGAAGCAAAGCGACCATGGGACAGCGGGCAGTAAGGATGCTGAATCCCGATAGGAGCGGGGGAACCACCATCCTGATAGTGGCGCACAACACACTCATCACGTGTTCTGCAATTTCAGCTCGAGTTTTTCCCAACTCGTCAAGGGCGTGGTCTAGCTCGGTGTTGAGCACGACGACCAGGTTGACCATGCTGCTCAGCCTAGGATTGCCCTCACCGACGGGCGAGACAATCACACCTCCAGCACTGCCGGTCGAACGATGAGGGTAGTACTTCAGACCGAGGCCGTCAGCTACCCTACTGAACAACGAGCAGTACTGCGAAAGCGCATGCCATGCAGCATCTTGCATGGCTGCCTCGGTAGTGTCCCTCTCAGTGATAGAATGATGCTCTGAAAAGTCCTCAGCACCCCGGAGATCATCGTCCGGATGGCGCACCAAGCAAGTAGCCTCCCACTGGTCCGGGTATAACCTGTGACGATGCTGGTAGACTACACAACGATACTCAATGGACCAAGTGTGTCGGTCGAAGGCCCGACGCAACAAGGTGTCGACAATGTCGTGGAAGTGACAACCGTGAGCGGCGTCACGAGTGATGGGTCTAGCGATCCATCCCTCCAGCTCCTACTCCTCCAAGAGCTCCGTGCTGTGGCTCAAACTGCCACTGTTGTCATTGTCGTCGCCGTCTCTGATAGGGTATCCTCCAGCAGCCGGGATGCCCTATGGGGATGCAGGGGGCATCTCTGGCTAAGGTGCAGGGGAATGCTGCCTCCTAGACTCCACCTCATACTGAGGCGAGGGGGAAGAGTCCTGCTGCTCCTACTCTTGGTGGTGGCACTCATGCTCCTTGTGCAGGCGGCGATGCAGTCTCTCCAGGTAGCTAGACTGACCTGTCACCATGCGACGTAGTGGACGCTCCGCATGGCGAGAGGGCAAAAAGGGGATCACTGACTTACGTGCAGTGCATCTAATACGGGCCATCTACAAAAGACATCGTAAGCACAAGAGTGAGAATAGAACTATATGACCAGCAAGTAAAACAAAAGCAAAGTGAGACAAAAATTTCGTAAGATGAGAATATAGATAAAAGTATAACATAGAATTGGTCAAGATGATGAACTTTTGAAAAGACACCAAAGGACAAGGTAAGAGTAAGGGTCTATAGTCCTTAGGGTGACCATTCTAGTCTAGGTTAGCGGTCCTACAGTCAGCAAAGCTTTGATACCACTTATGTCACACCTGGTTTTGGAAGTCAAACCAAATGCGAACCATGTACGTGCCACGATCAGAAACTCACATACACAACAATTACATAATTGGACATCATCACACATTGCTCAAAGTAAATAGCGAAAATAATACTTTATTACATCAAGATGTCCAAGACATCCACAGAGTCATTACTTAACATAGTCATTAACATAATCAAAGTGAGGAAAAGCGAACGTAGCAGATAAGGTTTTCACAGGCAGCTGACTGGGCTTTTGCCACTAACATAACTAGAACTTGTCGTAATCCTGGAACTCCTCAAAATCCTCCATGCTGCCTGCATCTCCTCCTAAGCACTATATACAGTGGGGACAACCTAGAGTGGAGGTGGTTTTTAAAACAAGGGTGAGTACACATCAACGTACTCAGCAAATGTCCCGTTTGGCTAAGTGGACTAGCTGTATGTGGAGTTAAGGTTAAGCAGTTGCTTTTAGTTGCTCAAGTATTTATTACTAATAGTATAGTCATGTTTTAGTAATAAACCCAGTTATTAACCAAAACTACTCCCTCTAAGAGGAAATACGAGAGATCAGAATCATCATTAACCATCATCATAAAATTATCCAAAGTTCTTCTAATCAAAGAGGATCCCAAGGCTACTCTTAATTGTGAGCACGGCTGATATACCAGTTTCTAACACTCCATAGAGGTTGCACACTTTACCCACGAGTCGTGATCCCTTTTTGCCTCGGGTCGATCAAACTCTCAAACAATACCAAGGTGAGTAGGCAGGGTTTCACTATGTAGCCTTTACAAAGATTCCCCAAAGGTCATAAACACCCGTTAGGTTTCTCCAGTTTGATAAACACAACACATCTTAACAAAACCAAATTGAAAGAACATCGGCAACCAACCTCAGCAGAGCAACTACTGTGTCCGGACCCCATTGATGGCCCTATGGCGAAGCCAACTACACCTTGAGTTTGTCTAATTAATCAGCTAAGGCCATCCCATTCCACCCTCATGGTTGTACTGTTATCCTAGGTGGTCACTCAATGAACAGGTCCTTACGAAGAGGTACTCAGGAAACAGCCTGAGTCCCCTAATGTATCACAAGATCATCTTTAGGATAACTTCTTCGTATCATAAATATTCACATCATGTTCATTGATTAAAGTAAAGCAGTAGCATAAGGCTAACCATGATAACCCAAAAGGTAAACAAGGATAAGGTAAATACAGACTGGTCAATCCTTAGGTTTTAATAAAGTAATGCGGGACGACGAATTATAAATTACGTAGGACATAATGGGTCAGAGAACACTTGCCTTCACTAGGATGTTGCTCAGGAAGATCTTCGGCAACACACTCAGGAACCAAAGGCCCCTCGTTGTCTAAAAAAGCGATCATGCATTCAATACATTTGGATAAAGTGTCATACCCGGGTTTTAGGGACCCGGGCGTGAACATAATCACCAAGTGTGCTGGGACCAAGTCTCACACATATGATGACTCATGGTACAGAAACGAATGTCACATCTTTACTATATAATAGGAGTTCTGTACAAAATAGTTAAATAATTACATCATATGAAGAAAATGATCTAGCAACCATAGTTAACTGGGAGACGACGGCCTAGACCTCTCACGAACTCATCACAGCATCCTCCATGCGCCTCATCCTGCGGTACCTGTTCTTGACCTGTGGGGGGTGTGAGACAGCAAGGGTGAGCTCACATACGTTCATCGCTCAACAAGTTGTGGGGAATAATGTGCATGAACTTGCCAAAGGTGGGAGCTCATGTGAAGTGTAAGGCTTACCAAAGAGGATGGTTAAAGCTGAGCACTACTTTTAAAGTTGATCAAGATTTTATTAGCTATTCCTAAGTATAAGTAGATACCAAACCAGAGTAATAATAGATCAGAATTAATAATGAAACACAATGTGATGCAAATGACAAATTGAATTTAATTCCATAAATTAATCATGCGAGAGTCCTAAGCCGCTCATGACCGCAAGCACGGCTAGTATACCAGTTTTACACTATGTAGAGGTGGTACCCTTTACCCACAAGTAATGTTACCAATCTGCCACGGGGTTGTACGGGCCCCATACACCTCTACCAAGGAAGCGAGGTAGGGTAACACTATGAGGCCCTTACAAAGTTCCACTAGCTTTAAAAAACCCGCTACAGTTCTAGGAAGAGCAATGTAGGAATCCCCCGTTTGACCACCATCGCAGCAAAATCAACCCAAGAACCTCCCTACACGCCTACTCCCCTACAGCCCTTGCCCCTTTCGGGTAAGGTAGTCCTCCACTAGCTCTCCTAATTAGTCAGCCAAGGGCATCCCATTCCACCCTTGTGGTGGCACGAGTTCTCAAGTTAAGATCCATGTTCCAATTAACATAGTAATCTCATCATGAACAGAAATAGAACAATAATAATAAAGAATGACCATGTGTAATAGTTATCTCAACACCCGAAACCATATATAGCAATAACAAAGACTACCTAGAAGTTCAGGGGTAAACAAGGTGTAAAGGTGACCAAACTAGGGTGACCTATTGGGTCCCATCAAAATTAAGCCTATGCATGCCAAAATGATTATAAAGAACATTATTGGGTAAATAAAAGTGATCAAGGGCACAACTTGCTTAGGACTCGAGACTCCAGGTACCAAGATGATCTTCAGATTCTTGTGACCTCACTGCTAACCGTAGCAATACAAGCAAACATGGTATAGGCAAATTATCATCACACCAAACATAGGCACAAACTGCATAACAATGTTCTATGCGTCGTAACAAGATCCTAGGTTCGAGAATCACTAAGTTCGGAGTTACGGTTTAAGAGTTATGATTTTCTGAAGTCATAGGTGATTAAAAAATAAAACAATATTTAAGTCATGTGGGAAAAGACATAACTAACTCAACTTTTAATCTAAGTTTCACATAATCCTATTTAAGTAGATGATCTATATTAAAATCCTATATTAACTCAAATTAAACATGTTAATCCAATAACATAGGTGGGACAAATTAATTATTCATTTTTAAGGACATGTTATGTGGTAAAACAAGTTTACTAAAGTGTAGGTAATATTATCACGAGGCTAACGTAATTTGAACGAGTCAAATCAGAGTTAAATTGGGGAACTTATCGACTAAACAAATTTTTATGGCCACTTTTTAAGCAAAATATAAGTCCATGGGTGTATTTGTAAATTGCAGGGACGTGAGTGTAAAGGTTTTCCCACGACCAAGTACGGCAAGTTATTTAGGAAAAACCTGAGGGACGCTTATGCGAATAGACCTCGGCGAAGGGGTACCTTCAGTTGTGAGCCGCCAAATCCAAGATCAGTGGCCTAGATTAGATCGAAGCCTCGTGAACCAGTACTCGATCTCCACCATTGGATAGCGATCAAATGGCCTGAGTTTTACCGCCTATATCTAATCCGGACTGCCCATCAAGATCCAACGGTCCCAGAGCACACGACCGAACCGGTACGGTGTGACTTAATATGGGGTGTCCGCACCGCGATCAATGATCCACACTTCATCTTCTTCTTCAGCTCCAGCCACGGTGGCACGCGTGAGCCCGAGGAAGGAGTAGAGGGCTGCACGCTATCTAGGTGTCACACCCGGGTTTGGGGGCACCAAGACCCGGGTGCGAAATAATCACCTGGTGTGTTGGGACCAAGTCTTACACATATGATGGATAGTGGTATAGAAATGAATGTCACATCTTTACTATATAATAGGAGTCTGTACAAAATAAATAAATAAATAATTACATCATATGGAGACAACGTTCCAGCAACCCAAAGTTGACTGGGAGACGACGGCCTAGACCTCTCACGAACTCGTCACAACGTCCTCCATGCGCCTCATCCTGCGGTACCTATTCTGGACCAATGGGGGTGTGAGACAGCAGGAGTGAGCTCACATATGTTCATTGCTCAATAAGTTGTGGGGAATAATGTGCATGAACTCGCCAAAGGTGGGAGCTCATATGAAGTGTAAGGCTTACCAAAGAGGATGGCTAAAGATGAGCATTGCTTTTAAAGTTGGTCAAAATTTTATTAGCAGTTGCTAAGTGTAAGTATATACCAACCCAAATAAGTAATAGAACAAAAGTGATAACAACACCCGCAATACAATGCATATGACAAATTGAATTTAGTTCCATAAATTAATCATGTGAGTGTCTGAGCCGCTCATGACCGTGAGCACACCTAGTATACCAGTTTTACACTCTGCAGAGGTTGGGCATCTTTATCCACAAGTCATGTTACCCATATGCTAAGGTATCGCGAATTCCCATACACCTCTACCGAATAGGCGAGGCAGGGTAACACTATGAGGCCTTTACAAAGTTCCACTAGTTTCAGAAAACCCGTTACAGTTTCGAGGAAGCTCCAATGCAGGGACCCCTCGCCTGACCGCCATCGCAGCAAAATCAACCTAAGGGCCTCCCTACACTGACCACTCCCATACTGCACTTGCCCCTTTCGGGTAAGGTAGTCCTCCACTAGCATTCCTAGTTAGTCAGCCGAGGGCGTCCCATACCACCCTTGTGGTAGCACTATTTTCCCGTGTGGTTCTCCATGTTCCAATTAACATAATGATCTTATCATGAACAGTAAATAACAAACTGATAATAAAAGTATGATCATGAATAATGTGTATCTCCATACCCAAAACCACATAAAGCAATAGCAGGTACTACCCAAAAATTCAGTGGTAAACAAGGTATAAAGATAGCCAAACTAGGTAACCTATTGGGTCCCATCAAAATTAACCTATGCAGATCATTATGATTAACAAGAACATGATTGGGTAAAAAGAAGTGATCAAGGGCACAACTTGCCTGGGACTTGAGATTCCAGGTACCAACTTGCTCTTCAGGTGACTCGTGACCTCACTGCTAAACATAGCAAAACAAACAAACACGACATAGGCAAAATTAACATCACATTAAACATGAGTACAAACTAAATAATAATGATCTACGCGAAGCTACGAGATCATGGGATCGAGAACCACTAAATTCAGAATTACGGTTAAATAGTTATGAATTTCTAAAGATTTAGGACTGGGTGTAACAGAAATTAAGTACCAAAATTTTAATCTAGGTTTCATAACAAAATAAAGCTACAAGGTGGTAGGTAGTGTTAATACGAACCTAATGCAACTGGAACGGGTAAAATCAGAGCTATCACGAAGAAGTTATGATTTTTCTACGCTTCTAGGTATTTTTTATATTTAGTTTACACTTAAAAAACATTACTTAGAAATCTTTTCCTTAATTTTCTGGATTAATGGACGGCGGCCACAAAATCTTGAAAGCTTAGGGGCCAAACCACAAGAAAAAGGATCAATCCGCAATGTTAAATGAATTAGGGTGGACGACGGATTAATTTGTAAATATTACGGTGTCTCTTTTGCATAATAATCCGGGTGAAGGGGTATGTGCAAATCTGGACCGTTGGATCAGAGTTGGACGCATGAGATTAAATCAAGTCCCCTCTGAACCGGTATCAAGTCATGGTCGCCCGATCCAACGCGGACGACCCAGATTAAATCGAACCCCCATCTGAACCGGTACGCATCACCGATCATCGGATCTGTAAACAAATGCCATGATTTAAATAATCACGATCTGATAACCTGCGCCCGATCAGAATCCTACGACTCAGATGGAATCCATACGAATTGGTACGCAAGACTTAATCCTTGCCGTCGATTTTATGATCAGTGGCTGTCGCATCTCCCTTCACCTCCAGCCACCAAAGCGGCAGCGCCAAACAATCCCCAAGCGGCGCAGCCTGCCGGTGTGGCCACAACCGGCGCCCCAATGCTCTAATACACAAACCAATGGGCGCTACGCTACGAGAAGTACAAGGTGAAAGATGTGGAGATGATTTTACCGGCAATCGATTTCCGGGGAGCCGGCCCACGACGACCCGCGACATCACGGTGTTGAAAGTACTCCGACGAGCAATTGGGGAATCGCTGGTGGATCTCCCCGCTTGGAAAGGCCACAACCATGTGCGAATAATATTGTTGATCCCCCCATCGCCCACCGGGGACTTGACATGGGCCTGTTTGTTTCAGCTTTTTTCTGACCAGCTTTTCTAAGAATCTGGCTGTGGGGAGAATCTGGCTGTGTAGAGAATCTGAGTATTATTAGGATTACATGCGAAGGAAGATAAAGTTGTCCATATGGCTCAGGATCTAGAAAGTGATGAATTCATACTGTTGCAATGACTCAACCGATTTTGTGTTTATGTTGATTTTGAATGGGTTTTACCCAAACGAATTTTATAGAAGTTGGCTGAAAAGCTGAGCGTTTGACAGTCCGCAGCGGCTTTTGGTGGCTAGAAGCTGTAAAAATCCGAAACAAACAGGGGCATCATGAATCAACCGATGACGCGATTTGCTCTCTTCCTCTCTTTACTTCATGGTGGCGGCCTCCTCCTACGTTCTCGCTCACGGTCCAAGGTCGAGGAAAGCTCACGGGTGGATTGGCGGAGGGGAATGGAGCGGTCACGATATATAGGCACGAGGAAAGATGAGCTCATGCCCAATATCGCGATTGATTTGCCGCTGCAAGCGCGGAGTTCGCGTGGTGGAGGCCGGGATTTGTTGCGATCCTGGAAGATTGATCTGACAAATGGGACGCACGCGTCAGTGACTTGGTGACCAAGGCGCGCGAGGCGACAGAAGTTGGAAAGCGGCCCCCACGCGTCAGAGTCAAGCAGAAATAAAAAAGTGGCTTGGGCCAAGGGGGGGGTGGGTTGGGCTGAGTGAGGTGAGGAGATGGGCCACGACATCTCTTTCAGCCCATTTTTCCTTTTATTTTTTTATTTTCTTTCCATGTGTTATATTTTATTTTATTTTCAAGTTCCAAATCCATTTCAATTTTACACACAAGATGCAACAATTCATAATTACTCAGCATGAGATGCAAGTCATATTTACATATTTTATTAATTATTTTTGTTCCCTTTCTTTAAACCAATTGCTTCCAATATGTCTCACACACTTTATTATTTATTTTAAGAAAATATTATTCTAAAGGTGTGGTCAAAATAAAAGTTCATATTCATTTGTTTTGGTGGAAAACACTTTCTACCATAAAATCCTTATTAAAAGATTTTTTTGTTAATCTCTTGTTTCAAAACATAATTATTTAAATATTTGTATAAATTTTTCTTAAATTCCCAAGCACAAATTTGAGATGTTACAAATTCTACCCCCCTTAAAAGTAATCTCATCCTCGAGATTAGTAAGGAAAGAGATGCAACAAGTTTGGTTTAAAATTTAGTTTCTCATATGATTTAGGAACCAAAAGTTTTGTTCCAAGCTCTTAAATACTAGTTAGAAGATGATTAGGAAAATATGGACATAGTATGCCCAGCCATCTTATTAGGTCGGATGAGGTATGGTTATCGCAAGTATAGTTCGTGGCCAGGAAGAGTATAATAAGGAAATACTTCATCCTGAACTGTGGATCTTGATTCCTCTTGAAGTTGGATTTGACTCATCTCCTTCCTTGTCGATGTTGATCTTTTCCTTCTCCGATCCTAGTCTCATTGCTTCGGGGTTAGTGTATATCATCCGAGTTGGGGGAATATGTTTAAGATAGATATGGTGAGATAGACTACATGATGTAGATCAAAATCTTGTTTGATGTTAGGTGGGGACAGATAGATTATACAATCCATCATGAGACTATGGGTTGGGTTAGCTCTTCTGCTCACGGTTGAGTTGGTTTAATGTGCTAAGTTAAGTTAATACCTGGCTAGTAGGGTCTAATCTCTTCTACCAGTATCACTAATCTGTTTAAGTAGACCATATTAGATTGGTTTAGTAGATGGCTATGAGTTAAATGAGATTAGTCAGAATCTGGTTTGGTTGTTTTGTTTCTAAATGGTTTGGATAGGTTATGTAACCTATTATGTAGATCAAGTTGTTGGGTATGGCCGAGTTGATCTAAGTCACCACTTTAGGCGTAAGTGAATTAGGAGTATGGCCTTATGTTTTGTACCAGCATTAAGTAACTCACTCTAGATTAGATAATAATATATTAGATAGAATCTAGATTATGTTGGTATAACTAGATTAAACTAGTTAAGATCTGATTAATTTATTTAGGGACAAGTAGGTAGATGTGGGTAGGATGAGTTATGATAGTTGAAAATCTTGGGTGCTTAAAATTTTATGTCGGTCTATACAAATTGTTGCAACCCAACGCATAAGTCGAGTATTTGTATATGGCTGCGTAGGTATAGGGAACCGGTTTAGGTTAATCATGTTTATAGGAGTAGGGTCTAATTTATGCCACCAGCATTATCCAACTTGCTTAAGCAACTTACATTAGATTATATAATCCTATTTAAGAATATCATTTAGTTAAGCAGATCAAGCTGAATTTATTTCCATGGAATTCTAGTATATTTTTTCTAAGTGGAACTTCCAATTAGTATATTTTTTATACACCTAAAATTCTTCATGCCATTAGCAGGTGTGGCATAGAAAACAAGGGTACATCAGGTTTAGCTATTAGGTGAGTGTAGAGAAGATTTGGGGTAAGAGAAAGTTAGGTAAAGAAGACTTTTATTCCGGGTGGTGATATTTTGACAGGTGTATGAATTTATATTTCAAAAACAAATTATGTCACTAGTCACTAACTTGGTGATTTTCATACTAGAAATGTTTACGATTAATTTCGCTTTAGCACATGAATGATAATTGTTAGTAGTGTTTTAAGTGTAATTTTATTGATATAAGGAAGTAGAAGAAAATACAAAACCACGTATTTTCGGTCAGATGAAAATATATTTTTACTAGTCAAAATAAATGTGTTCATAAGTATAGCACTTAATTACTTAGAAATAGTAAAATACTTATTTTTGTCATAATAACCATGATTATATTATTAAATATCCAATTAGTAATTTACATTAATTCTTAGAATATTACTGTTAGAAGAATTATTAATAAACAACTTTTAGCTATATGTATAAGTTTGACCGAGAGATGACTTGCTAATGCCTGTAGCGACCTGAATCCGAAAACGTAAAATAAAAACTCACACAAAATGGTCAACCTAAATTTATGGAAACGGTTTTTTTTAGCCACGGATAAAAATGGGGCGTAATTTTAAGTTTTGACACGAACAAAAGCGACTATAAATTTTCAATGGAGCAATTTTACATTTCGGCACAAACTAAATCGGCACAAATTTATAAGAACGACTCGCATCCTTTGATCATAAATCTGAAAGTATGGTCAAACCTTGAGTTAAATTTACTTTGCAAATAGGGCGCAAGAAATTTTGTTAGACGACGTTGATCCGATCTTTCTGCCAAAATTTGAGCTTTCTCGTCCATCTCGATCACGAACTGTTGGATGCGAAACACATTAATAGTTAATTAAATTAGAGAGATTAAGACTTTAATTATTTATTTCTTGATTTCTCTCTTGTGTCATGTTAGTACTATTACAAAAAAAAGAACCGAAAAGAGAAAACGCTTACGCACACAACGCACGCCACCCTTCTCCCTGCACGCACGCAAGCACCTGGTCCTGGCGCACCCACATAGCAGCCAATGGCCTGCAGCCGCTCCTTCAACCAGTGCCGAGCGACCGTGCCTTCGGCCAATGGGTTGCCAGCAGTGTCCCGTTAAATCAATCAGCCAGCCACTCCCTTCTTCCATTTCCTGGCCGCCATGCTTCTCACGCACGCAGCCTGCTCGTCTTCCACCTCCGGCCATCTTACTCCCTCTGCTCCTGCTCGCCCATGGAGCCCTGGTGACCGCGCCCCTCACCATGGACGCCCTCCCCTCCAGCAGTGACAGGGCCAAGGCGCCGGACACGCAAGACTCGCCTAGGCCGTCGGCCTCTGCTTCCCCAGCACCCTGCTCGTGGTCTACCCCAAGCCAGCGCCTTCCCCGAGTGGGACACCTCATCTCCCTCCTCCAAGCGCCTCTCTGCTCCTTCCAGCTCTAGCCATGGGTGCCGCCATATCCTTGTCTAACCTGCAGCTGGCTGCCTCTTCCAAGTCGTGGTCGACGCCCCATGCTCCTCTCTACCGAGCGCCCCTCCTCCCTGTTCCCTGTTCGGCGCAGGAGCCCCAATGGTGCCTTGAATGGCCATGGTGTTTCCGTTTTTCTTGTAGCTTGCCTCCCAGTCGGGTCTCTTCTCGGTGGCCACAACGAGCTCCCCTCCTCCCAGCACCTGGCACGCAGGGACCTTCTCTGGTCCGAGCTCAAGCAGCGCCTAGACTGCGCTCGTCGAGCTCCTCCTCATGTGGTCCTCAGCTGGTCTGCGTCCCCGCACGAGTAGCAGCAGTGACACCCTCCGCTGCATCGCACTCACCAGGTTGGGCCACCCGCCATCGATCTGTGTAGTCCCTGCGTGCCGTCGTCAAAACCCATGGTGAGACCCCGCTGTCCCGCGTTTCTCGTATTCGATAAAATAACAAAACTAATAAATCGTGTATTAAATTGTGCTATGCTCGCAGCCCCTTGTCGTCACGCGTCGCGCATTTCATGCTCGACGAAAGCCCCAAGCCGTGGACAGCATGCAGGCATGCGCGACAGGAGTCGGCCAGGTTGTTTGATGTGTGCGATTTGTAGTTTGTCTAATTATGTTTTAGTCGATATGGGGTATATTGTTGTTTGAATATGTATGGGTATAAAATGTTTTGGTTATATGCAGTGGCAAGGTCGCATTCACGTTTTGGTAAGCAAATGTGTTGTGTTGTTCGATGTGATGAGTAGGGATTTAAAAATATAGGTTGTGCGAAGGATATATATTTGAGCTTGAGTCAAAATGCTGGTACTAGTGGTACGCTAGGCAGGCGGTGTTCTAAATAAATTAACCGGTCAATGTGGTATCTGTCGCGCGTGATTTATTGTTAGTGAGTAGTTGAATTACGAGTTATGTGAGGATTATGATAGAAAAGAATATGTGGTGTGTAATTGTGTTCGTGTTGTGAATAATAGATCAGTAGGTATTGTTGGTGTCATTAGCAAGTGGGATGATTTTGGTTGTGCGACAAATTTTGAAGGGCGAAGAACATGTGTAGTGTGTCGATCAAGTTAACCGATAGGTTCCGTAAATATGCTTGTGATGCTTTTATGTGCATGATAAGATCGATGTCTTGTCATTGTAGTCTCAGGAAATTTTCAGAAATGTGCTAGTGCTCTACTGATGAGGTTGAATGAATTTGAGATGTATTACAATAGTTGTGTGTCGTGTAGGTTATCCAAAAATGGCGAAAGGTGGTGTATGTTGGTAATTGGGAAATAGTCACGTCATTAGCCAACTCATGTTAAGTAGGAGTCGATTGCATTAAGTGATTGTTATATACATATTGTGTCTCAGGTTGCGATAATAATGGGTTAGCAGACTTGTTAGATGGTTTTGGTTAAGCTCGTGGTCACGATGATTGGCTTGTTGTAGTCTAAATGTACATGGTTATGGTCGTAGACAAAAAGTAGTAATGTTCATGTGATGTCCTAGTTTAAAATACAAATTAGTGTGTGAAGGGCGCATCGATAAACATATATGTACTGGGTACGATTATTGTGGTAGATGCGTTGCTAATTGTGTATGGTAATTCTAGGCACGAAATAACTTGGATAAAAATTAGTAGGTCGAGTTGTTGGTCCTCAATTGATGATGTTAACTCTAACAAATGGTAAGGTGTTAGAATAATTCAGGTCTCTAGAACATGGCAATTTTTGAAGTAAATAAGACCTGAAATTTATTAGTTGTTGTTTTGGGCTACACGCACTGTTTTTGTCGTGCTGTAGACAAGCTGGACTATTATAACCATTGAAGATACCCGAATGGAAGTGTATGGATTTCATTACTGGATTGCCTCGCACCTCGAAAGGATAGGATTCAATATGGGTTATTATGGATAGACTGACCAAAGTGGCTCATTTCATTACGGTAAAGAATATTTATAAAGGTTCTCAGCTAGCAGAGTTATATATGGCTCGGATTGTATGTTTACATGGAGTACCAAAGAAGATCGTGTCTGGTCAAGGTTCACAGTTTACTTCTCGGATTTGGAAGAAGTTGCATGAGAGCTTGGATACAAAGTTGAATTTTAGTTCGGCCTACCATCCTCAGACTAATGGACAGACAGAGAAGACTAACCAAGTGCTGGAGGATATGTTAAGAGCTTGTGCTCTCAAGCATGGTGGCAGTTGGGATAAGAGCTTACCATATGCAGAGTTCTCTTATAATAAAAGCTACCAGGCTAGTTTGAAGATGTCACCGTTCGAGGCTCTATATGGCAGGAAATGCAGAACTCCTCTATTTTAGGACTAGACTGGAGGAAGACAGTTCTTTGGACCTGAACTTATTCAAGAGGCAGAATAACAAGTTCGTATAATTCGAGTGAATTTGAGGGTAGTTCAGACCAGGTAAAAGAGCTACGCTGAAAATAGAAGAAGACCACTGGAATTTGAGGAATGAAATCATGAGTACCTCAAGGTGTCACCACTTCATGGAATGAGGAGATTTAAAGTAAGGAGCAAATTGTCCCCTCACTTTATTGGACCACTTAGAGTTTTTAGGCGAGTTGGAGAGATGGCCTATCAACTCGAACTACCTGATAATCTATCTGATGTGTATAATGTATTTCATGTGTCTCAACTTAAGAAGTGTCTCCGTGTCCCTAAGGAACAGCTACCAATGGAAGAGCTCAGTGTTCAGGGTGATTTGACTTACACGGAGTATCCGATCAAGATTTTTGACGCTTTGGTTCGAGTTACAAGAAATAAGGTGATAAACATGTGCAAAGTGCAATGGAATCACCATGGAGAAGATGAAGCAACGTGGGAAAGAGAAGAAGAGCTTCGCATAGTTTCTCCCCATCTTTTCCCTAGACCTTCTTAAATCTCGAGGACGAGATTATTTTTAAGGGGGTAGGATTTGTGATACCCAATTTGTAAAAGATAATATATATATATAAGGTTAGTTTCTTATTTTTATGTGGGTGTTATATTTATTTACCATCACATGAGAACACTTTACTTAACAAGAATAAATAGTTAACAAAAGACACTCAAATAACATGTGCATCCTTTGGAGTTTTTGTTTGCTTGTGCAATAAAATAATAACAATAATAATGATAGTAGAAATAAAACAATGACTTGAGATGAAGTTTGAATCCTAAATTGAGAATTAGGGGTTTGAAATAGAGAAGGAAAGAGGAAATACTATAAAATACCAAAAATAAATTTATATAGATACATTTATTCCACAATAATTTATTCAAAATACTCAGAAATTTGAGTACAAGTTCACCACAAACTTGAAATTCAAATTTAGATTTAAAAAATATGAAAGAAAATAGAATAAAGAAAAAAGGAAATGGGTGGTTGGCTACTTGGGCCGGGGAAATTAGTTTGGCCCACTCCCCACTTCATCTCCCACCAGCCCAACTCCACCATGTCCAGACTCACTTACGCACGGGGCCCACACTGTCTGTCGGTGCATCGCGCTCGTGCCTGACTCCTCTCTGAATCGTGGGCCCCTCTCCTCAGCCTGAACCATTCGCGTGCGCTGCTCGCGATGTCTCACCGTGGTGTGGGCCGGTTTTGTAGTCCCTTGTGTCAGCCGTCCATTCCTCTGGCGCGTGGGTCCGTGCTGTCGGAGGTCGTCTCCTTCCCTGAGTCCACGGCCCAACGAAATTCTGCCGTCCGCCCGTGGATCTCGCGTGCACACACACAGTCGCTGCCCTGAGCCACTCACCCACGCATCATGGCTTTGGAGTGGGACCCACCGGTCAGGTCTATCCTCTTCTCTCTTCCAATCTTTTCTCGACCTCGTGCGATACTGCGGCCGGAATCTCGCGTGCCACCGTAAGAACCGTGCCTTCATCCTCGCGGTCACCAATGGCGCGGGATCCACGTGGGCTCAACAAACCAGCCGCGGCCTGCGTGTGCCTATAAACCCTGGGTTCCGCCATTATCGCAGCAGCACCACCCTGGAGGCTCCACGCAGAGAGAGAGAGGGAAAACAGGGGAGGTCGCCGCCGCGGGCAATTCCTTCGTAGGTCACCGGTTTTGCCTCTGTCGGAGGTCAGGGAGCTTCGCCTCGATACGTGTGTGGTGTCCGCGGCCTTACCTTGTGGATTTGGCAGCCGGGGAGCAGTGAATTCGTCGTTGGAGTTCTAGGATCCGCCGCGGGCCGCGCTGCTTGTGGTCAGGTCTCTCCACGTCACGACAATCAGTGAGACCTCCTTCTTTGCGCTTGCAATCACCAGTGCTTCGTGTATTCGTTATCGGGGTAGGAAATAGCGCAGCGGAGCTGCGGAGGGCTATGCTCCGGCGGGCGCGCCACCGTCCCTAGTGGGCGGCGCCGCCTGATCTGGAACGTGGGGGTAGAAGAAAGATGTTGCCGTTGGATGGTAATCCAATGGATCGTGGTCAGGACGGAGGGAGGCGTCAGATTTGGGATCCGACGGCTCGCGTGGCTGCGGGTGTTCAGATCTAATCCGGGCCGCAGGATCCTAATCGTGTGGCTCTGATTTCATTAAGCGTATCGCTTCGCGGGGGGTGCTCCGGTTCGTTAGATTGAGATCGGGCGGCCTACATCGAATACCGGTTCGCGTAGGTGTGGGTTTTAATCTCGGTCGTCTAGTGAAGATCCAACGGCCGAAGCAATCCTATACCCCTTCGTGGCGTCGGTTTTTCATAAGAGCCCCTCCACTTTTCAAGAATCAACCCGGTGTCCAGTGAGGTGTTCACTGAGTCTAGGGAATCTTCTGCGCTAACCCCCTGGTCTTTTTGAAAATTGAGGCCCAGTCCAGAGATGTTTAAAAACAGAGAAATAATTATAGAAATTCATTTTTAATACAAAAACAAATCTAGAAACTTGTAAAATTCATAGAAATTCCATTTTTGGTCCAAATTGAACCATTCCAATTTCTAAAATTTTGTAGTAATATTCTCTATCATTTAGTGTCTCTGTTTTGACATGAAAGCAGTAAGAAAATTAATTTATCATTTAATCCTATTTCAAGCACATTAAACCTTAGGAAATTCATAACTTGAATTCTATAACTCCAAATTTAGTGATTCCAGTTCCTATGATTTCATTTTAATGTGTAGATTTTTACTGTGTATTTTATTTACATGTTTGGTGCAATGTTAATTTTTGCTATACTATGTATATATTGTGTTGATGCGAGTAGACGAGCAAGCCACTGTGGAATCTGAGGTTCAACAAGTAGAAGTAGCTGAGCAGGAGCTCATTGAAGGCAAGTTGTGCCCTTGATCACTTACTGTTTCCCCAACCATGTTCTTATTAATTATAATGATCTGCATAGGTTAATTTTGATGGGATCCTTTATGTTACCCCAGTTTTGGTTATCTTTATACCTTGTTCACCACCGAAATATTTTTGGGTAGTACTTGCTATTGCTTTATGTGGATTGGGTATGGAGATACACTACTCATGATTATTCTGTTATTATCTTGTTATTATTACTATTCATGTTAAGGTCATTAAATTAATGGGAACATGGAGCGACCACCCGGGAAAACAGTGCTACCACAAGGGTTTAATGGGACGCCCTTGGCTGATTAACTAGGAAAGCTAGTGGAGGTCTTCCTTACCCGAAAGGGGCAAGGGCAGTAGAGGAGTGGTCAGTGTAGGGAGGTTCTTGGGTTGATTTTGCTGCGATGGCGGTCAGGCGAGGGATTCCTGCACTGGAGCTTCATATAAACTGTAGCGGGATTTCTGAAGCTAGTGGAACTTTGTAAAAGCCTCGTAGTGTTACCCTGCCTCGCCTCCTCGGTAGAGGTGTATGGGATTGGCCGTCTCTTGGCAGATGGGTAACATGACTTGTGGGTAAAGATGCGCAACCTCTGCAGAGTGTAAAACTAGTATACTAGCCGTGCTCACGGTCATGAGCGGCTCGGACCCTCACATGATTAATTTATGGAACTTAAAGTTAATTTGACATTTGCATCGCATTTGGGATTATTTTACTATTACTTTTCTCTATTATTATTAAGGTTTGGCGTTTACTTACACTTAGTAATTGCTAATAAAATTTTGACCAACTTATAAAAGCAATGCTCAGCTTCAGCCTTTATTCATTGATCAGCCTTACACTTCATGAACTCCCACCTTTGGTGAGTTCATGCCACATTCTTCCCCACGACTTGTTGAGCTATGAATGTATGTGAGCTCACTCTTGCTGTCTCACACCCCCCCCACAGGAGAAGAGCAGGTGGTCGAAGAGGAGCCACCTAACACTGAGGCATTCGACTTGATCTAGGTGGCGTTTCTCAGTCGACATTGGCGCCGACGATCCTTAGTTCGTTTTATGGTTTTACTTTTATTTTGTAATAAGTCTTCCGCTATGTAATAAATACTCTGATGTTTTGTGACATTTATCTCTATACACTCTGTTATTATATATGTTGTCTTCTTTGGCGCATGTATGAGATGCACCCGGCTTTGTCCTTTAAAATCGGGTGTGACAATGGTCGAGTGGGTTGCTGCTTCCGCAGGAGAGGACCAGGAGGAGTAGTGTGGCCAGGCTTCGCCATGTTACCCGGTTTTCTTCGTTAGTTATTTCTGCTGCATTAAAAACTATGGTTACTATTTCTGAAACTCCGATAATGTAATTACTACTGATACTCCTTAAATTTGTGGTATTATGCTTTATTGTATTTCTATGTGCCTCACCTTCGAGTGAGCTAGTGGTATTCGATCCTTGGTAAGTGGCTTTATTGGACTAGATCCGAGGGACTGACGGGTTATTCCGATTTAAGTGTGTTGCTGCCTTTAAGGTGCGACTTGGGCACTTAAGCTGGAATAATTCGGGCGGTTCCGCTATAGTCATAATGAATTAATAAGTATTTACGCTTTAAGACGTATTTATGAGTATAATTGTGTGATGTATGAATGTGTATGTAATGGTGAATGATTACTCATGTAATGGTGTATGTTTATTTATTTGGTGTACGTATTTTTTGTATGTACGATACGCAAATCAATGCTAGAAGTTGACTGTTAGGTAGACGAACCAAACTCATTCGAGGACGACCCACACGACACTTTTGAGCAAGGCAAGTGGATTCTCCCTCTGCATATTCTATTTGTACCCATGTAATGCATATAATAATGTTTACTTTTTGGATATATTGCATAATTTGATGGGATTTTCCTAATTAAGGATTTCCTAGAATTTCCAACCACTACAAGAAACTGATAAATGTTCGTGGGTAAAATTAAAAACGTGGGTACCCATGTTCTTACTTGAGTTAAGTTCATGGGTTATGTTAAGAACGTGGGTACCCACGTTCTTAATTTAAGTTCGTGGGTCCTGGATAAAACCGTCGAACTTAACGAGTTAGGAACGTGGGTACCCACGTTCTTAAGTTAAGTTCGTCGGGTTTGTGGACACCATCGAACTTAATCCTGAAAAAACCTAGATCCAAAAATCCCATGCACGCGCGGCTCTCTCTCACCCTATCTCATCCCGCCCAGACACACTCCTCTGTCCTCTCTCACCAGCGCCAGGTCGTGCCACCGCCGCGCAACCGCCAACAGCCCACGCCGCCGCCGCGCCACCTCGAGCTCTAAGCAGGCGCAGGCCTCGTCCGCCGCGTGCGGCTCACCTTCGAGGCGCTCCGCAGTAGGTTCCAGCACCAGGAGACCTCCGCCAGCTTCCGCAACCGCCATGACCTCCGCGCCTCTAGCCAGATGTTCTCCACCGGCCACTGGCTCCACCGCGAGGTCCGCCTCGTCGACGACATCCCCGGCGTCCTCGTTGGCGACGCCTTCTACTACCGCACCGAGATCTGCGTCGTCGGCCTCCACACCGCGCCTCAGGCCGGCATCGGCTACATCCCCCGTAGACTCCTCGACGTGGGCTAGTCCATCGCCACGAGCATCGTCTCCTCCGGAGGGTACCTCGGCGATGAGGACACCGACGACGTCCTCGTCTATACAAGCAGCGACGCCCGCCAGCGCAACCACGTGAACAACTCCGCCGACTAGACGCTTGAGCGTGGCAACCTCGCGCTCCACAACAGCTACCAGTATGGCGTGGAGGTGTGCGTCATCCGGTGCCGCGACGTCGACCAAGGCCCCCACCGCAAGGTCTACATCTACGACGGCCTCTACAGGGTCGTTAGCTCCACTTTCGACCCCCTAATGTGTTCCTTCAGTTTGTGTTGCGGGGCAATGAGGACGAATCGTTCCCTCACCTGATGGTTTTTGCCATGGAGACCATCCCACCCATGCGTGAGCTTAGCATTGATTATGGAATTGATGAGGAGTTGAGTGCAAGCTGATGCTGGTTCTGAGGCAACAGTGTAGCGAAGGCTTATTGGACTTTTTAGATGGCAGTGTAGGCGAGGAATTTTTTGGGGATAACCATACATGATACCTTGGTTTAGTTTTGTGCTAGTTTGCACCCTCAAAATAGTTAGTTCTAGCTCTGAGAGTATCAAAAGGTGCTCACATTTCTGTTGTTGCCACTAATCCTTGCTTCAGTTATAGGGCTTACTTGCAAAAGGCATGTTGTTCTTTTACTAGTGTTGTGCTGGTATGATTAATGGCTGTCACAAAAAGACTGTTTAGCAATTGTGTATTGTGGATGTTTATGAACTAATCTTTTGCGGTAGTTACATGAATGAACAACTGCTTTATATAGGGGTTTGTTTGCCTTGTGCAAAACCCTCAATCTGGACAATTCACATGCATATATTCCATCATTCTTTTATTGTCTTTTACAATGTCTTCAATTTTGTCATGCAATGCAGGTGAAATCTGTTTTCTTGGATGGCGTACCACCTCACTGGGATGAAGACGAAGTGATAGAAATTTTCGGGAAATTTGGTGAAATTGATAGCATACAACTTGCTAGAAATATGTTCACGGCAGCATGAAAAGATTTTGGTTTCATTGGCTTTACAGCAAGACAGTCAGCTTTAGACTGCATTAAGATGGTCAAAAAAGATGGTGTTGGTGAAGGTAGTGGAAAGGTAACCACTTTAGCGCCATTTATTTTCTATGTTGCCATTTCTCACCGTTTGATCCATATATGTTTAATTACTACGTCTCAAATGAATTTATAGGTTCCCATAAAAGCTAGTTTACAAAGGCCAAGGCATGCTTTCAAGAAGTATTCCCGGCAAGGCTCAAGTTCCTTGCTAGGCGTCAGAAGAGGATTTGTAGATAAAAGTTCTAGTGGTAGAGGACACCACTCGGACAGATATAGGCATTTTAGTCCTGTAAGGCGTTCGTATTCAGATAATCATTCTCGTCGTCACTCTATTGATGTTGAAGAGAGGCATACTTCTGTGCGAGGATACAGAGCTTACTATAGAAGAGACTCTCCAGTGCATGGTCGGTTTCTGAAGTATACAACCAAATTAACTTGTTTCCATCTTCCTTTCTATCTCTGCATGAATTAACTGTTATTTTGTATGTCTGATGTAGCTCCAAGCTATAAATATGGAAGGACACATCTAGAGACCAGAATCAGCGAAGAATATGCTGAGGGACGATACACTAGTAAATATCCAAAACACAGATACGCGATGCATGGAACCATGGAGCGAGATGCATACCGCAGGATCAATGGACATTCATACCAGGAGAGGGCACATAGAACTTGCCCAGATTGTAAGTTGTGTGGTCAAAATTACAATTACCCCAGTGGTGAGGAATTTTCTGCAATCAGCGGTTGTCAGGAGGCATACTACCAGATAGTAAGTGCAAAAGTTCGGTTGCTAGTATTTTGTTGCGATTGGCTTGATGTTTATTGTTGCTTCTTCTGTTTCTTATTAGGACCGTGATCTGATTCCTTCAACTTCTCAAGTAGCATCTCATTGCGAGGGTTCTTGCTGCAAGGTGGGTATAAATAAGCATTAGATACTATTGGCAGAAGTTCACATAAACAGATCGAGGCAGTTATGCAGTCAACTTCAAAAGGCAAGGTAAGGCACTAATACACTAGAGATCCAAAGCAGGTTTACAGTTTGAAAAACAAAGTTAAATTCGTAATGCACTATTTCCAGGTTCAGACCATTCGTCAAGGTTATCTTTCGAAAAGATCTTCAAACTTGAGAGCCGACTGGAAAAGAAGGTTCTTTGTACTTGATAGTCGAGGAATGTTGTACTACTATCGGAAACAAATTACTAGACCACCTGTAGGTCTCTATTGTAACATTTGCTGTTGAAATGCTCATTAAATTGGCACAATATTTTGTACCATGATGCATGATATATATATTTAATTCAAATACTTACCTCAACCATTTGCCTTTGATCATATAGGCTGGTTGCTCCATGCAAAGAAGTGTTAACCCCCCTGAACATGGTTCTGGGTTGTTGAGCAGATTATTCTCATCTCATTACCATGGCATTTTTCATGATGAAAAGTCTGTTGCACGGCATACTGTAAATTTATTGACATCAACCATTAAAGTTTGCTTAAACACATGCATCTTATTTCAGGTTAGATCTCTGACACTTGATGTCAGAGTTTGGGAGCCATCTGTAATCAATCTCTTTCAGTCATTAGTCTACGTGTTTGTCAACAGTATTTGGGAAGAGACACTGCAGATGATAATTCAAGGTAATATTATTGTTTTGAATCTCTTTATGAAGTAATTCCATGTCTATTGCTCTCCAGATAACAAACTCTCAACATTATTTCTTTTGCAGTGCTGATGGATCAGACACATCACAATACCTCTCTGTTAGCAAGCCTAAACACAAAGATGTGAAAAGATTGTATTCTTGTTTATGCACACCACACACTTTTTATGATGTTTGCTACACCTTCCATTCTAAACTGAACTAATTCATACCTTACATAAAAGATCAGATGGAGTACAAAACTTTTTTTAAAAAAAAACTTTTCTGTTTATAGAAGAGGCACTGCACATAGTATATTAGTGTGCCATGGGTTACTGGAGGATGTAATCTTAATCTAGTGTTGCAATAGAAACCCTCTTGAAGTCCACACTGGTTTTTAGTTATACATGTCTAGTTCTCGTAGTTGAAGATAACTTTATAGAGTTATGTGCGCACTTTAGCTTAAACCTATGCCAGGGTTTGTTGTGTGTATTTGCTCTGTTTGAACTGCGCTTTAGTCATCAATACTATGTTTTGTGAGGGCACCGGGCTTTTAATTTTCATTCATAACTCATAGCATTTTTTCTGATGCTTATGTTTGCTTCACCTGTGTCTAATGATTGAAGCCAATATCTAGTCATTCGAGTTTCAATATGATGTCTGAGTTGTCCCTTTCTTTTGTAAAATTTACTTGTTATTGTTAATGTTCATAATGCTGAAATAAGATGTGAAAAGACTGTATTCTTGTTTGAGCATCATAATTATTACTTGGCTATGGCTTCCAGCCCCACCCTGGCCAAGCGGTTGGGGCAACATTTTTGTTGATGACAGGCAAGTTTTAGGATCTCAACAAATGGTTCATGTATCTGCGACATTTGTTTCATGTAAATTTTAGTTCTTCCATCTTATTACTTGTATATACCTCAGCATTGTTTTCTTCGACTGTATTGACAACAATGTGTGGTATACCATCTTCAAGGATTTCTGTTGTGCAAAGCCATAGCCCATAAGGCCAAAGTTGCCATGTCTATATACTTTTCCTTTGATGTCACTCTTACTTTTCTTCTGTTGTTTTCAACTCCTTGGACAGTAGAAGCGTGGGCATCCAAATGAATAATCTCCAACATATTCAGCTTTTAACACAGGATGGCTGCAAGCTTATGTATAACATGATTGCTTCCTACAACCGCATTTTGCATATATTATTACTTGTCGTGGAGAGCTGACTTCCCTAATGAATAATATTTTGGTGAGTATCCAAGAAATGGCCAGGTTAGCCTCTCAATGCATGAGCTTTTACTTTCCTTAATTTTATAGATGATGTCATGATTCTAATTATTTTTCTAAACTACCACAGAATCCTATCAATCCATATGGCAAGGCAAAGAAGAGGGTAGAGGACATCATCCTAGATTTTACAAAATTAAAGAAGCAATCAGACTTGGCTGTCATGATCTTAAGGTTTGTTTTCAACAACATGTATTAAACTGTAACCCATGGAATAGTCTAACATGATTCTTGCTCTTTATAAATTAGATACTTCAACGTGATTGGATTGGACCCAGAGGCACGACTAGGAGAAGCTCCGAGGCCACTTTGTCAAGGGTCTCCACAGCGCACATATTGGTGCATGATTTACTGGAGGTTGTGCGCATGAATGTGCCACGCATTGGTACGTGGACTCGAGTTGAAGTAGTAAATTTTCACTAAGATTTTGTAGATTGTTATTCATTTGAGGAAAGTGTGTGTATAATATTATCTCAAATCCCAGTCGCTACTTGAACTGTTTTGTTATCCCTGTGGCAGGAGACGTGATTGTTATTCCTATCCTGTGCACATAGCCTCCACATCTCTATTCATCAACGCTCTCGCATCCCCGATACCTGAGCTTATGTATTTGGACTTGTGTGAATTTGTGATATGAACATATATCCATGTGTTTGAAATCTGTATTGCATGTGATATTCTGTGTTGCATGTGATATTATGTGTGTCTAATTTTTCATTTCTGTATTTTTTTTGGAAAAGAGTTAAGAACGTGGGTACCCACGTTCTTAAGGTTAAGAATGTGGGTACCGTCGAACTTAATGGGCAGCCCTCGCCGATCCACGCAGGACCCATAAGTTCGACGGCCACGTGGCCCTGTCGAACTTAAATATAAGAACGTGGGTGCCGTCGAACTTATGGGAAAAAATTCAACAGTCCCCGTCGAACTTAAAAACCCACATTCTTAACCTTAAGTTCGACGGTACCCACGTTCTTAATGTTAAGTTCGACGGTACCCACGTTCTTAACGTTAAGAACGTGGGGGCCGTCGAACTTACTTCTTTAAGTTCGTCCAAAAATCACCGTCGATAAACCCACGTTCTTATGGTAAGTTCGACGGCTTATTACATTAAGTTCGACGGTTTTTCACCCACATTCTTTAACTAGTTTCTTGTAGTGTTAGTCCACTTCAGCCAAATGGGGCATTTGCTGAGTACGTTGATGTGTACTCATCCTTGCTTTACCACAAAACACCAGGTTGTCCACATTGTAACCACTGCTCAGGAGAAGACGAAGCCGTGGAAGGAGACTTCCAGGAGTTCCAAGACTACGACGAGTTTTAGGTGTGGGTTGGCGGCAACCCCCCAGTCAGCTGCCTGTGAAGGCCTTATCTTTACTGCGTTTCGCTTAGCACTTTGATTTATCCGTTAAGTACCCTATTCCTTGAATTACCGTGGGATAAATGCTATGCTTAGCAATTGTTGCTATTGCTCAACTTGATGAATATGATGTCACTCTTTTAATGATACTATGTTCCAGAAATGAAGTTTATTTATGTTGTTAACCCGATGGTTAAACAAGAACATTTTGTGTTAAATGGAACATAGAGTGACCATCTAGGATAACAGTGCAACCACTAGTGCTATCATAGCTCTGGCTTTGGTAATTAGCTCTATAGACTTAGTGCTTAGCAACCCTACCTGAAAGATAGGCAAGAGGGGGCGACAGTGGTTTGGTGGTAGCTCATGTTAACATGGGGTGGTAGTCTTGGCTAAGTTACCTCACTAGAGGGCCATCAATACAGACGTGGAATCCTTAGCGGGCTGCTTTGTACTAAGGATATTTTCTAAAAGCCTCATAATGGATCCCTAGCCATTCACCTCGGCAGTGTTTACGGGTCCGATCAACCCAGGCTAGATGTGATACATGGCTTTTGGGTAAAGTTCATGGTTATTAAAGCGTCGTTTAAACGATGATTAAGCATCGTTTAAGCGCTAAAACGTGATTAGGAGTTAAAGCGTCCATACATTTTTAAAAAATTGTGTAGAACGTCCGGTTTGGACATTTAAGCGACGTTTCAACGTCGGAACACGCGTTTTGGATGTTTTACCCGATCTATGGACGTTCTATGTGTCTATGTGTTCGTCGGCCTTAATGGGCCTTTAACCAACCAGCCAGCTCTAACCGCCGCTGCCCAGCCGCCAACCAGGCAGACGCCAGCCGCCGTTAGCATAGCGCCCACACGCCACATCCGCGGAGCCGCCGGAGCCAGATGCCAGCCACCGTCAACCGTCCTCCACCGCCCTCCAGGTACGCCGCCGGCCCCCTCCTCCCTCCTCCGGTCCTCCCTCTTCCCTCCACCTACAGGCGCCAACCCGCCATGGCGCCATTGCTCCAGGCGCAACCTCCCAGTGCAGCAGTGCTCCAGCCGTTGCCCTTGCCCCCAGCAATGCGCAGTGCTCCAGCCGCCAGCCAGTGCGCAGTGCTCCAGCCAGTGCACAGTGAAGCAGCCACCAGCCCGTGCGCAGTGCTCCAGCCGCCGCTGCCCAGTGTGGCTGCAACAGTATAAATGTATAATACCATTCTACTGTGTGTGTTGCAGGAAGCCATGCATTGTCTGCCATTCTACTGATTTTGGGGCATTTAGCGAAAGTGTGGCAGTAAATTTCAATTTCAATGGCAACAAATAGCGAGGCTAATGACTCCTATGACCCACTCAAAGATCAGTCACAAAGGCCAAAGTCAAATGATCCAGGATGGAAATATGCATACTATGTTGAGGCGGGAAAGCGAGAGCTGATTCAATGTGCTTTGTGCCCCAAACAAGTAAAAGGAGGTATCAAGAGGTTGAAACAGCATTTAGCTGGTGGCTATGGAGACATTGTCAAGTGTCCTAACACTACTAGAGAGATTGCTAAAGAGATGAATGAAGCTTTAAATAATGGGAAGCGGGCTAGGCCGTTGTACCTAGATGATGATGTAATGGAAGATGAAGCAGGACAAGAAGATGATGTCCAAGTTATGGGAAGCAGGTCAATGTCTGCATCATCCAAGGCTTCCTCGTGTATTGTGCCAAGTTCTGGAACAGCTGCCAAAAGAAACAAAGCAATTTTCCAATTGAAGCCCCACCCAATTGCAGCTCCAAAGAAGTCCATTGCATCTATGATTCGACGTACACCTCAAGAGGTTGTAGCAGAGAGACATGCAAAGGGACCTGCTCAAACTACCATAAGTGCTACCATGAAGCCTAAGGAAGAAAGAAATTCTGTTTGTTTGGAGATAGCCAAGTTTTTCTATGAGTGTGGTATACCATTCAATGCTGCGAACTCAAGGCAATTTGAGGTAGTTGTGGAGGCTATTACTCAATATGGATCTAGGTTCAAGCCTCCTACTTTACATGAGCTACGTGAGCCTTTACTTGCTAGGGCTGTCTAGATATAGATGATGAGAGAAAGAAGCATGAGGAAGCATGGAGCCAATATGGTTGCACACTCATGTATGATGGTTGGACAGAAAAAAAAGAGGTCGCCATTTGATCAATTTCCTTGTTAATAGCCCTCAAGAAACATTCTTCTTGGAGTCAGTTGATGCATCAAATGAGTCACACAGTGTAGTGATGCTTGCAGACTTGTTACAAAAGAGAATTGAGGGGATTGGTAAGGAAAACGTTACTCAGATTGTCACTGATAATGGTGCTAATTATAAGGCAGCAGGTAAGATTTTAATGGAGAGGATTCTTACCTTGTTCTAGACTCCTTGTGCGGCACATTGCTTGGACCTTATGTTGGAGGACATAGCAAAGCTGAAGGATTTTAAGAAGCCTATTGCTCGTGCTCGTCATGTCACCACTTTTATTTATAGACATGGGATGATACTTAGTGAAATGAGGGTGCATACAAATGGGATGGATCTTGTGAGACCTGCTGCTACTAGATTTGCTACTGCCTTCCTTACCATGAAGAGTTTGCACAAGCATAAGAACTCATTAAAAGGTCTATTTTCAAGTGATGTTTTCACTCAATCCAAGGTATCCAAAACAGAGGCAGGTAAAAAAGCATATGACATCGTTTCCTCTCAAGAATTTTGGAATTCAATTGAGGATTGTCTTAGAGCTTCTTTACCACTTCTTGTCATGCTGAGATTGGTTGATGGTGATGAGAAGCCAGCCTTGGCTGAGGTTGTTGCAGCCATGACTATAGCAAAGAATAAGATTACCTCCTCATTTTCTACTCAAAACTAGAAAGCATGTCTGAAACGTACCATGAGCATTGTGGATCGACGTTGGGCGAACCAAATGGATACCCCATTATATGGAGTAGCACTATATTTGAACCCTGGAAAATTCTACAATATCAAAGCAGGTGTTGATGAAGGCTATGTTGGAGAGCTAAGGGGTTTCTTTAATGATGTGCTTGTCAAAATGGTGGTAGATGAGGATCTTAGAGAGAAGATTGATGCCCAAGATGTTCTTTATGAGAACCAAAGAGAGGCATTTGCAAATTCGATGGCTATAAAAAATGCACAAACAAGGAATCCACGTAAGTGTTCTAAAATTGATAGCCTTCCATCCATTTTCAGCATGTAACATATAATCTTTGTTCTTGCCATTTTAGTTGATTGGTGGCTTGCATATGGTGGTCGTACTACTGAATTATATAAGTTTGCAAGACGGATTGTTAGTCTTTGTGCTTCATCATCCGGTTGTGAGCGGAATTGGAGTACATTTTAATTTATAAGTGAGATAGTCAAATTATTCAATTTCTATTCGCCACTAGTTTTATCCTTAGTTCTTCATTGGTTAAATGGTTACTTTTATTTGCACTTGTAGATGCATACCAAAAAGAGGAATAGGTTAGAGCACAAAAGGTTGAATGACTTGGTATATGTTTCATACAACAGAAAGATGGCTGATAGGTTTCAAAAAATATGCGAGGAAGGAAAAACTTTGATCCTTTGATTTTAGAAGACTTTGATTGGGACAATGAATGGGTTGATCCATTAGCTAATTCTTCTCATGTTAGCAATGCTCTTGGAGATGATTTCAATTTATCGTGGGACCAAGTTGATGAAGCTATTGGTGCATCTGCACAACTCAGAGGTCGTAATTTTCCTAGGAGAGCTGCTGGTGGGTGTGTGAGAAGGAATGAAGACCTTGAGGAAGAGGAGACTAATTTAGCAAATGAAGATGACGAGGATGAGGAATATATTCTTGATGATCTTGATGTGGAAGATGAAATTGAAGGAAGCAATAGTGGAAACGATGGTGATGATCAAGGCGTGGATGCTCATGGTCTTAATTTTGATGAGTTCGATGATGGTTACTAATCATGCATGAAAGTTGTAACTTGTGTTGTGTGGTTGAACTTGTGTTGTTGAACTTGATCTGTTTCTTTTTATGCTAATGCTATTTGGTTTGTGAACTCAACTTTTGTATGAACTTATTCTATATTTGAAATTCTATGTCAAGTCTGAAAAGAGGTTTCAACGTTCATTTAAACGTTTAAACGTTGAAAAGTTGGTTCATAACGTTTTAACGTTTTACCGCTTTAATAACCATGGTAAAGTGGTACCACCTCTGCAGAGTGTAAAACTGATATGTCAGCTGTGCTTATGGTTAAGAGCAACCTGGACCCTCACATGATAATTGAACTTAAAGTTGGACAATAAGTCCAGATCAAATGATCTACTAATGGTTTGCTTAAGTTGTTTCACTTAAGTGCTTTTGATATACTCTTATATCTTTGATTAATTGGGATACTTGGGATACACACTTATAAGTAAGATAGGTGTTGCTAATAAAATATTGACCAACTAAAATGCTTACTGCTTATCCATAGCCTACCTTGTTAACCTGCATGAATTTTCCCCCACTTGATGAGCCCTGACCATAAGTGAGCTCACCCTTGCTAATATTTTGATCAGAGGGTGATACTGAAGACTTCGCTGATGACGATGATGAGTTTTAAGTCTAACGATGCGCCAGTCACCTTCCTATGGAAGAGTGCCCATATTTAATTCCACCCTACTTTGATTTTGATACTTGTTAAAGATACAATGATTCAGATGATGTAATAAAGTACTCTACTCTCTTTACGTCTTTATTGCATTGTCTTTTGATATATTTCACTTGTGACGTCCACATATGTGTGGGAAATGGATCCTGGCCCACATATGCTATGCATTCGGTTTTGCCCCCAGAACTGGGTATGACACTAGGTGATGCAGACAATGTGAGGAAGATCATCTCTCTGCTACCTGAATCAAAATATGAGAGCATCATCATCCTTCACAACTTGGAGGACTTGAGTCAAATGACCCCGGCACTCGTGATCAAGAAAATTGTGGCATATGCTTTTGCATGTGTTGAAAAGAATAAATTAAAGAAGAAGGCTCCTAGCTCAAGTTCCTCAAGCGAAGAAGTAGAGGAATACAAAGAAGATGATGATGATGAAGTTGATCAAGCCTCAACATCATCCTCTAAGGACGAAAAATGATCCGACACGTCGGGAAGGTAATGAAGATGATTCATAAGATTAATCTAATGGGTGTTCCCCTGTAGGTCAAAGATCTTCTCTTTAACATTGAAAGGAAAAAGCAAAGAAAGAGATGATGCTTTGCATGTGGGGGAAAATAGCCACATTCGGGACAATTGCCCAAATACGGCTTAACCCAAGAAAAGGTGGAGCAGAGGCAAAGCACTCACAACTATCAAGACTTGAGATGATTCTTCAAGTGAAGATGATTCTCCAAGGAGCCGCGGCCATCGCTCTTCATCACGCTCTTCACAATCATCACACAAATGGCATATGGCAAAAGGTAAATCACATGACCCATCTTCTAGTGATGATGATTGCGATGGTGAAGGAAAGCCCTCCTTAAATGAACTTGCATGAGCCATAAATTTTATTTGAGGATGTATACATAAAACAAAAGGCTCAACTAAAAACATTGAAAATTAAGTTACTTAGCTCTCAAGATGATTATAAATATTTGCTAGAAAAATTAGAAATATTTGCAAATTTGAATTTTGAGCTAACAACTAAAATTTAGCAATTAGAATCAAAAGCTCCATCCACAACTATCGATGATAGTCTTGTTAAAAAGAATAAAAAAAACTTAAGGCTATGTTAGCTAGCTCTCAAAATGCTATTTTAAATTTGCTAGAAAAATATAAATTCTTAGCATACATAACAATGAGCTTACTACTAAGCTAGAGAGCATTGCTAGTATCCCAAGAGCATCTTTAGTTGAAATTCCTAAAATTATTAAAAAAGGATGCACTACTTCTTGCTTACATTTAATTGATGATTCTAACTCTTGCAATCATGTTCTTGTTAAAAATGTTATTATAAAAACTTGTTCAGATGGGATTGCATTAGCGAATGAATTATTAGTGAATGAGTTATTGGATTGCAACCATGGTAAGGCTTTATATGAAAAGAAAGGCAAAACCAAACAAACCTAGCCTCCTTAGGATAACTCCACTACAAGAGTGAATAAGCTTGAGGAGGGTGAAACTGTGGTTTGCTAGCTATGTCACAAGGAAGGACACATGTCTTACCAATGCAAGGCAAAGACCAGGAGGAGAAGAAGAAAAAGCTAACAAGCAAAATCTCCAACACCTATACATCAAGGTGGATAAAAAGGTGGCTACACCATACTTAATCAATAAGAAAAAGAATGGAAAGATGATAAACATCAAGACCAACAAGCAAGACAACAAGGGAAAGAGGGCAAACGTATTTGGGTGCCTAAGGAGATTATTTCAAACATGAAGAGCACCAAGAAGGTTTGGATCCCGAGAGGGAAGTGATAAGTTCGAAAGACTTCAGGGAATTTAGAGACTTGACAAAGTGGGATGTATATCATGGGATGCATAATATCGGATCAAGTCTGTTGCCAAGTGGGTTAGTGAATAAGTTAGACCCAAATACCCCACCCATGACTAAGGTAACTAGATATATTGCAATTCCTTTTAGATATGTGTATCTATTTCCTTGTATCTAGTACACCATTCATGGCTAGTAGTTGCTTTTCAATTGTTATGTTTTTCAAATGAGTATTATTCATGTCTTTCTAATTATTATTTTGTTTCAATTGAATTGCATGCATGTTAGTTACTTCATATGGTAGGATTGCTCGGTTTCAATTTCATATGCTTGAGCAAACCTACATGGTTTAAAATGATTAATTAAGCAATGTACATAGATTAAGTAAAATTCCTAAGTAGATGACACTAATGCTTGTTTGTATAAGTAATATCCTTCAAATGGTGTCAGTTTAAATTATATGCACCAAAGTTCGGATTATAGATAATCTGCCCTTCTTGATCTCAAAATCAAAGTGTTTGTAGGCTGCTTTTGACGAATGTTAGCTTCACTGGTCCTTCGCATTGTACCTAAAACATACCTTTTCAATTGGATAATAAAGGGTTTTGAGGATCTTTATCAATAAAGGCCGCCAACACCACATGTCACGCTAAGGCTAGTTGTCACTAACTGCCCATCATTATCGAACAGTACTGTCACCGTTAACTGGGCGGTCAGTCACAAACTACGGAAATTCATGACATTGTATCACAAGTTCATATGATAACAAATGTTTCAAAACTAGTACTGTCACTGTTAACTGGGCGGTCAGTCTAAAACTAAACGAATGCATTATGCCCAGCGCAAGTCTTAGAGCATGATCCATTTGCAGTACTACTTGAAGTACTCCTATAATTTCCACTGCATATAGGGCCACAGAATACAGTACTAAAACCATAAACTGCTCGATTCCAATTTTGTTCTCTCGGCCACTCTCAAATCGACAACGAGCCCAACGTCAGACATATTAAAACCGGGTATCAGACAGGGATTATGTCACTAGCACCCACGGCAGCCTTGATCTTCGCTATGGCATGGCAGAGCTGGAGACATGCGTCTTCAAAGGCCCCGGTGTCAGGGTTGCCAGGCAACGGTGTTTGGAAGGCAACGGTGACAAGTGACCCTGCAGCATTGCTGCTGTGGTCGTCGTCGATGGCAGCACTAGCGGAGCTGTTTGTTGCAGCAGTGTCGCCAGCGTGAGCCCTCCCATGGCCGTCTGGCAGGATGGCAAACCCAGACGGCAGGACGAAAACGGTGCTCCTCTCGCGGCCGTCCATGATGCCACGCATCAAGTTCTCCTCAACGAGGCTGTACACCACTAGAGAGCATGACACGTCGGTGGTCGTCTCTTGCAGGATCAGCACTTTGCTGTCCGTCCCATCAGTGTTCACCTACAGTTAATACAACGGAAGCAAAAAACAAACACGATACTAATAAGCTAGGTAAAATTATTGCAAGAGTCGTTAAGGAGATTGACATACATCTGGTAGGATACAAAAACAAGAGGCGTCAAGACTCACAGAACTAGTGGGTTGGAGGACGGAGACGGCGTTGCCATGGAGGCGCGACGACGTGGCGACGGAGCCCAGTTCAAGCACTTCACCGCCATCGGCATGGGCATCCCACTCACCACGGCGCTGCAAATCGCAGAGGTACTCGCGAACACGCATTGGCGGCGTGCCTGGCAGCCACACGGTGGTGGCGGCGCTCAGAACCGTGACGGCTGGCTCCCCTGGCATTATGTCGGCGCAGTTCCATACCGCCAGGCGCACCACTGCCTCCACCCTCTCGGCGCCGCTGCCACTGCTAACGCGCCACTCGTCGACGCTGCTGGTCGCCGGCACAGTCACCGGCCCGGAGACGGCGGCGTAGAAGCTCGCTGTCATTCGGCGCGCCAGCTCCATGACGCTCCTTCTCCCCACGCCCAGCGTCGATATGGCTACCATCACAGTTATTTATGTTTCCATGCATATGAATATAAAGGCAGCAGAATTTTGTTGTTTTGTTCGTTTCTTTGATTTTTTTTTTTTTTTTTTACCTGAGAAGCTGCTGCTACTGCTTGGAAGAACAAGGCCGGATCGCAGGACAGTGATGTACTCGCACTGCCTCTGGAGACATCTGAGCCAACGGTAGGCACCAAGGGCCTGCCCAGATTGTAGGAAAGGTCTGAAGAGGGATGGCACACTAGTCTCGTCGTACTCGGCGTGGACGACCCATGTGACCTGCAATGCACAAACGATTAGACAGATTACATACACTCGATCGAATTCTGTGAACTGGAATGTGAGATGTATGCAATAGAAAGTAAAAAATTCTCTCACAAAAATTAACAGAGACATAAGTACGGTGATCCAAAAGTTTTTGTAGTGAGTACCTTGCAATAGCCACCGCTCATGTCCTCAAGGAGGCAGCCGGAGGGCAGCAACCTGCAGCCGGTGCTGCTGCCACCGGGCTCAACTCCACAGACGCCATCAACTACTGACACGTCTGCCATCGCCCACCGCCTGTTGGACAACTTCTTGCTAAACCTCAGGAACTTGACGCTGCGGTTGAGCAGGCGCGGCGATTGCACCCACAGCTCTGCATCCATCTGCAAAGCATGAGAATACAAGTTCAGTTGCGACCAAAATGAACATGATAATACAAGATGGAGCGTGATCATGTCGTCATCACCAGTTGAATCAACCCGTCGTGCGAGGAGGAACTGTCGCCCGTGATGACGTTGCTGGAACTCACATACGCCACGGTGCCAGGAAACATCTCACACCACTGGTTCTGCAGGGGAAAATACAGGCAGCTGAAAAATGCAGTAGAGTATTATTTTTATGTAGTTGAAAGTAGGTGTGTGTGTGCAGCTGTTACCGCATCCGTGAGGACGCTGACGAGGTACATGGCAGTGCCTCTGATCGTATCAGACTCCCTTGTTGCCTCCTCCACAAACCCCGGCGGGCAGAGCCCAAGTAGCCCTGGGAACGTCTTCAGGACGTACTCCTGGTGATTGAGCGTCTCGCCGTCCATGGCCGGCAGCCACACCGGCTCACCTTTTGTTGCTAACATCACCAACTCTTCCATGGCACGTTCAGCGTGCGATACGAGTGTAGCAGATCCTCCCAGATGCAGATGAGCAGAGGGTGAGGCACGGCGCTCCGCTCCCTCGCGGATGAGCCTGTCCAGGTAAGCCTTGGCGCGCACGTACTCGTCCCTGAGCCTCGCGTTTTCGTTCAGAAGGCGCCGTTTCTCTGATGTTGGCTGGGTTGCCAGAGTAGGGTTGCGACACCTGAAGCATATTGGATTCAGCATGCGTTGCTTCAGCTCCTCATTCTCGGCTTTCAGCTTGCCAAGTTCTTGCCGAATGCCCTTGTTCTCGTCACCACAAGCCTTCACCTGCGTACGTATATGTCAATTTATCAAATCATAGTTGCAATTAATGGAACAACAAATTTTGTAAGGTCACTACATTCAGGAACTTGTCAGAGATGTGCACAAGGCTACAAGAGACAGGAAAGCCGACATTACTAGTTCGTTGGTGGTACTATGTGCTAGTGTAACAAACTTGCCTTCATCTGGGAGCGCCGGTTTTGGAACCAGAACTTCACCTGCCTTTCCTCTAAACCAGTTTTAGCGGCAAGTTCCTGACGCACGTCAAGATTTGGGTTGCGACACACTCTGAACTGACTGCATATTTATATACATAAAAAAAGACGAAATATTATCCCATACATCCATGCGCGACCATTCAATGTTTTGTGGGTTGTGTCTTACGCTTCGAGTTGTTGAATCTGATCCATAGTGAAACGTTTCGTACGGTTCGAAGGTGTCTGCTCACCCACATGACTACTCTGGTCCTCATCATCATCTGTCGTCTGAGTAGTGTTCACTTGGTCCACTGCTCCTAGGAGAGCATCCACGTCATATTCCGTATGGCTGCTCCATGAAAGATCCGGTATTTCGTCCATGGTGAAGCCGTCATGATCTTGTTCATTGCTGCTGCTATTGTTCTGGTGCCCTTCCTTCTCCATGGTAACCTGATAACACAAATAATGAGCGCCAATGTGCAATTTCAATAATGTTAGACCAAACACCATAGATCATGTATGTTTCCAAACCATATTGAAAAATCTATTCTTATAGAACTGCATGAACTGGGGGGCTTTAGAAATGGCAGCACTACACAAACAGTTAAACTAGCGCAAACCAATTTCCACTAACAGTGAGTTAATAAAACCGCCCCACTGGTGGTCAAGGTAATAAAATCACATTTTTCATGAAACAAAAAATAGGTTTTAAATAGCAAAAAAATATTTTAATTAGCGAGGTCTGTCCACCTGTCTCCGTCGAAGTCGCAAATCGCGGTATTTTTCGCGCACTATGTTGCAGCTATGAAGCAAACACGTGACCTTACCCTTGCGCAAAGTCTCCTCTATCACTCCATCTATAACATGCCTTAGAGCAACTCTAAGAGACTAGGTATATGGTTTTGTAAAGGTAAATTTAGTTAATATGAGAAGAAAAGTGTATCCAATAGACTCTGTAAATGACTCTTTAAATTTATTGGCTCTCTATCCTTCTACCTTCGCTCTCTATTTTTGGAGAGCCTGCTTCACTCTCCATTCAATTCATAGTTTTACCAAGTCTGTTGGATTAGCATACACTTATTCTATAAATTATATTTTAGAGAGTAGATAAATCAGTAAATTTGGCTAGTTTTTTTTAGCTAATCTCTTGGAGTTACTCTTATGTCTAGATAGGTGTTTTGTTGCCCATATATAAGAACAAATCGAATGTAAATTCATTGTTTGATAATGCAAACGAATTCCAAGGAAAAAGTTGTCAACTATAAAAATACGTAACTTTTTATGTTCTACAACTTTTATTTTGTTACTTTTTCCATCAGAGGTTGTTTGCAAAAATTTACATTTTAAATTTGACAGATTTAAATGTAATTTTGAGAGCCCAAATGATTTCAAATGAAAACGTTGTCAACTACAAAGTTACATAACTTTTAGAGATCTACAACTTTTATTTGAATGGTTTATAAAGGTCATTTGAAAAACTAAAAAACAATTTTAAATTACTTCTACTTGTGGTTTATTAAGAAAATCGCAAGTAGAAATTGATTTTCACTTGCGGATTTCATTAAAAAAACTTCCATGTGTCGGACGCATCCATTACTCAAAAAACTGTTTTAAATTATTTCTTCTAGTGTTTTTCACTGGCGCTTCCATGTGTCAGACGCGCCATTTTATTTCACTGACGTTCGATAATGAAAACCACCTGCAAAAATTATACTCTACCGTAGTCATAGAGCTTTTTTTACTTGTGTGCATGATGCTAAAATTATATAAAAATAAATAATATAACTTTCACCTAAGCCCTATATATGATAAATAGTTAGTTATCTATTTGACACTGTTGTTTAGGTGTGATATCCTGGCCCCTGGGATGGTGATATCCTGGCCCAAGGCTTAATACAATTAATAGAGTATACATACCAACAAGGTGCATCTTCTTTTTCGGAAGCCTGTCTCGAAAGAACCTCCAAGTTAAGCGTGCTTGGCTTTAAGCAATTTGGGATGGGTGACCGACCGGGAAGTTTTCTCGAGTGTGCATGAGTGAGGACAAAGTGCACATAAAAGACTCGTGTTTGTCTATGGAGACAATATATGATCCTAGAGACCTGCAAGGAGTAAGTACCGCTGGTCCAGGGATTGGATGGGGTGTTACAAGTGGTATCAGAGTCGACCCTCGCTGTTTCACGGGCGTGTGTGGGTTAGGGGTTCAGGTATATGGCGCATGTGGGGCCCAGAGTGGTCACATGGCATGGCATATGACGACACTAGACACACAGACGTGGCTAAGATGGGAGGTTTCTAGATTGGGATTGACCGACGAGGACATCGGTACAATATATGATCCTAGAGAGCTGCAAGGAGTAAGTACCGCTAGTCCAAGGATTGGATGGGGTGTTACAAGTGGTATCAGAGCCGACCCTCGCTGTTTCACGGGCGTGTGTGGGTTAGGGGTTCGGGTATATGGCGCATGTGGGCCCAGAGTGGTCACATGGCATGACATATGACGACACTAGACAAACAGACGTGACTAAGAGGGGAGGTTTCTAGATTGGGATTGACCGACGAGGACATCGGTATTCTAAGGGGGTGGATTGTGATATCCTGGCCCCTGGGATGGTGATATTCTGGCCCAAGGCTTAATAGAATTAATAGAGTATCCATATCAACAAGGCGCATCTTCTTTTTTGGAAGTCTGTCTTGAAGAAACCTCCAAGTTAAGCCTGCTTGGCTTGGAGCAATTTGGGATGGGTGATCGACCGGGAAGTTTTCTCGGGTGCGCATGAGTGAGGACAAAGTGCGCACAAAAGTCTCGTGTTGGTCTGTGGAGACAATATATGATCCTAGAGAGCCGCCAGGAGTAAGTACCCGCTGGTCCAGGGATTGGATGGGGTGTTACATTATGTGAGCAGTGGATTATACATTATGCACTGGCCATGAATAATGTTGCCATAGCATTATATCTTAGCAATGAATTGTAAATATACCTACTCTGTAGAATAATTTTGGAAACATATTGATCCATGTGAAGAAGGAAAAATGTTCACACAAATAAAAAATGTTTTAGGAAACAAAATGTTGTGTTTTTAGATGAAAAAAATGCTCGAGACCAAAAACTGTTAGTTGCAAAAGAACAAATGTTGTGCATACAAGGAAGAATAATACTCCATCAAAGGGAAAAGGTTCAATTCTCACTTAGGGTGTGCACATAAGTCAAACTAAAAGTAAAGATCTGCGAACACAAGGTTGATTTATCCTTTGTGGTTCAGGTTGATGATGAGTGATTGTCAACATTGGTAGTGCTTTGATGTGAGTTGGTGGACTAACCAGAGTATGAGTTGTGTTTTGTGTGACATGTCTCTCGGCTTGTGGTGTGCAGGTGTGGAGCACATGGACAATGGTTAATGGCGAATGTGAATATCATGCGGGTTTGTGTCGGTGGACTAGGAGCGGTGAAGGATGAGCACTAGGCCTTGATCGAGGGATCAAAGAAGGCATGTGACTAGTCGGAGTGGCTGACACTGTGGGACACGCACTAGTGCGAGGATGTGGCATAGGAAATCGTGTCATTGGTGTGATAGAGGAGTGGTGGGACACATGACCAAGACATGGGGAACACGCATGCGGTGCGCTACTCGCAGCAGTTTTGGTGGTTGAGCCTCAAAACCACCGAGCGCTACGTATGGCTGGTTTCGCCAAGTTTGGGCCTCAAAAGTCGGCGATCGTGGTTCTGGTGGGAATCGAAGGCGGCATGTGGTGCCATCATGAAGGGTGAGTCAAGGCAAAGCAACTTTGTTTGGAGAGCGTGGTCGTTAGATGAAAATCCTAGGAGTTGGTCCATTTTTCCTCGGTTATGTTGACAAGCTCTATATATCTAGGGGTAGTTTAGGTTAGTGAAATAACCCTCTATAAATAGGAGGGGAGGGATGGTTGTGTAGCCATCACTTTTGTTTATTTCATTTGGCACTTGCTTAGAAAACCCTAGTTTCCATTCTCTAGTCTGCTGGTGTCTTCCCTAAAATCCATGGGTGTTTTGTAATTCTCGCATCTGTGTACTCGTGATTTTGAGAGGAAGTGTGGCGATAACGACATGTCATCTAGGGTTTGTTCAAATCACATGCTTAGTTTTGTTTAGCTGCAGTTTCAATTTGATTTTGTTTCCGCTCTCGACCCCTCTTCTCTCTTTGGATTTTGGGAGAACTTTTGATTCCTTGAGTTATGTTTTGTGTGGGGATTGCCTTAGAGTGAAGATCACTCTCTAGACCATTGCAAACATCAAGTTTAAGCAGTTTGTGGTTGTGATCCAAGTTCACCTCGTTTTGAGTTTGTTTGAGAAAACCCCAACAAAACCCCAATCAAAACGGGAGTTTGAATCTGTTCGCATAGTTTTGATTTGTTCCAGTTCAAAATCAATGAAATTTGAGATGATTCAGAACAGATTTAGAGGCACGACACTGCCACCCATCTGCACAACACTGTCATAGTCTGGCTCTATCGGCCTTCAGAGAGGCACTGCCGCTTGCTTTTTCTATGGTTTTGCTTCTGGTTTTTAAAAACAGTTGAGTTGGTTCCTTTCTAGCAGTTAGATGCAGTCCATCGACACTAGAATGATTTGCATTATGCTACGCAGTTTTGTGAGTCCCATAGGGTGTGGATTGAAGTGGGATCAAGTCACGGTGATATCGAGTAGAGAAATTTTTGTGGCTTCCATTCACCCCCTTAGGTCTCCTCACTGGTCCTTCAAGGTCATATTTATTTATATAGCATCTACATAACTCATGTGCTGGGACATAATAAAAGGGGATGTCCTAAATGTGATCAATGCTTTGCATGCTCTACGATGTGGCAGCTTGTCAATCGTCAACACCGCCAATGTAATACACATTCCAAAAAAGGAGTTACCGAAGTGGCGACTTTAGTTCGATAAGCCTAATCCATTCCTTCATTAAGCTTATTTCCAAAACATTAGCTTTGAGGCTGCAGCCTCATATGAGTGTGATTGTCTCCACTTGTCAAGCGCCTTCACCAAACATAGGAGCATTCATGATAGTTTCATGGCAGTGCGCAATGCAACCCACCACCTTCGTAGAAACCAATACCCCGACACTTCTAATGAAATTGGACATGTCTAAAGCCTTTGATTCCATAAGATGGGAGTACCTCTTTACTCTTTTCAAACACCTAGGCTTTCCTATGAGATGGTGGGGATGGACTGCAGCAATCCTCTCTTCATCAACCTTAAGGGTGCTTCTCAACAGCGTACGTAATCACCCTCTTCGACATGGATGAGGCCTCAGGCAAGGTGATCCCCTTTCACCTCTACTCTTTGTCATTGCAATAGACATAATGCAAAGACTGCACTAAACAGCTACTAGACTCAATATGCTCGGCAAGCTCTGTTGTCGCACACCTGGCCTGCACATATCAATGTTTGTGGTTGACGCAACCATATTTGTCACACTCACAAAAGCCGAATATCTATGCTTGCAAGGACCCTGGACCTTTTCGACAGAATCACGGGCCTAGCAACAAATTTTCACAAAAGACAGTATTCCCAATTCAGTGCAACAGTATCAACCTAGACAACATTCTATTGAGGCTGCCAACAAAGAGGGCATCCTTCCTCGTCAAATATTTTAGGCTACATTTGTTCTTAAATTGGCTAGAGCGGGCATAATTTCAGCCCTTGATTGAAAAAATTTCAAAAAAAAAATTGAGTGTATGGATCGGAAGAAAAAAACTTAACTATAGCTGGTCATTTCACATTGGTCAAAGCGGTGCTAACCTTGTACGTCATCTATGTTCTTCTAGTCCTTAGGTCGCCCAGAGAGGTGATGAAACTGATAGATACAAAAATGCAAAAAAATTCTTTAGACTGGTACTAGGAATTCATGAGGCTCTTTTAAATAATCCTTGGATGCATGATCTAATTTTCAACTATGAAGAATTCACTGCTGAGCATATCATTGAATATTGTCAATTGTGGTAAAGGTAAATCAACCTCACTTGCTGGAAAATACCCTAGTCTCATCCGATGTAAGTTTACTCCAAATGGTCTTTGCATAGCTCAAACAACCTACCAAGTGCAATTTTTGGGCTCCACTCTAACTAACGTCAACTCCATAATTTGGAGAGTTTTGGCACCACCAAAGAGCAAATTCTTCAGTTGGCTTGCAATTTAAAACAAAATTTAGACAATGGCAGGTTGCAACAAGGGGATGGGCTCACAACCCGTAGTGTATGTTGTGCTCCCAATACATAGAATTTGGATTCCACCTATTTGTTTAGTGTTGTTTCACTAGGTGCATTTGAGCCAAGATGAGCTAATGGACTACAATTGAGGAGATCCATCACTCTTTCTGGTAACTTGTAGACTCTATGCACCATTGGTGATCGACTCTTGCGACATTCACAGTGAGAGACTAGAGGGGTTTATGGTGCCTCATCATTCTCGTGGTTTGGACGCTTTGGTGCGAGGCGAACTCATGATTTTTTAGCATAAATAGGTGCCCATGGCCAAGATTGTCGCAAAGGTTAAGGAGGAAACCTATTTGTGGTTACGGGGAGGGGCAAAGCATCTTGCCAATTTGCTGTAATTTAGGGCCTTTTGGGTTGTGGCATCGAGTAAACACATAATCATCATTTCAATCTTTTCTCTTCCGCCATGATTCATGATTCGTTAATTGTGAACTTCAGCCTTCTTGGGCTCACTTCTTTTTTAATATAACAGGCAACCCTCTTGCCGGTTTTCAAAAAATATATATATTACACATCAAATGATTGAAATCCCTACCGACTGCAACATACAAAAAAGTGCCTCATTTTAAGTTATTGAGGTGTGCAATTTATGTTGCAGTAGGTTAGGCATGAATCGTGAGGAAAACATTTAAATCATGATTCATTACCACACTTATACAATACACACCAAATGATACAAATCCCTAACGACTGCAGCATGTAGAAAATTGCCTTATTTTAAGCTATTCAGGTGTGCAATTTACACATGCCGAACATAGTAGACTTCTTCATCCATAAGAAGATACATAAGCAAATGTTTCCTCAAAATTCATTTTCTTTTCTCAAAACTATATTGCAGCATAACTAAACATTTTATTTTACTTTTACGTTACAGTACAAAAGACAATAATTTATCTGTTTTGTTTTAAAAAATCTCTACTCTATAAAGTATCAGTTTCAATAGTCGACCCGTATTACCCTTCCCACTTAATGCAAAAATAAAATAAAATTAAACTGCACAAAAATGGAGGATTGAACTTTGGTTGTTGGGTCTACATTTATACCCAACTAATAAATAAACAAATATATTTTTCTTTTTCATTAAAACAAAGTCTATTATATTATATGATATACATAAATCGTGTCAATGCACAAGCAACTGATTTATATAAGCCTCAGATAGCTCATAACAATGATGCAAATATGGCCCACGCGAAACATCGAGACCCGTAGATAATCGATGTCTTAGGCCACTCCGACTGGAAGTTTTATTGCACGGTTTTCCAAAATTGACAACTCATCTTTTGTATATGAAACCGTGTATCCTAAGTTTTATCTGAATGAAACCCTTCCTCCTCCCATTAAACTCTTCCCATCTCTCTCATCATAAATACTATGTCATATCGTCAAATATGGTGATGTGTCATCTCATTTAATGAAAATGAAAGTATGATCAAATTCCCACTGGTAATGGCCTTACAAAGGAAAATTAATAGTTACTAGAATTCCACCCAAGTAATATAATTATATTATACCTTCGATTGCAGCAGGTGTTGTCCTGTTCACACAAGCTAGGGATTTCTGTCCAGCAGCAGTGCGAAGTCGAAAAACATGCTGGGTTGCTGATTTAATTTAACAAAATATGCCTCTGGCTGTGAGAATAACCTATCTACTCGTCCAAATTATTGTGTCCAAGGTAGTATTTAAAAGGAGCGCCCGTGGTAAAAGGAACAAAAAAAGAATGGGGTAACGATGAGTGGTTTGAAACGTGAACGTAGAGCAAATGCGCTGCTAAAAATGTGACAAAATACTTTAGTACAGGACTTCTCACTACTTGAGTACAGTACTTTCCAGGAAGATTCTTCTTTGATTTAGTTCATTATGGAATACTCCGTTCTTGGGTGTCACCAGTAGCACTGATTTACACCACTTATTTCATGCCTTACTAAGCTAACATAGTTTTGGCAATGTTTTAAACCTACCGTTTTACTTTGACTGCAAGAAAAGGAAATGAAAACCAGTGTAATTATTACCAACTTCGTTACTATAAGCGTTTTTTATCTTTAGGAGAAACATCACGGCATTTTACAAGTTATACCACAACAAAAAAACAAATTTCTGTCAGCGAAGGTAATTTGCGTTGGTATCTAGGTAAAGCGACCGAAATTAGCTAATTTCCATCGGCCAGTTCTCAGCCGATAGAAAATTATCATAACTTTCGTCGCCAACATCACTAGACGACGAAAGTTAACAATTTTTTGTCAACTAATGATATCATCGACGTAAGTTATTGTACAACAATATTTCGAAGCATTTTTATTGCCGAGAGTTATTTTTGGCGGTCTTAACCTAGCCACCGAAAATTAGTGGGTCACCATATACGTTGCACGCCGCCACAACGCCCTCTCTTTCTAGCTTCCTCTCGCCTGTAAACCCTAGAAATAAGTTATGAGTTCATTTATTTCTTCTATGTCTTTTATAGGAAGAAATACTAAGGAATTGAGTAAACATAAGATAAAAACATCGTCACTCTAGTAGGATAAGTTATTATTCACATGAAATTTAAAGAATGCTCTTAAACATAATCAAGATAAAAAGACTCTCGGTAAAAGAGAATACATTATGTTCCCCTAAATAAGTAAAATAAAAGATATTCATTTTTTTGTAAATTAGAATTTGATCAAATACTCAAAATTAATATTTCTCTTAAAATAAGATGAAAGTTTGCATGGCACATTTTGAGCCCTTAAACTAAACAAGGGAATAAAATATCTCATATAAGTTTATAAAAATATAGACTTTGCCTTCATTTTGGATGTTGCAGATAGATTAGAATTTGAAACTCATATTTGAAACATAATTTTGAATGTGGGAATTAGAATAGAAAGCATGAATAAAAAAACAAAAGAAAAGAAACAAATCTGGGTTTGGGCCGTTTTCTGTCCCGCCAGACCTCTGCCCTCGGCTCATCTTTCCCCCTCTGCACGGCCCATCAGTGGACCCGGGTGACAGCCCACTCTAGTCGTCCTTTTTTTGGTGTGGATGGCATGTGGGACCTCCGTGTCGGATCAGTCTCCGCTTGGCTCTTCTCGCCCTGGTGGCTAGCGGATTGTACCCGCTTGTCGGGTCAATCCTTCATCCCTATCCCAATCGGGATCTCGTTTTCTAGCGGCGAGCTGTGCGGGGCCGCCTCCATCGGCCTTCTGTGATCCGCATAGACCTCAGGAACAGATCGGCCAGCTCTTCAGATGCATCTGCGGTCACATGATTCACGCCGTGGCACTGACATATGGGCCCCCTTGTCATCCCTTTCCCCGTTTTCCTCTATCGCGTAGCACAGGTACGATCCCAACCTCCGCGAAGGAATCGCGGATCCGTTCCTTCGAGCATAGCGGACTTCACCCATCTATAAATCCATGGCGTGGGTTTTCCCTCCCCTTATCCCTCTCCTCTGGGCTCCGTGCAACCTGTGTGGAAGATGGCGCGGTAAACCAGGAACCGATGGCTGCTTTGACCGCCATTGCCGATCAGAGGACGAGCACCAGCACCTGAGAAGATGTGAGAGACCGAGGGAGAGTGAATAAGAACGCCCTGTGCGGATCTTCCTCAAACGCGAGACACCAGGACGGATGGCCTCGGGGCCACGCCACCTGAGCCATCGCTCTGCACCTCAGTCGGCACTGGCCGGGATTCTTCGTAAAGGGATCTTCAAGCTATTGGCGTCGTGACCGGTTCGTACAGGGTGCCAGCACCGGTGAGACCCTCTCCTAATGACTCGATGTCTCCATCACCATGGCCGCACTTAATGAAAGTAGATGAAGCTGCGATCGCCATGAACGAATCTCGGGGTCGGGCGTATGCTTCCTGGGCGCGCGACATGGGTACCGTGGAGGTTCAGCTCGCTCCTCCTTCCTTATGTGCCTGGCTGGGTTGGGCGCTAGGGAGCACCAGGCCCAGGGATTTCTGTGCAGGTGCCTGGGCATCGCCGAGCGCCGTCACCTTGTGTGCTCTCGCTGTTGGGGGTGGCAGTATGGGTGGGTGCCCGTGGACAGTCATGCCACACACTGCGCCGTCGCGTGCCGGGCGCCGCTGCCTGATTTTTCCCTAAACGAGAGATAGAAGAAGGCACCTGGATCGTGGATGGTGAAATCGACGGTGTAGATTAGGTCCTAGTTTACCCCCCTTCGTCGGTAGAATATGTGCCGTTGGATGGAGAGTGAACGAATAGGATTATATCATGGCGTAGAGTATTATCCTCCAATCTGATCCATTGGTCGAGTATTGGACGGCGAGGATTAGGGCGCGCATACCCCTTCGCGCGATCTGATCTGGACCTCCAGATTTAATCGGATGGCTTAGAATAGAACATACCCGTTCGGTCGAGGCAAGCTTATAAAAGAGTCCCTGGGATTTTCAATTATTGATCTCGCCATCCCTGCACAGTTTACAACAGTTACAGATAAGTCCCTATGAATTACAATCATACCCCTGGAGCCCTATTTAAGTGCAGAATAAATATTAAAAATAACCTAAAACTTGTTTAACCCATAACTTTTACGTCTTAACTCCGAATTGACCCGTTCCAGTTGCGTTAGCTTCGTATAAACATTTACTACGCAGTAATAACATTAATTATACCACGTCGCAAACTTTTATAGTTAGATAATTATTATTCCTATGTCTACTAGATCAACCCTTCTAGAAGCAAAGCTAACCGGTCCATGATTATAATTTGATAAGAATATAGTCTCTAGTCTTGTTATAATTAAAGTTAAAGTTGAGTTAATTACTTATAGAATACTCTCTCATATGATGTATACTAACCGATTTGTAATATAGTTTAATATTTAAACCACGTGGATCTTCAGAAAAACTATAACTTCTTAACCGTAGCTCCGAATTTAGCGGTTCTCGAGCCCACGATCTCATAGCGACGCGTAGATTATTATTACACAGTTTATTCTCATGTTTGGTGTGATGTTAATTTTGCATATACCATGTTTGTCTGTATTGCTACGTTAGCAGTGAGGACACGTGTCATCTGAAGAGCAAGTTGGTACCTGGAATCTCAAGTCCTAGGCAAGTTGTGCCCTTGATCACTTCTTTTTACCTAGTCATGTTCTGATTAATCATAATGATCTGCATAGGTTAATTTTGATGGGACCCAATAGGTTACCCTAGTTTGAGTATCTTTATACCTTGTTTACCACTGAATTTTTGGTTAGTACCTGCTATTGCTTTATGTGGTTTTGGGTATGAAGATACACATTATTTATTATCATACTTTTATTATCAGTTGTTATTCACTGTTCATGATAAGATCATTATGTTAATTTGAACATGGAGAACCACCCGGGAAAACAGTGCTACCACAAGGGTTTAATGGGACGCCCTTGGCTGACTAACTAGGAAAGCTAGTGGAGGACTACCTTACCCGAAAGGGGCACAGGCAGTAGGGGAGTGGTCAGTGTAGGGAGGTCCTCGGGTTGATTTTGCTGCGATGGCGGTCAGACGAGGGATTCCTGCATTGGAGCTTCCTATAAACTGTAGCGGGTTTTTTGAAGCCAGTGGAACTTTGTAAACGCCTGGTAGTGTTACCCTGCCTAGCCTCCTTGGTAGAGGTGTATGGGATTGGCCGTCTCTTGGCACATGGGTAACATGACTTGTGGGTAAAGATGCGCAACCTCTACAGAGTGTAAAACTGGTATACTAGCCGTGCTCACGGTCATGAGCAACTCGGACACTCACATTATTAATTTATGGAACTAAATTCAATTTGTCATATGCATTGCATCGCAGGTGATGTTGTTATTACTTTTGTTCTATTACTTAATTGGGTTGGTATTTACTTATACTTAGTAATTGCTAATAAAATTTTGACCAACTTTAAAAGCAATGCTCAGCTTCAACCATCCTCTTTGGTAAGCCTTACACTTTACGTGAGCTCCCACCTTTGGCGAGTTCATGCACATTATTCCCCACAACTTGTTGAGCTATGAACGTATGTGAGCTCACTCTTGCTGTCTCACACCCCCCACAGGTCAAGAACAGGTACCGCAGGATGAGGCGCATGGAGGATGCTACGTCGAGTTCGTGAGAGGTCTCGGCCGTCGTCTACCAGTCAACTTTGGGTTGCCGGACCGTTGTCTCCTTATAATGTAATTATTTATTTTGTACAGAACTCTTAATATATAGTAAAGATGTGACATTCGATCATGTGCCATGAATCATCATATGTGTGAGACTTGGTCCCAGCACACCTGGTGATTATGTTCGCGCCCGGGTCTTGGTGCCCCGAAACCCGGGTGTGACAGAAGTGGTATCAGAGGAATGTTGACTGTAGGACAAAACCTAGATAGAACTGAACAACCATTGTCTACTTACCTCTGCTACTCTGATTCTTATCTAAACTTTTCTTAATCGTTTCTCATCTATTTCCGCTTTACTCTGATTATTCTTACCTTTTTCTTTCTAAAGACAAATGTGGATTTCACACTTTGAAATCATGTGCTTAAAGTTACTTTTAGGAATAGGAGACCTACTCTTAGGAACAAAAAAACTATTTTTATAGGTATATATGTGCTTGAATGTTTGTTCTTATGAAACCTGCTTGATTTGGTTGTTTGATTGAGTGTGAGGGGTTGTGGAGTAATGTCCACAATTACATGTGCATATACATATAAAAAATGCTTATAACTAGACAAACTAGATTATTCCTCATTAAAGTATCTAGCCTAACCATATCCATCTCAAAAGATTCTATCCTACACTCATAGATCCATCTTATCTTAAAAGATACTCATCTTATCTTGGAAAGATCTTATGTCACCCTAATAGATCTAACTAACCTCAAAAGATTCTACCTTATCCATATGGATTCATCTTGCCCTAATTAGCATATTTATCCCACTCTAGAATAACAACCATGATCTAATCCAAAATAATCAGATCTTAACTAGTTTAATCTAGTCATACCAACCTAATCTAGATTTTATCTAGTCTATTATGATCTAATCTAGAGTAAGTTACTTAATGCTGGTACAAAAGATAAGGTCATACCCCTCATGCACTTAAAACTAAACTAGTGCCTTAAACCAACTCAGCCACATGCATGAGATCTGACCAACCAATAAAGTCATGATGGATTGCATAATCTGTCTATTCCCAACAAACATCAAACAAACTTTTGACCTACATCATGTAGTCTATCTCATACGTATCTATCTTAACCACACTTCCCAATTCGATGATATACACTAACCTCGAATCAATGAGACCAAGGCCGAAGAAGGAAAAGATCAACCACGTCAAGGAAGGAGAGAAGTCAAACTCGATCTTCAAGATGCATTACCACCCAACAAGGAGTCCTTTCTTACCGTAAACTTTCTTACCCCTGGTTATTCTTGCCCTAACCTTCCTATCTTTTATCCTACATAATAAGTAGCTGGATATCCATGCTCTCCTAATAACACATTGTGGACTAAAAAAAGGAGACTCTGGATTTTTTTTAACCAACTATAGACTAAAAGTTGAACTACAAACCAATCCTTTTGTATCTCTTTTCTTACAAATCTCGAGGACGAGATTTTTGTTAAGGGGGGTAGGATTTGTAAACCCTATAAATAAGTTATGAGTTCATTTATTTCTTCTATGTCTTTTATAGGAAGTAATACTAAGGAATTGAGTAAACATAAGATAAAAACATCGTCACTCTAGTAGGATAAGTTATTATTCACATGAAATTTAAAGAATGCTCTTAAACATAATCAAGATAAAAAGACTCTTGGTAAAAGAGAATACATCATTTTCCCCTAAATAAGTAAAATAAAAGATATTCATTTTTTGAAAATTAGAATTTGATCACTCACTCAAAATTAATATTTCTCTTAAAATAAGATGAAAGTTTGCATGACACATTTTGAGCCCTTAAACTAAACAAGTGAATAAAATATCTCATATAAGTTTATAAAAATATGGACTTTGCCTTCATTTTGGATGTTGCAGATAGATTAGAATTTGAAACTCATATTTGAAACATAATTTTGAATGTGGGAATTAGAATAGAAAGCATAAATAAAAAAACAAAAGAAAAGAAACAAATCTGGGTTTGGGTCGTTTTCTGTCCCGCCAGACCTCTCCCCTCGGCCCATCTTTCCCCCTCTGCGTAGCCCATCAGTGGACCCGGGTGACAGCCCACTCTAGTCGTCCTTTTTTTGGTGTGGATGGCATGTGGGACCTCCGCGTCGGATCAGTCTCCGCCTGGCTCTTCTCGCCCTGGTGGCTAGCGGATTGTCCCCGCTTGTCGGGTCAATCCTTCGTCCCTATCCCAATCGGGATCTCGTTTTCTAGCGGTGAGCTATGCGGGGCCGCCTCCATCGGCCTTCTGTGATCCGCATAGACCTCAGGAACAGATCGGCCAGCTCTTCAAATGCATCTGCGGTCACATGATTCACGCCATGGCACTGATATATGGGCCCCCTTGTCATCCCTTTCCCCATTTTCCTCTATCGTGCAGCTCAGGTACGATCCCAGCCTCCACGAAGGAATCACGGAGCCGTTCCTTCGAGCATAGCGGACTTCACCCATCTATAAATCCATGGCGTGGGTTTTCCCTCCCCTTATCCCTCTCCTCTGGGCTCTGCGCAACCTGTGTGGAAGATGGCGCGGTAAACCAGGAACCGATGGCCGCTTTGACCGCCATTGCCGATTAGAGGATGAGCACCAGCACCTGAGAAGAGGTGAGAGACCGAGGGAGAGTGAATAAGAACGCCCTGTGCGGATCTTCCTCAAATGTGAGACGCCGGGACGGATGGCCTCGGGGCCATGCCACATGAGCCATCGCTCTACACCTCGGTCTGCACTGGCCGGGCTTCTTCGTCAAGGGATCTTCAAGCTATTGGCGTCGTGACCGGTTCGTACAGGGTGCCAGCACCGGTGAGACCCTCTCCTAATGACTCGATCTCTCCATCACCATGGCCACGCTTAATGAAAGTAGATGAAGCTGCGATCGCCATGAACGAATCTCGGGGTCGGGCATATGCTTCCTGGGCACGCGACATGGGTACCGTGGAGGTTCAGCTCGCTCCTCCTTCGTTGTGTGCCTGGCCGGGTTGGGCGCTAGGGAGCACCAGGCCCAGGGATTTCCGTGCAGGTGCCTGGGCATCGCCGGGCGCTGTCACCTTGTGTGCTCTCGCTGTTGGGGGTGGCAGTATGGGTGGGTGCCCATGGACCGTCATGCCACACACTGCGCCGTCGCGTGCCGGGCGCCGCTGCCCAATTTTTCCCCAAATGAGAGATAGAAGGCGCCTGGATCGTGGATGGCGAAATCGACAGTGTAGATTAGGTCCTAGTTTACCCCCCTTCGTCGGTAGAATATGTGCCGTTGGATAGAGAGTGAACACATAGTATTATCCTCCAATTTGATCCATTGGTTGAGTATTGGACGACGAGGATTAGGGCGGGCATACCCCTTCGCGCAATCTGATCTGGAACTCCAGATTTTGATCGGATGGCTTAGAATAGAACGTACCCGTTCGGTCGAGGCAAGCTTATAAAAGAGTCCCTGGGATTTTCAATTATTGATCCCGCCATCCCTGCACAGTTTAGAATAGTTACAGATAAGTCCCTATGAATTACAATCATACCCCTGGAGCCCTATTTAAGTGCAGAATAAATATTAAAAATAACCTAAAACTTGTTTAACTCATAACTTTTACGTCTTAACTTCGAATTGACCCGTTCTAGTTGCGTTAGCTTCGTATAAACATTTACTACGCAGTAACAACATTAATTATACCACATCGCATGCTTTTGTAGCGGGTGCAAATCCGTGTGTGTCAGCGCACAGCCTTTCGCCCACGTGAACGATGCCGCATTGATCTCACGTATTTATTTCGTGAAATGTCGAGTCTTGTGTCCATTTAAAATTTATCGATTAAGCGAATATGAATTTGGAACCCCGACCCACTATTGTGGTTGTTGTCCCAAGCAAATTTATTAGAACTCAACAACTAAAGTTTTTAGGTGAAAAATAATTATGTCTCCGCCCGTCAGCTGAGAAATCACATCCAAGGATTTATAATTGAGATTTATTCGTTCAGTAAATTATCTGATCTAAATTAAATCAAGCATAGTCTGTACTAGTTTGACTGGTATCCTTTGTTTCATCAGGTTTACATCTTGCGCAGACTTAATCTGAGAACTAAATTATCTGTGTAGTCTTTTGTAACAAAAATTGGAGAAAAGAGCAAAAATCTGAATTTCCTTTCTCCTTTCCACCGCTCAACCTTATCCTTATCATGTGCACTCAGCTCATTGCTCATTGGAATATCTCCCAGATGTACCCTTGTGAAGTATCGTTGTCGTGGATGTCTCTTTGATCACCGTCTAACCTCCCTTTCTTATCCCAATTCCCAACAACGGCTGGCTGCAAATATCTCTCTCTGATTTTTGTTCCCATCGGCCTTATCTCCATGCTGCCCTAGCCTCCTCTCTGGTCGTTTCCGTGGAGTGGCAGCCGGCCGATCATCGGCTTCATCCCCATCTTCCTCACGCTGTCTCCTTCCCCCGCCGTTCCCTCATCTTCTCCCGACGCATAGGCCCTCTTCCTCTTGGAGTTCCATGGCCGCATCACGTCTATCTGCTCCAACTCAACGGCCGTTAGCACTCCCCTGTTTGAGCTCGATGCGTCGGCCTCCCCTACAAGCTCCACCACGTCGCCACTCCTGCCAGCCATCCGCGTGCGCCCCCTTGAGCTCGTCCGGCGAGTCATGCCCAGCGCACGTCGAGCTTCTCCCCTGGTCGCCGTCTCCGAGCCCGACCCCAAGTTGCAGTGCGCCCTTCCCTTTGCCTCCATGCCGAGATCACCCAGCCTCCATCTCCTTCAACCTGCCACCGATCCCACCATGGAGCTCACGAGCGTCTCCTGCTACTCAGCCTTGTACGCCGGATCCGGCGCGCTCGAGTGCCATGGCGCCATCCCCATGCTTCTTCCGCACCAGCGCGCCACCGATTCTGCTCAAGCTCCTCCATCAACGCCGGCCTCCATGGCTGCTAGCGCTTCACTGCTCCCTGCAGACGCCCCCTCACTGGATCTCCTCCAATTGTGACCAGCGCCGCTCCCTGGTCCGATTCCAATCCTAGCAAGGCACCTCCACCTCAAGCAACAGTGGTAGTCCCGACGTCTCTATGACTCGCAGCTGCTCGTCGAGCTCAACCCAAGTTGAGGTCTTGTACGTAGCAGCAAGCCTCTGATTCCTCCGCGTCGCGTGCGTCGACTCGATTTGCAACCCTGTCCCGTCGATCTGTGCAGCCCCGTGTTAGCAACTCACTGCTAGTGTTGTATTGATTCAACTCAACAGTACCGATTATAGAGGATTAGAGTTCAGAAAGGAAGAACAGCATGAGGATTAAGGATAGGAGAAGAATGCCGAAGCCACTCTAGAAGGGTCTAGAAGAACCTAGAGAGGGAGATAGAGGATACATGGAAGAGAGGAAACTAGAAAAGGAAGATGAACAACCATATTCTGAATATTCCATCTCCCATCCTTCTGTCCGACATGCTCCTTTGTAGTCTCTTAGCAATATGGGCCGGCATGGGCCGTTTGGACTCACATTCCCTAACATTATCCCCTTCTTAAAAAATCGACTTGCCCTCAAGTCGATGTATAGCATTACTTCCACCAGGATCCCAGGAAAATGGCAAGCACCGCTCAAAAGTACCAGGAACTTGCGCTGTGCTGTTTGACGTTGCAGCCTCCTCATCCTGGTGACCAGCATGTCCTAGAAGATTGACAAGGCAGCTATAATGTTTGATTCTCATCTCTATTTGATAGACCTCCTTCATGGCTTGGAAATGCCTCTGTCCATCTACCAAGCCACCATGGCAACATGCACTCAGTACTCCAGTGAATGTGATACCATCAGGCTTTGTTTTGCTTCTCGGCTTCTCTTCAAACAGTTCAAGAGCCTTGCTTGCCTGACCATTTGTGGTCAGATCACAGATGATGGCAGTCCAGGCTGCAGCATCTTTGCCTTGCATCTGCACCAAGATTTGAAGTGACTTGTCAACATGCCCACACTTCGAGCACATCTCCATCAATGTTGTTCCACAGACTGCATCAATCTTCATATTCCTGTCTTCAGCATACCAATGGACCCATTCAAATTGATCAAAAGCACCGATGTTGGCATAGCATGTGAGGAGAGTGATAACAGAGAACTTGTCAGGCTCCACACGTTGTAACTGCATGTCTTGGAACAATGTCAATGCCTCAAGCCAAAGCATCACGAACTTGAGGTCGAAGACCACTCTACCCGGATCCCATGGAGTTAGCAAGCCAATGATCCATATCAAATATTTACCATAACTGATCATATGTGTCACTCCAATAGAGGCAAGCATCAGATGAAGCTCATGAAAAATATAGCCATTGGCCACTTCTAGCATTTCTGGTAGTAAATGTCTTTCTATGTTGGTGGCTAACTCCTGTGACCAAGACTTGGGCAATAGAATATTAGGAAATGAAAACTGTGCACCACAAAATATCTCAACTGATGATGAATACTTGAGCTTTCTGAAAAATAATAGACTGTTCAGGCCTGTAATTGCCAATAAAATCAGTTGTGATATGAACTGAAATTTTCTAATTATGCTAGCTGAGAAAAATTCACCATGTGATTGCTGCCAATATATTGGTAGTTCAGAAAATCGAAACTGGGTTAATTCCTGACCATCCCAAGGAGCAAACATATCAGCTTCAATGAAATGTCCCTGGAAGTGTTGCAAACTCAGTAGATCGAAGCCATAGAATATCATGTGCACCCGCTCATTGTGTTGAATGAAGTAGCAGTCAGGAGCAACGATTAGCCACACCACACCTCTGTCATGCTGATTGTATAAACCAGTAACTCTAAAAAAATTCCTAACAGTCCAAGTAAACACCATGACACCTGGAATCGAGCAAACAATGGCTCCCTTCAAAACACCAGGTCGGCCTCCACATAATATGCCTTCTTCCATCACATCTATGCAGGTCTGGTGTTGTGGCATGTTTAGTGCAATTTTCATTGCTTGCTGTCTTGCTGCATTTAACATAGCACGAGCTTTAGAGAATAGTCCAATATCGTGGCTGAGACATTTGGTCGAACACTCGAGGGGCGAGCTGCTGCTGCTGTCCGTCTTCAGCATGATGATGGTGAAGTCGTGGAAGAAGTGTCCGTCGAACCTGCCAGAGGCGACCTGCATCACGTAGACCCTAGTGAAGCGGTGGTCCAGGAGCGATGCGTCGGAACGCAGCAGTCCGTGCCGCTGCGCGACGTGGCGGTAGTAACTGGTGTCGCAGGTGGTGCAACTGCCGGGATTGAGCTCCAACACCGCTGCCGCCGTACTGGTGCTGTTGCGGGAGCAGCGCATCCGCTGCTTGTTGGCGAAGTGGGCGTCGAGTGCCGAGTCGGCCGTGGTGCAGGTAGCGGTGTGCGCGTCCCTGAGGATGGCGCTTTGCTGCATTTCCTCGAATACCACCTTGGCACCAATGGAGGTAGGCAAAAGCTTGAGATGCTGCAGCAGCAGGCACCCAATGTGCGACTTGACAGGGTCGAGGCTGGCGCACAGGAGCGTGTCCAAGGGCGTGGCGAGCTGCTCCTCGGTGGCGTGGTCCTCGCCGTAAGTGTCCTCGACGCCGCCCGCCACGGTGGCTGCGTCGTCGAGGTCCATCACGCACGGCGCGTCGCTGCCGCGAATCCCCTTGAGCGTGCTCTCTATGTCGCCCGTCGCCGAAGCCGAATCGCACCACCACCCGGTTGTCGCGGCTGCTGGTCCATCGGCAACGGACGCAGCGAGGGAGGCGTCGTCGAGCGAGGCACGGGCGGAGAGGTCGAGCCGCTCGTGGCCGGTGGCGATGAGCGCACCGGCGTGGTGGTTGTCGAGCAGCGCCTTATCTGAGTGGGAGGGGACGAACGCCTCGTCGGGGTCGGAGTCGAGCAGGTTCGAAGAGATATCGCCGTCAGCATCACAGCCCTCGAAGAGTCCGCCCCAGTTGTCGGCGACGACAGATGGCGCTACGTAGTACTGCTTGCCGTCATCGAAGCACCCGCCCCAGTTGTCGGTGACGACGACGGCCCCAACGGCCGCAGCCGGGGTGGGCGACGCGCTGGTGGATGCGTCGGAGGATTGGTGGGCGCTGAGCGGTGTGGGCAGAAGGACGAGGTACGCAGAGGGTGAGAAGCGTCGGTCCCAGCGAACCTCCAGCTCATCGAACCGCCGGTTGATCTCGTCGAGGATGAGCTTGAAATCGAGCGACATGACGTTCGTAAATTGCAGTAGAGGATCGAACGCCTCTAATACCAATTGTTAGCAACTCACTGCTAGTGTTGTATTGATTCAACTCAACAGTACCGATTATAGAGGATTAGAGTTCAGAAAGGAAGAACAGCATGAGGATTAAGGATAGGAGAAGAATGCCGAAGCCACTCTAGAAGGGTCTAGAAGAACCTAGAGAGGGAGATAGAGGATACATGGAAGAGAGGAAACTAGAAAAGGAAGATGAACAACCATATTCTGAATATTCCATCTCCCATCCTTCTGTCCGACATGCTCCTTTGTAGTCTCTTAGCAATATGGGCCGGCATGGGCCGTTTGGGCTCACATTCCCTAACACCCCGACGTATCCGCGTCTCACTTCTCTAGATCTACGCAGTCCTTGTGCATCGTCGTCCCCTACTCGACGTCCGGCCTCAGCAGCTCGCCTCCATGGCCACCGTTGAATGTCCCCTGTGTTGTTGTGGTGCCGTGAGCCATGGCCGACTGACCCTGCTTCCCTGCGTGTGCTCTGGTAGCCTCATCGACCTCGGTGGACTAGTCCTCTCCAAGCATTGTCGTGCCTTGGCGCCGGTCCTATGATAGGGCTCGGTTCTGGCCTAGCGCGGATGTGGGCATGCCCTGCAGTTGCGCTTCTTCCCCAGCGTCGGCCGCCGTTCACAGCGCTCAGCCTCAGGTCTTCGAGCTCCCAAGCCGACTTCCTTCATTAGTCTCAAGCTCCGCCCCTTCGTGCTCGTCACTGGAGTTCTCCCAGGCCACACCGTCCCTCGCCACATCATGCTCCTCACTTGATGTCGAGCTTCCCTACCAGCTTCTGCGCGTCGTTCTTGTTTTGTGTGGACACTGAGGAGAAGAATTCCAGCTTTGGGAGATGAAGAGAAAATGGTCCAAATGTGCTGCCTATCAAGTGTTCGACATAATCCTGAACCGAATGTCATCGCTGTTTCGCAATTGTCAAGTCAAAATTTAGTCATGGTGAGCTGATTTATAATTTTTGTAAGTTGATTTGATGATTGGATTAACTAGACTTGTTAGTCGTAATAATTCTCGTGTTTAGCAGGTGTGTCGTGTTTATGTTAAATGTTTGCTAAAATGCCTCAGCACCTCCGGTGACGTGATTGTGTGAAATAATTGCGTATTATGGTACAACTTAGGTCTAAAATGCAGGATTTACGAAGAGTGTTTTAGAGGACGTATAAGTTAAGTGTGTGTAAATTGGTTCGTTGTTTGTGATGAGTGGTCAAGTTAATAATGTGAAGGACGGTGTAAGTGTTTCTATCATCTAGTCGATAATTGTTAGTGATGCTTATATATCATGAGTTTTTATACGATTGATTTGCGTTGATACCTTGTTAAAGTAGTTAGTATTTTATAGATCTAATTATTAGTTAAATGTCATAGAGGATGGGGTCTTTCTTAAGATTCATTCACCGATTATTTTTCGGCTCATGTTGTCTAGGTGTTCTCTTCATCAAATAAATAGTTAGTAGAGGGTGGTATCCCGGATTTTACAGATCTCTAGGTCTCCTCATATGGGTGCTTCGGTGTGTTATGAGAAATGGGTTGTATAAACCTATCTAGTGCTTGATTAATAATGTTTGTGACATCTTGCCATTAAGTATTGGGTTTAGTTCCATGTAGTCTTAGGGAATCCAATTGTATGTGATAACAATCTACTTGTTAGAACATTTAGTGTGATATCTTATTTAGCTGATATGATGTGCATAATAGTTTAGAGTATTAATTCTAAGTCACTTGAAATGCTATTGTCTGTTATTCTAAGTCATAGGTATCCTAGAGTGAGAAATCTAAGTTTGTTTAGTCTTTAGTATTACAGTTAGCTAGGTAAAGCATAGAACTTATGTTCGGCTATGGTTGCCTAATGTGGAGTTAAGTCCATTTGGCCAAAGGGTCATGTTTGTTGTAGAATCATGGTCATCTGGTATATGCTCATAGAAGTTGTGATGCTTTGCTATGTATTTATCCTCTTTGGTGTAAATATCTATCTCTAGCTTTTCCTTTGGTTTTCATTCGTATGCATTGTGCATATCATTTAGGTACGTTAATTGATCATGTGTTGTGGAGGACAAAGGATGGATTAATCACAAGGTAATGCTGGTGGATCAACCTGAAGATGGACAGACTGAACAAGTGCCAACACAAAAGGCTAGTCACCAAGTGGTCGTCATTTAACAACACTAATTTAGTGTTTATCCCAGGCAAGCCCCGGTGCATTATCCCTTTTCCTTGTTGTTTTAAAATATTTATCACCTTATATGATGCATTAGGTGATAGGAGTTGTGTGCTAAACAATTGATGCATTTCCTTCCTTGGAAAATTGAATACCATTCCTTGATTCCCTTTTATGAAAATGACTTTTATAATGCTTAGCCTTGCTTTAGAAAACAAAATGTTTTGTTTTAAAATGAAAGGTGATGCTTCACACTGGATGGGGATTTTTATAAAGAAAAGACTTATAATGGTGAATCCATCACGGTCGTGATGGGTTCAACATCTGAAAAGATGTACCTCTGTTAGGTACCAAACTTTGGGGTTTAAGTAATAAAGACGAGACCGGGCGGGTGACTTGCACGAGAAGAGAGTCTCGGTGTAGTGTCTCCGTCTAAGTCGATTAAGGACCAAACCGATGTAGGCTTGATGATCGAGGACCTTTTAACTGGCCACATGCCTCGTCATGGGTAAGCTTTGCCTCGGTCAGACCAATACCAGAAAGGCTACCATGCAATGGGAGTGGAGAGATGGCGAGAGTAGCGTGTACCCTCCGTGGTAAGAGGTTGGATGGTGGAGTATCTGTGCTCTCGGTTGGCGTGAACCCATTCTAGTCTTGAGAAACCCGGTGGCGAGTTGACATATGCAAGGGTTAAGTGCTACATATGTTGTGTGGTTGGAGATCCCTAGCTGGGTATTAATCGATTCGGATCGCCTTTACTTCTTGGACATGAAGACTTGGTCACTGACTTACACGTAGCAATCTAGTGAACTGAAGAGATGAAAAAAGACAGCTAGTATAGGCCAAGTGCTTGCTCTAAAATAGAAAGAACTCTAGATGCAGGTAACTACTCAACCTAACAAGTAAAATGAATTCTTAAGGATCCACTCATAATAAGCTTTTCTGCAAAAGAGTGTTTGTATTTTGATAAGCTTTACCTTGATTCCCAAAAGCCAGCATATCCTTGATAGTATTTTTCCTTAGACAGGTAAGACTTGCGAAGTACACTCCGTACTCAGGGTTTTCGAACCCATGTTGTTGCAGGTACTAGATTTGTGCTACTGTAGATGGTGCTAAGTGCCGGTGGGCTCGGCCTTCTTATAGGTCTAAGTAGCTCTTCTATACTTCTTATTAAGGATGGTCACTTAAGCTAGCATGTATTTCAAACTTATGAAAATTATACATGATTCAAAGTGAAATACTTTGGATTTACTTTATAATCACTCTGATCTTGTATAATGAAATCTTAATGTAACTTGTAACTTTTTGTAATAAAGAAATTATGCTACAAATGTTTGTGTGTGATTTGTGTTTACTTAATCTTGTGATCCTGGTTGTAAGTGGTTTTTTGGGGTCCTTGGGACACTCGGACGGATCCTGTTAAGTTATCCAGTGCACATGCATAGTCGTCTGAGGTCTTTGAGACAAGGACACGTGCATGTGGGCCTAATAACTTGGGAGGTTCTGCCACAGAGATCGCTACCTTAAAAGCATAGTTAAGTAGCGAGTTTGACAAAAAGGACCTGAGAGCTGCTAGAAAGATTCTTGGCATGGAGATTGGGAGAGACAGGAAATAGGGTTTGTTGTTCCTCAGTCAGTGCAGTTATATTTAGAAGGTTCTGCGTCATTTCAATATGCATGATTCTAATCCACTAAGTACTCCCATTGCTCCTCACTTCAAGTTGTCATCTACTCAATGTCCAACCAAAGATGAAGATTTAAAGTATATGTCAAAGGTGCCTTATTCTAGTGTTGTTGGTCCTTTGATGTATGCTATGGTTTGCTCACGTTCTGATTTGTCATATGCTATGAGTTTGGTTAGTAGATACATGGATAATCCTGGCAGAACACATTGGGAAGATGTTAAGTGGATTTTTAAGTACCTGTGTGGTACGTCTAATGCTTGTTTGCAATTTGGCAAGATCAAAGAGGGACTTGTTGGATATGTTGATTCAGATTATGGAGCAGATTTGGACAAGAGAAGATCATTGATAGGTTATGTATTCATAGTTGGTGGATGTGCAGTCAGTTGGAGGGCTTATCTACAGCCCACAGTTGCTTTGTCTACTATAGAGGCACAGTATGTTGCAGCTTCTGATGCTAGCAAAGAGGTCGTCTGGTTGAAAGGTCTATATGCTGAGTTTTATGGAGATACATCTTGTAGTACATTGTTGTGTGACAGTCAAAGTGCTATTTGGCTTACAAAGGATCAGATGTTGATAGGAACCGAGTGCCCGGTCTTCCATCAGGTGTAGATAAATATTGATTTGGTGGAGAGGTCACACAGACGATCCGGCTTACAATCAACAAGACTAGAACCCACAATCATAGCACCACTTCTCCTCTGGTTATCAACCGTGCGCTGCTCGATTGACCTCGCCACGAGGGCTAATCCTTGCTTGCGAATCAAAGACACAACCAAAAATGAGAAAGAACACAACCTGAAAATTGCGGATGTATGAATTACGCTCTCAAGTTGGGGTCTCACAAACTGATCTAAACGGCGAACTGTTCTCGACAAATTAACTAAAGCAAAACCCGAGCCCTAATGTGGTGGCGGCTACTGATTATATAAGGGTTAGGAGCGGACTCCCTCCCTGGACGCGCCCTAATGGGCCAAACAAAGATACACGGCCCAAAGGCCCATTTATGGTGTCGCAGCACCGAGACAGATTACGGACGTCGGTTTGGTCCTCCACCTTGATCCGAGCGTCCTTGCTGGCCTTCCACGCCTCCAAGTGCTTCACCATGTCCTTGCTAGTCCTTTCCTTCGTTCCTAAGTACAATTAATTCATTAGGTAGCACACTATTCTCAAATGCACAAGAATAAGTACACATGAACGAGCTCACCTGCAAATTCAATTGTCTTGCGCGTGCGCGAGTAATAGGACCTTGAACATCAACTAGGGGAGTGTTGTTTGTATCCATGGTAGTGATGTCCTCATCATCCTCCCCCTCTTGAAGTGGAGTCGTCCTCGACTCAAGCTCATCTTCTTCCCCCAAATATGGTTTCAAATCTGCAATGTTAAATGTAGGACTAACCCGGAACTCGGGAGGCAACTCAAGTTTATATGCATTATCATTTATTTTCTCCAAAATCTTATATGAACCAGCAACACGTGGCATCAATTTAGACTTTCTTAACTTCGGAAATCTATCTTTTCTCAAGTGCAACCACACTAAATCACCCACTTCAAGCTTAACTTGTTTTCTACCTTGACTACCAGCAATTCTATATTTTTCAGTCATCTTTTCAATGTTTGCTTTAGTTGAAGCATGAAGTTTCAAAATAAAGTCAGCACGGTCCTTAGCATCACTATGTACTTGCTCAGTAGTAGGTAGAGGCAAAAGATCAATAGCAGCACGAGGGTTAAAACCATACACTACCTGAAAAGGACTTACCTTGGTGGTGGAGTGTTCCGCCCGATTATATGCAAACTCCACATGCGACAAACACTCTTCCCACATTTTCAAGTTTTTCTTCAATATTGCTCGCATCATTGCAGACAATGTTCTATTCACAACTTCTGTTTGTCCATCAGTTTGGGGATGACAAGTAGTAGAAAACAGCAATTTTGTCCCCAATTTGTTCCATAGAGTACGCCAAAAATGACTCAAGAATTTTACATCACGATCTGAAACAATAGTAGAAGGCATACCATGCAAACGAACAATCTCTTTGAAAAAGAGGTTAGCAATATGAATGGCATCATCTATTTTGTGACAAGGTATAAAATGTGCCATCTTAGAAAAACGATCAACCACAACAAAAACACTATCGCTCCCCCTCTTCGTCCTAGGCAATCCCAAAACAAAATCCATAGAAATATCCGCCCACAGAACTGAAGGAATAGGAAGAGGCATATACAAACCATGTGTGTTCAATCGTGACTTAGCTTTTTGACACGTCGTGCATCTTGCTACAAAGCGCTCAACATCACGCCGCATTCGAGGCCAAAAGAAGTGTGTGGACAGCACAACCTCCATCTTCTTGGCACCAAAGTGACCCATCAAACCACCACCATGCGCTTCCTGCAACAACAAAAGACGAACCGAACCAACTGAAATGCATAGGCGGTTAGCTCTAAACAAGTATCCATCATTTAGCACAAATTTATTCCATGTATGGCCCTCTTTACAATTTAATGCAACCTCTTTAAAATCATCATCAAAAGCATATTGTCCCTTAATTGTTTCAAGTCCAAAAATATGGCAATCAAGTTGAGACAACATAGCATAGCGTCTAGACAAAGCATCGGCAATCACATTATCATTCCCCTTTTTATGTTTAATGATGTAAGGAAATGTTTCAAGAAATTCTACCCACTTAGCATGTCTACGGTTCAGATTTGTTTGACTACGAAGATGCTTAAGTGACTCATGATCAGAATGAATAACAAATTCCTTAGACCACAAATAATGTTTCCATGTTTGCAAAGATCGTATGAGAGCATATAATTCTTTATCATAAGTAGAATAATTAAGAACAGGGCCATTCAATTTCTCACTAAAATATGCAACGGGTTTACCTCCCAGCATCCAAACAGCACCATTGCCAACTCCACTTGCATCACATTCGAGTTCAAAAGTCTTACCAAAGTCAGGAAGTTGGAGTAGTGGCGCGTGAGTAAGCTTCTCTTTTAAAAGAGCAAAAGAATCGTCATGTGACTGCCCCCAATTAAATGAAACACCCTTCTTGGTCAACTCATGTAATGGGACATCGATGGTGCTGAAATCCTTCACGAAATGACGATAAAATCCTGCAAGTCCAAGAAAACTCTGCACTTGTGTCACCGTCGATGGCGTTGGCCAACTCTGAATAGCATGCACCTTGGCCTAATCAACCTCAATACTCTGTGGAGTGACAATATAGCCAAGAAACGATACTCGTTCGGTGCAAAAGGTGCATTTGTCAAGGTTAGCAAATAAGCGTGCGGCGCGCAAAGCATCAAAAACAGCACGTAGATGGTCAAGATGTTCAGATAAACAAGTGCTGTAGATCAAGATATCATCGAAATAAACCACCACAAATTTTCCAATAATTGGGCGCAAAACCTCGTTCATCAAACGCATAAAAGTACTAGGGGCATTAGTTAATCCAAAAGGCATCACTAACCAATCATACAAACCGAACTTGGTTTTGAAAGCAGTTTTCCATTCATCGCCTAATTTCATTCTAATTTGGTGGTACCCATTGCGCAAATCAATCTTAGAAAATATTTTAGAACCACTTAACTCATCAAGCATATCATCTAATCTAGGAATAGGATGACGGTACCAGATAATGATGTTGTTGATGGCTCTACAATCTACACACATGCGCCAGCTGCCATCTTTCTTTGGAACCAAAATGACAGGAATAGAACAAGGACTAAGGCTCTCACGTACATACCCGCGGTCCAAAAGGTCTTGGACTTGGCGCTGAATCTCCTTAGTCTCGTCAGGATTTGCTCGATATGCAGCACGGTTGGGCAAGCTCGCTCCAGGAATCAAATCAATCTGGTGCTCAATCCCACGAATGGGAGGAAGTCCTGGAGGTAACTCAGAGGGAAAAACATCTCAGAACTGCTACAAAAGGTTAGTCACAGATGCAGGCAAAGTGCTAGGAATATCAACAATATAAAAGAAAGCATCTTTGCAAACCAAGGCATAGCAACAGGCATCAGTAGTATGAGTTTCAAGAAGATCAGATTTAGTAGCAAGCATGACAGGAGCTTTCAATTTAATTTGTTGCTGAATTTCTGTCTCATTAGTTGGTTCCTTATAGGTACTTGCAGCTCTATCTTTATCAGCTTATACAATTTCAGCAAGAGTCAAAGGTAGCAAAGTAATTTTTTTATCTTTATGCCTAAAAGTGTATGTATTACTCCTACCATGGTGACATGCATCAGTATCATATTCCCAAGGTCTACCCAACAAAAGAGAACAAGCTTCCATAGGTACTACATCGCAATCCGCATAATCAGAATACATACCAATGGAAAAATGCACTCGTACCATGTGTGTTACCTTAACCTTGCCTGAATCATTGATCCACTGAATGTGGTATGGATGTGGTCGTGGACGTGTGGTCAGGCCAAGCTTCTTGACCAAATCTGAACTCACCAAATTATTGTAGCTTCCACCATCAATAATAACACGTGCACGCCGATTCTCGATGGCGAAGAAAGTCTGGAACAAATTATGGCGTTGCTGCTTCTCTGATGATTCAGGCTGAGAACTAAGAACACGCTGCACCATGATGCTTCGAAGGTTCACCGTAGCATCAGCACCAAGCATGGCATCATCATTAGCAACAACATCACTAGAGTCATCATCGTCATCCTCACCGTCGGAAGCACTAATGTAGCCATCATTCGTAGCAATGTATGTTCGCTGACTCGGGCAATCCTTCTTCACGTGACCAATCCCATGACAGCGGTGGCAAACAATACCCGAAGAACAACCACTGGAAGATGCTGCAGGTGCTGGTGAATTTTGTTTCTTGGCGGGTACCTGCAAAGGAAGTTTACCAACATTTGCAGCAGGTGTCGAGGGAGGTCGCGTGGATGCTGGAGTGGTCGAAGGTGTGTGACTCGAGGTAGGTGGGTGCGTCCGTGATGTAGAGGAGGCACGAAAGGTAGCCCTATGTCGATGTTGGCGTCCCTGCAATTCCTTCTCTGCAAGCATAGCAAACTGGAACAACTTGTTGACACTGTTAAATTCTTTGTAATCCACAATGTCCTGAATGTCACGCCGCAAACTGAATAAAAATGGCAAAGAGCATTCTCATGTCCCTCTACTATCCCACAACACTGCAATCCCTTCTGAAGCTCAGCATAATAATCTTGAACAGATTTATCCCCTTGCTCTAAACGCATCAATTTCTTACGCAATTCTCTATGATAAGATGGGGGAACAAATCTATCGCGCATAGCTACCTTAAGATCTTCCCAAGTCGTAGGTGCTCTACCATCCCCAACTAGACCAGTCCACCAGACAATAGCAAAATCTTTAAATTCACTAGTGGCTTGTCTAACTTGATGTCGTTCAGGTACAAGGTGGGCAGCAAATTTCTGTTTTACCGTCATCTCCCAATCAAGATATCCCTCAGCATCATAATGACTCGAAAAAGATGGTATAGAAAATTTAATCTTAGCATAAGGGTCGTCAGGAGGACGATTGTTATTACCTTGCTGGTGGTGTGGCATACCTTCTGTGTTTTGATGAAGACGGCGACGTAGGCGCAAATCTCTAGTGGCTGCTTCATCATAATTACCTTCTTCATCAAACATCGCATCATCGGGAAGACATGGACGAGGAGGTGGTGGTGGCGGTGCTTGTTGTCGTGTCTCCAACACAGCAAGTCTGTCGACGATCTGGGACAATCGTCGATCCAGCCTCTCGTAAGTCTTGCCAAGGTTCATGTCAATGAAGGCATCATGCACTGACTTGTGGACCGTCTCCTCCATTTGCTCCTTCAGGAGCTTGTTGTTTGTCTCAAGATCTTGGCGGCTAACACATTCATCGAAGTCTGTAGGGATCCTTGCTTCTTCTTCGTTGCCTGCCATCGAAACACAAAAAAACAGGAAACAAACGGTGACGGTTATCCCTAATAATTTCACTACACGCTCCTCTCAGATGGAACACAGGAACACGCTCTAATGTATCTTACCAAGCTCTTAGTATGTGGAGCTGTAGGACAGGCATAATATGTATGTGAATGTGGAACAAAATCGAGTGTAGATGAGCGAAGTTCAATAAATATTCAAAGCACAAGTCACAATTGCTGGCTAAGAGATGTATCCGAGGCGTAAAAAGAACAATGGAACTAGCAGAATGGCAGTACCGTAAATATTGTACTAGCGAGGCCAAAAAGGCACTAGTAGGAATCACAGGTGATTTTGTTTTCCTTTTTGTATGATTTTTTGATATTTTTCTCAGCACAAGAAGCAACAAAATAGGAGCTACACCAAGTTTCACCTAAAACAGAGATCAGATGTGGTCTACAGAAAATCAACAATTTCTCTGAAAAGCATGCAAGAGCTTTGACAATTTTCTTTCTTAATTTTCCTGAATTTTTTTTGACAATTTTATCGAAACCAAAAAGGTCAAAGGCCAGTTTGGCTTGCCTCAGAATCGCGTCACCAAGCTCCTGTAAAAATTTCAGATTTTTTGGACACCCGAGCGAAAAGTTATGCCCGGTTTAAGGAAGGTACCTCAAGTTATGTTTTTGGGAGGCACGACTAGAAGGCAACGGTTAGGGCAAAAATTCCCTATCTGCAATCACAGTGATTAATGGGGTGGATCGACTTGTAATCTGGGTAATGGTGGATGGAATAGCAGCGTATCTGCAATCTATCTAGGGCTGGCGCGGCGGCGGCTAGAGCGGGCAAGTCGATTAATGGATGGATCGACTTGTGATCTGGGTAATGGTGGATAGGATAGCGGCTAGCGAGGGCAGTTGATCTACGACGAAGATACACCCTAAACCAGCAACACGACTCGACCACGGACACGAACTGAACAAAGCCAAACTGAAAACGAAATTGCAAAGGCTAAACAAGGGTTCTAGGACAGCGAAATTTTTTTTGTACGACAATTATCTGGAGTTATTGGATGAAATATCTAAACTAAACTAGGGTAAGTCTGACGGTAATACCTGAGTCTTTGAATACCACTTGATAGGAACGAGGTGCCCGATCTTCCGTCAGGTGTAGATAACTATCGATTTGGTGGAGAGGTCACACAGACGATCCTACTTCCAATCAACAAGACTAGAACGCTGCAATTGCAGCACCACTTCTCCTCTGGTTATCAACCGTGCGCTGCTCGATTGACCTCGCCACGAGGGCTAATCCTTGCCTGCTAATCGAAGACACAAGCAAAAACGAGAAAGAACACAATCTGAAAATTGCGGATGTATGAATTACGCTCTCAAGTTGGGGTCTCACAAACCGATCTAAACGGCGAACTGTTCTCGACAGATTAACTAAAGCAAAACCTGAGCCCTAATGTGGTGGCGGCTACTGATTATATAAGGGTTAGGAGCGGACTCCCTCCCTGGACGCGCCCTAATGGGCCCAACAAAGATACACGGCCCAAAGGCCCATTTATGGTGTCGCAGCACCGAGACAGATTACGGACGTCGATTTGGTCCTCACCTTGATCCAAGCGTCCTTGCTAGCCTTCCACGCCTCCAAGTCCTTCACCATGTCCTTGCTGGTCCTTTCCTTCATTCCTAAGTACAATTAATTCATTAGGTAGCACACTATTCTCAAATGCACAAGAATAAGTACATAGGAACGAGCTCACCTACAAATTCAATTGTCTTGCGCGTGCGCGAGTAATCGGACCTTGAACATCAACTAGGGGAGTGTTGTTTGTATCCATGGTAGTGATGTCCTCATCAGATGTTTCATGAGAGGAAAAAGCATATTGATGTTAAGTATCATTATATCTGGGAAATAATTATAGAAGGTAAATTCAGGGTATGTAAAATCAGTACACACTTCAATCCAGCTGACAAGATTACTAAACCTGTTCCTGGAGCTAATCAAACTTAGTTGGTATTCTTAGCCCTAGTGGCTATGTTAGCACCAGTAGTTTGTTAGTTCTATTATTGAGAATGTTGATTACAAGTTATGGCTACAAGATGGAATTTGTCTCAAGATGGAGATTGTTGAGTTTGTGATCCAAATTCTACATATGGAGGCCATATTGGTGAGCGGAGCAGAGGCCCATCGTCGGGAGGCTTGGGCCATAGCGTAGCGAGTGACCCTAATTAGGGTTTGGTGTGCGTCATCTTTTTACTCCTCTTGTAAGCCACCGTCTACGGACGACGTTCTGTAACACTCCACATATGGTGAAGGTTTCACCTGGCTGGTGCTCGTGGTTTTTTCCTTCACATTGTATGGTTTTCCACGTAAATCTGTGTGTCGTGCTCTGTGATTTGTTGGTTGATCTAAATTTTTCCTACCGTTTCTGCTAACAGCTCAATGTTGAAGACATACCTAATACTGCAAAAGCTTTGTGCTATTAGTAATTAATGTCCAAGCATTATATCTTCTCTTTTAAAACAATTTGTTATCTATGTTGTCTTAACAGTGTGCTTTGTGATACACCTAGCCCAAGTGGGGTTGGCTGAGGTCCAACAAATTAGGGTTGCTCGGAGCCCAACAGTTCATTAAGCACAAACAACTCATCTGATGTGGGAAGGGTGACTCCCTTTTAAGATGGCTTCCTCCATCCAATTTAAGCAAGGTGTGATAATTCTGAGGCTCACATTGTCGCTGCGCAACTACTGTTGGTTAATCTTATACTATCCCTGTCTATATGCATTCATATGTATAATGCATTTCATTTAGGTACGTGAATTAACCACGTGATGCGGAGAACCAGAACTGAGTCGACCACCGGATGGTGCTGATGAACAGAACTGAAGGTGGACAGACGAAACAAGTATCAGAACAAAAGATGGTCGTCAAGTGGACGTCGTCTAACAATGTGACACCCCAGTGTCACCTAGGGTTTCTCTCAAATGCCAAACCAAGAACCATCATTTTATGTGAACCAAAGTAAGCATGAGCAACAAAACAATTTAAGTGAGAAAGAATTCATCAAGTATATACTTAAAAGTGTCATGATCAAAGCAATTGAGTCCTTTAAAAGATAAGGTTGTGCAACCCTAATTAAAAACCCTAAATGAGCCCCATGAGCAAAATTCAAGAAAGTAAGAAAAAGGGAGTGAAAAGTTTAAAATTTTGAGTTGAGCCAATTATATAAGTTAAAGTATGTTTATTAAGCAACAAGAAAGATTGAGAAGGCTTAGCCAAAATAATTCAATTAAATCCCCAAATCAGCCCTTGATCTATGAACCCTTGGGAAATTCAGATTTCTGAATTTCTGAATTTCAGACCTCTTTCCAAAGATCATCTGCGTTCTCTGCTTTTCAAAACTCAAAGCCAGAAGATCCAAATATCAAAGTCGTGCCAAATTACCTTGAACACATTCTGGGAAAGTTTGAACTCAAACCAAATTCATTTGACACGATTTTGGCGCAGCTTAACCTCGGGACCAGGCATTCTGACACTGGCACCTTGGTGACGCTACAACTCCCTGTCCCTAGCCTAAAACCGCACGTCGTCCATACATAAAAGACAAAGCTTGGTCTGGTGAGCAAATCCTTCACAGCGATCTTGCCCAAATTCGCGAAGATTTGCTCCCAATCGGCGCTTGAACAGGGGCAGAGGCAACGGGAACACGTGTTCGACCGTGGCTGACACCCCCGGTTCACGCCCGTTCGCGCACTGCGCCTTCCCAGTGCACGCCCGCGCGCACTCGCCGGTCCACGACCGCCCGTGCACCGCGCCGTGCCTATAAAGCCTCCCCAGGCGCACCTCACTTCGCCCCGCACTCACCCTCACCGGCCAGCCACTTTCCCTTAGCTCCGGCGAGCTCAATTCCGCCCGCCATTGCCGCCAGAGCTTCGGCCACCGTGGCCAGCCCACTCCAGCCATCCTCTGGGAAAGCTAGTGCTTCGGCTAGCTCCGCCAGTAGCCCGTGAAGCTTGCCAAGCCCTCGGACCCGGCCGGACTTCACCGGAGGCCCGAGATTGACTTCACCGGACTTCGGTCTTCCGCCGCCGCGCGTGGACCGAGCTATCCAGTGAGTCTCTGCCCAATTCCTTGCGCTCATGTCTTCTCTGGCATCCCGTGGTCCTCCCTGACCCATTTGATTGAACTATCTCGCCGTGACCAGGCCGGTCTCCTCGCCGCCGACGAGCATCCCCGCATGCGTGCGTGGACCGACCGACTCCGGCCATCTCCGACGGCGTTCCGCACACCGTTGTGATCCCCAAGACCTCCCCTTCATCCTCGACCACATCACCGGAGCCATCTCGCCGCCGGTAAACCCCTCCGCCCTTTCTTCTGTCGCGGTTACTGTTTGAGGTAGAAGAAGGACCTCGGGTTAGGATCTGTAGAACCCGAGGGGTTTTCTGTAATGTCAGAGACTCATGTGAATAGTAGCTTAGGGACTGATTCGCGAAGAAAACTTAGAAAACACGCCAGGGACCCCAGTGCAAAGTGGATTTCCATTTAATCAATTCTGTTATTCTTTTTAAATAACCAGAGAACTTGTAAAATTCATAACTTGATGAATTCCTAATCAAAAGATGTCAAACCAATTTTGCTAGCTCCTGTATATTATAATCTATCATTTAAAAATAGTAGACCCTATACTTTCTGTTCAAAATTTTAGAGTTTAAAATTAAAAACAGAAACCCACTAAACCTTATTTAATCAAGGAAAATTAGTTTTTCTTCTGTGCTGAACTTAAGAAAAATGGTAGATGATCAAACCTCTTGTAGACACTATTTAAAAATAGTGGGAACCCCAGCATTAGAAATTATGATGTAGTTTCTCATTTAAAGATGTTTTGTCCAAAACTTAGAGAAAATCAGAAAGACATTAGAAATTAATGAACAGTGATTAATATTATTTTTCCTAGTTTACTTATGTAACAGAGAACTTAGGAAAAATACAGAGACCATTAATTTGGACCAGTTTTAAATTAAAATGATTTGTTAAGCCTAAATAAGACTGAAAATCAATTATTCAAGAGGCAAAACTATAACCAAAATGCTTAACAAAAATCCAGTGGACTTATAACCACCAGAGCCCCACTACAAAAATACAGAGCACCTTAGTCCAACTTTTTAAGTAAGGGAAATAAATACAAAGTGATAATAAGGCATTTTCCAACTAAATCATGAACAACCCCAAATAATGTGATAATGGGCAACCAAAAATTAACTAAGTCCATGATGAGGTAAACTACCAGAGAAAAATGCAAACCCATGAAAAAGAGGCAAACTCTTACCAATTGCTAATGATTTAAGAGAAAAGCCATTTAATTCAAATAATGCATACCACCCCTTCCCTTAAGCAAAAAGATGCCAAACTTCAGAATGATTGCTCTTGCACAAAATAATAACCAAAAAAAATAAGAACTCTGTTGTTTGATGTTTTTCCAATATAGTGGTAGTAGAAAGCACCCATTTGGCTAGAAACTTGAGAAAACCATAGAAAAATAATTAAAAAGTATTAATGACTAGAAATTTGTATCAAGTCATGTTATAACACCTAAAAGCCAGCAAAAATAAGTCCTGAAGAATTACCCACTGTTAAATAGTAGTTGTAGTTCAAAGCACCCCTTCTGCCCTAGAGTTTGATGATTTTGTACAGAGAAAACTATTCACTTTCTGATCCCCAAATTTTGAGACAGAGAAACACACACCAGTAGCAAGCCACTGTAATTTTTTCAGAATTTTTAGGATTTTATAAAAGCAACATGTAGTTCAAACCTACTCCAAAACATTAAAGAGAATAAAAGAAAAGGAAAGAAGAAATAAACCCCACCTCAATAAGTCTAACTTGAGTACTTATCATATATCCCTAAGACTTAAAAAGAATTCAGTGGAACCCCAAAATTAAACCTACCACTTACCTTAGCTAAATTTGAACCAGTTTACCAAGTATACCACCCAAGGGTCTTACCTAAGTAAAGTTAACTTTGTTTAACTCAAGAAAGATCATACACATTTTAAGTTGTGATTTCTAAAAGCACATATCGTATCATGCATATATCTTACGCATTGCATTCATTAGATTGTAATCTTGCCGACGGAGAGTACGTGCTCATCCCCGAGCAAGGACCTGTCCAAGAGGAGGACCAGGAGCAGGCTTCAGAGGCTGCTATTGAGGATCTCCCCGCAGCCCCAGCAATTGAAGGCAAGCCCCGGTCTTATGCATAACCATGTTATTATATGCTACTTTACTACACTTAATGCTTGTAGGATTTCAATGTGCACTTAAGTGTAGGAGTTGCTTGAAACCTCTAGTTGCATGAACTTAGGATTCCTTTTTGAGATGAATACTAGTATGCTAGGTCGAGTAGCTGCTTGCTAATCAGGATCTCGGTAGAAGTCGAGTGATTTTTCTAGCACTCGCGCGAGGTCAGGAATTGATTGTATTCATCTTGATAATGGGATATATGTTGGTCTATGGACTTGGATCCAGGGAGGATGCCTTGTCTATGAGACGGGAAAAAGAATTAAGGATTAATGTGTGGATACCTGAGTCAAGCTTTTGAACGTACTAAGCACATGCCGGGAAAAATGGTAACCGGTAAACCTAGTACCTGAGTGAAGCCGGGCGCGGACTTTATCCCTCATGCGACCTGAGACTGGGTCTCCCATGCTAGCTATGGTGGGTACAAGTGCGGTCACTGCACGGCGGCAGCCGGGGTCAGTGGAGCATTGTATGCCAAGGCGGTGAGGCCTGGACGCGAACGGGGAATCGATGGGGACGGTTGTCATGTGTGGGGTCGGAGTACCCTGACATGCCGTGTGTTTAGGTTTACCTTGCAAGGTTAAAACTCGATTCGAATCGTCTGCTTCTCGCAGCTAATGAGACTGCTTGATTCCTTGTACTGCATCGAGTAAGTAGTGAAATGTGGTTACATGAGATAACTTGTTGATTGAACTAATTGATTGTTACCATGTATGCTTAGAAGGAGCAAATCTAGGTAAGTTAATGATGGTAGAAATTGAAAAGCTAAAAAAAATTGATTTTAGAAACAGCTAGTGCTTTTGGCAAACCAAACCCCTCAGCCAAACAGCTGCATAGTCTAGAGGTAGAGGAGTAGACTCCTCACACCGGTTAAGTCTAGCTGAGTATTAGTATACTCAGCCTTGCTTGTGGCACCATTTTTGCAGGTACCATGCAGGAATTGGTTGATGGTGTGACTTGGCCTACCACCCTGCCACCAGGTTGGACGGTCGAGTGGGATGTTGCTCCGGCAGGAGAGGAGCATGAGGAGTAGTGGGCTAGGCCTTGCCCATTTCCTCATTACCGACGACATCGATTATCCGCTGCACTTTACTTTATGAACTTTATTTGCTACTCAAGAACTCCGATTTATGTAATAATTCAGTACTTAATTTGAGGTTTCCTGTTTTATTGTATTTCTTCTGTGACTCACCTTCGAGTGAGATTGTGGAATTTGATCCTGGTTAAGTGGCTCTGTCAGACTAGATCTGAAGGACTGACGGGTTATTCCGATTTAAGTGTGTCACGGCCCTTGAGGCGTGGCTTAGGCACTTAAGCTGGAATAATTCGGGTGGTTCTGCCACAGCTGGTATCGGAGCAAATTCCACCACAGAGAAGGACAATAAACCATGAATACCAATTTTCAAAATCTAAAACTTGCTTAGAAACTGCTATAGATCGTCAGGACTAGACCACTAGACCTAGGACGAAAGGCCTTAGGCATAGAGGGAGGGAGAAATAGGTGGCTAATTAATTAGGCCCCGTGGGCCAATACTTATATTTAAGGATGCCCTAAAAAGGCACCCTATTTTCTTTTTGGGAGGCAACGTTTCTTCCAGCATGCATGCATTATAAAACATAAAGAGGAATTAAAATTTGAGCTGACCCCTTTTTCTTTAAAACCATCCGGGCTCTCTTTTTCTTTTTCCTTCCACCATAATCTTTATCTCTGATTCCCTTCCGCAGATGAATTCACCCACCCCCGCCAGTGGAGGAGACTCTCGTTTCAGTTCTAACTTCCTTTCTCGCGATGGCTTTCCCTCCATCTTGTGGGAAGTGCTTAACTCCGCCGGTTACCCTACGCCCCCTTTGTACACGGTGCAGTTGTATGAGGAGCATCAGGTACCTCGTTGTCGGGTCTGGCTGACTTTGGAGGCTCATCCCCTTCAGCCAGGTTGGCGTTCTCTTGACTCTGAGACGATTGGACTCAGGACGGACGACACCGTTGAGGCAGCAGCCATGAAGACTCTGACGACTTTCTGTGGCTACCATCCCCTGGAGATGGTGATGCACCCCTTGGGACTCTTCCCTGCTGAGAAGAAGGATGATCCCATGTGGTGTAACCGCGTGAGCCATGTGAAGGATGTGTGGGCAATGTATCCTGACTTGGTTGGGAGGGTCACCGTTCAGTGCATGTGTGCGCTGTACCGCCTTCAGGCCCTTCAGAGCGATGCTATGACACTTCTTGCTAACACCGCTCAGACTGCCAAGCTCACTCTCGACAGTCGGGTAGATTTTGTGGTCGACCTATCCACAGAGTTGGTGGAGAAGGATCTGCAGGTGGAGAGGCTGAGCCAGCGTATCGCTACCTTGGAGCAGCAAGTGGAGATCCGAGACAACACTATTGATGTCTTGGAGAACCAGCTTCACGATGTGCAGAGGGAACTCGAGGAAGCAAATGACCACTTGGACATGCACCACCTGGAGATGGAGGCCAATGAAGCAGGAAGCGAGGGAGAAGAGGCTCCCGAGGAGTTAGGACCAGCCCCTGGTGCCAATGGGACTACCTCCGCGATGCCTCCTTCACCCGTATCCAGTGTCGCTTCCACCGCTCAGGGTTAAGTAGTCGCTTCGACACTTTTAGGTGGATAGAAACCTATGCGAGCTTAGTAGTATCAGATTTTGGACTAGGCTTGTGGGTACCTTCCCCTGATTGATGTAACCCTGTAAACTTTTGAAATCTGTGGGATCTTTGTCACCATGTTATCTTCATTTCGAACCTAATATTATGATTATGGCATTTTTCCTCCCATATGAAATGATATCTTGCCGTTCGAAACTGTGAGTTGGGATAACAATGGCGACAATCTCTGTTTTCAGATGGCAGCTAGGCAGCGTCGCGGGCTGAACGAGCAAGTTCCCCCGCCACCTCCTCCAGCTCCCACAGTGCAGGAGCTGATGGCCCAGCAGAATGAGATTCTGCGACAGCTCTTGCAGCGCCAGCCCCACCCCCAGTAGCATGGTGGAGGCCAGCATCAGCGACATCCGGCTATGGCAACTTACCAGGAGTTTCTGAGCACGCAGCCGCCCTTGTTCACCAAGGCAGAGGATCCGTTGGACGCCGACATGTGGCTTCGCGTCGTCGAGTCCAAGTTTCCCCTCCTCACGGGAGATTGCCCTGAGGCTACCAAGACCCGCTTCGCCGCGCAGCAGCTTCGCGGATCTGCTCGGACTTGGTGGGATCACTTCCGTGCTATGCTCCCCACTGATCGTGAGGTATCTTGGGAGGAATTCAAGACTGCCTTTAGAGGACACCACATTCCAGCTGGCATTCTTGATCGGAAGTTGAATGAATTTCTGGCCCTCAATCAAGGAACCCGCACGGTACTGCAGTATGCGCAAGCCTTCAACGACTTATGCCAGTATGCAGGGTATCATGCTGATTCTGATGAGAAGAAGAGGGATCGCTTCCGCAGGGGTCTCAATACCAAGCTGCGGGAACGACTCAACACTGTCCGGGCTGATAGCTTCAATGAGTTGGTCAACATGGCCATCTCCCAGGAGGATTGCATTGTTGCTCACCGGGCAGAGAAGAAGAGAAAGGCACCAATGGCAGCACCATCCGCTCAGGCTCAGAGGTTCCGGATTGTTTCTCACAATCAGAGCAGGGGTTTTCAGCTGCAGGCAGGCAGATGGGTGATCAGGCCACCTCAGCAGCAGCAGCAGCCGGCACCCAACCGCTACCCAGCTCCCGCCCCAAGGAACAATCAGCCTCCGCAGCAGAAGCAGTTCCGCCAGGGCAATGGGAACAAGTGTTTCACTTGTGGCAATGTGGGCCACTATGCCAAGAATTGTCCCAGGAACCAGCAGAGGCAGATGCCAGCACCAAATAAAGACAAGGGAAGAAAGCAGAAGGTGCAAGTCAGGCAAGGGAAGCTCAACTTCACTTCTCTAGAGGAAGTGCCAGAAGGAGCTCCTATCATGACTGGTATCTTTTCAGTTTATAATCAACCTGCTTTAATTCTGTTTGATTCTGGTGCATCTCATAGTTTCATTAGCCAAAGGTTCAGTGCTAATTGCAAACTGCCATTTTCTCACTCAAAAGGGTCATTCATGATAGTCACACCTGGGGGTAAAATTGCAACTAATCAATTAAACCAAAGTGTGCCTATTCAACTGGGAAGCCACATTATCAAAACCACTCTTCTTGTGTTGGGATTGGAAAATGTGGATATTATTCTAGGGGCAAATTGGATGACCTTGCACCAAGTTGTGCTTGATGTAGCCAGTCGTACCGTGGAAGTTAATTCTCCTTTCTGCGGGAATTTCACTTTGATTTTGCCTAGTCAGGGTTCTTCTCAGTCATGTGCTTTCTCTATGACGGAGTTACCCCTGAAGAAGATCCCAGTGGTCTGTGAGTATGCAGATGTCTTTCCTGATGAATTGCCAGGAATGCCACCGGACCGGGATATTGAATTCGCCATCGAGTTGCAACCGGGAACGGCCCCAATTTCCAAGAGGCCCTACCGAATGCCACCCGCTGAGTTGGCAGAGTTGAAGAAGCAATTGCAAGAGTTGCTGGATAAGGGTTTTATTCGCCCAAGCACTTCGCCTTGGGGATGTCCAGCACTGTTTGTGAAGAAGAAGGATGAAAGCTTGAGGCTGTGTATAGATTACCGCCCTCTTAATGCGGTAACTATCAAGAACAAGTATCCTTTGCCTCGTATTGATGTTCTCTTTGACCAGTTGGTCGGGGCCAAGGTGTTTTCCAAGATAGACCTTCGCTCTGGCTACCATCAGATCAAAATACGAGCAAGTGATATTCCGAAGACGGCATTCTCAACCAGATATGGGCTATATGAATTCTTGGGGATGTCATTTGGGCTGACAAATGCACCAGCATATTTCATGTATCTGATGAATTCTGTTTTTATGCCGGAATTGGACAAGTTCGTGGTGGTTTTCATCGATGATATTCTGGTGTACTCAAAGAACGAAGAAGAACATGCCGGGCATTTGCATGTAGTGCTTCAACGTTTGCGAGAGCACCACCTTTATGCCAAGTTATCCAAGTGTGATTTTTGGCTAAAGGAAATCAAATTCTTGGGTCACACTATCTCTCAAGCTGGAATAGCTGTTGATCCTGATAAAGTGCAAGAGGTGATGAACTGGAAGCCACCAACAACTGTTCGCCAGATTCGGAGTTTTCTGGGATTAGCTGGTTATTACCGAAGATTTATTCCGGACTTCTCTCGAATTGCGAAGCCTATTACTGAGTTGCTGAAGAAAGAAGTCAAATTTGTGTGGAGTCAGAAGTGCGAGGATGCCTTCCATGCATTAAGGCAGCATCTGACCACAGCACCAGTATTGGCGCAACCCGACAGCAGCAAACCTTTTGATGTATATTGTGATGCCTCGGGCACCGGGCTAGGTTGTATCTTGATGCAAGACAACCGAGTCATTGCTTATGCCTCAAGAGCACTCAGGCCTCATGAGCAAAATTATCCCACTCATGACCTTGAGTTAGCAGCAGTGGTTCATGCATTGAAGATGTGGAGGCACTATCTAATGGGAACCCACTGCAACATCTTCACTGATCATAAGAGCCTTAAGTACATTTTTACTCAGGCTGATCTTAACATGAGGCAGAGAAGATGGCTAGAGCTGATCAAGGATTATGACCTGGAGGTACATTATCACCCAGGGAAGGCTAATGTGGTAGCTGATGCCTTGAGTCGGAAGTTGCAGTGCAACTGTGTTCTGATGGATTCTCGCATTAACACCTTGTGTGATGAGTTGAGCAAGATGCAAATTGAAGTGATTCCTTCTGGTTCTTTGTCTCACATTTCTGTTGAGCCAGCTTTGCAAGACCAGATTATCATGGCCCAGCTCAGTGACAAGGGAGTGCAGATTATCAAGAAGAATCTCCATCAGAAGGTTGAGAAGTATAATTGTTTCCGCCAGGATGAGAAGGGTGTGTTATGGTTCAAAAGCAGATTGGTAATTCCTAAAGACCAGGATCTCAAGAGGAAAATTTTGGATGAAGCTCATCTCTCCAAATTCTCTATGCATCCGGGAAGCACCAAGATGTACCATGATTTGAAGCCTTTGTACTGGTGGACCAGAATGAAGAGGGAGATCGCCCAGTATGTATCAGAGTGTGACACCTGTCAGCTGGAGCTTTGCAACCACTATCCGTACCTTCGTGGAAGTGGGACGACATCAGCATGGATTTCATTGTGGGTCTGCCCAACACCTCTCGTCATCAAGATTCAATTTGGGTTATTGTGGACCGATTGACGAAAGTGGCACATTTTCTTCCTGTGCACACCACTGATAAGGCTCAGAGATATGCAGAATTGTATATTGACCGGATCGTGTGTTGGCACGGATTACCTCGGACCATTGTTTCTGACCGAGGAGCCCAATTTGTTGCCAGATTTTGGGAACAATTGCAAGAGTCTATGGGAACCAAGCTAATCAGGAGTTCAGCTTACCACCCACAGACTGATGGTCAGACGGAAAGGGTAAACCAAATTCTGGAGGATATGCTGAGAGCTTGTGCGATCGATTGTGGCAAGAACTGGGATAAGCACCTCTCCTTGGCAGAGTTCGCTTATAACAATAGTTATCAATCCAACCTAAAGATGGCACCTTTTGAAGCTCTCTATGGAAGAAGGTGCAGGACACCACTCAACTGGTCTCAACCTGGTGAAAGAGAAGTTTTTGGACCCGATTTAGTGACTGAAGCCGAAAGGAAGGTCAAGCTAATCAGGAAAAATCTAGAAGCTGCTCAGGCCAGGTAGAAGAGCTATCATGATAAAAGAAGGAAACCTCTCCAGTTCGAGGTGGGAAGTTTTGTATACCTCAAGGTATCACCCACCAAAGGAGTGCAGAGATTTGGGATCAAAGGCAAGCTAGCCCCTCATTACATTGGACCTTATGAGATCATAGAAGCATGTGGACCCGTGGCATACAAGCTGAAGTTACCTTCAAAGATGTCTGCCATTCACAGTGTTTTTCATGTATCTCAGCTGAAGAAGTGTGTTCGATTGCCGACTGAAATCATAGCAGAGCCAGAATTGGAGATAGAGCCAGATCTATCGTACCAAGAGTACCCCTCCAAGATTCTGGATTGCAAAGAAAGATCAACTCGGGCTAAATCGATCAAGATGTACAAGGTCCAGTGGAGTAATCACTCCGAGGAGGAAGCTACTTGGGAAACCGAGGAATTCCTGAGATCCAACTTCCCTGATTGCCTACCTAAGGAAGCTGGTACGTAATCACCCCCAAACCCCTCCTCCTGCCTTTCGAATCTAATCTTCAAAAATATGATCTTAATTCAGAATGAAGTAACTATAAAGTAAAATTTAAAAGGACTTCCTTCTGAAGTTGCAAAGAGAATGACATTCGAAGAGCAGTTTTGCCCTAATAATGGCAATCATCACCCTTTTTCCTATCAGTCTCACCCTTCGCTTTACCCCGGGAGGACTTTGGCCCGAATCTCGGGACGAGATTCCTTTAAGGGGGGAAGGCTGTGACACCCCAGTGTCACCTAGGGTTTCTCTCAAATGCCAAACCAAGAACCATCATTTTATGTGAACCAAAGTAAGCATGAGCAACAAAACAATTTAAGTGAGAAAGAATTCACCAAGTATATACTTAAAAGTGTCATGATCAAAGCAATTGAGCCCTTTAAAAGATAAGGTTGTGCAACCCAAATTAAAAACCCTAAATGAGCCCCATGAGCAAAATTCAAGAAAGTAAGAAAAAGGGAGTGAAAAGTTTAAAATTTTGAGTTGAGCCAATTATATAAGTTAAAGTATGTTTATTAAGCAACAAGAAAGATTCAGAAGGCTTAGCCAAAATAATTCAATTAAATCCCCAAATCAGCCCTTGATCTATGAACCCTTGGGAAATTCAGATTTCTGAATTTCTGAATTTCAGACCTCTTTCCAAAGATCATCTGCGTTCTCTGCTTTTCAAAACTCAAAGCCAGAAGATCCAAATATCAAAGTCATGCCAAATTACCTTGAACACATTCTGGGAAAGTTTGAACTCAAACCAAATTCATTTGACACGATTTTGGCGCAGCTTAACCTCGGGACCAGGCATTCTGACACTGGCACCTTGGTGACGCTACAACTCCCTGTCCCTAGCCTAAAACCGCACGTCGTCCATACACAAAAGACAAAGCTTGGTCTGGTGAGCAAATCCTTCACAACGATCTTGCCCAAATTCGCGAAGATTTGCTCCCAATCGGCGCTTGAACAGGGGCAGAGGCAACGGGAACACGTGTTCGACCGTGGCTGACACCCCCGGTTCACGCCCGTTCGCGCACTGCGCCTACCCAGTGCACGCACGCGCGCACTCGCCGGTCCACGACCGCCCGTGCACCGCGCCGTGCCTATAAAGCCTCCCCAGGCGCACCTCACTTCGCCCCGCACTCACCCTCACCGGCCAGCCACTTTCCCTTAGCTCCGGCGAGCTCAATTCCGCCCGCCATTGCCGCCAGAGCTTCGGCCACCGTGGCCAGCCCACTCCAGCCATCCTCTGGGAAAGCTAGTGCTTCGGCTAGCTCCGCCAGTAGCCCGTGAAGCTTGCCAAGCCCTCGGACCCGGCCGGACTTCACCGGAGGCCCGAGATTGACTTCACCGGACTTCGGTCTTCCGCCGCCGCGCGTGGACCGAGCTATCCAGTGAGTCTCTGCCCAATTCCTTGCGCTCATGTCTTCTCTGGCATCCCGTGGTCCTCCCTGACCCATTTGATTGAACTATCTCGCCGTGACCAGGCCGGTCTCCTCGCCGCCGACGAGCATCCCCGCCTGCGCGCGTGGACCGACCGACTCCGGCCATCTCCGACGGCGTTCCGCACACCGTTGTGATCCCCAAGACCTCCCCTTCATCCTCGACCACATCACCGGAGCCATCTCGCCGCCGGTAAACCCCTCCGCCCTTTCTTCTGTCGCGGTTACTGTTTGAGGTAGAAGAAGGACCTCGGGTTAGGATCTGTAGAACCCGAGGGGTTTTCTGTAATGTCAGAGACTCATGTGAATAGTAGCTTAGGGACTGATTCGCGAAGAAAACTTAGAAAACACGCCAGGGACCCCAGTGCAAAGTGGATTTCCATTTAATCAATTCTGTTATTCTTTTTAAATAACTAGAGAACTTGTAAAATTCATAACTTGATGAATTCCTAATCAAAAGATGTCAAACCAATTTTGCTAGCTCCTGTATATTATAATCTATCATTTAAAAATAGTAGACCCTATACTTTCTGTTCAAAATTTTAGAGTTTAAAATTAAAAACAGAAACCCACTAAACCTTATTTAATCAAGGAAAATTAGTTTTTCTTCTGTGCTGAACTTAAGAAAAATGGTAGATGATCAAACCTCTTGTAGACACTGTTTAAAAATAGCAGGAACCCCAGCATTAGAAATTATGATGTAGTTTCTCATTTAAAGATGTTTTGTCCAAAACTTAGAGAAAATCAGAAAGACATTAGAAATTAATGAACAGTGATTAATATTATTTTTCCTAGTTTACTTATATAACAGAGAACTTAGGAAAAATACAGAGACCATTAATTTGGACCAGTTTTAAATTAAAATGATTTGTTTAGCCTAAATAAGACTGAAAATCAATTATTCAAGAGGCAAAACTATAACCAAAATGCTTAACAAAAATCCAGTGGACTTATAACCACCAGAGCCCCACTACAAAAATACAGAGCACCTCAGTCCAACTTTTTAAGTAAGGGAAATAAATACAAAGTGATAATAAGGCATTTTCCAACTAAATCGTGAACAACCCCAAATAATGTGATAATGGGCAACCAAAAATTAACTAAGTCCATGATGAGGTAAACTACCAGAGAAAAATGCAAACCCATGAAAAAGAGGCAAACTCTTACCAATTGCTAATGATTTAAGAGAAAAGCCATTTAATTCAAGTAATGCATACCACCCCTTCCCTTAAGCAAAAAGATGCCAAATTTCAGAATGATTGCTCTTGCACAAAATAATAACCAAGAAAAATAAGAACTCTGTTGTTTGATGTTTTCCAATATAGTGGTAGTAGAAAGCACCCATTTGGCTAGAAACTTGAGAAAACCATAGAAAAATAATTAAAAAGTATTAATGACTAGAAATTTGTATCAAGTCATGTTATAACACCTAAAAGCCAGCAAAAATAAGTCTTGAAGAATTACCCACTGTTAAATAGTAGTTGTAGTTCAAAGCACCCCTTCTGCCCTAGAGTTTGATGATTTTGTACAGAGAAAACTATTCACTTTCTGATCCCCAAATTTTGAGACAGAGAAACACACACCAGTAGCAAGCCACTGTAATTTTTGCAGAATTTTTAGGATTTTATAAAAGCAACTTGTAGTTCAAACCTACTCCAAAACATTAAAGAGAATAAAAGAAAAGGAAAGAAGAAATAAACCCCACCTCAATAAGTCTAACTTGAGTACTTATCATATATCCCTAAGACTTAAAAAGAATTCAGTGGAACCCCAAAATTAAACCTACCACTTACCTTAGCTAAATTTGAACCAGTTTACCAAGTATACCACCCAAGGGTCTTACCTAAGTAAAGTTAACTTTGTTTAACTCAAGAAAGATCATACACCTTTTAAGTTGTGATTTCTAAAAGCACATATCGTATCATGCATATATCTTACGCATTGCATTCATTAGATTGTAATCTTGCCGACGGAGAGTACGTGCTCATCCCCGAGCAAGGACCTGTCCAAGAGGAGGACCAGGAGCAGGCTTCAGAGGCTGCTATTGAGGATCTCCCCGCAGCCCCAGCAATTGAAGGCAAGCCCCGGTCTTATGCATAACCATGTTATTATATGCTACTTTACTACACTTAATGCTTGTAGGATTGCAATGTGCACTTAAGTGTAGGAGTTGCTTGAAACCTCTAGTTGCATGAACTTAGGATTCCTTTTTGAGATGAATACTAGTATGCTAGGTCGAGTAGCTGCTTGCTAATCAGGATCTCGGTAGAAGTCGAGTGATTTTTCTAGCACTCGCGCGAGGTCAGGAATTGATTGTATTCATCTTGATAATGGGATATATGTTGGTCTATGGACTTGGATCCAGGGAGGATGCCTTGTCTATGAGACGGGAAAAAGAATTAAGGATTAATGTGTGGATACCTGAGTCAAGCTTTTGAACGTACTAAGCACATGCCGGGAAAAATGGTAACCGGTAAACCTAGTACCTGAGTGAAGCCGGGCACGGACTTTATCCCTCATGCGACCTGAGACTGGGTCTCCCATGCTAGCTATGGTGGGTACAAGTGCGGTCACTGCACGGCGGCAGCCGGGGTCAGTGGAGCATTGTATGCCAAGGCGGTGAGGCCTGGACGCGAACGGGGAATCGATGGGGACGGTTGTCATGTGTGGGGTCGGAGTACCCTGACATGCCGTGTGTTTAGGTTTACCTTGCAAGGTTAAAACTCGATTCGAATCGTCTGCTTCTCGCAGCTAATGAGACTGCTTGATTCCTTGTACTGCATCGAGTAAGTAGTGAAATGTGGTTACATGAGATAACTTGTTGATTGAACTAATTGATTGTTACCATGTATGCTTAGAAGGAGGAAATCTAGCTAAGTTAATGATGGTAGAAATTGAAAAGCTAAAAAAAAATGATTTTAGAAACAGCTAGTGCTTTTGGCAAACCAAACCCCTCAGCCAAACAGCTGCATAGTCTAGAGGTAGAGGAGTAGACTCCTCACACCGGTTAAGTCTAGCTGAGTATTAGTATACTCAGCCTTGCTTGTGGCACCATTTTTGCAGGTACCATGCAGGAATTGGTTGATGGTGTGACTTGGCCTACCACCCTGCCACCGGGTTGGACGGTCGAGTGGGATGTTGCTCCGGTAGGAGAGGAGCATGAGGAGTAGTGGGCTAGGCCTTGCCCATTTCCTCATTACCGACGACATCGATTATCCGCTGCACTTTACTTTATGAACTTTATTTGCTACTCAAGAACTCCGATTTATGTAATAATTCAGTACTTAATTTGAGGTTTCCTGTTTTATTGTATTTCTTCTGTGACTCACCTTCGAGTGAGATTGTGGAATTTGATCCTGGTTAAGTGGCTCTGTCAGACTAGATCTGAAGGACTGACGGGTTATTCCGATTTAAATGTGTCACGACCCTTGAGGCGTGGCTTAGGCACTTAAGCTGGAATAATTCGGGTGGTTCTGCCACAAACAACACTAACCTAGTGTTATCCAGGCAAGCCCCGGTGCATGCAACCCCTTTTCTTGTGCTTTTAAATAATTTTTACATACTTTAAGTCTAGCGATATGTGCATTAGGTTTATAGGAGTTGCTTGGAAACCTTTTGATGCATTGGCTACCTTGTGTGACACCCCAGGTGTCTATTCCGCGTTACGTCGGGAGATTAATCCTAATCGCGAATGCTCAGTAAAAATTTCTATTTCTCGATCGTGCCTATCTCTGTTTATCAGGCTTTCTCTCGGAAGTCCATCGAATTCAGAGTTAATCGATCGCGAGAAACAACCAATTTTGGAGCGTGTTAAAACTTTTAATTCTCGGAACTCATGCAGACTCGAAGATCATTCTCGAATTTTAAATCTCATCTGAAGCTCTCTAAATCAAACTCTCGACGACTATCATCTGATTTGAGCTCGAGTCTAATTCCTCGGACCCCGATCGATGTCTGGCTATTTTAATCCGGCTCCGTTTTCTCCAACGGGATACTCAGTACGTCGCCCTCTAATTAATTCTTATCCGACTCGACTTCATACCTCTGTGTTCGATCCCGATTTAAAAATCAACATCGGCAATGATTTTTAAATGTCGCGATTTGTCTTTTTCAATCAAAAATCCGAAAGCTGGTCGTATCCCGAGGCATTTTATTTTCGAATCACGCATAGGGAAATTATTTCCGAGCAAAGTTCAAATCAGACTCTCGGCTGAAATTAATCGCTCATCCGCCCGATCGTCCGAACTCTCGTTCACTCTGTTTTGCGTACCGACGAAATCCGCACGAGAATTTTTTTTCGGAAAATATTTAGCGCAGCCCGAATTACACGTTTTGGGCCAAGCCCATTTAAAACCCAGCCCATTTGGCCCACTTGGGAACCCTAACCCTAGGGCTGCTTCTATAAATAGGGGTGCTCACTTGTAAATCTTTCACTCCCACCCCTATTCTTTTCCCAGCCGCCACTCTCCCTGTCTTCTTCTCCCACGCACACAACCAGCCTCCATGGCGCAGGGAGCTCGACTCCTTTCCTCCCCATGGCGCCCAAGCCCTTCCACCTCTGGCCGGATCTCTGCCCAGCGCCACTCCTTTCTCTCTCCCTGGCCGGCGCACAGCAAGGCCAGCAGCCATGGACGCCCAGGCCCCGACGCCCTGCCTGCGTTCCTCCACGGCGCCATTTCTCCCAGCCGGCTCCTTCTTCCTCCTCCTGCCGAGCTGCAACTCTGCGCTCTCCCATCCCTGGCGCCCTCCTCCCTAGCTTACCTTGCCCAGGGCAGAAGCTTCCATGGCGAGCTCCCTTCCCCACGGCAAGCAGCGAGCCTCGTCGGACGCCATATGCTCTGGTCGCGCCTGGGACTCTTATGGCCGAGCTCGCCACCTGCCAGGACAAGCCGCAGACCCCTCTGCTCCTCCTTGGCCATGAGCTCGACGTCCCCTTCTTCCTCTCCTCCCCCATTTCCCTCTATCGGCCATTAGGCCCCTGCCCGTGCCTCCCCATCGCACAAGCGCAGGAGACCTGTCCGTGGGTTGGGGCCAGGGTTTTCCCTGGGTAGCCTCGCTGAGAGCAGCCGGTCGAGTTCCCCTGCGAGCGACACCTCTGCTCGACTCCCCCTCCCAGCAGCGAGCTCCTCTGTCTGCACCGGTCCACCGCAGCAGCCTCAACATCCCCTCTGCGTCGCGCCCTCGGCGTGCTCGACGAAATGCCGCAGCGAGCGGCGGTCATGAGATCCCCTCCGTGTTGCTTGCCTCGACCCGATCTGCGCAATCCCTGTCGCGACGCCAAAATTCTTCGGTGAGACCTCGCTGTTCTGTGTTCATTGATTTTATGAAATAACTGAACTAATAAGCTGTTTAATAATTGTGTACGTCGTTTAATCGCAGCCCCTTGTCGTCGTCGCGCTTCACGCGTCGTTTCTCGACAGAAAGCCAAACCGACATGCACGCATGCGCAACTCCACTCGGGTTTCGGCCAGGTTGTTCGCCTTGAATGATTGCGATTTGTTTTACTTACGTATTCGGTCGATGATGTGCGTGTTTGAATATGTGCGTGAAATTATAATTGTCCGAATGAACACGTATATAGAAGGAAATGAAGTAGAACAAGAACTCGGATGTTTTAAAGTTTCGGTAATAATGTGTTTGATGTGTGGTTGCTGTGAGAATAAAGTTTTAAAATGCGGATTATGTGTTGGGGAGTGCATCGATAGGTGTCTATGTGAAAAGTGTAATTGTTTTATGCGTGTGATCGATGATTGTGTTAGTCGATGCGAATGAGGAGTATGAGCAATCCGGTTGGAGTCACTTGTGCGGTTGATGCCTTGTGCGTATTTTAGGGACCCGTAGGTGCGTGGGTGAGCCGAGGTTATTTTGTTGTTGGATCGGATAGATATGTGGCTGCGATAGTTCCTTGGTGTGTCGTAAGGATTGGTCGCGAATGTGTTAATGAATTGCTAACATGCTTCATCGTAGATTAATGTGTTAGTGCGGCAAAAATTTGGTAAATCCTAAAGCATGCTTGGTGTCTCCCGCACTCGGCTAGTGAGTCAGTCTAGGATAATTATATTTATGTATTCATCATTGGTGTAGGTTAAATTAGGTGAAAAGCGTAAATTACGTGGCATATATTTAGTGTTTGGAAGATGAGATAAATTAATTTAGAAAGATGTGTTATCAAACGTGTGTGCCGAAGCGCGTTGTAGTAGTGATTGCGTAAGTTGAACCGAAGTGTTCCAAGTACATGCCAGGATATGGTTGTATTTGAGATAATAGATTATAAGTATTGCGTGATATAAGACTCGATCGATGTGGTTAATATTGATTTGGCCTGTAGAGAGGTGGTGACATGCCGAAGTAGTCATCGCTTCCTCTGCGGTTAAGTCGAGGTCATGTGTGATCATGCTGTTTACGTGGTGAATGTGTTGGTTGAATTTATGTGGTAATTTTAGTGCACTAATGACACGGATAAAAACTAGTAAGTCCACTTGTTGGTTCGCACTTGGTTATGTTAACTCTAACAAATAGTAAAGCGTTAGAATAATTCAAGTCTCTAGAACGCGGCAATTCTTGAATTGTATAGGAGCTGAAAATTATTAAATGCTGTTTTGGACTGCACGCGCTGTTTTTGTCGTGCTGTATGTTTGATGAACTAAATTGTGTTTTCTGTGGATATGTGCTATAGAAAAGTTGTAGATAACCTGATTATCTTGCCTGTACAAAAATTTGACAGCCATAAACCTGATCGTTTAGGAGTTGTGTTTTTCGCAAGCCCAGCATCTGAATCTGTCGAATTTCAGAACAGATTTCAGAAATTGCAATAGTTGATTAAGTTAATGTTGAAATCAGTTATTGGTGTTCACAAGAAAGTTGTAGACAACTCTATTATCTTACTTGTGTTAAAATTTGACAGCCACAGGTCTGATAGTTTAGGAGTTATGTATTTTACAAATTCAGTAACTGAATCTGTCCAAATTCTGTACAGATTTCAGAAACTGCATTGTTTGCTCAATTTAATGTTGCAACCTGTTCATGATCATTATAAGAAAGTTGTAGAGGCTTTTCTTATCTTCCTTGTGTTAAAATTTCATAACTAAAGGCCTGACGGTTTAAGAGTTATGAATTTTACAACTTGGTTGCTGTGTTCTATCTATTGTCAGAACAGATTTCGAAAACTGTAATGTTTGATTTGATTAAACCTGGAATCACTTCTTGGCGATTATGAAAGTTATGTAGTACTTTTCCCAAGCTTTCCAAAAAGTCTTGGATCACTATTTTTGGTGGTCTAAAGATTAAGTTACATGTGTTTGAAGTGTGAAGACTGAATCTGTCCAGTTTTGGACAGCACAGCCTTCATAGTATATTTTACCCTTGATACATGTTAAACCAGCCAGTGATGTTTATAAATAAATTGTAGACACTTTCATTATCTTTCCAAAAAGTCTAAAATCACTTTGTTTGGATGTCTAAATCTTCGGTTATGAATTTTTAAAGTCATAAGTCTGAATCTGTCCAAATCTGGACAGCGCTGTTGTATTAGCATGTTTTGACCTTGCTAAGTGCTGAATCATGTTGTGATGACAATACCAAAGTTGTAAAGCACTTTTTAAGCTTTCCAGAAAGTCCTAGTTTAATATTTTTGGACTAATAATTGAAAAGTTATAATTGAAACAAGTGACTGCTGTATTGCTGTCCCAAAAATCTGCAAGCACTCATTTAATTGTTAGTTCACCCTTTTGGCTAAAAATGATTGGTTGGCACTAAATTCACATAGAATTGCCATGGCTAAGCTTAAGATAATATATGTGTCATGTTTTTATACGTTCTTTCTCTAGTTAATTGTGATGTAGTATTGTGTTGCGTAAATATCCAAAATGTTTGTCGTCTTTTTAGTGGTGTAATGTTGTGCGCCCGACTATATGTAGTTAGCTAACGCTAGTGGGTGTGGTTGCTTGTGATGTCTCGCTACTTAGTGTTAAATTCGCTAGCGTGTACTTAAAGTATCTTGTGCTATTCCATTATATTCATACATATGCATCTTGCACCTCATATAGGACCGAGAGATGTTGATCGAGCCAGCGATGTGGTGCCAACCACAAGATGCCGTGGTGGACGACCTGAAGGATGGACATAACCAGTGGATGCTCGCCAAGCGAGTACCCCCCCCAGCAAACACTATCTAAGTGTTAAAATAAAGGCAAGCCCCGGTTTTATGCATAACCGTTTATATATGCTATTTTACTACACTTAATGTTTGTAGGCTTGTACTGTGCACTTAAGTTTAGGAGTTGTTTGGAACCCTAGTTGCATTACCTCAGGATGTCCTTTGAGATGGATACTAGTATGCTAGGTCGAGTAGCTGCTTTATTAATTAGGGATCTCGGTAGAAGTCGAGTGATTTTTCTAGCACTCGCGCGAGGTCAGGAATTGGTTGTATCCATTTTTATATCATAATGATGTTGGTCTGTGGACAACAATCCATGGGGATTGGTTGTCTACGGGATAAAATTTGGAATAAGGATTAAGGTGTGGTACCGTGTGTCAAGCGTTTGAACGTACTAAACATATGCCGAGAAATATGGTAAATCGGTAAGCCTAGTACCTGAGGGAACCTGGCAGTGGACATACCCCCTCACGCGACCTGAGACGTAGTCTCCCATTCCGGTTATGGTGGGTACAAGTGCGGTCACTGCACGACGGCCAGTCGCGGTCAGTGAGGCATTGTACGCCAAGGCGGTGAGACCTGATCTGCTGACGGGGAATCGATGGGGACGGTTGATATGTGTGGGGACGGAGTGCCCCTGCATGTCGTGTGTTTAGGTTTACCTTGCAAGGATAAAAACTCGATTCGAATCGTCTGCTTCTCGCAGCTAATGAGACTGCTTGATCCATGCTGCTACATTGAGTAACAAGTGGAAATGTGATGAGTTGACACAAGATGTTGATTGCTAAATATGTTTGATACCATGTATGAGTAGATAGTACACTTTTAGCCTTAAGAGAGTCACACTAAAACTTGACAAAGCTAAAACTTGATTTATAAACTCAGCTAGTGCTTTTGGCAACCAATCCCCACAGCCAAACAGCTGCATGTCTAGAGGTAGAGGAGTAGACTCCTCACACCGGGTAAGTCTAGCTGAGTATTAGTATACTCAGCCTTGCTTGTGGCACAATTTTTGCAGGTACTTCTTAGGATGATTTGTTGCTCGTGTGACTTGGCCTTCATCCCTGCCACCGGGATAGACGGTCGAGTGGGTTACTGCTTCCGCAGGAAAGGACCAGGAGGAGTAGCGTGGCCAGGCTTCGCCATGTTGCTCGGTTCTTCTCCGTTAGTTATTTCCGCTGCATTAAAAGTTTTGGTTATTATTTCTGAAACTCCGATAATGTAATCACTAATGATACTTATTAAATTTGTGGCATTATGTTTTATTGTATTTCTCTGTGCCTCACCTTCGTGTGAGCTAGTGGTATTCGATCCTGGATAAGTGGCCTCGTCGGACTAGATCCGAGGGACTGACGATTTATTCCTATTTAAGTGTGGTCTAGCCTTTAAGGCGGGACTTAGGCACTTAAGTTGGAATAATTCGGGCGGTTCCGCCATAGCTGGTATCGGAGCGAATACCATCACAGAGAAGTCAATAACTCATGATTACCAACCTTTTCAAAAGTAAAACTTGCTTAGAAACCAAGTTGGATAGATGTCAGGACGATACGGATAGACCTAGGACGTGAAGCCTTAGGAAATAGATGGGTAGCTAGGTGGCTATATTTATATAGGCCATAAAGGCTACTACTACTATTAATAGGGATGCTGTAGAAGCACCCGAAAAATTAGTTAGGTCTGAGAAGACGACTAGAATGAGCATGCATCATGATTGTCGCATTATAATTGTCTTTGGTGCACCAACATGCTTCTCTCACCTTTCTTCCAATAATAAAAACTTGTGAATAATGTGATGTACTGCTATGTTAGAAATGCTTTACCTGGTGTCGGATTGGTAAGTCTTGGCTAGGTCGTGTTATGTGTTTCTTTGTCTTGCTACCTAGGTGGCACTGTAATTGTTCAATCCTTTTTGCCAATAAAAAAATTTGTTGCTTGTTTTGCCCATAAACAGACCCCCATCCTAACAACCTTGAGTTTAGCAAGTGAAACCTCTTTAAAAAAAATTATTATGCTTGTGTTGGCATTTTATAGCCCTTGTGTGTTGCACTATTGATAATGCACCTGCACAGCTCAGAGACCCCATGACCTGACCGCTAGACCAACCCAAGTCTCCTTGTGCAATTGTGGTGTCAAAAAAATTGTTGTTGGGTCTAGTCGCGCCAACCATATGCAAGTCATGTTTCTTTCCATAAATCCTTGCCCCTAAAACTTCATAGCATTCCTGTTGATCATCCAGCTGATCTTGTTGCCTACCTCTTCTTTCGCATGGATCTGGTGATCTCGTTCCATGTGGATCATGTTGTGACTTTATCGTCCAAATCTCCGAATCCTTTAATGATTCTGCCCTATTATCTGGTTATCTGCTATAACTCGTTCCCAAGTATCGGATGTTGATCGTGCCTAAATCTCTCATTTCTGGTCATTCTCATACCCCCTTCTCTAAGGATCATGACGATGTTTTATCAATTTTATCTCTAAGCAGTGTATCCATTTGGTTCAATGGATTATGTTGTTGACTGTAGTTCTCTCATGTCTCTAAAAGCTTATCAATCTTGATCTCATGGTTGGTTCCTCCTCATATTAAATATCGTATCAAACTTTGGCTGATAATCCCCGTGATCATCATAAAATAGTTTTCTGAGTTGAAGAAAGTTCTCATATGATGCTCTTTTGCCAGCAATCTCTGCTTCAACTCTGATCACATTCTTATTTTCCGAGCCATACTCTCATGGGCTCCATCTATTTATGCTATGTGGAATTCTCATTGGTTACGTTTGGTAATGGTGTTATGACTAGCGACCGATGGTGCCGCGACGAAACCGAGAGCCTACTATGGTGCACACATGGTTGAGCTACTCAGTACGCGCTGGTATCGTGGTTAATAGTCGTGATCCATTACGAAACTATACTGATGTGCTATCTTTTGTGAACATTCTCTCAGAGTGATCGCTGCATTTTGTCTCAGCATGCCGCGATATTCTATCTGAATCTATCTTCATTATCTTGCCAGATCCCATCTCATGAATTTGCATCTATCTCTAGCCTGGGAGTTACATGCTTCTCCACCCTTGAAGATCCTCATTCGAATCTCGGGACGAGATTCTGTTTAAGGGGGGAAGGCTGTGACACCCCAGGTGTCTATTCCGCGTTACGTCGGGAGATTAATCCTAATCGCGAATGCTCAGTAAAAATTTCTATTTCTCGATCGTGCCTATCTCTGTTTATCAGGCTTTCTCTCGGAAGTCCATCGAATTCAGAGTTAATCGATCGCGAGAAACAACCAATTTTGGAGCATGTTAAAACTTTTAATTCTCAGAACTCATGCAGACTCGAAGATCATTCTCGAATTTTAAATCTCATCTGAAGCTCTCTAAATCAAACTCTCGACGACTATCATCTGATTTGAGCTCGAGTCTAATTCCTCGGACCCCGATCGATGTCTGGCTATTTTAATCCGGCTCCGTTTTCTCCAACGGGATACTCAGTACGTCGCCCTCTAATTAATTCTTATCCGACTCGACTTCATACCTCTGTGTTCGATCCCGATTTAAAAATCAACATCGGCAATGATTTTTAAATGTCGCGATTTGTCTTTTTCAATCAAAAATCCGAAAGCTGGTCGTATCCCGAGGCATTTTATTTTCGAATCACGCATAGGGAAATTATTTCCGAGCAAAGTTCAAATCAGACTCTCGGCTGAAATTAATCGCTCATCCGCCCGATCGTCCGAACTCTCGTTCACTCTGTTTTGCGTACCGACGAAATCCGCACGAGAATTTTTTTTTCGGAAAATATTTAGCGCAGCCCGAATTACACGTTTTGGGCCAAGCCCATTTAAAACCCAGCCCATTTGGCCCACTTGGGAACCCTAACCCTAGGGCTGCTTCTATAAATAGGGGTGCTCACTTGTAAATCTTTCACTCCCACCCCTATTCTTTTCCCAGCCGCCACTCTCCCTGTCTTCTTCTCCCACGCACACAGCCAGCCTCCATGGCGCCCAAGCCCTTCCACCTCTGGCCGGATCTCTGCCCAGCGCCACTCCTTTCTCTCTCCCTGGCCGGCGCACAGCAAGGCCAGCAGCCATGGACGCCCAGGCCCCGACGCCCTGCCTGCGTTCCTCCACGGTGCCATTTCTCCCAGCCGGCTCCTTCTTCCTCCTCCTGCCGAGCTGCAACTCTGCGCTCTCCCATCCCTGGCGCCCTCCTCCCTAGCTTACCTTGCCCAGGGCAGAAGCTTCCATGGCGAGCTCCCTTCCCCACGGCAAGCAGCGAGCCTCGTCGGACGCCATATGCTCTGGTCGCGCCTGGGACTCTTATGGCCGAGCTCGCCACCTGCCAGGACAAGCCGCAGACCCCTCTGCTCCTCCTTGGCCATGAGCTCGACGTCCCCTTCTTCCTCTCCTCCCCCATTTCCCTCTATCGGCCATTAGGCCCCTGCCCATGCCTCCCCATCGCACAAGCGCAGGAGACCTGTCCGTGGGTTGGGGCCAGGGTTTTCCCTGGGTAGCCTCGCTGAGAGCAGCCGGTCGAGTTCCCCTGCGAGCGACACCTCTGCTCGACTCCCCCTCCCAGCAGCGAGCTCCTCTGTCTGCACCGGTCCACCGCAGCAGCCTCAACATCCCCTCTGCGTCGCGCCCTCGGTGTGCTCGACGAAATGCCGCAGCAAGCGGCGGTCATGAGATCCCCTCCGTGTTGCTTGCCTCGACCCGATCTGCGCAATCCCTGTCGCGACGCCAAAATTCTTCGGTGAGACCTCGCTGTTCTGTGTTCATTGATTTTATGAAATAACTGAACTAATAAGCTGTTTAATAATTGTGTACGTCGTTTAATCGCAGCCCCTTGTCGTCGTCGCGCTTCACGCGTCGTTTCTCGACAGAAAGCCAAACCGACATGCACGCATGCGCAACTCCACTCGGGTTTCGGCCAGGTTGTTCGCCTTGAATGATTGCGATTTGTTTTACTTACGTATTCGGTCGATGATGTGCGTGTTTGAATATGTGCGTGAAATTATAATTGTCTGAATGAACACGTATATAGAAGGAAATGAAGTAGAACAAGAACTCGGATGTTTTAAAGTTTCGGTAATAATGTGTTTGATGTGTGGTTGCTGTGAGAATAAAGTTTTAAAATGCGGATTATGTGTTGGGGAGTGCATCGATAGGTGTCTACGTGAAAAGTGTAATTGTTTTATGCGTGTGATCGATGATTGTGTTAGTCGATGCGAATGAGGAGTATGAGCAATCCGGTTGGAGTCACTTGTGCGGTTGATGCCTTGTGCGTATTTTAGGGACCCGTAGGTGCGTGGGTGAGCCGAGGTTATTTTGTTGTTGGATCGGATAGATATGTGGCTGCGATAGTTCCTTGGTGTGTCGTAAGGATTGGTCGCGAATGTGTTAATGAATTGCTAACATGCTTCATCGTAGATTAATGTGTTAGTGCGGCAAAAATTTGGTAAATCCTAAAGCATGCTTGGTGTCTCCCGCACTCGGCTAGTGAGTCAGTCTAGGATAATTATATTTATGTATTCATCATTGGTGTAGGTTAAATTAGGTGAAAAGCGTAAATTACGTGGCATATATTTAGTGTTTGGAAGATGAGATAAATTAATTTAGAAAGATGTGTTATCAAACGTGTGTGCCGAAGCGCGTTGTAGTAGTGATTGCGTAAGTTGAACCGAAGTGTTCCAAGTACATGCCAGGATATGGTTGTATTTGAGATAATAGATTATAAGTATTGCGTGATATAAGACTCGATCGATGTGGTTAATATTGATTTGGCCTGTAGAGAGGTGGTGACATGCCGAAGTAGTCATCGCTTCCTCTGCGGTTAAGTCGAGGTCATGTGTGATCATGCTGTTTACGTGGTGAATGTGTTGGTTGAATTTATGTGGTAATTTTAGTGCACTAATGACACGGATAAAAACTAGTAAGTCCACTTGTTGGTTCGCACTTGGTTATGTTAACTCTAACAAATAGTAAAGCGTTAGAATAATTCAAGTCTCTAGAACGCGGCAATTCTTGAATTGTATAGGAGCTGAAAATTATTAAATGCTGTTTTGGACTGCACGCGCTGTTTTTGTCGTGCTGTATGTTTGATGAACTAAATTGTGTTTTCTGTGGATATGTGCTATAGAAAAGTTGTAGATAACCTGATTATCTTGCCTGTACAAAAATTTGACAGCCATAAACCTGATCGTTTAGGAGTTGTGTTTTTCGCAAGCCCAGCATCTGAATCTGTCGAATTTCAGAACAGATTTCAGAAATTGCAATAGTTGATTAAGTTAATGTTGAAATCAGTTATTGGTGTTCACAAGAAAGTTGTAGACAACTCTATTATCTTACTTGTGTTAAAATTTGACAGCCACAGGTCTGATAGTTTAGGAGTTATGTATTTTACAAATTCAGTAACTGAATCTGTCCAAATTCTGTACAGATTTCAGAAACTGCATTGTTTGCTCAATTTAATGTTGCAACCTGTTCATGATCATTATAAGAAAGTTGTAGAGGCTTTTCTTATCTTGCTTGTGTTAAAATTTCATAACTAAAGGCCTGACGGTTTAAGAGTTATGAATTTTACAACTTGGTTGCTGTGTTCTGTCTATTGTCAGAACAGATTTCGAAAACTGTAATGTTTGATTTGATTAAACCTGGAATCACTTCTTGGCGATTATGAAAGTTATGTAGTACTTTTCCCAAGCTTTCCAAAAAGTCTTGGATCACTATTTTTGGTGGTCTAAAGATTAAGTTACATGTGTTTGAAGTGTGAAGACTGAATCTGTCCAGTTTTGGACAGCACAGCCTTCATAGTATATTTTACCCTTGATACATGTTAAACCAGCCAGTGATGTTTATAAATAAATTGTAGACACTTTTATTACCTTTCCAAAAAGTCTAAAATCACTTTGTTTGGATGTCTAAATCTTCGGTTATGAATTTTTAAAGTCATAAGTCTGAATCTGTCCAAATCTGGACAGCGCTGTTGTATTAGCATGTTTTGACCTTGCTAAGTGCTGAATCATGTTGTGATGACAATACCAAAGTTGTAAAGCACTTTTTAAGCTTTCCAGAAAGTCCTAGTTTAATATTTTTGGACTAATAATTGAAAAGTTATAATTGAAACAAGTGACTGCTGTATTGCTGTCCCAAAAATCTGCAAGCACTCATTTAATTGTTAGTTCACCCTTTTGGCTAAAAATGATTGGTTGGCACTAAATTCACATAGAATTGCCATGGCTAAGCTTAAGATAATATATGTGTCATGTTTTTATACGTTCTTTCTCTAGTTAATTGTGATGTAGTATTGTGTTGCGTAAATATCCAAAATGTTTGTCGTCTTTTTAGTGGTGTAATGTTGTGCGCCCGACGATATGTAGTTAGCTAACGCTAGTGGGTGTGGTTGCTTGTGATGTCTCGCTACTTAGTGTTAAATTCGCGAGCGTGTACTTAAAGTATCTTGTGCTATTCCATTATATTCATACATATGCATCTTGCACCTCATATAGGACCGAGAGATGTTGATCGAGCCAGCGATGTGGTGCCAACCACAAGATGCCGTGGTGGACGACCTGAAGGATGGACATAACCAGTGGATGCTCGCCAAGCGAGTACCCCCCCAGCAAACACTATCTAAGTGTTAAAATAAAGGCAAGCCCCGGTTTTATGCATAACCGTTTATATATGCTATTTTACTACACTTAATGTTTGTAGGCTTGTACTGTGCACTTAAGTGTAGGAGTTGTTTGGAACCCTAGTTGCATTACCTCAGGATGTCCTTTGAGATGGATACTAGTATGCTAGGTCGAGTAGCTGCTTTATTAATTAGGGATCTCGGTAGAAGTCGAGTGATTTTTCTAGCACTCGCGCGAGGTCAGGAATTGGTTGTATCCATTTTTATATCATAATGATGTTGGTCTGTGGACAACAATCCATGGGGATTGGTTGTCTACGGGATAAAATTTGGAATAAGGATTAAGGTGTGGTACCGTGTGTCAAGCGTTTGAACGTACTAAACATATGCCGAGAAATATGGTAAATCGGTAAGCCTAGTACCTGAGGGAACCTGGCAGTGGACATACCCCCTCACGCGACCTGAGACGTAGTCTCCCATTCCGGTTATGGTGGGTACAAGTGCGGTCACTGCACGACGGCCAGTCGGGGTCAGTGAGGCATTGTACGCCAAGGCGGTGAGACCTGATCTGCTGACGGGGAATCGATGGGGACGGTTGATATGTGTGGGGACGGAGTGCCCCAGCATGTCGTGTGTTTAGGTTTACCTTGCAAGGATAAAAACTCGATTCGAATCGTCTGCTTCTCGCAGCTAATGAGACTGCTTGATCCATGCTGCTACATTGAGTAACAAGTGGAAATGTGATGAGTTGACACAAGATGTTGATTGCTAAATATGTTTGATACCATGTATGAGTAGATAGTACACTTTTAGCCTTAAGAGAGTCACACTAAAACTTGACAAAGCTAAAACTTGATTTATAAACTCAGCTAGTGCTTTTGGCAACCAAACCCCACAGCCAAACAGCTGCATGTCTAGAGGTAGAGGAGTAGACTTCTCACACCGGGTAAGTCTAGCTGAGTATTAGTATACTCAGCCTTGCTTGTGGCACAATTTTTGCAGGTACTTCTTAGGATGATTTGTTGCTGGTGTGACTTGGCCTTCATCCCTGACACCGGGATAGACGGTCGAGTGGGTTACTGCTTCCGCAGGAAAGGACCAGGAGGAGTAGCGTGGCCAAGCTTCGCCATGTTGCTCGGTTCTTCTCCGTTAGTTATTTCCGCTGCATTAAAAGTTTTGGTTATTATTTCTGAAACTCCGATAATGTAATCACTAATGATACTTATTAAATTTGTGGCATTATGTTTTATTGTATTTCTCTGTGCCTCACCTTCGTGTGAGCTAGTGGTATTCGATCCTGGATAAGTGGCCTCGTCGGACTAGATCCGAGGGACTGACGATTTATTCCTATTTAAGTGTGGTCTAGCCTTTAAGGCGGGACTTAGGCACTTAAGTTGGAATAATTCGGGCGGTTCCGCCACACCTTGAAGTCCATTCCTTTTATAGATACTTCTGGTGAAGTATCAAATATGATTTACAAAATTGCTTAGCCCTGCCTAGAGATAAATCTTGTGGATAGAGTTTGTCCTTTGCACTAATGCCTAGCTCAGGGGTTGTCCTAAGGAAGGATAACTACTGCCTGCAAGAATATTTTCATTTGGAGCTTGATGGGATCTTACTGCAAAGTTCCCTATAATGCTCTTTTCATCCTAAGGAACACAAACAATCCTAAGGATGGAAGTACTTAAATAGAGACTTGGGGTAGGAACAGGTGATGTTCTACCCAAGTTGATTAAGGATAATACTGAATGTAGGCCTAATGACCGAGGACCTTTTAACTGGTCACATGCCTCATCATGGGTAAGCTTTGCCTCGGGCAGACTAATACCAGAGTAAGATAACATGCAATGTGAGTGGAGAGATGGCGAGAGTAGCGTGTACCCTCCGTGGCAAGAGGCTGGACGGTGGTGTATCTGTGCTCTCGGTTGGCGTGAACCTGATCTAGTCTTAAGAACCTCGGTGGCGAGTTGACATATGCAAGGGTTAAGTGCTACATATGTCATGTGATTGGAGATCCCCAGCTGGGTATTAATTGATTCAGGATCGCCGTTACTTCTCGGATATGAAGACTTGGTCATTGACTTGCAATCTAAGTCATGGATGGAATCATAATGAGCAGAAATCATGTTGTATTGATTAAAGTGATGATGAATTTAGGCTAGATGCAAACAAGGTCTATTAATACTTTATTTGGCATTAAAATGTTGAAAGTAAGGACTCATTTTAGTAACCTTTCTGCAAACTATTAATGTTGATTCTTGCTAAAAGCCTTTCCTTGACTCCCAAATCCAGCATGTGGCGGAACCGCCCGAATTATTCCAACTTAAGTGCCTAAGTCCCGCCTTAGAGGCTAGACCACACTTAAATAGGAATAAACCATCAGTCCCTCGGATCTCGTCCGATAAAGCCACTTAACCAGGATCGAATACCACTAGCTCACCCGAAGGTGAGGCACAGAGAAATACAATAAAACATAATACCAGAAATTTAATAAGCATAGTTAGTGATTACATTATCGGAGTTTCAGAAATAATAACCATGAATTTTAATGCAGCGAAAATAACTAACGGAGAAAACCGGGTAACATGGCGAAGCCTGGCCACGCTACTCCTCCTGGTCCTCTCCTGCGGAAGCAATAACCCACTCGACCGTCTATCCCGGTGGCTGGGATGAAGGCCAAGTCACACCATCACCCAAATCTAGGGTGTACCTGCAAAAATTATGCCACAAGCAAGGCTGAGTATACTAATACTCAGCTAGACTTACCCGTGTGAGGAGTCTACTCCTCTACCTCTAGACATGCAGCTGTTTGGCTGAGGGTTTGGTTTGCCAAAAGCACTAGCTGAGTCTAAAATCAAGTTTTAGCCTTTCAAGTTTTAGTATGATCCTTTTTAAACTAGATGAGTACCTAGCTATTCATACATGGTATCAAACATTTAATCAATCAACATCTTTTGCCCATTCATCACATTTCCACTTTTTACTCAATGCAGTACAATGGATCAAGCAGTCTCATTAGCTGCGAGAAGCAGACGATTCGAATCGAGTTTTTATCCTTGCAAGGTAAACCTAAACACACGACTTGGCGAGGCACTCCGTCCCCACACACATCAACCATCCCCATCAATTCCCCCGTCAGAAGATCTGGGCTCACCGCCTTGGCGTACAATGCCTCACTCACCCCGACTACCATCGTGCAGTGACCGCACTTGTACCCACCATAACCGGAATGGGAGACCACGTCTCAGGTCGCGTGAGGGGCAAAGTCCACTGCCAGGTTCAATTAGGTACTAGGCTTACCGATTTACCATATTTCTCGGCATGTGCTTAGTACGTTCAAACGCTTGACACAGGTATCCGGACGTTAATCCTTATTCCAATTTCATCTCGTAGACTACGCATCCCAATGGATCCGTGTCCACAGACCAATCATTAATATGATATGAAAGTGGGTACAACCAATTCCTGACCTCGCGCGAGTGCTAGAAAAATCACTCGACTTCTACTGAGATCCTAATTAGCAAAGCAGCTACTCGACCTAACATACTAGTATCCATCACAAAGGAAATCCTGAGTTCATGCAACTAGGGTTTCAGTCAACTCCTACACTTAAGTGCACGGTACAAGCCTACAAACATTAAGTGTAGTAAAATAGCATATATAAATGGTTATACATAAAACCGGGGCTTGCCTTTAATTTAACACTTAGGTAGTGTTTGCTGGGTGGCACTCGCTTGGCGAGCATCCACTGGTTATGTCCATCCTTCTTTGGGTCGTCCACTGACTGCATCTTGTGGGTGGCACCACATCACTTGCACGATCGTCATCTCTCGGTCCTAAATGAGATGCAAGATGCATATGTATGAATATAATGAAAGTGGCATAAAAGTAGCACAAGATATACAAGGATACAGTGGCGAACTAAACAATAAAATGGAAGACACCGTAACAACCACATGTTCGCTTTAGTTATCTACACATTATCGACGCTCAACATTAACACCATTAAAAAGACGACAACATGTTATTTATTTACGCAACACAATTACAACATCACAAGCACGCACATTTTATTTATTTGGACACGACTTTTTATTAGTTCTATTGATCACATACAAGCATCACTGATAACACAATTTCACTATACGACATATACGTCAATATCTATGGAACTCCTATATCGCAATTACTAGAGAAAGGAACATATAAAACAAGACACACATGTCATCTCTAGCTTAACCATGGCAAGTCTACATTACTTAAGAGCAAACCAAACATTTTTAGCGAGAAGGGTGAACTAAACAATCAAAAGCGCACTAGCAGAATTTTTGGACAGCAATACACAGTCACTTGTTTCAGTCATAACTCACAAGATATTTAACCGAAAATAGTAAACTAGAACTTTCTAGAAAGCTTGAAAAGTGCTTTACAACTTTGGTATTGTCATCACAGCATGATTAAACACTTAGCAAGGTCAAAAGGTGTTAACACAACAGCGCTATCCAGAGTTGGATAGATTCAGACTTGTGACTTTAAAAATTCATAACTGAAGATTCAGACATCCAAACAAATTGATCCTAGACTTTCTGGAAAGGTAATACAATTGTCTACATATCATTTATAAACATCTCAAGGTGATTCAATATTTAACTAATGATAAACATCACTATAAGACTTTGCTGTCCAGAACTGGACAGATTCAGTCTTCATATTTGAAACATTCATAACTTAAGCTTCAGACCACCAAAAAGAGTGATCCAAGACTTTTTGGAAAGCTTGGCAAAAGCACTACATAACTTTTATAATCACCAAGAAGTGATTCCAGGTTTAACTAAATCAAACATTACAGTTTTCGAAATCTGTTCTGACAGTGGACAGAACACAACAACCAGTTTGTAAAATTCATAACTCTTAAACCGTCAGGCCTATAGTTATGAAATTTTAACACAAGCAAGATAAGAAAAGCATCTATAACTTTCTTATGACGACCATAAACAGATTGCAAAATTAAATTAGGCAAACAATGCAGTTTCTAAAATCTGCACAGAATTTGGACAGATTCAGTTACTGAATTTGTAACAAGCATAACTACTAAACGGTCAGACTTATGGCTGTCAAATTTTAACACCAGAAAGATAATAAAGTTATCTACTACTTTTCTATAGCACATATCTACAGAAAACACAATTTAGTTCATCAAACATACAGCACAACTAAAACAGTGCGTGCAGTCCAAAACAATAATCAATAAATTTCAGCTCCTATAGAATTCAAGAATCGCCGCGTTCGAGCGACTTGAATTACTCTAACGCTTTACTATTTAATTGAGTTAAGACAATCAAATTATAACCAACAAGTCGACTTGCAAATTTTATTCAAGTCATTTAGTGCACTAAAACTACTACAACCAATCAACGACGCATTCTCCCCGATAAGCACCCAACCATTTGCGTTTTAAATTAGACATTACATGAGCACTAATACTTTTCATCCACGACCGTAACCATACGCATTTAGAATACAACAAGCAATTTACCGTGACTACAAGCTTAACTAAAGTCATCTAGCAAGTTGATTAACCAAAGGAATGGCATACCCCGCCATACGACATACACGTCGACTTGCCTATTATTATCGCAGTCCGAGACACCACATCTGTTTATATCACAATCACTTACGCCATCGACTCCTACTTGACATGAGTTGGCTAATGACGTGACTATTTCCCAATTACCATCACACACCACCTTTCGCCATTTTTAGATAACCGGCACGACACACAGCTATTGTAATACATCTCAAGTTTATTCAACCCATCAGTGGAGCACTAGCGCATTTCAGAAAATTTCCTAAGACTACGACGACAAGGCATCGATCTTATCATGTACATACAAGCATCACAAGCGTGTTTACGGAATCTATCGGTTAACTTGATCGACACACTACGCATGTTCTTTGCCCTTCAAAAATTATCGCACCACAGGAATCATCCCACTGGCTAATGACACCAACAAGACCTTCTTATCTATTATTCACCACACGAACATAGTTACACGCCGCACACTAGTTTCTAACATGATTCTCGCATAACTCGTAACTCAACTACTCATTAACAATAAATCACGTACGACAACTACCACATCAACCGATTTATTTATTTGGAACACCGCCTGCCTAGCGTACCACTAGTAACCCACATTTGACTCATGCTCAATAATACACCCTTTATTCGATTATACATCAGCGACCCAAGTGTCGTGTTACCCAATGTATATATCTTTCTTCATCGCGAGTATAACCATATTACTGCATATACCCGCACACCTCAATCAAATATCTCACGCCACCACCACTATAATACTCCATGGCACACCCACACATACGTGTACTAATTCAATCTTCACATAACTTGTATTTCCAGACTTACTCATCACATAAAACAAGCACGACACATTTGTTTACCAAAACGTGAATGCGACCTTGCCACTGCATATCACCAAAACATTTTATACCCACATATAGTCAAACACCAATATACACCACATCGACCAAAACGTAATTAGACAAACTACAAATCGCACACATCAACAACCTCTTGTGCTCTAACCGTAAATGTGATCCTACCAACGTGTATAGCCATAACATATTACACACATCCACATATATACATGCACTGCCCGACATCAACCAAAGCATATGTATTATAAACTATAAATCAATCAACCTGAACGAGTCGTGACTAGACGCATGGGCTGTCCACTTGGCTTGGCATTTCGTCGAACGGGCAAGGCGCGAAGCGCGGCGTCGACCACTAGCACGGTTAGACACACGCAACAGTTCAACATTTTTCCAAGCACAAAAATATGATAATAGCAAGGGCAGCGGGGTGTTTCTCACCACGGTTTTCGACGGCGTCGCGGATGGGGCTGCGCAGCGAGCACGAGAGCGACGACACGCGACGAGGGGAGTGGAGATCGAACGGGAGGGCTGCTGCAGCGCGCGGCTTGCTGCGCATTTTGCCGAACAGCCGGTGGGCACCACGACGAACAGCGAGGAAGGGGGCTCGCTGTTGGTTTTCCATGGAAGAAAATGGGGCGCGCTGGATAGAGAGAGCTAGGCGCAGGGAACAATAAGGGGCGTCCATGGAGGAATGGAGCTGCGCAGGGAGGGGCGCTGGCTTTCTGCGCGACGCCCATGGCAGGGGGATCCAGCCATGGCGTGCTCCCGGCTGGGGGGGGGGGGGCGAGCTCGGCCACGGCAAGAGCAGGGAGGGGAGCGAGATGCTGCTGCTGGGAGGAAGATAAACAGGGAGGGCACTGGAGAAATTTCTGGGCGTCCATGTGAGAAACTCGAGCTCATAGCCATGGGGAAAAACTTCAGCGCATCGAGGAAGGACGGACTCTGCAGGGGCGTCAAGTGCAGGGAGCAGAGGGCCAGCCATGGGGGAGAGGGGAGCTCGCAGGGGAAATCGCCATGGCTGCTGGCCTTGCTTCCTACGCGCGGCTGCTGCGCTTGGGACAAGGAGCAGGGGGCGTCGAGGAAGCTGGAGCCGAGGAGGAGGGACTGCTGCTCGCCAGGAAGAGGAGCAGAGGGAAGCGCAGGGGCCGACGGCCATGTGGGGGGAGAAGACGCCATGGGAGCAGGGAGCTCGCTGGTGGCTGCTGCTGCCGTGAAGAAGCACTACCGGAATTTGGCTCTTTGCCGAGTGTCATATTCTTTGCCGAGTGTTTTATTTCGGGCACTCGGCAAAGAGCTCTTTACCGAGTGCCACGCAAAAAACCCTCGGTAAAAGAAAACACTCGGCGAAGAAGCTCTTTGTCGAGTGTTTTATTTTTGACACTCGGCAAAGAGTTTCTTTGCCGAGTGTCTTTTTTTGACACTCGGCAAAGGGCTCTTTGCCGAGTGTCACAAATACAACACTCGGCAAAGAGCTCTTTGCCGAGTGTTTTTTCTCCAACACTAGGCAAAGACAATTTTAAAATCACATTTTAAAGTAGTAAATTAATTCAAATAAAAAAGTTTTCAACTACAAATTTGTATAACTCATCATGATGTACAATTTATATATTGAACATTTCTTCATATGACAAAATAAAAATAAATTTGTTCATAAAACCTATATCTCTCTCGTAGTTTATGAAACTACGAGAGAGACGAATAGAATTTGTGTATATTGTTAGAACCATCATCTGAGATAAACAAATTACCAAACAACCAAAATAAACTTTGTGGATCTTGAGAAGTTATAGAAGTTTATAGTTTACAACTTTTTCATTTGAAGTCATATTGTCAACGAAAACTACGTCTAAATTTAAAAAATTTAAAATTTGAATTTTGAAAATGTCTTCGAAAGGAAAAACCACCAACATGAAAGTTGTAGGTATTGAAGAGTTATGAAACTTTGTAGTTGACAAAGTTTTAGTTTGAAATCATCTTGTTATGCAAAACTATGTTTGAATTTTGAAATTTGAATTTTTCAAACTGTCTCGGATGGAAAAACCACCAAAATAAAAGTTGTAGGTCTTAAAATGTAATGAAACTTTGTAGTTGACAATTTTTGATTTGAAATCATCTTATCATTGAAAATTTCGTGTGAAGTTTTTAAATTTAAAATTCAAATTTTATAAACGGTCTCGGATGTAGAAACTATTAAAATAAAACTTTTAGATCTCAAAAAGTTATGCAACTTTATAGTTGGTCACATTTTCAAATGAACTCATTTAGTGCCTTAAATAATCAAATTACTCTCGATTTGTTATAGTACATGGGGAATGGAAACGTAATATAAACATAATTGGTGTAGTAGTGTAGTGGTATAGGAGAGTATACGCGGGAGAGAGGTTGCGAGTTCGAATCTCACCATTTACAAAACATATAAGTTTGATTCAAAATAATAGTGAAAAATGATAGGGCAACGGGTAAGGTAATAGGGTAGGGTTGGAGAGTTGTTCCAAGAATTTTAAAAAAGTTTTGCTGTTTTTTTTTAATTTTTTCGATTCTTAATTTGCCGAGTGTTTTTCTTTGCCGAGTGCTTTTTGACACTCGGCAAAGTCTTTGCCGAGTGTCCGAAAAAAAGCACTCGGCAAAGAACCCTTTGCCGATGAAATCTTTGCCGAGTGTTCTTTGCCGAGTGTTACACTCGGCAAAGCCTTTGCCGAGTGTAAAATAGCCTTTGCCGAGTGTCTAAGACACTCGGCAAAGAACGCGATTCCGGTAGTGAAGAGGCAGGGAAGCTGTGGCGGCTGGAAATTTTTGAGGGGTGGGAGTGCAAAATAGCCAAGGACAAGGGAGAGGGATCCGTATTTATAGAGAAACCCTACGGTTAGGGTTTAAATTGGGCCAAATGGGCTAGAATGGGCTTGGCCCAAAGCACTCAAATGGGCTGCGCTAATTTATTTTGCGGAGTAAAAATGTTCCTGCGGATTTCGTCTGTACGCAAAACAGAGCGAACTAGAGTTCGGACGAACGGACGATTGAGCGATTAATTCGGCCGAGAGTCTAAATTGAACTTTGCTCGGAAATAATTCCTCGCACACTATTTTAGAAATAAATGTTTCTCTCAGACTTCTGATCGGCTTCGGATTTTTAGTCGGAGAAGGCGAATCGTGATATTTTAAAATCACTGTCGATACGGGGTTTTGAATTCGGTTCGGACATGAGATATTTGGCCGAGTCGAGTAAGAATTAATTAGAGGACGACATACTAAGGATTCTGTTTGAGAGTACGGAGTCGGATTAACTTTTGGACATAGATCGAACATCGAGAAATCGGAGTCGGACACAGCTCGACTAGCAGTTGTCGAGCGTTTGATTAAATGAGCTTTAGACGAGTTTGATAAATTGAGAATGATTATCGAGTTCGCATTCGTGCCGAGAAACAAAAGTTTTAACAGGCTCCAAATTGGGCCGTTTCACGCGATCGAATAACTTTGACTTCGGTGAAACCTTCACAAGTAACTTGATAAAAGAAGATAGATGCGATCGAGAAATAGAAACTTTTACTGAGCATCCGAGATTAGGATAAATCCACGGCATAACATGAAATAGACACCTGGGGTGTCACAGCCTTCCCCCCTTAAAAGAATCTCGTCCCGAAAATCGAATGAGGATCTTCAAGGGTGGAGAAGCATGTAACTCCCAGGTTGGAGATAGACGCAAATTCATGAGATGGGATCTGACAAGATACTGAAGATAGATTTGGTAGAATATCGCGGCGTGTTGAGACAAAATGCAGCGATCACTTTGAGAGGATATCCACAAAAGATAGCACATCAGTATCGTTTCATAATGGATCACGACTATTAACCGTGATACCAGCGCGTGCCGAGCAGCTCAACCATGTGTGCGCGCCCAAAGGAGGCTCTCGGTTTCATCGCGGCACCATCAGTCGTTAGTCATAACACCATTACCAAACACAACCAACGAGAAATCCACATAGCACAGATAGATGGAGCCCATGAGAGTATGGCTCAGAAAATAAGAATGTGATCGGAGTTGAAGCAGAGATTGTTGGCAAAAAGAGCATCACATGAGAACTCTTCAACTCAGATAACTATTTCTTGATCATCACGAGGATTATTAACCAAAGATTGATACGATATTTAATATGAGGAGGAACCAACCATGAGATTGAGATTGATAAGCTTTTAGTGACATGAGAGATCCAAAGATAACAGCAACATCCATTAATCCACATGGATACACTGTTTAGATAAAACATCGTCATGATCCTCGGAGAAGGAGTATGAGAATGATCAGAAATGAGAGACTTAGGTAGATCAACATCCGATGCTTGTGAATGGGTTATAGGAGATAACCAGAGAACGAGGCAGAATCAATAGGGGATCCTGAGATTCGGATGATAAAGCCAACATGATTCACGAGAAAAAGGATTACCAGATCTAGGCAAAAGGAGAGGAAGGCAAACAGGATCAGCTAGGATGATTAACAGAAATGCTATGAAGTTTTAGGAGCAAGGATTTATGGAAAGAAACATGATCTTGATAGGGTTTGCGCAACTAGACACCAAATGATTTTTTTTGACACAACAAGTGCACAAGGATGTTTTAGTCGATTTAGGGGTCAAGCTATGGGAGTCTACAAGCCGTGCAGGTGCAACTTCAAGGGGGAAACACACAAGGGTTAGAAAACACCAACACAAGCATGTTTTTTTACAAGGGTTTCACTTGCTAAACTCAAGGTTGTTTAAATGGGGGGGGTCTTTTGTGGGGAAAAGCAGGCAACAATTTTTTTTGTTGGTTAGAGGCAAAATGGACTAAATAGTTATCGTACCTCCTAGAAAGCAAGTGTCGGGGACCATAATTAGGGGTACCCTCAAGACGCCTAATTCTCAGCTGGTAACCCCCATCAGCATAAAGCTGCAGAGGCCTGATGGGTGCGATTAAGTCAGGGATCAGTCCATACGAGCGACTCGGTCACGCCTCGCCCGAGCCTAGCCTCGGGCAAGGGCAGCCGACCCTGAGGTGTTTCCGTCTCGCCCGAGGCCCCCTTTTTTACGGCAGACGCATCTCCAGCTCGCCCGAGGCCTTGCCTTCGTTAAGAAGCAACCCTGACTAAATCGCCGCACCAACCGACCGAGTCACAGGGGCATTTAACGCAAAGGTAGCCTGGCACCTTTATCCTGACGCGCGCCCCCTGGCAGAGCCGAAGTGACCGCCGTCACTTCGCCGCTCCACTGATCGGTCTGACAAAAGGACAGCGCTGCCTGCGCCGTCCCGACTGCGGTGCCACTTGACAGAGTGAGACTGACAGGCAGCCAGGCCTTGCCAAAGGCGCCATAGGAAGCTCCGCCCGACCCAGGGCTCGGACTCGGGCTAAGGCCCCGGAAGACGGCGAACTCCGCTCCGCCCGACCCAGGGCTCGGACTCGGGCGATTGCCCCGGAAGACGGCGAACTCCGCTCCGCCCGACCCAGGGCTCGGACTCGGGCTAAGGCCCCGGAAGACGGCGAACTCCGCCCCGCCCGACCCAGGGCTCGGACTCGGGCTAAGGCCCCGGAAGACGGCAAACTCCGCTCCGCCCGACCCAGGGCTTGGACTCGGGCTAAGGCCCCGGAAGACGACGAACTCCGCCTCGCCCGACCCCAGGGGTCGAACTCCGCCCTGGCCTCTGTCGAACGACCTCCGTCTCGCCCGACCCAGGAGCTCGGGCTCGGCCTCGGCCATGCAGGACAGACTCGACCTCGGCTTTGGAGGAGCCTCCACGTCGCCCGACCTAGGACACAAGTCCGCCACGTCAACAGGAGGCGCCATCATCACCCTACCCCGAGCCGACTCGGGTCGCAGAGAACAGGACCGACGTCCCATCTGGCTAGATCCGCCAGATAGGCAATGATGGCGCCCCTCTAGACCCATGACGACGGCGGCTCTCAGCTCCCTTACGGAAGCAGGGGGACGTCAGCAAGGGCCCAACCGCTCCGACAGCTGTCCCTCCACCAGGCTCCGTTACTCCTCCGACAGCCACGACGCCACACCAGCTGGGTGCCAAGATCTCTCCGGCTGCCACCTTGGCATGTACCTAGGGCGCTAGCTCTCCCCCGCTAGACACGTAGCACTCTGCTGCACCCCCATTGTACACCTGGATCCTCTCCTTACGCCTATAAAAGGAAGGACCAGGGCCTTCTTAGAGAAGGTTGGCCCCGCGGGAACGAGGGCAGGGGCAGGCGCTCTCTTGGGGCCGCTCGCTCCCCTCACCCGCGTGGACGCTTGTAACCCCCTACTGCAAGCGCACCCGACCTGGGCGCGGGACGAACACGAAGGCCGCGGGATCTCCACCTCCCTCACGACTCGGCTCCGGCCACCTCGCTTCTCCCCCCTTCGCGCTCGCCCACGCGCTCGACCCATCTGGGCTGGGGCACGCGGCACACTCACTCGTCGGCTCAGGGACCCCCCGGTCTCGAAACGCCGACAGTTGGCGCGCCAGGTAGGGGCCTGCTGCATGTTGACGAGCAGATTCCCGTCAAGCTCCAGATGGGTAGTCTCCAACGACCTCTCCAACCCGGGACGGTGCTCCGTTTCGGGAGTCTCGAGTTCATGTCTTTCGACGGCAGCTACGACATGATACTCCTTCCACCGCCGCGCGACGGCGACAATGGTGGCCGACAGCCCGCCCGCCGGCGGCGGAATCGACGACGTCTTCCCCGCGTGGGGGAAGAACAACATTCGAGCTCGCCCCATCCTCTCCCTCGTCATCGGAGGAGGAGGCGGGGCAACCAGGGCCGAGCGGGAGGCTGCGCTCCGTCGGCTGTCGAGCGAATCGACATCCCCAGCGCCCCAATGGAGGACGCGTCGGGCATCACCCTCGCGTTTGAGGCGAAGGCGAGCGCCGTCCCCCCGCAACGCGCCAACCCCGAGCAAGTGGACGACGCCAGCACGCTCACGGAGGGCCTGCAGGACGTCGCCCTCGTACCCAAGACGACGACGGCGCGATCAGCCCCCGATGTGACTTCGTCGCTCCTCGTCGACCAAAAGGTACCGACTGATTCCCATCCTTCGTCATTTCGACTCGACCTCAACCCGCCTAGCGACCTCGCTCTGGCGGGCGCTCACGTTGAGGCGAATGCAACCTCTCTTGGGTTTCGTGTGCGGTCGCCTTGGGACCGATTGACGGGCGTCTCGACCTACGGGCCCTCTGGGTCCGAGGAAGATGACGACCCCAGCATCTGCTGGGATTTCTCTGGATCTGGCAACCCCAGTGCCATGCGGGACTTCATGACCGCATGCAACTACTGCCTCTCCGACTGTTCCGACGGCAGCCGCAGCCTTGACGACAAGGACTGCGGCCCGAGCCGCGAATGTTTCCACGTCGAGCTAGGGGATCCCTCCGGAGGCAACCGTCTCGGCATGCCGGAGGATGGTCTTCTCCCTAGGCCAGTGCCTCGCGCCGACATCCCGCGGGAGCTAGCTGTGGTCCCCGTTCCGGCGGGGGGTCATGACCCACAGCTCGAGCAAGTCCGCGGGGCACAGGCCGGGCTCGACGAGGGGGCAGGAGCGCTCGAGTCGATCCGCCGGGACGTCGGGCAGGTATGGGCGGGCCAGCCCCCGGCCGGAGAAATACGTCACCTGCCCCAGGGTCTCCAGCACCGCATCGCCAACGATGCCAGGGACAGGCCGCCACCCGCATCCAGCGGGACCGGTCAGGACCTGGCAGCCGCAGCGATGCTCCTCCGCGCGATGCCGGAGTCATCAACCACCGAGGGTCGGCGAATCCAGGGAGAGCTCAAGCATCTCCTGGAAGGCGCTGCGGCCCGGCGGGCCGAGAGCTCTGCCTCCCGAAGGCAGGGGTACCCCTCGGAACCTCGTGCCGCGACTTCCCGACTCATGCGGGAAGCCTCGGTCTACACCGGGCGCACGCGCAACACCGCGCCTGCGGCCCCGGGCCAGCTCGGCGACGAGCACCCTCATCGCGACCGTCGGGCCCGCCTCGACGAAAGGGTGCGCCGAGGCTATCACCCCAGGCGTGGGGGACGCTACGACAGCGGGGAGGATCGGAGTCCCTCGCCCGAACCACCCGGTCCGCAGGTCTTCAGCCGGGCCATTCGGTGGGCGCCGTTTCCGGCCCGATTCCAACCCCCGACTACTATCACAAAGTACTCGGGGGAAACAAGACCGGAATTGTGGCTCGCGGACTACCGCCTGGCCTGTCAACTAGGTGGAACGGACGACGACAACCTCATCATCCGCAACCTCCCCCTGTTCCTCTCCGACACTGCTCGCGCTTGGTTGGAGCACCTGCCTCCGGGGCAGATTTCCAACTGGGAGGATTTGGTCCAAGCTTTCGCCGGCAACTTCCAGGGCACGTACGTGCGCCCCGGGAATTCCTGGGACCTCCGAAGCTGCCGGCAACAGCCGGGAGAGTCTCTTCGGGACTACATCCGGCGGTTCTCGAAGCAGCGCACCGAGCTGCCCAACATCACCGACTCCGATGTCATCGGCGCGTTCCTTGCCGGCACCACTTGCCGTGACCTGGTGAGCAAGTTGGGTCGCAAGACCCCCACCAGGGCGAGCGAGCTGATGGACATCGCCACCAAGTTTGCCTCTGGCCAGGAGGCGGTCGAGGCCATCTTTCGAAAGGACAAGCAGCCCCAAGGCCGCCCGTCGGAGGATGCTCCCGAGGCGTCTACTCCGCTCGGCGCCAAGAAGAAAGGTAGGAGGAAGTTGCAAGCGAAACGCGACGCCGCCGACGCAGACCTTGTCGCCGCCGCCGAGTACAAGAACCCTCGGAAGCCCCCCGGAGGTGCTAACCTTTTCGACAAGATGCTCAAGGAGACGTGCCCTTACCATCAGGGGCCCGTCAAGCACACCCTCGAGGAGTGCATCATGCTTCGGCGCCACTTCCACCGGGCCGGGCCACCCGCAGAGGGTGGCAGGGCCCACGATGACGACAAAAAGGAAGATCACCAAGCAGGAGAGCTCCCCGAGGTCCGCGACTGCTTCATGATCTGCGGAGGGCATGAGGCGAATGCCTCGGCTCGGCATCGCAAGCGAGAGCGTCGGGAGGTCTGCTCGGTGAAGGAGGCGGCGCCAGTCTACCTAGACTGGTCCGACAAGCCCATCACCTTCGACCAAGATGACCACCCCGACCATGTGTCGAGCCCGGGGAAGTACCCGCTCGTCGTCGACCCCATCATCGGCGACGTTAGGCTCACCAAGGTCCTGATGGATGGGGGCAGGTTCCTTAATATCATCTACGCCGAGACCCTCAGGCTCCTGCGCGTCGATCTGTCCTCCGTCCGAGCAGGCGCTGCGCCCTTCCACGGGATCATTCCTGGGAAGCGCGTCCAGCCCCTCGGACGGCTCGACCTTCCTGTCTGCTTGGGAACACCCTCCAACTTCCGAAGGGAGACTTTGACGTTCGAGGTGGTCGGGTTCCGAGAAACCTACCACGCAGTATTGGGGAGGCCATGCTACGCGAAGTTCATGGCCATCCCCAACTACACCTACCTGAAGCTCAAGATGCCGGGCCCCAACGGGGTCATCACCGTCGGCCCCACGTACAAACACGCGTTCGAATGCGATGTGGAGTGCGTGGAGTACGCCGAGGCCCTCGCCGAATCCGAGGCCCTCATCGCCGACCTGGAAAACCTCTCCCGAGAGGTGCCGGACGTGAAGCGACACGCCGGCAACTTCGAGCCAGCGGAGACGGTTAAGGCCGTCCCTCTCGACCCCAGTGACGACACCTCCAAGCAGATCCGGATCGGTTCCGGGCTCGACCCCAAATAGGAAGCAGTGCTCGTCGACTTTCTCCGCGCAAACGCCGACGTCTTTGCGTGGAGTCCCTCGGACATGCCCGACATACCGAGGGATGTCGCCGAGCACTCGCTGGATATTCGGGCCGGAGCCCGACCGGTTAGGCAGCCTCTGCGCCGATTCGACGAGGAAAGGCGCAGGGTGATAGGCGAGGAGATCCACAAGCTAATGGCAGCAGGGTTCATCAAAGAGGTATTCCATCCCGAATGGCTTGCCAACCCTGTGCTTGTGAGGAAGAAAGGGGGGAAATGGCGGATGTGTGTAGACTACACTGGTCTCAACAAAGCATGTCCGAAGGTTCCCTACCCTCTACCTCGCATCGATCAAATCGTGGATTCCACTGCTGGGTGCGAAACCCTGTCTTTCCTCGATGCCTACTCAGGGTATCATCAAATCAAGATGAAAGAGTCCGACCAGCTCGCGACTTCTTTCATCACGCCCTTCGGCATGTACTGCTATGTCACCACGCCGTTCGATTTGAGGAACGCGGGTGCAACGTACCAGCGGTGCATGAACCATGTGTTCGGCGAACACATCGGTCGCACGGTCGAGGCCTACGTCGATGACATCGTAGTCAAGACAAGGAAAGCCTCCGACCTTCTCTCCGACCTTGAAGTGACATTCCGGTGTCTCAAGGCAAAGGACGTCAAGCTTAATCCCGAGAAGTGTGTCTTCGGGGTGCCCCGAGGCATGCTCCTAGGATTCATCGTCTCCGAGCGGGGCATCGAAGCCAACCCGGAGAAGATCGCAGCCATCACCAGCACGGGGCCCATCAAGGACTTAAAAGGCGTACAGAGGGTCATGGGATGTCTCGCGGCCTTGAGCCGTTTCATCTCGCGCCTCGGCGAAAGAGGCCTGCCTCTGTACCGTCTCTTAAGGAAGGCCGAGTGCTTCACTTGGACCCCCAAGGCCGAGGAAGCTCTCGGGAACCTGAAGGCGCTCCTCACCCAGGCGCCCGTCTTGGTACCCCCAGCTGATGGAGAAGCCCTGAGGTAACCTCGGCCCAGCCCGAGCCGTCCTCGGTTCAGCCCGAGGAACCCTCGGCTCCCGAGGGCGGGGCGCTGCGCATCGAGGAGGAGCGGGGCGGGGTCACGCCTGATCAAGATTGGCAGGCCCCGTACCTGCAATATCTCCGCCAAGGAGAGCTACCCCTCGACCAGGCCGAGGCACGGCGGGTAGCGCGACGTGCCAAGTCGTTCGTCTTGCTGGGCGATGAGAAGGAGCTCTACCACCGCAGCCCCTCGGGCATCCTCCAGCGATGCATCTCCATCGCCGAAGGTCAGGAACTCCTACAAGAGATACACTCGGGGGCTTGCGGCCATCATGCAGCACCTCGAGCCCTCGTCGGGAACGCTTTCCGGCAAGGCTTCTACTGGCCGACGGCGGTGGCTGACGCCACTAGAATTGTCCGCACCTGCGAAGGGTGTCAATTCTATGCGAAGCAGACCCACCTGCCCGCTCAGGCTCTGCAGACGATACCCATCACCTGGCCCTTCGCTGTGTGCGGTCTGGACCTCGTCGGCCCTCTACAGAAGGCGCCCGGGGGCTACACGCACCTGCTGGTCGCCGTCGACAAATTCTCCAAGTGGATCGAGGTCCGACCCCTGAACAGCATCAGGTCCGAGCAGGCGGTGGCGTTCTTCACCAACATCATCCATCGCTTCGGGGTCCCAAACTCCACCATCACCGACAACGGCACCCAGTTCACCGGCAAAAAATTCTTGGATTTTTGCGAGGATCACAACATCCGGGTGGACTGGGCTGCCGTAGCTCATCCCATGTCGAATGGGCAAGTAGAGCGTGCCAACGGCATGATTCTACAAGGGCTCAAGCCTCGGATTTACAATGACCTCAACAAGTTCGGAAAGCGATGGATGAAGGAACTCCCCTCGGTGGTCTGGAGCCTGAGGACGACGCCGAGCCGAGCCACGGGTTTCACGCCGTTCTTCCTGGTCTACGGGGCCGAGGCCGTCTTGCCCACTGACCTGGAATACGGCTCCCCAAGGACAAGGGCCTACGACGATCAAAGCAACCAAGCTAACCGAGAAGACTCGCTGGACCAGCTGGAAGAGGCCCGGGACAGGGCCTTACTACACTCGGCGCGGTATCAGCAGTCCCTGCGACGCTACCACGCCCGAGGGGTCCGACCCCGAGACCTCCAGGTGGGCGACCTGGTGCTTCGGCTGCGGCAAGACGCCCGAGGGAGGCACAAGCTCACGCCCCCCTGGGAGGGGCCATTCGTCATCGCCAAAGTTCTGAAGCCCGGAACGTACAAGCTGGCCAACAGTCAAGGCGAGGTCTACGGCAACGCTTGGAACATCCAACAGCTACGTCGCTTCTACCCTTAAGATGTTTCCAAGTTGTTCATATACCTTGCACTCACGCAAAGTTTAGTCAACAAGGAAGGGTCGGCCTCGCCTCGGCAAAGCCCGACCCTCCCTTGGGGGCTAAAAGGGGGGAAACCCCCTCTGCGTCAAAATTTTCCTCGAAAAAAATCCCTTTTACCAGAACATCTTTCGTGCTTTTTGACTACTTCGAAAAGTGGGTCCTGGAAACGACGGAGTACACGTAAGCAGTCAAGGCTGACCGAGCCGAGGGACTCCTACGCCTCCGGGATACGGATACCTCACTCATCACCTTCTGCGATAAGTAACTCGCGTTCGGATAAAGTGGCTCCACGGATCGAACAAGTCTTTACGTTCGAAAGCCCTTCTGCCGAAGCAATTCTTCGAGCCTTCTCGACCGAGTCGGCGACAGGGCCTCACGGACGGGTGAAAGTACGCGTAAGCGGCAAGGCTGACCGAGCCGAGGGACTCCCACGCCTCCGGGATACGGATACCTCACTCATCACCTTCCGCGAGAAGCAACCCTCGCTCGCACTAACATCCCTGTTACCGACAAAAAGTCCAGATACTCGAAACAAGAGGAAAAGAGACGCAGCTCTACAACGCAGCGAGGGCGTGTGTTCTGGCCTCGACGGCCGTACAAGGCACACGCCACAAGACAATCTGATCCCGCAGGCTCGGGTCTTGACGCTGGAAGGGGGCGGCAACACCCTCGGCATCAACGACACCTTCGGCGAGGCCCGACCTAGCCTCGGACGGCGACGTGGTCCGAGGGTCTCCGCCCCGAAGGACGACGTCATCACCACGCCCGGGCAATCGCTGCCAGGGACTTCTCCGGGAATCCGGCCCGAGCAGGCGGCTCAGCCGGTCACCTCCGGGGCCTCGGCCAACCATCTTCCAAGGGCGCCGGCCCGGTCCGAAGCCTCGGCTGATCAACTCCGACGTCGATCCGGCCAACGGACAACCCGGCTAGGCTCCGGCCAACCAGACGACGACAGCCCCCGCTCCGGATGGCCGAACTGCAGCGGCGCAGGCCTCAGGGTAGGCGTCGCTGCGATCTCGCCCTCGCCCACGCCGACGCTCGAGGGGCGAGGACAAGCACAAAGGGCCGGAGGCCCGAAGCGTGGATGGTGGCGGTAATCCCGTCGGCAACGGGGACTTCTCGAGCCGCCTCCGCCCCGGCACCGACAGCAGGAGCCATCAGCCTACCGGCAGATCCCCACTCAAGTCCTCCCAGATGAGTGGGGCACCGGCCTCCGCGTAAAGGCGCCGCCCCTGTGCAAAGGCAGGACCACCCCAGAACACGAACGCCGCCCTAGCAGCACGCGGCGTCTAGGGTGGTCCTCCCGCGTACACGGCGCGGCAGCCCCCCCCCCCCCAACAGAAGGGGCCGCCGGGAGCCAAGCCAGCGGACCCGACACGCTGGAGGTGACGACGCCCGCCGTCGATCCACCCCGCGTTGTCGAAGTCCGGGCCACCCGCAGGGCCAATGAGCGCCCTCTCCCTCGAATGTTGCGGGAGAGGATGACCCACGAACCCGTGCGGGAGGTAGAGCGCCGGCTCAACCCGGCACCCACCCCAGCGAGGATGATGAACATCCTTGAAGCTGAGGGTGGGACCAAGATCGCAGCCCGGTTTGCTCCTCCCCACCCAGGAGCTGGTGGTCACCGTCTCGGGTGACCCCCAGCGGAGGGGAGCAACCGGGCTGCCTGATGAAAATCCTTGAAGCCGAATGATGGCTGAAAGGTACCAACTCCCACGGAGTTGCGTTCCTCCAATGATGAGGCGAAAAGACGGCGGTTTCCCCCATCCGGGGGCTTGGAAGGTGGAAAGACACAGTGCATAAGGGAGAAAGAAGACGTGGTCGCCTTACGGAAGGGGTCGCCCTCCTTTTAAAGGCGACTCTCCCTGCTTGCGCCCCCAACCGTCACGGGCTGAGTCTTCTCCAACACGCCTCCAAAGCCCTCCCCTGCGGCGCGGGGGCTGGGTCCCGCATGTCATGCAGACCGGCTCCGAGCAGAAGAAGCCAAACCGCCGCGCACGGCGCATGCAACCACCCAGCGGTTACAAGTGACCCCCCACTTTTGCCCAGACCGACGGACGAAAGGGGCAGGCAGCCATGCAGGCGGCATGCAACTGCGCCAAGTGGACGCGCCTCTCCGACTCCTGACATGCCAGCACGGAGGCCCAAGCCCACGAGTCGCGCGACCGGCGCGCCGAATGCTGCATGCAAGCAACTGTACCACTTGCGCCACCACCGCACCTCCTCGATTGCGGAACCAATACCGCGACTCGAGGTGACCCAGCGCGCGACCCAGCAGCACCAGCCTGACGCAGCGGTCAAACGCGGTCAAAAGTGGGCCGGCAGTAATGACGGTGGCAGGCACGCGGGAGCAGCGGTCACGCCGTCAGCCAAGCTCACGTCGCATCCGGAGGCAGCGAGAGAACCCCCTCTCACGGCGCGAAGACGACGCGCCCGTGACCCGTTCCTCGAACGGCTCGCGCACGCGCAACGGCAGCCTCGCCAACTACTCGCCCCGTCGCATTAACTCCGCGGCTGGACAGGCGGCGCTTCTGGCAGGAGCAGCTGGCGACGCTTCGCCTTCGCCAAAACGACCACACCAAAAAAAAGGTACGCCGCGTCGTTCAATTTCGTATCCTTTTTCCTTTTTCCTCTTTCTCTATCTCTTGCAACAGGGACCAGGAAAGGGGATACCCCTAAAGGGATCCTTCCCCGTGAAGGAACTAGGCTCCGAGCCTCCTTACTGATCAGGGGTTCGAAGGCTGGCCCCCCGAAGGGTTCAACAGCCGCCTCAGATCGCGTGGGCCCGACACCCACTACTGGTCAGAGGTTCGAAGGTCGGCCTCCCGAAAGGTTCCACGGCCGCCTCAGGCTACTCGGGCTCCGCGCCCATTACTGATCAGGGGTTCGAAGGCTGGCCCCCCGAAGGGTTCACAGTCGCCTCAGACACCGAGCGAGGGATGACCAGGGGTACGTTCGATACATAACCAAGGCTCGGGCTACGCTCCCGAGGTACCCTAGGACATTTCCGAGACCAGCGGGAACGATCCTGTAACGGAATCCCATCGGAGGGAGGCATCGAGCCCTCGGACCCCGTCGCCAGGGGACCGGGTCCGGCAGATCACCCGCAGGTACTTTTGGGCGTGCCTCCGGGCCCCCAGCCGACCCCTAACGAACGGGGCACGGACGTCCACTCGGATTACCCGCTTGCAGCTCACCGGAGACACCATGTTCGGTGCCCATCGAGGGTAACATGGCGCTCTCCCCCCCTCCTCCTTGCGGAAAGGCGACGTAGGGGCGTATGTAAAAAAGCCGAGTCTGTCCCTGATCGCCCTCTCGCCCTGTGCGGAGGCTCGGGGGCTGCTCTCGCAAACCCAGCTCCGGCCAAACCGTTGACAGCGTCAACATACCAGCCCGAGAACTTGGGCCCCGACAGTGCACCCGGGCTACGGCCAGTTCGCATGAGGGAACCGCCAGACCGGCCGAAGCGTTACGCAAGGCATTAAGACCTCGAAGGAGTAAAACCACTCCTTCGAGGCCTCGGGGGCTACACCCGGCGGGTGCGCTCGCGCGCACCCACCGGAACAAAATGCAACCGAGAAAGGCTGGTCCCCTTGCAAAAAAGTGCGACGAAAGCCTCCAAGCGAGTGCTAACACTCCCTTCGAGGCTCGGGGGCTACTGTCGGGGACCATAATTAGGGGTACCCTCAAGACGCCTAATTCTCAGCTGGTAACCCCCATCAGCATAAAGCTGCAGAGGCCTGATGGGTGCAATTAAGTCAGGGATCAGTCCATACGAGCGACTCGATCACGCCTCGCCCGAGCCTAGCCTCGGGCAAGGGCAGCCGACCCTGAGGTGTTTCCGTCTCGCCCGAGGCCCCCTTTTTTACGGCAGACGCATCTCCGGCTCGCCCGAGGCCTTGCCTTCGTTAAGAAGCAACCCTGACTAAATCGCCGCACCAACCGACCGAGTCACAAGGGCATTTAACGCAAAGGTAGCCTGACACCTTTATCCTGACGCGCGCCCCCTGGCAGAGCCGAAGTGACCGCCGTCACTTCGCCGCTCCACTGACCGGTCTGACAAAAGGACAGCGCCGCCTGCGCCGTCCCGACTGCGGTGCCACTTGACAGAGTGAGACTGACAGGCAGCCAGGCCTTGCCAAAGGCGCCATAGGAAGCTCCGCCCGACCCAGGGCTCGGACTCGGGCTAAGGCCCCGGAAGATGGCGAACTCCGCTCCGCCCGACCCAGGGCTCGGACTCGGGCTAAGGCCCCGGAAGATGGCGAACTCCGCTCCGCCCGACCCAGGGCTCGGACTCGGGCTAAGGCCCCGGAAGACGGTGAAGTCCGCTCCGCCCGACCCAGGGCTCGGACTCGGGCTAAGGCCCCGGAAGACGGCGAACTCCGCTCCGCCCGACCCAGGGCTCGGACTCGGGCTAAGGCCCCGGAAGACGGCGAACTCCGTCCCGCCCGACCCAGGGCTCGGACTCGGGCTAAGGCCCCGGAAGACGGCAAACTCCGCTCCGCCCGACCCAGGGCTCAGACTCGGGCTAAGGCCCCGGAAGACGACGAACTCCGCCTCGCCCGACCCCAGGGGTCGGACTCCGCCCTGGCCTCTGCCGAACGACCTCCGTCTTGCCCGACCCAGGAGCTCGGGCTCGGCCTCGGCCATGCAGGACAGACTCGACCTCAGCTTCGGAGGAGCCTCCACATCGCCCGACCTAGGACACAAGTCCGCCACGTCAACAGGAGGCGCCATCATCACCCTACCCCGAGCCGACTCGGGCCGCAGAGAACAGGACCGACGTCCCATCTGGCTAGCTCCGCCAGATAGGCAATGATGGCGCCCCGCTAGACCCATGACGACGGCGGCTCTCAGCTCCCTTACGGAAGCAGGGGGACGTCAGCAAGGGCCCAACCGCTCCGACAGCTGTCCCTCCACCAGGCTCCGTTACTCCTCCGACAGCCACGACGCCACACCAGCTGGGTGCCAAGATCTCTCCGGCTGCCACCTTGGCATGTACCTAGGGCGCTAGCTCTCCCCCGCTAGACACGTAGCACTCTGCTGCACCCCCATTGTACACCTGGATCCTCTCCTTACGCCTATAAAAGGAAGGACCAGGGCCTTCTTAGAGAAGGTTGGCCCCACGGGAACGAGGGCAGGGGCAGGCGCTCTCTTGGGGCGGCTCGCTCCCCTCACCCGCGTGGACGCTTGTAACCCCCTACTGCAAGCGCACCCGACCTGGGCGCGGGACGAACACGAAGGCCGCGGGATCTCCACCTCCCTCACGACTCGGCTCCGGCCACCTCGCTTCTCCCCCCTTCGCGCTCGCCCACGCGCTCGACCCATCTGGGCTGGGGCACGTGGCACACTCACTCGTCGGCTCAGGGACCCCCCGGTCTTGAAACGCCGACAGTTGGCGCGCCAGGTAGGGGCCTGCTGCGTGTTGACGAGCAGATTCCCGTCAAGCTCCAGATGGGCAGTCTCCAACGACCTCTCCAACCCGGGACGGTGCTCCGTTTCGGGAGTCTCGAGTTCATGTCTTTCGACGGCAGCTACGACATGATACTCCTTCCACCGCCGCGCGACGGCGACAATGGTGGCCGACAGCCCGCCCGCCGGCGGCGGAATCGACGACGTCTTCCCCTCGTGGGGGAAGAACAACATTCGAGCTCGCCCCATCCTCTCCCTCGTCATCGGAGGAGGAGGCGGGGCAACCAGGGCCGAGCGGGAGGCTGCGCTCCGTCGGCTGTCGAGCGAATCGACATCCCCAGCGCCCCAACGGAGGACGCGTCGGGCATCACCCTCGCGTTTGAGGCGAAGGCGAGCGTCGTCCCCCCGCAACATGCCAACCCCGAGCAAGTGGACGACGCCAGCACGCTCACGGAGGGCCTGCAGGACGTCGCCCTCGTACCCAATACGACGACGGCGCGATCAGCCCCCGATGTGACTTCGTCGCTCCTCGTCGACCAAAAGGTACCGACTGATTCCCATCCTTCGTCATTTCGACTCGACCTCAACCCGCCTAGCGACCTCGCTCTGGCGGCCGCTCACGTTGAGGCGAATGCAACCTCTCTTGGGTTTCGTGTGCGGTCGCCTTGGGACCGATTGACGGGCGTCTCGACCTACGGGCCCTCTGGGTCCGAGGAAGATGACGACCCCAGCATCTGCTGGGATTTCTCTGGATCTGGCAACCCCAGTGCCATGCGGGACTTCATGACCGCATGCAACTACTGCCTCTCCGATTGTTCCGACGGCAGCCGCAGCCTTGACGACAAGGACTGCGGCCCGAGCCGCGAATGTTTCCATGTCGAGCTAGGGGATCCCTCCGGAGGCAACCGTCTCGGCATGCCGGAGGATGGTGATCTCCCTAGGCCTGTGCCTCGCGCCGACATCCCGCGGGAGCTAGCTGTGGTCCCCGTTCCGGCGGGGGGTCACGACCCACAGCTCGAGCAAGTCCGCGGGGCGCAGGCCGGGCTCGACGAGGGGGCAGGAGCGCTCGAGTCGATCCGCCGGGACGTCGGGCAGGTATGGGCGGGCCAGCCCCCGGCCGGAGAAATACGTCACCTGCCCCAGGGTCTCCAGCACCGCATCGCCAACGATGCCAGGGACAGGCCGCCACCCGCATCCAGCGGGACCGGTCAGGACCTGGCAGCCGCAGCGATGCTCCTCCGCAAGAGAAACACATAACACGACCTAACAAGACTCACCAATCTGACACGAGGTAAGGCATTTCTTATAGTTCCTAACATAGCAGTACATCACATGATTCACAAGTTCTTATTATTGGAATAAAGGTGAGAGAAGCATGTTAATGCACAAGAGACAACTATAATGCGACAATCATGATGCATGCTCATTCTAGTCGTCTTCTCAGACCTAACTAATTCTTCGGGTGCATATACAGCATCCTAATAGTAGTAGTAGCCTTTATAGCCAATATAAATAGCCACCTAGCTACCCATCTATTTCCTAAGGCTTCACGTCCTAGGTCTATCCTTATCGTCCTGACGATCTACGAAACTTTGGTTTCTAAGCAAGTTTTACTATAGAAAAGTTGGTAATCATGACTTATTGGCTTCTCTGTAATGGTATTCGCTCCGATACCAGCTGTGGCGGAACCGCCCGAATTATTCCAACTTAAGTGCCTAAGTCCCGCCTTAGAGGCTAGACCACACTTAAATAGGAATAAACCGTCAGTCCCTCGGATCTCGTCCGATAAAGCCACTTAACCAGGATCGAATACCACTAGCTCACCCGAAGGTGAGGCACAGAGAAATACAATAAAACATAATACCACAAATTTAATAAGCATAGTTAGTGATTACATTATCGGAGTTTTAGAAATAATAACCATGAATTTTAATGCAGCGAAAATAACTAACGGAGAAAACCGGGTAACATGGCGAAGCCTGGCCACGCTACTCCTCCTGGTCCTCTCCTGCGGAAGCAATAACCCACTCGAACGTCTATCCCGGTGGCTGGGATGAAGGCCAAGTCACACCATCACCCAAATCTAGGGTGTACCTGCAAAAATTATGCCACAAGCAAGGCTGAGTATACTAATACTCAGCTAGACTTACCCGTGTGAGGAGTCTACTCTACCTCTAGACATGCAGCTGTTTGGCTGAAGGTTTGGTTTGCCAAAAGCACTAGCTGAGTCTAAAATCAAGTTTTAGCCTTTCAAGTTTTAGTATGATCCTTTTTAAACTAGATGAGTACCTAGCTATTCATACATGGTATCAAACATTTAATCAATCAACATCTTTTGCCCATTCATCACATTTCACTTTTTACTCAATGTAGTACAATGGATCAAGCAGTCTCATTAGATGCGAGAAGCAGACGATTTGAATCGAGTTTTTATCCTTGCAAGGTAAACCTAAACACACGACGTGGCGAGGCACTCCGTCCCCACACACATCAACCATCCCCATCAATTCCTCGTCAGCAGATCAGGGCTCACCGCCTTGGCGTACAATGCCTCACTGACCCCGAATGCCGTCGTGTAGTGACCGCACTTGTACCCACCATAACCGGAATGGGAGACCACGTCTCAGGTCGCGTGAGGGGCAAAGTCCACTGCCAGGTTCAATCAGGTACTAGGCTTACTGATTTACCATATTTCTCGGTATGTGCTTAGTACGTTCAAATGCTTGACACAGGTATCCGCACGTTAATCCTTATTCCAATTTCATCTCGTAGACCACGGATCCCCATGGATCCGTGTCCACAGACCAATCATTAATATGATATGAAAGTGGGTACAACCAATTTCTGACCTCGCGCGAGTGCTAGAAAAATCACTCGACTTCTACCGAGATCCTAATTAGCAAAGCAGCTACTCGACCTAGCATACTAGTATCTATCACAAATGAAATCCTGAGTTCATGCAACTAGGGTTTCAGTCAACTCCTACACTTAAGTGCACGGTATAAGCCTACAAACATTAAGTGTAGTAAAATAGCATATATAAACGGTTATGCATAAAACCGGGGCTTGCCTTTAATTTAACACTTAGGTAGTGTTTGCTAGGTGGCACTCGCTTGGCGAGCATCCACTAGTTATGTCCATCGTTCTTTGGGTCGTCCACCGACTGCATCTTGTGAGTGGCACCACATCACTTGCACGATCGTCATCTCTCGGTCATAAATGAGATGCAAGATGCATATGTATGAATATAATGAAAGTGGCATAAAAGTAGCACAAGATATACAAGGATACAGTGGCGAACTAAACAATAAAATGGAAGACATCGTAACAACCACTGTTCGCTTTAGTTATCTATACATTATCGACGCTCAACATTAACACCATTAAAAGGACGACAACATGTTATTTATTTACGCAACACAATTACAACATCACAAGCACGCACATTTTATTTATTTGGACACGACTTTTTATTAGTTCTCCTATTGATCACATACAAGCATCACTGATAACACAATTTCACTAGAGGACATATACGTCAATATCTATGGAACTCCTATATCGCAATCACTAGAGAAAGGAACATATAAAACAAGACACACATGTCATCTCTAGCTTAAACATGGCAAGTCTACATTAATTAAGAGCAAACCAAACATTTTTAGCGAGAAGGGTGAACTAAACAATCAAAAGCGCACAAGCAGAATTTTTGGACAGCAATACACAGTCACTTGTTTCAGTCATAACTCACAAGATATTTAACCGAAAATAGTAAACTAGGACTTTCTAGAAAGCTTGAAAAGTGCTTTACAACTTTGGTATTGTCATCACAGCATGATTAAACACTTAGCAAGGTCAAAAGGTGTTAACACAACAGCGCTGTCCAGAGTTGGACAGATTCAGACTTGTGACTTTAAAAATTCATAACTGAAGATTCAGACATCCAAACAAATTGATCCTAGACTTTCTGGAAAGGTAATAAAATTGTCTACATATCATTTATAAACATCTCAAGGTGATTCAATATTTAACTAAGGATAAACATCACTATAAGACTTTACTGTCCAGAACTGGACAGATTCAGTCTTCATATTTGAAACATTCATAACTTAAGCTTCAGACCACCAAAAAGAGTGATCCAAGACTTTTTGGAAAGCTTGGCAAAAGCACTACATAACTTTTATAATCACCAAGAAGTGATTCCAGGTTTAACTAAATCAAACATTGCAATTTTCGAAATCTGTTCTGACAGTGGACAGAACACATCAACCAGTTTGTAAAATTCATAACTCTTAAACCGTCAGGCCTATAGTTATGAAATTTTAACACAAGCAATATAAGAAAAGCTTTTATAACTTTCTTATGACGACCATAAACAGATTGCAACAATAAATTGGGCAAACAATGCAGTTTCTGAAATCTGTACAGAATTTGGACAGATTCAGTTACTGAATTTGTAACAAGTATAACTCCTAAATGGTCAGACTTATGGCTGTCAAATTTTAACACCAGAAAGATAATAAAGTTATCTACTACTTTTCTATAGCACATATCTACAGAAAACATAATTTAGTTCATCAAACATACAGCACAACTAAAACAGTGCGTGCAGTCCAAAACAACAATCAATAAATTTCAGCTCCTATAGAATTCAAGAATCGCCGCGTTCGAGCGACTTGAATTACTCTAATGCTTTACTATTTAATTGAGTTAAGACAATCAAATTATAACCAACAAGTCGACTTGCAAATTTTATTCAAGTCATTTAGTGCACTAAAACTACTACAACCAATCAACGACGCATTCTCCCCGATAAGCACCCAACCATTCGCGTTTTAAATTAGACATCACATGAGCACTAATACTTTTCATCCGCGACCGTAACCATACGCATTTAGAATACAACAAGCAATTTACCGTGACTACAAGCTTAACTAAAGTCATCTAGCAAGTTGATTAACCAAAGGAATGGCATAGCCCGCCATATGACATACACGTCGGCTTGCCTATTATTGTCGCAGTCCGAGACACCACATCTATTTATGTCACAATCACTTACGCCATCGACTCCTACTTGACATGAGTTGGCTAATGACGTGACTATTTCCCAATTACCATCACACACCACCTTTCGCCATTTTTAGATAACCGGCACGACACACAGCTATTGTAATACATCTCAAGTTTATTAAACCCATCAGTGGAGCACTAGCGCATTTCAGAAAATTTCCTAAGACTACGACGACAAGGCATCGATCTTATCATGTACATACAAGCATCACAAGCGTGTTTACGGAACCTATCGGTTAACTTGATCGACACACTACGCATGTTCTTTGCCCTTCAAAAATTATCGCACCACAGGAATCATCCCACTGGCTAATGACACCAACAAGACCTTCTTATCTATTATTCACCACACGAACATAGTTACACGCCGCACACTAGTTTCTAACATGATTCTCGCATAACTCGTAACTCAACTACTCATTAACAATAAATCACGTACGACAACTACCACATCAACCGATTTATTTATTTGGAACACCGCCTGCCTAGCGTACCACTAGTAACCCACATTTGACTCATGCTCAATAATACACCCTTTATTCGATTATACAACAGCGACCTAAGTGTCGTGTTACCCAATGTATATATCTTTCTTCGTCGCGAGTATAACCATATTACGGCATATACCCGCACACCTCAATCAAATATCTCACGCCACCACCACTATAATACACCATGGCACACCCACACATACGTGTACTAATTCAATCTTTACATAACTTGTAGTTCCAGACTTACTCATCACATAAAACAAGCACGACACATTTGTTTACCAAAACGTGAATGCGACCTTGCCACTGCATATCACCAAAACATTTTATACCCACATATAGTCAAACACCAATATACACCACATCGACCAAAACGTAATTAGACAAACTACAAATCGCACACATCAACAACCTCTTGTGCTCTAACCGTAAATGCGATCCTACCAACGTGTATAGCCAAAACATATTACACACATCCACATATATACATGCACTGCCCGACATCAACCAAAGCATATGTATTATAAACTATAAATCAATCAACCTGAACGAGTCATGACTAGACGCATAGGCTGTCCACATGGCTTGGCATTTCGTCGAACGGGCAAGGCGCGAAGCGCGGCGTCGACCACTAGCACGGTTAGACACACGCAACAGTTCAACATTTTTCCGACCACAAAAATATGATAATAGCAAGGGCAGCGGGGTGTTTCTCACCACGGTTTTCGACGGCGTCGCGGATGGGGCTGCGCAGCGAGCACGAGAGCAACGACACGCGACGAGGGGAGTGGAGATCGAATGGGAGGGCTGCTGCAGCGCGCGGCTTGCTGCACATTTTGCCGAACAGCCGGCGGGCACCACGACGAACAGTGAGGAAGGGGGCTCGCTGTTGGTTTTCCATGGAAGAAAATGGGCCGCGCTGGATAGAGAGAGCTAGGCGCAGGGAACAACAAGGGGCGTCCATGGAGGAATGGAGCTGCCAAGGGAGGGGCGCTGGCTTTCTGCGCGACGCCCATGGCAGGGGGATCCAGCCATGGTGTGCTCCCGGCAGGGGGCGAGCTCGGCCACGGCAAGAGCATGGAGGGGAGGGAGATGCTGCTGCTGGGAGGAAGATAAACAGGGAGGCTGTTGGGGGCCTTCGGCTTCCGAAGCTCCTCAAAAACATGATTTGACAATATTTTCCGAGTGAAACATGTGAACAGGTATCTTTGGAGTCAGGTTGCGGGTGTACAAGAGCATGGTTAAGACGAAGCTTGACTGGGGTGGAAAGCGATCACGACGAAAGATAGGTCGATCACTACGTGCAGAAAAGCTTCAGCATGACGAAGGCAAAGAGGAACCGACTTAAGGATGAAAAGTCAAGTTAAACCTCGAAGGATTGCCATAAAGTTATTATCAAATGTAAAGGGCATCAATGTAATTTTACACGGGCTGCGTCCCGTGCCTATAAATAGATGAACAGCACTCCCGTACTGTTCACGCTGACCTGGCGCACGCTTTTTCACATTACGTCTGCAGATAAGTTGAACAGCACCATACCTTCCATCAATCCGAAGGTACACTTGTAATTTGTGTTCATGAATTTGGCAATACAGATAAGTTGATGATAATACTCAAACCCTTACTTGTGTTTTATATATGTGTTCTTTTTTACCGTTAATCAATCTTATGAAAATCTTTTCCTTTGCAACCTTCGTCCAAGATTCATTATATCCGAAGGGATATAGCGTTTTTAAGGACGAAGGAGCTTTACATTTAACACTTTCTATGTTGCCTTGTTCTTAATTCATAGCATTTGAGAACAAGTCCCCAACATTGGCGCCGACCATGGGTGAACTCACGCCCATTTTCTGAAGTTTTGAACACCTTCGGCAAGCGTCACCTTCGTCATGCCGCCTAAAAAAGCTTCAGCGACAGGGGCTGCCACTCTGCAGCCGCTGGACCCCAATCAAGATGTCGTTTCTCTTAGGGAGGCCCGAAGCCAGAAGAGGAAGGTCACCAGTCCAACGCCTCCGGAGGACGACTTGGATTAAGAAATCCAAAATTTAGAGATGATCAATCAACAGGTCCAACGGAAGAAGGAGAAGATGGCTCGTCTAGCTGATCTTCAAAGGCAGATAGACGAAGCCTCCGAAGAGCTTCGACATCTTGCTCAAGATGACCAGAACCAAAGGCCCCCGCGCAGAGAGCTTCATCAAGAGGGCTTCTACAACGAGGGTGACTGGTATGAAGATTTCCATCATGGAAATTTTGCTTTTGATGATGCTTCTCCCTTGTCAACAGAACTGCAGGCTATTCCTTGGCCACAGTCTTACAAGCCGCCCCAGCTCCCCATGTACGACGATCATTCAGACCCGAAACAATTCTTGATGAGCTATGAGGCAACTATATCTTCGTACGGTGGCAACACGACGGTCATGGCAAAGTCCTTCGTCATGGCTGTCAGGAGCGTTGCACAAACCTGGTACTCCTCCCTTAGGCCAGGGACAATCACCTCATGGCAAAAGTTGAAGGATATGTTGATAACCAGCTTCCAAGGGTTTCAGACGAAGCCAGTCACTGCTCAAGCGTTATTCCAGTGCACCCAGGATCACGAAGAATACCTTCAGGCATATGTCCGAAGGTTCCTACGTCTGAGGGCACAGGCACCAACAGTGCCCAATGAAATTGTCATTTAGGCCATCATCAAGGGGCTTCGGCTAGGACCTGCAGCTCAGTACTTTGCCAGGAAGCCTCCTCAAACTTTGGAGAAGCTGCTCCAGAAGATGGATGAGTATATTCAAGCTGATAATGATTTTCGCCAAAGAAGGGAGGAAGCTTTCAGGTTCTCTGAAATGGCCAGGGGCTTCGGAGGAAGATTTTATCCGAGGCACGTCAGGTCAATTCACAATTCTACCCAAAGTGATGACAAAGGCAGTCAACAACAAAGGCCACAGTGCTCCTCGCAAGCTTCGGGGTAACATCAAAGCTCTTTCCGGCCGCCAGCGCCAAGGGGCAGAGGCAACAGGGGTTTCAGGGGAAGATTTGAAGATCAACCAAGAAAAGTTTATTGCCTGTTCTGTGGTGAAGGCAAGGGCCATACCACCAGGATGTGCCATGTTACCATCCAGAAGCAAAAGGAGCTAGCAGAGGCTGCAGCGCAACAGAACCAGTCGAAGCAGGTCATGCATACTGCTTCGTACAATTCGCCTTACATTCCAGAATATGTAGGCAATCACCCTGCAGCTTCTGTTGCTTCGGCAAGCCAACCCCAAGCTTCCTGGCAACAGCTTCCACCACCACCACCAATACAATGTGGTCCGCAGCCAGAAGGGAGCCAGCACTCTCACCCCCAGAGGGACCTCAGGGAGGAGTCCGAAGCTCGCATAGTCAATAGCACTGTGCCAGAGTTGAAGCATATTTACTGACAAAATATCCTACCTCGATAGCAGCTTTTCGCATTCAGTTTTACTTTCTTTGTAGTAAAGAACAATTGTAGGAAGTTTAAGTGTCTTTTATCGTTTTTTAAAATTTTTGTAACAGTTTAGCTTATCATCATAATGAAAATATATCTTCTCCATAGGCTTGAGTTACTGAAGCACAAGAAATTATGGTGGCATGGAGAACCTTCGAATTATCAAAAACTTGTTCTAAGGAACACACTGTAACTTCTTCGAAGTAGTAAAAAGCCGTTCCTAAAGGAGCGCAGTGTAAGTTTTCTGCTCAAAAGTCGTTCCAAAGGGAATGCAGAGCTTACAGCGAAAAATAAACGCTGATTCCGCTGAAAGTAAAAGGCGAAGAAGCTCCTAAGGGAGGCTTACAGCGAAAAATAAATGTTGATTCTGCTGAAAGTAAAAGGCGAAGAAGCTCCTAAGGGAGGCTTACAGCGAAAAGTCAGCGCTGAGATAAAAAGATTGTGTGGTCTATTGTAGAGATGTGTGTATCTTCGGCATAAATATCATTTTGCATAGCATAACATCATCACATCATTTTGCATAACGTAAGCATCATACATCATATTGCATGTAGAACAAGAAGGGGACACAGTATTGATTTTCGAAGAATGTTTTGGAAAAAGAGAAAATCGTGCTAAAGCACAAGATAAATTGAGAAGAAGTATAGCTTCGTCAGAGGGGCAACATAAAACTTTTTTATAGCTTCGAAGAATGTTTTCACGAAGCTTGGATATTCTTCATCAGAGAAGTATGGAAATTCTTGTGATACATAAAAGATTTTCTTCACGAAGCATGAAAAGAAGGGAAGGTGTTTTTTCGCCGAAGGCTCAAAAACGGTATGTATGCAAAATTTCATGCATCGTAAAGAATTGAACCATAAATAGATTATATATTACATTCAAAGTTACAAAGTTTTACACATGTCATGTTCCAAGTATTTTTACAATAGCACTTAATCTTCCCTAAGAACTACTTCTGCAGCTTCGTTTAGTAGCTGATTGACAACTTTGTCCATGATGGCTTCGGCCATTTGTCTAATTTCGTCGTCCCCCTTCGGGGGGGGGGTCCGGAGCTGCCTCAGCAGGTTCTGAGGGAGGAGAGGACACGGCTATATTACTATTACAAAACCGTGAACAAAGTTTAAAATAAAAAATCACGACAAAATAAAAACCACTAATTAATACCTATTTGCCCTTCGGACCCTATGCTTTTTTCAGCAGCCTCCGCTACCTTCCTAGCGTCATGGATGCCTTTTTCGCTTCTTTGAATGATTTCTTGAGCCATTTCTCGGCCGCCATTGTCCCAAATGTCGGTGAAAAATTTTCCACCGACCTGGCTTGCTTCGGCTGAAGGGTTTTTGATATCTTCAGAGGATAAAGCAGCTTCAGACTATGCCAAAGATTTCACATGCTCGCACCCTTTCTTCTCCAAAATAGTAACAATTCTTCTGGCGCCCGAAAAAGCACAAATGTCGCCACGACTATTCAAGATTTCCTCGAAGGCCTCAGCTTCGTGACTGATCCATTCAATCGGGCCTTCTGGATTCCCTCTTGTGAATTTTTCTTCACTAGAAAATGCGCCGACGCTGGCGAAGCTGGATTTTATCTTTTTAACACACTATGGATTTATCATAGCATCTTTTCTTCGAAGCACGAAGCTCTTCAACATTTATTTCCAAATGATTTGCCCATTGGTCACTTAGTTCTTGTTTTGTTTCTTCAAGAATGCGTTCTTCTTTAGCTCGGGCTAATTGTTTCTGAAGATCTTCGATTTCGCGCTTCTGAGCTTCGGCTTGAGTTTTAGAGCTAGCTTCGTCTTCCTTCATTTTATCCACCAATGTAAGCAGAATTTTGTCCTTTTCCAAGGCCTCGTTTCTTAGCCTGATAACCTCTGTTCGAAGGTTGTTAAGAGCAATAGTGCAGCTCTCGTCTTCAGCATTCTTTTGCGTCCTTAAGGCATTGCTGAGTATTAAGCCCTATTCAAAAGAATGAATGGATTAACATAACAGCAAAAGACTAATTCAAAATTCATAAATTTCAAAATTTACAATCTTTGTACCTTCAGACTATTATATGCAAGGCTATCTGCAAGATCCTCCTTCGTCATGGCGCAAACGCCAGCTTCAAGCTTCGGGAGCCCCATGCTCCTAGCCATCTCTCGGCAGACAGACAATTCTTTATTGTCTGGGAGGCAGTATAGGAAGTCATCTTCGTCTGTTCAATTGAACACTACGGCCCCCTTCGGATACTTCAGTTCTCGGGCATAGTGATTAGCTTCAAAAACCTCTTCTTCAGATAGTTTCTTCCCCGAAGCATGTCGCACAATATAATCATGTATTTTGGAAGATGATTCGGGGACACCAGTGTCAACTTCTTCAATCAAAATTGGCTCTGTCATTTTTATTTTTTCGGTTTCCAAAGTTGCCTCTGTCAATTTTCTTTCTTCAGCTTTCAAAGGTTTTACCTTGATGGGCTCTGAGGGCCCAGCTTCAGTTTCAAATTGTTGCTTCAAAGCTTCAGCAACAAAGGCTTCAGTAGACACTTCAGAAGCTTCAACAGTTTTCTTCTGAGTTATGCTCGAAGATTTAATTATTTCCAAAACATCCAGCACGTTAACCATCCTTTTTCTTTTCGGGGTCGCTGCTGGCCCCTTCTGGATTTTTGCTGTTGGACTTAAAATTTCTAATGTTTTTGCTTTTTCAGCCCTTGGTTCTTCTATTTTCTCTGTTGCTGGTACTTCGGCTATTTCCTCGATTTTTGCCACCGGAGTTGGTACTCTGGCTTCAGTGGCCGAAGAGGCCTCACCAATAAACTCAGGCACTATGGCCGGCTCAATATAACGTGGAGGGTGTGTGAGTACCTTTACCTTTTTCCTCTTCGGCGCCGGTTCGCTAGGAGCAGCTGAAGCGATTTCCTTTGCAGGAGAAGTATTTTTCCTTTTTTGGCCTCGCACCGGGTAATGGTAGTCGGGGTAGATAAACCCAATTGCATCAAATACTCGGTTAAGCCTCTTCTTCTTTCGGCCTCCGAAGGCCGCTGATAGTGCAGTATCTTCGGCTTTCGAGTATACCCCAAGCAATTCGTCACTTATGGCCTCAATACTCCTCAACCAGTCATCATCTGGTTCAACAAACTTATCTCCATATTTGAATGTGTATTTTAGCCTAACTAGCCCGCCTTCGTCAGGTTTCTTGACGGTCTCCTTCGGTATTTCCCACTTTTCTACAAGTGGCCAGACTCTGAAGGCAATATGCTCTTGGACCAGGTCCCTTGTGCCAATAAAAGAGCAGACTACGCCGAAGGCTCTCTGGCATTCTTCGGCTGCTTCATCCATTTCCACCTTCGGCTTTCAGAGGCCGAAGCGTTGCCAGATAGGGCGCATAATGATACCTTTGATATCTTCACGTGATTTCAAGTCATTTTTCACGTAAAACCATTCTGTCATCCAGTCGCCAGGCCACCTCTTTCGAAAAGTTGGCACAGGGCAGCTTGACCCGGACCGAGCGCCGAAGCTGTAGGAGCCAAAGTTGTTGTGATATTGCTACTTGCCCCAGGGTTTTGTCTCATACAATAGCTCGTGTATGTTACAAAAGCTTTTTGCGTTAGGTTCCAAACCTTGGCTTCTCGCGGCCCACACAAAGATGTTCATCCTTATGATTGCTTCGGGGATAAGTTGGTGAAGGTAGATTTCGAATGTCTTCAATACTTCCACGACAAAACTACTCAAGGGAAATCGTAATCCAGCTTTCAAGAAGCTTCGGAATATCACGACCTCATTTTCCTCCGGAGTTGGACAAGTCCTCTCTCCTTCGTCAGCCCTCACAACAGACAAGTCCCGAAAGTATCTCCCTCTCATATTGATAAGATGGTTTTCCTTAATGCTGGACTTACCAAAAACTACGTGGCTTGGTCGCCAGGGTCGATCTTCGGAATCTTCACCACCACTATCCACATCGTAACTATCACTGTCGGTAGTATCTTCAGATAAACCCTCCAAAATCTCTCTGGTAATCTTCTCCGTATTAGTCTTCGACACTGATTCAAGAAAACCCAGGTGCATTTCCTCAGAAAGGCTTAGCTTCGAACCACCAACGGCTTTCTTATCCTCAGGCATCTTCGAAAATGCTAACAAAATACACTCGAAACCGAAGCTTAAAAATCTAAAACCGAACAAGTGCTGTTGAGTGCAGGCTAAAATTTTTTTGGGTAAGTAAAAGCGGATGGTAAGAGAGCGTGCCAAATAAACTTGTGGTGAGCTCTTATTTATACACCCAGTGTGTCGGAAACTGGAGGGCCCCGTCTGTCAATGACTGCTGCTATTCTAGCAGAAGGAAGGTGTTTTTTTGGACCTTCGGCTCAAAGCCTTCGTCCATGTCGCAAAATGAATTTATCATTCCAGTAAATTAATATTGCGAGGGGCTACTGTTGGGGGCCTTCGGCTTCCGAAGCTCCTCAAAAACATGATTTGACAATATTTTCCGAGTGAAACATGTGAACAGGTATCTTCGGAGTCAGGTTGCGGGTGTACAAGAGCATGGTTAAGACGAAGCTTGACTGGGGTGGAAAGCGATCACGACGAAAGATAGGTCGATCACGAAGCTACGTGCAGAAAAGCTTCGGCATGACTAAGGCAAAGAGGAACCGACTTAAGGATGAAAAGTCAAGTTAAACCTCGAAGGATTGCCATAAAGTTATTATCAAATGTAAAGGGCATCAATGTAATTTTACACGGGCTGCGTCCCGTGCCTATAAATAGATGAACAGCACTCCCGTACTGTTGACGCTGACCTGGCGCACGCTTTTTCACATTACGTCTGCATCCTTACCTTCCATCAATCCGAAGGTACACATGTAATTTGTGTTCATGAATTTGGCAATACAGATAAGTTGATGATAATACTCAAACCCTTACTTGTGTTTTATATATGTGTTCTTTTTTACCGTTAATCAATCTTATGAAAATCTTTTCCTTTGCAACCTTCGTCCAAGATTCATTATATCCAAAGGGATATAGCGTTTTTAAGGACGAAGGAGCTTTACATTTAACACTTTCTATGTTGCCTTGTTCTTAATTCATAGCATTTGAGAACAAGTCCCCAACAGAGGGCACTGGAGAAATTTCTAGGCGTCCATGGGAGAAACTCGAGCTCGCAGCCATGGGGAAAAACTTCAGCGCACCGAGGAAGGACGGACTCTGCAGGGGCGTCAAGTGCAGGGAGCAGAGGGCCAGCCATGGGGGAGAGGGGAGCTCGCAGGGGAAATTGCCATGGCTGCTGGCCTTGCTTCCTGCGTGCGGCTGCTGCGCGTGGGACAAGGAGCAGGGGGCGTCGAGGAAGCTGGAGCCGAGGAGGAGGGACTACTGCTCGCCAGGAAGCGCAGGGGCCGACGGCCATGTGGGGGGAGAAGACGCCATGGGAGCAGGGAGCTCGCAGGTGGCTGCTGCTGCCGTGAAGAAGAGGTAGGGAAGCTAAGGCGGCTAGAAATTTTTGAGGGGTGGGAGTGCAAAATAGCCAAGGACAAGGGAGAGGGATCCGTATTTATAGAGAAACCCTAGGGTTAGGGTTTCAATTGGGCCAAATGGGCTAGAATGGGCTTGGCCCAGAGCACTCAAACGGGCTGCGCTAATTTATTTTACGGAGTAATAATGTTCCTGCGGATTTCGTCTGTACGCAAAACAGAGCGAACTAGAGTTTTGACGAACGGACGATTGAGCGATTAATTCGGCCGAGAGTCTGAATTGAACTTTGCTCGGAAATAATTCCTCGTGCACTATTTTAGAAATAAATGTTTCTCTCAGACTTCTGATCGGCTTCAGATTTTTTAGTCGGAGAAGGCGAATCGTGATATTTTAAAATCACTATCGATACGGGGTTTTGAATTCGGTTCGGACATGAGATATTTGGCCGAGTTGAGTAAGAATTAATTAGAGGACGACATACTGAGGATTCCGTTTGAGAGTATGGAGTCGGATTAACTTTTGGACATAGATCGAACATCGAGAAATCAGAGTCGGACACAGCTCGACTAGCAGTTGTCGAGCGTTTGATTAAATGAGCTTTAGACGAGTTTGATAAATTGAGAATGATTATCGAGTTTGCATTCGTGCCGAGAAACAAAAGTTTTAACAGGCTCCAAATTGGGCCGTTTCTCGCGATCGAATAACTTCGACTTCGGTGAAACCTTCACAAGTAACTTGATAAAAGAAGATAGATGCGATCGATAAATAGAAACTTTTACTGAGCATCCGAGATTAGGATAAATCCACGGCATAACATGAAATAGACACCTGGGGTGTCACACAGCATATCCTTGAGAGTCTTTTCTTTAGTCGGGTAAGTCTTGCTGAGTAATTTCGTACTTATGGTTTTATTCCCTGTTGTTTTTTAGGATATAACTTTGTGCTGCTGTTGATGGTGTTAAGTGCCGGTGGGCTCGGCCTTCTTATAAGTCTAAGTAACTCTTCTATACTTCTTATTGAGGATGGTCACTTGAGCTAGCATATATTTCAAACTTATACTTTTGTAATCACTCCGATGAATCTAATGTAAAATTTTTGTAATTGTAAAATTTGATAATAAGATTTCCGCTGCAAAAATGTTGGTGTGTGTGATTTGTTTTAGTTAATCCTGCTGTCCTGGTTGTAAGTGGTTTATCCGAGGTCCTTGGGGCACTCAGACAGATCCTGTTAAGTTATTTGGTGCACATGCATAGCCGTCTAAGGCCTATTTTTGATGGTATAATACCTATTTTCAGCAGTGACTAGCCGTATAAAAGATGTGGCTGAAAATTGCCTGTTATTTTCTGCGGCCACATGTGGGCCGCCGAAAATTATTTATTTTCGCCGGTTTGTCCTCTGGCCGTCAAAACTAAGGACACATTCACCACAATTCACCACAATTCCTCACAAATGCATCACAGTCCACCAAAATACCTCACAGAACCATTACAATCTACCACAAACTTACAATTACATCACAAATACATCAAAATCCATCGCATAAGCCAAATTGAGCATAAAAGTCAAATCATCACATATAGGGGACATTTGAGTTGTGACCACTACCTCTAGAAGCAAAGAAGTTGTTGACGAAGTCGTCTATCTGGCTTGGATTCTGAAAAACAAGAATGCATTAATAACTACAATGTTAAGTTGACAACTATTCAAATGAATTGTTTGTCAAACTAACCTCCTCTGTAGTAGCTCCCTCCTCTCCAGAAGCTCCTCCTGGTGCTGGTATCACCGGTGGTGGCATGTTATGGCCCATAACCTTCAATCCCTACAAAGTCAAGTTAAGCCAAGATTTCAAAAGTTAATCCAAATGGCAAATCTAAACTAAGTTGAATTTGAACGACGCACCGGAGATGGTTCATAATACATTCAAGTAGAGATACTTATCAATGCACATGAGCTGGACGAGGTGTTAGAGCATGTAATCCCCACTGAGGCATCAGCGACTGAAACTGAGGGAAAATGAATGGTTGCTGTTGTGCCTGCTCTGAACATCAAGACTGTTGCAAATAAAGTATATTAGTTATAGGACAAATATATGACCGTGTTAAGAATAAATAAGGCACTCATGTTCATTGTTTATTGTGCATGTGTGTTATAAGCAGCCATGTACTATGATTGTTTTTAGACGAATGTCATCTGCTGCTACCACAACTCTTCACAAAATCTTTCTTGCTGCTTCCTCATAGCCTCCGCCATGTTCAAGCGCCGACTACGACTGCTACCACAACCAGTCTACGACGAAGAGCTCCCACAAGACCATAACTTCGTTAAATCGATCACATCGGTAAACATAGAATACCTTAAAAACAAGAAAATTAGCTATTCGGTCATAATTTCAATCTTATTGGAAAAAATTCACAAGTTCATACCATCCATGGGCCTTTCCTCCAACTGAATGCACAACTTCAGCATCAATGGTAGGCGCTCCTCGCCAATCATAGTCTTCACCATGCTTAACCATCTCCAGATCGTAGGTCTCCTGCCATACAATATGAAGGTTCATCAAACATGTATTGTATAGCTATATGGCAAGAAAACATTAATCCTAACAACAATTAACTTGACGCTCAACGACAGCCTGATTGCATAGCTCTTCAAGGTCTTCACTGTTTTCCCTTTATGCCCATGCCTATAAACATCGATTAGGCTTAGGACAACTCTAGTTTGAGCCTGTGATGAGAATATAAGATGCTCAGATATGACCATGTTAATGGATCCTACTGCGAAGGTGAAACTCTTCCACATTGTGACTACCTTCGATGTATTTGAAGAATTGATATTGCATTGTAAAGTGAGTATACTTTTATTTGTAGAACTTCTTACATGGATCAAGCGATGTGGTAAGTGTACAAGGAAGGCATTGAGGAACAAAGAAGTTGATTGGGGACCAAGTAATGATATTTCTATCAACCCCAATTAGGAAACCACATCATCATATTTGACACCATACCTAGGTGAGGAGTACATGCTAGAGTAGAGGACGACTCTATTGCAAGAAGGGGAGGATGATGAGGACATCACTGTCACTGATACAACCACAGCGACAACCCTTAACTAGTTATTACTAAGCAAGAACATGCGCGCGTGGACGTAAACTTAATTATCAGGTGAACTCGTTGCTTGCTGTTGAAGTTAATTCTTATTTAAATGAGGTACTAAAGCATGACGATAACTTTATTATGCTTAGGTGTTTGGGAGTTGAACCATCTTAGAGTGGAGAAGGCAACAAGACAATAAAAGTTATTGGACCCAAATGGATTTCTTAACTACATCAAGCACAAGATTAAATGGAGCATAACTTTCTATTCCTAAGGCCATTTAATGCAAATAAGTAATTGTTTGAAATGCCTCTTTGTCTACTTTCCAGTGGATCAAGAATCATTGAGAGAACGCAACCAAGGCATCCAGGAACGACCGAGACAACTTCATGACTCCACCTGGCCGAGGGGATTTCATAACTGCAACAAGCACTAGATTAAATGGAGCATATCATTCAACTCCGAAGGTTGTTTAGTGCAAATAAGTACTTGTGAGTAAGCTCTCTTCATCTACTTTCTGGTAGATCAAGAATCAATGAGAGAAATCAAACAAGGCGTCCAAAAACTATCGAGAGAGCTTCATTCTCCACGAGAACTTCTTTCTATTCCTCTATTTAAGCTACTAGTAGCCACTAAAGAACTCAGGTTTTTGTTTGATGTAAGTTTAGCCTTTGCTACTTCCTTGTAAACGCGTGTGTCAGCTAGCCCACCCGGTTACTTGAAACAGGACCCCAACTTTATCAGATCCATGAGTGTCTACTTGTTATCTTGTTCTTGCTTGTTCTTAATTGCTTGCAGGTTCAAGGCTGTTTTTGGCACAGCAAGAGCAGCAACAACAGGAGCCGGTGTAACTATCGCTAACGCGCGGCACCCTTATGGTTGTTGTAGTCGGATAGCCTCGATTACTTATTTGCACTAAACAATTACTTATACGCTCCATTTAATCTATTGCTTGTTGCAGTTATGAAATCCCCCCAGGCTAGTGGAGTCATGATGTTGTCTCGGCCGTTCTTGGACGCTTTGGTTGCGTTCTCATTGATTCTTGATTCACTAGTAAGTAGACAAAGAGGCCTTTCCAACAAGTACTGATTTGCATTCAATAGCCTTGGGAGTTGAAAGTTAAGCTACATTTAATCTTGTGCTTGCTGTAGTTATGAAATCCCTTCAGGTCCAACAACTTTTATTGTCTTGTTGCCTTCTCCACTCCAAGATGGTTCAACTCCCAAACACCTAAGCATAATAAAGTTATCATCATGCTTTAGTACCTCATTTAAATAAGAATTATCTTGAACAGCAAGCAAAGAATTCACCTGATAATTAAGTTTACGTGCACGTGCGCGTGTCCTTGCTTAGTAATAACTAGTGAAGGGTTGTCGTTGTGGTTGTATCAATGACAGTGATGTCCTCATCATCCTCCCCTTCTTCAATAGAGTCACCCTCTACTCTAGCATGTACTCCTCACCTAGGTATGGGGTCAAATCTGATGATGTGGTTGCCTGATTGGGGATGTTGGAAATATCATTACTTGGTCCCCCATCAACTTATTTGTTTCTCAATGCCTTCCTTGAAAGCTTAACACATCGCTTGATCTATGTAAGAAGTTCTACAAATAAAAGTTTACACACTTTAAGATGCAATATCAATTCTTCAAATACATCGAAGGTAGTCACAATGTGGATGAGTTTCACCTTCACAGTAGGAGCCATTTACATGGTCATATATGAGCGGGTTATGTTCTCATCAGCCTCCTACAAATGTATGAGTTTAAACAAGTTCCATTTCTTACTACATACACACCATTCGCTTCGCCAACCTAATATGTCCATCAGCCCCATAGGTATGGTTGACTATGACCTCATCATCATCCTGGTCCTGCTAATGGCGTTGCCTATGTTGATTCCTGTTTGACTTCCCAATCTACTCTAGCGAAGCCTATATCTAGCATAGAGCCATATAAGCCTGTGGCCGATGTTCCATCCATGGAAGAGTTACCTACATCTAAGCGTTAGCACATAATTACATTCACATCTGAATGAGCTAGTAGATTAGAGTTTTACCCCATGTACTAGTCCACAGTCAAGTAGACATCCGAATACTTTCGAAAGTTGTTCATAGAATGCCCTCATCGCTTCATGTACGCGTTCACATCCTGTAGGCGAGCATTGGAAAATGCATCCTTGCACACCTTCTTCCCATTTTTCTCTAATACTTGGTCTGTATGCTCGTAAGCCTCAGGTTCCACATGATAGAGTCTCTGTTCAACATCGAAAATAAAGTTAGTATCAAACAAATCATAAAATGTTAGTATCAAACAATACTCTTACCAAAAAGTCATGCCTGACGGCACCCTGAGTTGTTCCATATGTAGCATGTGGAGCTAGTGCGAAGTGCGACCAGCTAGTGCAAGGAACCACCACGCCTTACGAGTAAGTCACAACTCCAGGATTATTGTTACACTCGATTTTGGAAGGCAAACCGAATACGAACCATGTATGTGATATAATTAGAAATTCACGTACACAACGATTACATAACTGAACATCATCACACAGTGCTCCAATAATAGCATAAAGAAGTAGTACTTTATTACATCACGATGTCAGAGACATCCACATAGTCATTAACTTAAATAGTAATCAAAGTGCTAAGGCAAACCACAGTAAAGATAAGGCCTTCATAGGCAACTGACTGGGGGTTTGCCGCTAATCTTCTCTAGAACTCATCAAAGTCATGAAACTCCTAAAAGTCCTTCACATGGCCTTCATCTTCTCCTGAGCAGGGGTTGCAATGGCGACAACCTGGTGTTTAAGCAAGGGTGAGTACACATCAACCTACTCAGCAAATGTCCCATTTGGCTAAAGTGGACTAGTTGTGTGCAGGGTGAAGCTCAAAGCAGTTGCTTTTAGTTTGTCAGGTATTTATTATTAGTGGAAGCAAAGTTCTAGCAATAACCCCAAGTTATTATCCCAAAGGGTACTCCCTCAAAGAGGAAATACAAGAATCCATAGATACAATCATCATCATTAAACCATCATCATAAAGGTGTCCGGAATATCTCTAATCAAATAAGCTCCCAAGGCTACTCATAACCGTGAGCATGGCTGATATACCAGTTTCTAACCCTCTGCAGAGGTTGCACACTTTACCCACAAGTCGTGATCCCTTTTTTTCCTCAGGTTGTACAGACCTTTAAACACTCCCAAGGTGAGTCAGCAAGGTTTCACTATGTAGCTTTTACAAAGATTCCCCAGAGGTCATAGCCACTTGTTAGGTTTCTCTAGTTTGATAAACACAGTACCTCTCCCCATAGGAAAGGTGACTAACAAAAGCAAAACGAAAGAACCTCGGCACCTCGCCTCGGTAGAGTATGCACTGTGCCCAGACCCCATTGACGACACGACGACGAAGCAGACTATAACTAAAGTTCCTCTAATTAGTCAGCTAAGGGTGTCCCATACCACCCTCATGGTTGTACTATTTTCCTGGATGGTCATCCAATGAACATGTCCTTACGAAGAGGAACTCAGGAAAATAGCCCGAGTCCCCTTTAGTGCCACAAGTTCATCATCATATCTAGAATAACATCATCGTATCATAAAGTATTCTCATCACGTTCGTTGATTAAAGTAAAGCACTAGCATGATACTACTCATAATAGCCAAATCCCAAAAGGGTAATCAAGGACAGAATAAACAAAAAACTAATCAATCCTTAGGTTGATCATGGTATGTGGGAAAACTAATTATAAAGTAAGTAGGACATAATGGGTTAGAGGACACTTACCTTCACCAAGTTGCTGCTCAGGGACTTCTTCTGTAACTTCCTAGGGAATCACAAACTGCTCATTGTCTACGCAAAACAATCATTCATTCAACACAATCGAGGAATAACAAAATAACAATACACCAAACAGTTGTAACAAAGTAATCATAGGTTCAACAGTAAGGTGTAGACAATGTAGTTTTTCCTATGTCGAGGGTAGATCACTATGCAGGGTGGTTTGTTTTTCACCAACCAAGTCTATGTGATTATAATATTTGTTCAAAAAAGGTTAGTGTAGTGATGGTGTTAATCATTAGGTGATGCTAAGTTTCAAAATTAGAACATTTGTTAGAGTTGTCTACTCTTATTATATTAAGGCTCTAATTCTTCATTTTCAAACTAGGGATTGTCTATTTATTGAGACATTAAAATGGTGTGTGAATATAATTCTAGCAGATATACAAAATCATAAAGAACATTTTGCAATTTAAAGCACTTAATTTGGAGTTTATGTGACAAAGTTATGAATTTTAGAAGTTTTGGGATTTAAAACTCTCTTTTAAAACATTTCTATGATTAAATAAAAGCCCGAGGGCATAACAGCAAGATCTTAGGGACTCGGGTGAAAGAAACGTGATGGTAGGTTCATTCTCGGGAAACCTAGGGTTTCTTTAACAAAAGTGCCACGTGAAAGGGTATCGGGCTCCTTCGATCGTTGGATCTCGGATCCCTGACTGAGATTAGAACGGCCGGGCGGGTGCGCGGGCTCCAGGCGCACGTGCTGGTGATAGGTGGGGCCCAAGGGCAGGGGAGCAGGTGTGGGCACGACGACTCACAGGTCAGGCCCAGTGGCAGGGGTGGGAACGGGGATAGTCCTGGGCCGTTAGATCTCAGGCTGATGATTAGGATTAGTTATGGTTTATTTAAAAAGGAATCGTCCTATCAGAAATGGATGGTAGAGATAGGATGGCTAGCCCCAGCCGGTTTTTTCCTGACTGCTAGAGGCGACGGTGCCCATCTCTAGGATGGGAGTTCGCCGGAGACGAGGGGCGAGGGCGCTCCAGGGGTCCTAGGGCGACGGGGATGGCTCAGGAAGGTTAGGGGGAGTGCGGGGAACACGAAGGTGGGGATTAAATCAAAGCAGGGGCAACAGAGGGTGGTGGAACACAACGAGACGACTCGACGGTGACGCCACCTATCTCCAGCGAGGAATCGCACACAACCGAGAGCAAGGAAGTGAAAAGGAGAGCACAAGGGATGTTTGTTACATCAAGGGGGACCTTAGGGACCTCTTGAAAGTAGCAAGGGCGTGATGGCGGCTCGAGTCGATGACAACGGCACCAGGGCTGCGCGGAGGAGTGCGGGTGAGCTCAGGTAGGGGAAATCAAAGGGGGAGAGGACAAATTGGGGTGGGTCCTGAGCTGCGGACATCGAGGCGGAGCTTACTGTGGCAAAGGGCACGGCGGGGCCTCAACGTCGACGGGGGACCGATCACGGGATGGTGGTGAACGGTGGCAGCTCCTCCCTACCGTGCGCAGAGTGCTGTGATGGGGTGGGGGTTCTGCGGACGTGCAAGTGAGAGAGGGGGAAGATGGAGTGGGGCTCTGGGGGTTTGAAGTGGCCATGGGCGGGGTGGTTGCGGGCTCAACGCGCGACGTGGGAATGGAGACCTTGGCGTGTGCGTGGGACACGCAGGCGAGCGATTGGAGGGAAGAGACTGATAGGCAGGGCCCTCAGTTCAGTGGGAGAGAGCACGTGCACAGGCGGGCGATGGCGCCAACAAGTGGGGCCCTCCATGCAGAGAGAGGAGTGGGCACAGGCGCGCGGCCGAGCGAGTCATCGCCGACAGGGCGGGCCCAACTACTAGTGAGAGGGGGTGGGGAGGGGAGAGCGAGCGGGGGGGTGTGGCAGAAAAGCCGAGGGGAGGGGGTTCCTAGGCTTCTTTCCCTTTTTCTTTTATTTCTGAATTCCCACTTCCCTTTTCTTTTATTCCCTCTTTTGAATTCAAATGCAAATGAGCCATAAATCAAGAAACATATCTCAAGCATATGCATCACACAAAAAAAGTTTGGGGTTCAACATGATGCAAATTTCATACTCCCTTGGAGTTTGCCTACTATAGTATAATTACATTTCCAAATAAATAACCACTCTTTTACTATAAAGAAGAGAAAAAATAAATGAGAGAGAGGAGAAGAGAGGTAACACCTAAATTTGGTGGATATTAGAGAAGAAATTTTATACCACCAAATTCAGGGTGTTACAATTATGTAGCTGGCATAGGTTACCTAAGACTTGGTTAACCTGTCTATGGTGACCACGACCATCAAAAGACATGTCATCCCATTGGCTACATGACAAAAAAACAAGACATTCATGTCTCATACAATGTACACTAAATTAAGGAAATATGTAATAACATAAATGGCCAAATGTGAGTACCTATCACTAATTGGGATGAACTGTACTTGAGCTTCTGACTATGCAGGCACTGAGGGAGGGAGGACAAAGTGGCCCTTCCGAGTGCCCCTCCATCGAAAGGCAGGAGCCTCAATGCTATCATCATCATCCGCCTAGACCTCCTCGTTGTCCAAGACCCCAGCATCAGTGGTCGCGGCTTCCTCCTCATGGTCATACACCCCATCATCTATGGCTACGACCTCCTCCTCATGGCCCTGCACCACGACATCTATGGTCGCAACCTCTTCGTCATAGCGCTGCACCTCCTGCTCCTCTTCTTCCTACAAACATGAAATAGAAACATGTAAGACACATTTATATATAAGTGAATGACAAATAAGAGCAATTACATAAACATTTACATTGGTACTCCTTTGTAGAGCGATAGGTCTATCACGCAAACATTTGTTCATCCATGCTAAGGTGGTAGAAAGTGCCATTACTAGTAGTTGTGCCTCTCCATTGTAAAATTTTGAGATCACTGACAGAAGGTTTGCATCGTAGGAGCATAGACATTGTGTTCCTCCATGAAATACACACTCGTGAAGTATGAAACCTCCTTTCATAAAAAATCGTCGGCGATGCATCCTTCTACTCTAGCCTAATTTTGGAACCATGTCTCGCAGGTTTTTGAGTGCACATTCAATGTGATACATCCACCTATATTGTACAGGTCCACCAACCTTTGCCTCATATGAAATGTGAATTAGTAGTTGTTGCATCAGATGGAAGAATCCTGGTGGGAATATTTTTTTTCTAGCTTGCATAGTGTTGGGGGCCTTCGTCTTCCAAAGGTCCTCAAAAACATGACTAACATGTTTCCTAAGTATAATATATGTACAGGAACCTTCAGACATGGGATGAAGTTGTACATGCTATGAAGAGCGTGGTTCGGGAGAAGGATGAACCAGTGCCGAAGCTACCCGTGAAAAAGCTTCGGCTTAGCGGTGGAAAATGAAACCGACTTAAAGGGGAAAAGGCTGTCTAGTCCTCGATAGATTATCCCTAAGTCAATAGTAAATGTCAAGGGCATGAATGTAATTCTACGCAGGCTGTGTCCTGTGCCTATAAATAGATGAACAGTGGCACCGTACTGTTCACGCTGACTTGTATTCACTCGCACGTCACGCTTGGATTTTTACCTTCTGTCAAGCCGAAGGTATAAATGTAATTCGATATTGTTCATGTTTATTCATGATAAGATAATAAAGATGTTCTGATGATGTCATATAATTATTCATGTTATTTTCCATGTTTCATATGCTTCTACTTACTTTATTATATACTGAGATGATGAAGGTACATCCTTCATAACCTTCGTCTGAAGACCATTATATCCTAAGGGAGATAATGCTTCGAAGGACGGAGGTCTTTAACCATTAACATTTTGTGTTGCCTTGTTGTTAACTTATAGCATTTGAGAACAAGTCCCCAACATTGGTGCCCACCTCCGGTGAACTCATTTGACCACCTTCGGCAAGCTGTGACCTTCGTCATGCCGCCGAAGAAAGCTTCAGGGCTAGGGGCTACGCTGCAGCCACTGGACGTCAATCAGGAAACACTACGTGAAGCCAGAAATCAAAAGAGGAAGGCTACAAGTCCAATGCCTCAGGAGGAGGAACTGGACCAAGAAATTAGGGACCTCGAAGTAATTAATCAGTAGGTCCAAAGGAAGAAGGAGAAGATGCTTCGTCTTGCTGATCTTCAGAAGAAGATCGACGAAGCCGTTGAGGAAATGCGTCATCTCACCAAAGATGACCAGGACCGATGACCTCAACGCAGAGAGCTTCACTAGGACAATTCCTATGATGATGACGAGTGGTATGATGATTTCCATCATGGAAATTTTGCTTTTGATGATGCTTCTCCTCTGTCAGTAGAACTGCAGGCTACACCATGGCCTCCATCATACAAGCCACCCCAACTTCCCATGTATGATGGGCACTCTGATTCGAAGCAGTTTCTGATGAGCTACGAAGCAACCATAGCTTCATATGGGGGAAATACTGCAGTCATGACGAAATCCTTCGTCATGGCAGTCCAGAATATTGCACAAACCTGGTACTCCTCCCTTCGGCTTGGAACAATCACATCTTGGCAGAAGCTAAAGGACATGCTGATCACCAGTTTTCAATGGTTTCAGACGAAGCTGATTACTGTTCAAGCTTTGTTCCAATGCACGCAAGACCACGAAGAATACCTCCAGGTGTATGTCCGAAGGTTCTTGCGTCTGAGAGCACAAGCGCCCACACTGCCCAATGAAATCGTCATTGAGGCCATGATCAAAGGGCTTCGGCCAGGACCTATGGCTCAATATTTTGCCAGGAAACCCCCTCAGACCCTAGAGAAGCTGCTTCAGAAGATGGATGAGTACATCCGAGCCGATAATGATTTTCGCTAGAGAACGGAAGAAGCTTATAGGTTTTCTGAGATGACTAGGGGCTTCGGAGGAAGATTCCATCCTAGGCATGTCAGATCAATCCATAGCTCCTGTCAGATTGATGACAAAGGAAGCCAGTTTCAGAGGCCACAGCAAAGCTCACAGTCTTCAGGGCAGCACCAGAGCTCTTTCAGGCCACTAGCTCTAAGGGGTAGAGGCGGTAGGGGCTTTGGAGGAAGATATGGGGATCAGCCTAGGAAAATCTATTGCTTATTCTATGGTGAAGACAAGGGTCACACTACAAGAACGTGTCACGTTACCATTCAGAAGTAAAAAGAGATTGCCAAAGCAGAAGCCCGGCAGAATCAGCCAAAGCAGGTTTTACATACTGCTTCATTCTATTCTCCTTACATACTAGAATATGTGGGCAATCAACCAGCAGCTTCTGTTGCTTCAGCAAGCCATTCACAAGCTTCCTGGCCTTAGCTCCCACCGCCACCACTATTGCAACCTACTCATACTCGAAGCCAGCAGCCAGAAGGACGCCAGCACCCCCCAACAGCAACATGACTTCAGGGAGGAGTCTGAAGCTCGTACAGTCAACAGCACTGTACCAGAGTCAAAGCACATATATTGAGGAATATCCTACTTTTGAAGCACTTTTATCTTTTATGCCATTTTATTTTTTGTGTGAGAAACAAATAATGAAGAACTTAATTTCAATTTTTTGTAATAATCGTGCTTGCACCAGAGTGAAATATATCTTCTTCATGGGTTTACGAAGCTCAAATGATGTGTCTAAGAAAGTGGAGTAAACTTCCGAAGCTCGAAAGTCTTTCCTAATGGAATGCAGAGCCAAAATTGACGAAGTTACAAAAGTCATTCCTAAGGGAGCCAGCGTAAGTTTTCTGCTCAAAAGTCGTTCCTAAGGGAATGTAGAGCCAAAATTCTCGAACCTACAAAAAGTCGTTCCTAAGGGAGCACAGTGTAAGTTTTCTTCTCAAAAGTCATTCCAAAGGGAATGCTGAGCCAAATACCACCGAAATATAAGGCGAAGAAGTTCAAAAGTCATTCTTGAGCAGATGCACAACTTATACCACCAAAATAGAAGGTGAAGAAGCTCAAAAGTCGTTCCTAAGGGGATGCAGAGCTTAGACTCAAAAGACATTCCTAAGGGGATGCAGAGTCTTTCATGTACTTGTGTGGGCGTAAGTGTGGGTGTTAAAGCATCATCATATTGCATCATATCATCGCATCATTTAGCATAGCATCACATCATACATCATATCGCATCAACAGAAAGATTGAATACAAAGCAAATCTTTGGAAATACTTCGTTGAATGAAAATATGCTAAGGCACGAAGCAAGCTTCAGGTAATAATTCTATCAGATCTGCCCTAGAAGGGGCTTCCTTCTTTACGAAGCATGAAAAGAAGTGAAGGTGTTTTTTTGCCGAAGGCTCAAAAAGAGGTATGTGTGTATGTTTCATGCATCACAAAGAAATAAATTGCAACAACTTATATATTCAATTCAATGTTACATACATCAAATGTTACATAGTTTTGTTACAATAGAAGTCTAATCTTCCTTCAATTGTTCCATACATCAAGCATTTCAAAATAATATTACAATAAAATCTATTCTTCTCTAAGGACTTTTTCTACGACTTCGTTCAATAGTTTATCGACAACTTCATCGATAATGGAGTTCGCCATGCTTATAATATCTAGTGCTTCCTTCATCTCTGGATCAACTAGGGGATTGTATGGCTCCGATGGCGGGGATAGTTCAGCTGTAGTAGGTAAACTGTTAGTTTGAAGCCACAAAGCAAGTACTGAAGCCAAAAAATCAAAAACAATACCTATATGCCTTTCGCGTTCAGCAGCCTCTTTATTTCGCTTTGCTTCTTCCCGGGCGTCATGGGTGGCTTTTTCATACTTTTTATAATTTCGTTGGCCAGCTCTCAGCCACCGTTCACCCAGACATCGGAATAAAACTTCCCGCCCATTAAAGTTGCTTCAGCTGAAGGATCCTTTGTGTCGTCTATGGAGAAGGCAGCTTCGGTCTGGGCTATAGCCTTAACGTGATCACATCCGGCCTTCTCCAAGATAGCTGCGATTCCCCGAGCACCGGAGAAAGCACAAATATCCCCACGATCATTCAAGATTTCCTCGAAAGCTTTGGCTTCCCAACTTATCCATTCAATAACGCCCTCGGGGTCGCCTCGGATAAAATTTTCTTTAGAAGAATAGGCGCCCACTTTGGAGAAGCTAGTTTTTAATTTCTTCACGTAATCCAAGGATTTTTCGAAACACTTTTCCTTGGATTTGCGAAGTTCTTCAACATTTTTCTCTAGTTTATTCTTCCAATATTCACTAATCTGTTGGTTAGCCTGTACGAGCGCACAGTTCTCCTTAGCTTCGGTCAGTTGTCTCCGAAGGTCTTCAACCTTGACTTTTTGGGTTCGGCCAGAGCATTGTACATAGCTTCGTCTTCTTTTATTTTACTCGCCAATGAAATCAAAATTTTGTCTTCCTCTAGACCTTCGTTTCTCAGTTCAATCACCTCTGAGCGAAGGTTGTTAAGAGCCATCGTACAACCTTCGTCTTCGGCGCTCTTTTGTGCCCTCAAGGCATTACTAAGAATTAAGCCCTGCAAAGAAGAAGAAATAATTGAGCATGGCAATAAAATATTTCATTTTCAACTTCAAAGTTAACTTCTATGCCTTTATACTATTGTATGCGAGGTTATCAGCAAGATCATCCTTCGACATAACCGAAAGGCCTTCCTCAAGCTTCGGAAATCCCATACTTTTAGCTATCTCCCGGCAAACGGATATTTCTTTGTTGTCCGGGAGACAGTATAGGTAATCATCTTCATTAGTGCCATTAAATATATGGCCGGTGGGTTAGAACCTTCATTTTCTTGCCTTTCGGCATAGCAGTGGTGGCCGAAGCGACAGTTTTTCTCTTCTTCCCTTGCCTTCGCAACAGGTAATGATAGTTAGGGTATATGAAGCTGATTGCATCAAATACCCTGTTTAATCTTTTCTTCCCCCAGCCCCCGAAGGCTGCAGACAAGGCATCATCTTTGGCCTTGGAATATGTCCCAAGCAGCTCGTCACTGGTAGCTTCAATACAATTCAACCAGTCATCATTTGGTTCGTCAAACTTCTCTCTAAACCTGAAGGTATATTTCAATCGAACCAGGCCACCTTCACTGGATTCGACAGTAGTTTCCTTCGGCATATCCTAGCTCTCCACAAGTGGCCACACCCTGAAGGATATGTGCTCTTGAATTAAATCCCTCGTGCCAATGAAGGCGCAAACAGTACTAAAGGCCTTCTGGCATGCTTCAACATCACTATCAATATCCACCTTCGGAGGCCGAAGCAAGACCAGATGGGGCGCTGGATAATTTCCTTGATGTCTTCCCTTTTAATTAGATCATTTTTAACATAAAACCAATCCTCCATCTAGGCCCTGGGCCATCTTTTCCGATATGTTAGCACCAGATAACTTGCATTAGAGTGGGCAATGAACCCGTAGCAGCCGAAGTTGTTGTGGTATTGTTCTTTGCCAATAGTCTTCGTCTCGTATAAAAGCTCGTGCATACTACAGAATCACTTCGCGCTTGGCTCCATCCCCTAGCTTCTTACAGCCCAGACAAACATCCCCATCCTAATTATAGCTTCAGGGGTAATCTGATGAAGAAAAATCTGAAAAATCTTTAATGCCTGAACCACAAATTTGCTCAGTGGGAACCGGAGACCTGCTTTCAGGAAGCTTCGGTAAATAACAACTTCGTTTTCCTCAGGAGCAAGGGCAGTGCTGTCTCCTCCAACTCTAACAATAGACATGTCGCGAAAATATCTCCCCCTCATGGAGTCAATATGACTTTGTTTGATAGTCGATTTTCCGAAGATAGTATGACTTGGCCGCCAGGGCCGACCCTCAGAATTTTCATCCCCACTTTCCACGTCATAACTATCACTGTCATCAGAATCTTCAAACAAACCCTCCATGATCTCCTTAGTAATTTTCTCTGTATTTGTTTTTGCCATAGACTCATAAAACCCAGCGACGAAAGGATCCGCAACTTTCTTCTCTTCATATAGCTTCTTCTCCTCGGTTATTTTCTTCTCTTCAGTCATCTTATTCTCCCCACTCATCTTCTTCTCCTCAAATTTGGAGCAAGCACGGCTTTAAACCGAAGCTCTAAAAGCTCGAAAATCAGGCGAGAGCTATTGAGCAAGAGCTAGAAATTTGAGAAAATAACGCAAATGGCAGAAATAGCGTATCAAATGCTGCTGCTGTGGGCTCATATTTATATGCCTAGTGCTTTGCAACTTGGCGGGCCCATCTGTCATTGACTGTCGCTATTCTAGCGAATGGAAGGTGTTTTTTCGGACCTTTGGCTTAAGGCCTTCGTTCACGTCGCAGTCTAAATCCGTTGTTATAACAAATTAATACTACGAGGGACTGTTGGGGGCCTTCGTCTTCTAAAGGCCCTCAAAAACACTACTAACATGTTTCCCAAGTATAATATATGTACATGAACATTTGGACATGGGATGAAGTTGTACATGCTATGAAAAGCGCGGTTCGGGAGAAGGATGAACTAGTGCCAAAGCTACCCGTGAAAAAGCTTCGGCTTAGCAGTGGAAAAAGAAACCGACTTAATGGGGAAAAGGTTGTCTAGTCCTCGATAGATTATCCCTAAGTCAATAGTAAATGTCAAGGGCATGAATGTAATTCTACACAGGCTGCGTCCTGTGCCTATAAATAGATGAACAGTGACACCGTACTGTTCACGCTGACTTGTATTCACTTGCACGCCACGCTTGGATTTTTACCTTCTGTCAAGCCAAAGGTATAAATGTAATTCGATATTGTTCATGTTTATTCATGATAAGATAATAAATATGTTATGATGAGGTCATATAATTATTCATGTTGTTGGGGACTTGTTCTCAAATGCTATGAATTAAGAACAAGACAACACAAAATATTAATGGTTAAAGACCTTCGTCATTCGAAGCATTATCTCCTTTAGGATATAATGATCTTTAGACGAAGGTTATGAAGGACATACCTTCATCATCTCAATATATAATAATGAAAGTAAGAGTATATGAAACATGAGAAGCATCATGAATAATCATATGACATCATTAATATATCATCATGAATGAATATAAACAATATTGAATTACATTTATACCTTCGGCTTGACAGAGGGCAAAGGTTCAAGTATGACGTGCAAGTGAATACAAGTCAGCGTGAACATAACGGGGGTACTATTCACCTATTTATAGGCACGGGACACAGCCCGGTCAAAATTACATTTATGTCCTTGATGACTAGTTGTAATCATGACACAAATTATCATGGACTGATCGGTCTTTTCCTCTTTAAGTCGGTGCAGCCCTTCGTCTCGAGGCATGTCACTATGCCGAAGCTCCCTGGATCGTAGCTTCGGCGTGTACCTTCACGCTGTGTTTGTTCATATGCCGAACTTTTGAAGGTGTTTCTTCTTAGAGGACCTTCGGCGAAGAAGCAGGCCCCCAATAGTAGCCCCTTCGATCATTTTTCGTAACGAGCTTGATCCGTGAAAAATCTCCAAGGCTTTGGAATGCCGAAGGTCTGAAAAACACCTTGCCTGAGCTCGTTGCCGAGAAACGATTAAAATATTTCGAGCGCAAGGTGGCCCACCACGCAGTGGGTACGAACAATCTGGTGATTCACTTCCCAAGTACCGAGTGGTTCACTGTTCGGTGGGTGTGGGTGACTTGGCGATTCACCTTCCCACCTGCAGCACTATATAAAAAGATGGGTAGGTGTGAAGTTACCACAACATTCATTGCCACTGGCCTAAGCTTTTTCACTGCATTCTCGAGCGAACCATCATCTTGAATTAGCTTCATCAAAAGAGAGAGCTTCGTCAAAAACTGTAAAAAACATCTGCTTCGTAAAAACCGCAAAAGATCCATCAGATGGCTAGAGTACGCTCGACTACGAGGGTGACCCCTGAAGGAGGGGAGACTGAGGCCACCGAGACAACTCCGATTTCTGAAGTCATGAGACAATCGGGCTTAGTTGTAACAGAGGGAATCGCTGACGAAGGTACTTCTGCTGCTAAAGCTAAGCAGGCTGATATTGAAGAAGAAAATGCTGATGAAGAAGAGGAAGATTATAGCATTCTGATCCCATCAAAACCCAACCACTTGGATTTTGAGAAATCTACTATGTCTGAAGCTGACGTGCCCATGATGATGAAGCTAGGTTACTTCGGAGAAGCTGAACAAATACTGATCCGATTTGCTAGAGAAGAGACCACCCCAACACTGAAAGATGATGAAGTAATTGTTTTCAAGAGTTTTTTTAGAGCCGGATTGCGGTTCCCTCTTAACAAGATGATAGGATAAGTGTTGAAGAATTTTGAAAGTAATCTTCATCAGCTGACCCCTAACGCTATCGTTAGGCTCAGCATCTTCATCTGGGCCCTTTGAAGCCAATGGATGGATCCAAATGCCGAAGCATTCTGCTGAGTGCATGAGTTGCACTATCAAACGAAGGCCAGAGCAGATGGGCTGCATGAAAATTTTGGCTGCTATAACTTCGCATATCGCAAAGATACAAAGGCTCCGGTCCTCGGCTATCGCACCAAGTGGCCAACCGGCTGGAAGAGTGAATGGTTTTATATCAAGGCCGATGAAAAGAAAAGGGGGAAATTGATGACGATGGTCATGTGCCCTCTGACTTTGAGCTTCGAAATGACTAGAGCTTTGTGCAACATGAAGCCAGGGTCAGCATGCCAACTGTCTTTATCAGAATTTAGGGTGGTGGCTAAACAAATCAGTACTAGAGATTTAGTTCAAGAACACTTGGCTAACAGGACGTCTCCGATGTTAAGTGAATTTAGCGTGCCGAAGCTAAAGGGAATGAAGAAGACACTTGAGCTTGTGCGATTGCCTTATCGCTTTAAGTTTGAGAAGCAGTTCAAGGAGCCCTGCCAAGAGTGGCTAGAAATGATTGAGACAATGTGCAATGAAATTTTGGGGAACTTCACCAAAAAATAAGATCTATTAATGACTGTAGCCTTCGGCACCCGACTAAAATGAAGGTTGAACCGAGTAATGGACGCTTTAAATTTTGAATACCCTGATTATGAGCGACTCAGCAAGGGTTCCGAAGGGACAAAGAGAAAGAGGGTTATCAGCATTTTGGGCAGACAAGCTGCTAGGATGCTGAAAGAGGACGAGAAATCTTTGAAGAAATTAAAATCTAGTCCTGAGCCGAAAGCGGTGACTTCGAAGAAGAGAAGAGCTGCAATTCCAGAGCCGAAGGTGGCTGAGATGGAAGAGGAAACTCTTTCAACGCCTTCTGCTGCCGAAGTAGAAGAAATTTTAAAGGTAATGACTGAATCCTTACCTATCAAGCTGCTAAGTCCTCTGGGACCACATCTGACGAAGCTTTTACAGAAGAAGGACGAGCCTTCGGCAACAAAAAGACGACTAGGCCTAAAAAGCGAAGAATTATTACTATTATGCAAGCCATTGAGGAAACGCCACCACTGGCCTCATCATTAAAGATGACACCAGCTACCGAAGCAGATACTTCTATCGAAGTTGCAGCCGCCGAAGCTACTAATCTGGAGAGTAAGTTATCTGCTATTAATAAAGTGCTCTTGGATATGGCCACAGAGGAGACTACTGTGGGTACAGAAGAAGTCATGGTCGCAGTGCCTGAGAAAGGGAAAGAAATTGCCGAAGATACATGGAAAGAAAAAGGCTTCAGCTTTTAGAATCTAGTTGGTCAAGAATTATCCAAGGCCGAGAAGGAGGAGCTGTAGGAGTATGCTGCAAACTATGGCTACTAGCCAGGAGCCATGCTCTTTGGTGGAATTAATGAAGAAGCCTTAGGATGTATTCGAGACCGCACTAGGGCGAAGATTATCAGCACTCTGTCGAAGAGTGTTGGTTTTCCGAAGCTTGAAGCTGACATTAGCAGTTACCGACGACAGCATATCGTCAGCAGCTTATTCTATTCCAACTTTAAGGTAAAGCTTTTTCCCTCATCTTTTTAATTTTTATGATGAAGCAAAAAAATTTTGATGAAGACTATTTTGTACAGAGTATGCTACTAAGCAAAGCACTGAGGATGCAGCAAGATCTTGAGGATAAAAAGAATGAGATTATAATCGAGGGCCTAGAAAAGAAAATCAAAGATCACGAAGATTCTCTGGAGAAAAAGGACTTCCTTCTTCAGACAATGGAGGGTTCATTGGCAGAAGCCCAAACCAAAGTTGCTAGATTAAATGATGAACTCCTCCGTAAATCAGAAAGCTTCGAACAAGAAAGGAAGAAATTTGATGCGAGGCTTGAAGCTGAAGTCGAGAAAAGCTCTAATCTACAAAAATCCTTAAAAGAACTTCAGAATATTTGCTTGAACTTCGGCAACCGCTGCGTGTAATGGCTAAGACAGGTCTTCAACTCATTGGGAGCTAGAACTGAAAAATTTGAACCTTCGGTTGAAGACTTGCCAAGCACCTTCGAGCATATTGAAAGCGAAGTTGAGGCGCTTGACAAAGTAATAGATGGTCATGGTGACTTCTGTGCCCTGCTGGCTTCTCGCGACACAGTTGTAGCTTTTATGAAGGCTGGTTGCACGCACGGAAAGATAGTAAACAGACTAAACTTCAGACTATCTCCAGCGGACCTAGTTGATATGCCCAGCCTAGCCCGAAGTATTGGGAATAGATTTATAACACAAATTTGGACGAAGGGTGGGCGAAACTTAGCTGGTGACGAGGCACGAAGTCATCTTAAGCCAGTATAAAACTTGTACCTGTTGCTTACCTTCTCTTGTAATTATTTTTTACCTTATACTGCTTTGTTGTGTACTGGATGACGATGTCGAAGGTCAATAGTCTGAAGCTCATTACGAAGATTGACGAAGCTGCTGCACAAAGCTTTAGAGACATTTGAATTATCCTTGTAAAAAACATTGTAATTGGGAATCAGACATTACTTTGTATATTTGTCAATACCTTGTAATATATTTTTACCTTTTCTTCCACGTATGAATTGCTTTGTTGTGTACGAAACCTGTGTCTTTTGAGCCGAAGGCGAAAAACACCTTCCCTTCTTTTCGTACACAACGAAGTGTACCCATGCTTCTTCATGCTTATCAAAGCTGAAGTATTTGCCGTTTTGTGCTTAATGTTATGATGATGATGAACCTATGAATGTCTACATGAATGTTTATGAATGTAATGAATGATGTAATGTAACGTGCAAATGAATGTCCGAACACACACGAAGCCACACCCAGACTCTGCATCCCCTTAGGAACGTCTTTTGAGTCTTAAGCTCTGCATCCCCTTAGGAATGTCTTTTGAGCTTCTTCACCTTCTATTTCGGTGGTGTAAGTTCTGCAATCCCCTTAGGAACGACTTTTGAACTTCTTCGCCTTCTATTTCGGCGGTATAAGTTCTGCACGTCTTAGGAACGTCTTTTGAACTTCTTCGCCTTCTATTTCGGCGGTATTTGGCTCTGCATTCCCTTTGGAACGACATCTGAGCAGAAAACTTACGCTGTACTCCCTTAGGAACGACTTTTTGTAGCTTCGTCATGCTCTGCATCCCCCTTGGGGATGACTTTTGAGCTTCTCCCTGTTTCTCTTTTTGCACTCGATGGTGCAGGCTCAGATTTTACATGTTACATCTTTGGGGGATTTGGCCCTCATGGGGCTAAATAAGAAAAAATTACAAGATATCGCCCAATTAAAAACCTTTCTCCCTCTTTTGAAAGGAAAAGGGTGCCATAGAAAAAATGAAAAAAGATTACATCAAATTACACATAATATCGCTGAAGCTCATCCGCATTCCAAGATCTAGGTATGTCGTTGCCGTCCATATCCCTCAACCTGTAAGAACCGGGTCTTGAGGAAGATACAACCACAAAAGGACCTTCCCACTTCAGCTGTAATTTTCCCACTATGTCTGGATTGGCCACTCTCCGAAGTACCAAATGTCGTAGCTTGATATTTTTCAATCGAACTTTTCTGTCACACCATTTTATTGTTTTGGCCTGATATTTGTTGATGTGCTCTATAGCCTGAAGTATGGTCCCTTCTATATTCTCTTTTGTTATTTGACAATCAGCTTCGTCTTCTGCTGAAGCTATTGTTCTTATTGACCCTGCCTTTGCTTTTTCTGGAGTTATTGCTTCATCACCAAATAAGAGTTTGAAGGGTGTAAATCCTATTGATCTAGACATAGTTGTGTTATGACTCCACACAACTTTGATCAACTCATCTGGCCATTTTCCTCTAGGTTGATTGAAGATTAGCTTTATTATTCCTGTCATTATAATGTCATTTGCTCTTTCTACCAGTCCGTTTGATTCTAGGTGCCTTACTGATGCAAAATGAATCTTCATGCCAATTTGGTCACAAAAATTTTTGAACGTTTCAGCATCAAACTGTGTTCCATTGTCCACAGTTATAGCCTTCGGCACGCCGAAGCGACAAACAATATTTTGCCAGAAGAATTTTTGGACTATAATCGAAGTTATTGTAGCCAAAGGCTTTGCTTCAATCCATTTAGAAAAATATTCTACAGCCACCACAACATACTTCAAATTACCTTGTGCCGGTGGAAGTGGACCTAACAAATCCAGGCCCCATCTTTGTAATGGCCAAGTAGGTTGTATCAGCTGCGTGGGGGACGAAGGTTGCTTCTGATCTCTTGCACATTTTGACTATTCTCGCACTTTTGTACTAGCTCTGCTGCATCCGAAGCTGCCTTCGGCAAATAAAATCCTTGTCTAAACACTTTTCCCAGCAAGGGCCTAGACCCAATATGAGATCCACATAGACCTGCATGTATCTCCTTCATTAATTCTATGCCTTCGGTTCCGGATAAACACTTGAGGAGTGGTGAACAAACTCCATGTTTGTATAATTCCCCTTCTATTATCACATACGGTCTTTTCCTTGCTTCCATTCTCTTATTATAAGCTTCGTCATCTGAAAGACAATTACCTTGGAGGAAAGATATAATTTCAGTCCTCCAATCTTCACTATGTACAGGGGAAATTGCAAGCACTGCTCTCTCCATAAGTTCAACCGAAGGTGCTTTTATTATCTCAAAAAATACTTCTGAAGGTAGAGGGAGTCTCTGTGCCGCTGATTTGGCTAACAGATCTGCATGCTCATTTTCTCCTCTTGGAATATTCTTGACGGAAAAACCTTCAAAAGAAGCCTCCAACCTTCGAACTGTATCCGGATATTTTTCAAGCTTCGGATCTCTTGCCTTACTACTTTTGTCTACATAACCAGAAATGAATTGAGAGTCAGTTTTAAGGATGGCCCTTCTTATTCCCATTGCCTTTAACTTCCGAAGCCCTAATAGAAGAGCTTCGTATTCAGCAATATTATTTGTACAACTAAAGTCAAGTCTTGCTGCATAACTTCTTCTGACTTTAGAAGGCACAACTAGGACAACAGCCGCTCCTGCACCGAAGGTTCCCCAGGAACCATCGCAGAACACTATCCAAGCTTTGGCGTCTTAATTGGTTTCTTCTTCCTGAGCCCCTGGCATCCAATCAACAATGAAGTCTGCTAACGCCTGGGACTGAATTGAGGATCTATTTACATAGTCAGTACTGAATTCGTTAAGCTCCGCAGCCCATTTTCCAATCCTTCCAATAGCTTCTCTGTTCCTCATTATGTCCTTTAGAGGTTGTGATGAATGAACAATTATGTGATATGCTTGAAAATAATGTCGAAGCTTCCTGGAGGCCATTAACACAGCATACAACACCTTCTCCAATTTTGTATAGTTTTTCTTTGATAAACTTAGAACTTCAGAGACAAAGTATACCGGGGCCTGCTTTTTGATTTGGCCATCTAGCTTCTCCTGTACAAGCGCCACACTAACTGCAGAGTGAGAAGCTGCTACATACAGGAGTAATGGAGCACCTGGCGAAGGTGGAGTTAAAGATGTCAGATCTATCAAGTATTGCTTTAATTCTTCAAAAGCCTTTTGCTGAGCCGGACCCCACTGAAAAACTTCGGCTGACTTTAGAATTTCAAAGAATGGTAAATTCCTCTCTGCTGATCTTGATATGAACCTATTCAATGACTCAAGCCTTCTTGCCAATCGTTGAACCCCTTTTTTAAATTTGGTGGCTCCATCCGAAGGATAGCTTCAATCTTGCTCGGGTTGGCTTCAATTCCCATCGTTGATACCAAATAGCCAAGGAACTTACCCTTCTTCACTCCAAAAACACACTTTTCTAGACTTAATTTTAGGCCACCTTGCCTAAAATTGGCAAATGTCTCTTGAAAATCAGCAATGTGATTTTCTTGCTTCGTGCTTTTCACTATGATATCATCAACATAGGTCAGTACATTCCTGCCTATTTGAGAATGAAGGACCTTGGCTATCATTCTGCTGAAGCTTCCTCCAGCATTCTTGAGCCCCTCAGGCATCCAAAGATAGCAATAGGTGCCACTAGGAGTTATAAAGCTAGTCTTCGGCTCGTCTTCCTTCAACATCCAAATTTAATGATAGTCTGAGTAACAATCTAATAGACTCATGAGCTCTGAAGAAGCTGCTGCATCTACAAGAGAGTCTATTCTTGGCAATGGGAACTCGTCCTTTGGACATGCCTTGTTGAGGTCTGCGAAATCAATGCACATTCTCCATTTACCATTAGCCTTCCTCACCATGACAGTGTTGGCTAGCCATTCTATGTATTTCACCTCTCTGATAACACCAGCACTAAGAAGTCTTTTTACTTTGTTCTGAGCACCTTCAACTTTGTCTTCAGACATCTTCTGAAGCCTTTGTTTTCTTGGCCTGAAAGATGGATCCACATTGAGTGAATGTTCAATAACATCTCTATTGACACCACAGAGATCATTGGCTGACCAAGCAAAGACATCTTTGTTGTTGAATAAAAATCTTAACAAAGTCTTCTCTTGCTCATCAGATAGCAGAGATCCCAATAGTTCCCTTTGTTCTGCTACATCTTCACATAGGAGCATAGGCTTTGGCTGATCCGCCGAAGCAGCCTTCTCTCTTTTGTATTTATACTATTGACAAGCTTTAGCTCCATCTATGTTATGGATTGCCTTTGAATCTATCCAGTTCCCTTCAACCCTTCTGGCAGCTTCTTGACTCCCATGGATAGCAATGGGTCCTTGTTCCGAAGGTATCTTCATGCATAAATATGCTGGATGAAGTATTGCTTCAAAAGCATTAAGTGTCCCCCGACCAATGATTGCATTGTACGGGTACTCCATGTCGACAATGTCAAAGACAACCTGTTCAGTCCTTGTGTTGTGGACGTAACCGAAGGTAACTGACATTGTGATTTTACCGAGTGCGACAATCTGCCTTCCTCCGAAGCCACAAAGAGGGTGTGTAGCATCATGAATCTTGTCCTCTGGCTCTTGCATCTGTCTGAAGGCCTTGGCAAATATGATATCCGCTGCACTACCTGTGTCAACCAGAACATTATGGACCAGGAATCCCTTGATGACACAAGATATGACCATAGCATCATTGTGAGGGTAATCTTTGAGCTGAAGGTCCTCCTGGGAGAAGGTGATTGGGATGTGGGACCACTTGGACTTGATGAAGGGTCCCTGCACCACGACATGTTGCACCCTTCTCTGTGCTTCCTTCTTCTGCTTCTTGTTAGCCGGCTCTGAACTTGAACCACCTATGATCGGGAGCACCAGCTTCGTAACCAAAGGTGTCGTAGCTTGGTTGTTGAACGAAGCCATCGTCTCAACAGTGGAAGTGGGTTCACCTGAGGTGGGCGCCAATGCTGGGGACTTGTTCTCAAATGCTATGAATTAAGAACAAGACAACACAAACTATTAATGGTTAAAGACCTTGGTCCTTTGAAGCATTATCTCCTTTAGGATATAATGATCTTCGGACGAATGTTATGAAGGACATACCTTCATCATCTCAGTATATAATAATCATATGACATCATTAATATATCGTCATGAATGAATATAAACAATATTGAATTACATTTATACCTTCGGCTTGACAGAGGGCAAAGATTCAAGTATGACGTGCAAGTGAATACGAGTCAGTGTGAACAGTACGGGGGTACTGTTCACCTATTTATAGGCACGGGACGTAGCCCGGTCAAAATTACATTTATGTCCTTGATGACTAGTTGTAATCATGACACAAATCATCATGGACTGATCGGTTTTTTCCTCTTTAAGTCGGTGCAGCCCTTCATCTCGAGGCGTGTCACTATGCCGAAGCTCTCTGGATCGTAGCTTCGGCGTGTACCTTCGAGCTATGTTTGTTCATATGCCGATCTTTCGATGGTGTTTCTGCTTAGAGGACCTTCGGCGAAGAAGCAGGCCCCCAACACGTGTTATTTTCCATGTTTCATATGCTTCTACTTACTTTATTATATACTGAGATGATGAAGGTACGTCCTTCATAACCTTCGTCTGAAGACCATTATATCCTAAGGGAGATAATGCTTCGAAGGACAAAGGTCTTTAACCATTAACATTTTGTGTTGTCTTGTTCTTAACTCATAGCATTTGAGAGCAAGTTCCCAACACATAGAAACAATGGTATTTCTTTTTTCAACTCCTCGATCATTTTTTCCTAATTTCTATAGCATAGAACTGCCTGTAGAAATAGCTTATCTCAACTATTGCTTGCCACATGGAATCAGACATGTAAGCACAAAACATGACAGGTATAATCCTCTCTATTAGTATATGGAAGTCATGGCTCTTTAAACCAGTTAGTTTTCCCGTTTTCAAATTCACCGCTCTTTTCAAGCCCGTGTCATAACTTCACACCCGGATTTAAGTATAGACCATACTAGAATAAAATATTTTTGGCAAGGGGGCATATAGGAGCACAACATAGAATTAGTCAAGGTGACTAATATTTTGAAACAACATCAAGGATGTAGGTAAAGTAATAATCAATAAGTCCTTAAAACAACCAATGCTACTCTAGGTCAGTGGTCCTATAGTCAGCAAGGGCTTTGATACCACTTATGTCACACCCGGTTTTGGAAGGTAAACCGAATGCGAACCATGTACGTGCCAGGATCAGAAATTCACATACACGGTGATTACATAAATGACTCATCATAGCATAATGCTTCGAATAACAATAAAGAGTAAGTAATAATATGAAAGACTAGAGTCATTTACATAATATAAATCAAAGTACACACAATCGAAACATAGCCAACATAAATTAACCCACCACAGGCAGCTGACTGGGGGAGGTCGCTAGCCTAATCCTTGAACTCGTCGAAGTCCTGGAACTCCTGGAGATCCTCCTCGACACCTTCTTATTTACCTGAGCATAGATTGCACCAAAGGCAACATGATGTTTTGTGAAAGCAAGGGTGAGTACACATCAACGCACTCAGCAAATGTCCCGTTTGGCTGAAGTGGACTAGCTTTATGTGGGGTTAAGCTCAAGTAGTTGCTTTTAGTTGGTCAGATATTTATTATTAGTGGAAGCCAAGTTTTAGTAATAGCCAACCCGTGAACCATTTCCTCCTTGAGGAACATCATTATCATCATCGAGCCAAAACCATAAATAGAACCATAGTATATCGAACCATCTGTATCTCTAATCAAATAGGATCCCAAGGCCGCTCATAACCGTGAGCACGGTTGGTATATTAGTTTCATTCCTCTGCAGAGGCCGCACACTTTACCCACAAGTCATAATTCCCTTTATGCCCGGGGAGAGCTAATCCCCATTAACCACTACCTAGGTGGCCTGGCAGGGTATCACTATATAGCCTTTACAAAGACTCCCCTGGTGCATAGTTGCTCGTTAGGTTTCGCCAGTCGTACAAATGCAGTAAACCTCCCCAAGGTGGGTGACTAACAAAACCAAATCGAATGAACCTCTGCACCCCCCTTGGCAGAGCGAGCACTACGCCCCGGCCCCCATTGACGGCCCTTCGGCAAAGCCAACTATACCCCTAGGTTTATCTAATTAATCAACTAAGGGCGTCTCATTCCACCCTCATGGCTGCACTGTTATCCCAGGTGGTCACTCCACGATTAGGTCCTTACGGAGAGGTACTCAGGGAAAATGGCCCGAGCCCCCTAAAATATCACAAGATCATCATCGGAATAACATCATCGTATCATAAATATTCACATCATATTCATTGATTAAAGTAAAGCAATACCATGAAGCTAACCATAATAACCCAAAAGGTAATCAAGGACAAGGTAAATACAAAGCTAGTTAATCCTTAGGTTTCAATTAATTAATGCGGGACAATGAATTATAAGTGAATGGGACATAATGGGTCAGAGGACACTTGCCTTCACCAAACAGATGCTCAGGGTCTTCAACTTTTTAGATTTCGAACAGCCAGATCACTTGGTCGCCAACGCTTCATCTTCGATCCCTCAAAGCTCAGAAACAGATCGCAATCTATTCGTGACGCACAACAAATACAAATAGGCACAAACAAACAAACATATATATATATAAGAACATTACACCATTCAAATAAAAACATAATAAAATATGCAAAACGAAATAGAGCGCGTTACTATGGTCACGCAAGGAAAAGAAACGCGATAGTCGGAGCTACGGTCGAGAAGTTAGCGTGTTTACACTGAGAAAGTATTAATTATAATATTTAATCCGACATTTCTCAAATATAAATAACATCTACTACTTAGTTTTGGCTAACTTATTGTTTTAATTATGGATGATTAAATAACTAACTAATTAACTCACATGAGTAATTATAAGCGAATGGTTTAATCTCGCGTGCGGACAACGCGCGATACGCGTGAACGGCGCGTGACACACGCGAACGGCACGCTACAACGCATGCGAACAACACGCGCGACACTCGCGAACGACACGCGATGACGCGCGCGAAACAGCATCACGGCACGCGCACGGTACGCGCGGACCGACATGTGAAACTAATAAATAAATGACAACATGATTACACTAAATAATTATTAATAAGTAACATTTCAGTTAAGGTTAATCATATTGGTTTATAATATTGGTTTATAAATACGCAAATCGAATTTCGAAATTAGATTTTAAAATTGAAATGTCACTATAGTAGCCATTGGTTAAACAAACGTTTAAATAAATTAAATAAAATGTGCAACAGTGGGGATAAATATTTCTAAATTAAGATGAATTTAATACGAATCTAACGCAATTTGAATGGAACGAATCGAGTTTAAAATGCAAAAGTTATCATTATTTTAAACTAGTCTATAATTCGCGTGTCTCTCTTCTTCCTCGCTCAGGAACTCCATGGCCATGGGGGGGATGGAGCAGGGGCTGCACAGGGGAAGGGGGAAGCTCCACCGCCGCCAGGGGGCCGGCCAGGCCGCGCAGGGCATGCGCGCCCGCGGGCAGGGGCCACGCTTGGGGAGGGCTCACGTAGACAGGGGCCCGGAGGGGGAGTTTGCACCACGATCGCACTAGGACAGACTACACAGGGGCACGCTCGGCTAGCTTTTCCGTGGCGGGCAAGGCACCCCGCGTAGGGGTGGGCTCGCCGGCGGCTAGCCGGATAGGGCTGCTCCTCCTGCGCGTGGATGGGAAAGAGAAGCCAGAGGAGAAAGGGAGAAGAAGACGTGGCTCACCTTGCCCTCGCAACGACGGACGGTGGGTCTCGAATCAGCACGGGCGGTAGCGGTGAGCTCCGGCAGATGTGCGGCGCGGCGAGACAGACAGAGAGACGAGCGGTTTTGGTGAATCGAACCAGGGGGAAGAATACATGGCGGAGAGGAAATAAGCTAGTGGGGCCCACCGTCATAGGCATGAAGAAAAGAAAAAGGATGGGATGGGAGTTGGTGCACGTGGGGAGGGGGATCATGGGCTAGGTTGGCCGATGGTTGATTTTTTTTGGGATTTCTTTTTTTATTTCGAAATTCCTTTTTTCTTTCTTTTTTTTCTTCACATAAGTTATTCGAAATATATGAATAAATATATGTTTTTTTCTAAATATTAAAAAAATTATAATAATTTATAATAATAATAATATTTTCAAATAAAATATTCAATAAATATTTTTAGGTAAAGTTCTATTATTAATTAAATTAGGCTTAAAAAAGAGAATAAATTAGATAGTAAAACTCCTTCAACTCAATCAACAACAACAAAAATTAATGCTTCAGCATGTGATGCAACAATCAAAAACCTTTTTTGAGTTTCATTAATACATCTAATACTTACATAAAAGCAAAATATTCATTCACTATTTTGAAAAGAGAAAGAAAGGCAATGGAAGAAGAAGGTAACACTTGAATTTGGTGTATTATTGAAAAGAACTTTTATACCCCAAATTCAGGATGTTACAATGAACCACCCAGAATTTGATGGAGACCACCCATCAATGGATTACTGCTTGCAGACTACACGTTCATGGCCAAAGTCGGGTCCGCGGCAGAGGCACTGCTCCGGCGAGCAATCGCCAATAGTGCGACGCTTTCCCCCAAACAAAACCGAGCGCAAATGAAGGCTAAGGTGTAGGTGCATGCCCGAGAGAAGACTTACAGCAATCGGAGTGGCGGAGATGGCCTTTCCACTCCACCCGGCTGTGCGGAGCGAGCTGCCTAACAATCCTTCTTCTCCCGATGGCGGTTGCACCCAGGCGGTCGAGTAAGGAACATGGTTGGTGGAATATCAGGGTTTTTATACTCCAGTCAAGGCCGCCAGATTCATGGACCCCATGGCCGAGAATCACGCAGCCTCCCTGGTTGCTCGCCGCGGATGCGGAGGATCCGGTGAAGAAGACAAACCCTTACAGTGCAGCCCCGAGCGACAGTCACAGCGCAGGAGAAACGTGGTTTTGCATCGAGGGCCCCAACAGCCAGCGGCAAGGGCGTGGCCGCGCGGAGGTGAAGTGGAGATAAGGGATTGTTGGTAGGACCCCGTTTGTCAGCCACAGTGTAGGAACACGGGTGAGGGGCGCAGGTTAGTGGGCCGCCGGGAGAGGAATCGGCCCAGTTGCAGAATTTGTATTTCCTTTTCCTTTTCTTCTCTATTTCCTTTTTCTTCTTATTTTTGAATCTCAATTTGAATTTCAAATATTGTGATGGATTTCATAATCAAGTCAAAGGTAAGAATTAAACAAACCAATATGGGAATAATTTATATATATATATATATATGTATATTTTGTATTATGTAGTATCTTCTCTTTTCCCTTTCTATGTTATTTTTCCAATTTTCTAAATTGTACTTTTAGGTTAAATCCAAATTCTCAACTCATTATTATATTTTTATTCATATTATTGGTATTTTTATTAAATGCACAAACAAACAAAACTCCAACATGATGCATCGAGTATTTTATTAGTTATTTGTTCACTTAAATCAGGATGTTCCCATGTTGAAATGAATAGATGGCAAAATATTTAAGGAGTTCAACTCTCTTCATATTATTTACAATTTGGGTATTACAATAACCATTAGGAAATTTATTTTTTCATCCATCTCATCACCTCGATTTTTTCCTAAGGGGTAAGACAGAACAAGGGTCAAGGCACATGGCGGTTTGCCATTGTCATTGATCTTTTCGGTTGGTCGATCACAAATCATTGCTAGATCTCTTTGAGCTTTCGAATTGTTCTTTGTTTTTTTCTAAATTCATGCAGGTGTGTATCAGGCCTTCGGCAACATTACTTTCTTGGTGCATGACATCAATATTGTGCGCAAGAATCAATGACATATAAGGGAGCTGCCATAGACCACTTATATGTGTCCAGTTGTGGTTTACTCTGAATCCTTGGTACTTGTCCCCTTTTTCATTTAGGACAAGGTTGTTCAACTGAGCATAAATTTCTGTTGTGTTCAGATGTTTTGGTGGTCCTTTCGTGACCATAGTGTTCTTTATAAAGTTTTTTGTCGCTCCTAAAGGGGTGTTTCCTAGGCAACCAGCGTCGATGACAATCGAAATAAGTAATCTTTCCCCATGAGCAAGACGAAAGCAATCTGTATCTAAACTGCAATATAGACATGTCAATCTACCATGTGTACTCCAACCGGCAAAAATAGCATATGCTATGAAGTCATGCACTGACCACAAATACGCGACTCGAAGTTTGAATATCTAGTTTCTAAAAACATCGTATGCTTCGACTCCTTTCCAAAGCTCCTTCAACTCTTCAATCAAGGGTTTAACATGATATTGAATTTCTTTCTAGGATGGTCCAGGCCAGGTATGATCAACCAAAGAAATATAAATTCATACTTCATACAAAGAGAAGGTGGAAGGTTGTATGGAGTAACAAAGAAGAAGCAACATGAGTATGATGATGCCATTTGACCAAAAGGTGTGAAGCCGTTGGTTGCAAGGCTGATTCGATCATTTCTCGGTTCAGCAGCAAAGTCTGGATCAAACGTGTTGAGAGCCTTCCAAGCACCCCATCTGAAGGTTGCACCACTAGCTCATCGTTTTCACAGACACCTTCTTTATGCCATCGCATGTACATGGTGGTTCTTTTTGATAGAAACAACCGTTTCACTCAAGGAGTTTGTGGCAAGTAGTGAAGCTACTTATTTGCAACATCTGGCATCACCTTGTTACCCTCATCATTATTAATTTCCACAAATCTAGATTGTCCACATTTCATACATTTTTTCTCTCCCGCATGCTACTTCATGAAAAGCATACAATTATTTTGCACACATCAATATTTGCATAATCCATACTAAGATCTTCGATAATAATCTTTGAATGGTACATGTCTTTAGGCAACTTATTGGGCTTTAGCAACACATCCACGAATAACTTTAAAATCTCATTGTAATAGTTGTTTGAGAAAAAAATACTTGGACTTAATGGACATGAGCCGGGTCACAAAAGCGAGTATACTCATATATGTGTGTTCATGCAACGGCTCTTCAGTCTTTTAGTTGCTTAAAAAATCTCGAAACCTTTGGTGTGGAAGGATCCTCAGAGCTTAGGTTTAACTCTAGACGTAGCGAATCTAGCATCTCATGCATCGCATCACCGCCAGTCCACTTATTATTCTCCTCCTCTTCTACATTAGGATTGGGTAGTACCTCACCATGATGTTCACACACCTTATATACCCGACATAAATCCAAACTGACATAGATTTAGGCTAACTTTTTCCTTATCAAAGAATATACTATTTTCATGCCACCTACAAGGGCATCCAACAGTGTCGATTAATGACAAGGAGAACACACGGTCCACAAAATCTTTAGTCTTGGCTACCCACTCATCAGAATTTTGTCCATTCCTACTCCAGCCATTGTACATCCATTCACGATCTTCCATCATGGCTGAGGTTGTTAAAGCGGGCCATATCGTAAAAACATCATTCAAATTTCACAAGGGTACCGGTTCTACATTTATAGGCAAGGATAGGTCCTAAACTCACCCAAGAGTGACCGACAGAACGTAGATTTATGACAAGCCAGCAGGATATGAAGGAAATTTCGACAGCATAACCTCGTTGTTCTCCAGCTGCACGCCGAATATGGTGCAGTGTGGAACATTGAGGTTATGCCACCAAATTTCCTTCGAATCCTATTGGCTTGTCATAAATCTGTATCCTATCGGTTACTCCGAGGTTGTCCATAATAGGGACAATTTCGGATGGGTACGTCTCATGAGACGAACTTGTCTGAAATGGGTGACACATAGGTTACGCTGCTAACAAATAAAATAACACATGCTAATAAGATAGTAATTGACTAAAAATACTATAACACACTTCTCAAACTAAATAATAATGCATAACAATATGAAATTAATATAACTCGAACCACTAAATACAAAAACATGTGCCATTAATGAAATCAAAACAAACAAAAATATATGCTAATACAGAATTGAAGTTAAACATTATATTAATTAATAGAATGAAACTGACATGTCAACACATCATTAACTAAACCTATGATTAATTATATTTTTAAATGCATAAACATATAACTAATCAAAAGTAATGCAAACGGCTTAATCAAACAAACAATTTCATCTAAACATTGATTGCATAAACTATTACTCACTAATTTCGGTGGCTAATTAAAAATGGTCACCAAAAATAAATAATAAAATACAAAAAATTAACCTCTCTAGACGAAACTGTGATAGTCGATGTTGTGGCGTGGCTGCCGAAGTCAGAGACGGGTCACGTGTGGTTAGCTCTACACTGGGGCGGTGTTTGAGCTCGTGACCAGTAGATGCGCGTGGGGAACGGGCATTGTCGGCGAGCTTTCACCCAGAGCGCGGCCGAGGGGTGGCACTGGCGAGCACGCTGGCAGGGCGGCATGTCGGAGGTGCAGGGCGACGCGGCGAGTGCTGCCTCACATGGGGGTGAGAGCCGGTGGCTAGAAAGAGGCAGCCATGGGTGGCGGCACGGCGAGCCGAAGGCAGACGTGAGGGCGGTGCCATCGAGCACAAGCGCGCGTCGTCAGAAGCGAGCAGGAAGAAACGAAAATAAGAAAAATACAGGGTTTTGGTGGTAAAAACGGTTAAATTTCGGCGGCCAAAGCATGGGCAGCCAAAAATAATTTAAATTTCGGCGGACATGGGCCTAAGCCACCAAAATTTTATTTATTTTTGTCGGCTAGTACGAACCACAGAAATTTACTAGTTATTTTTGGCGGCCAGGTAAAGCCATCAAAAATCATTCAAACTCCTGTAGTGCATCCTTCTAGGGTATGTTATATGAATTGCGAGGTCACTTTTTTTAATATCCAGAGCTCTTTTTATTTTAGAACTGAAACGTATCGAGATCTCCAGAAGAGGGAGGCATGATGAGTTGCAGGGTTCAGAATCCAAAATATATGCAGGTTTTAAGCTTCATTAGTCCTAAAGTTCAATTGTAAATTATTTTAGTTCGAATCTTTATGTATACTATAGATCCAGTTTTTCTTTTTCATTTCTTCATGGATAGATTTGATGTCACCCTCCAGCTTGCTGAGGGTTAGGTCAATGGTTCCCAGGAATAAAACCACATGTTGGAGTGAAGCTTCACATAACGTTGTGCAACTGTAGCTTATGGATGTTAAATCTATTCTACTTGTGTTAGATGCTTTATGCTTGAATTATGTGGATGCTGAAAAACGTATGTACAATCTTGTTGTTTGATGAAATTGTATGCACAATTTGGTTCCAATTCAATTAAATGCTGATTTTTATTAATTAATGATAAACTAAAAACTTTATAAAACCACCATGGCTGCCATGCCACCAAACTTTATGACAAAAAAATGTCACAACTTATTTGACATGTCCGCTGCCATGTCACGTACCATCTTATCTCACTTGTGATGATATCAATAGTCACAATTTTTTGCCACATCGACTACTATGCTAACCCATTAATGACTAGGCATGGATTCGGATCAGATATGCATGGAAATCAATCCGAATATCATTATTTACCATATTTTAATTTGAATACAAATGCGAATAATATCGGATACGAATACAAAACTGATAGTTTGAATTCGAATTTACATTCGGATACTTACTTGATTTGGAACATAGCATCATAATAAAAATCATATTACAAGCAAATTATGAACAATAGTACATATACATTGTTTAGTTCACTAGTAGAAAAGAGCTCATAGCCTGCGGCACCCATAAATTATCACTGGCGGTTTCAGTTATCGCGCGCCAGTAAAAAAAACGAGGCGGGCCCGGCTTTGGAACCGCCAGTGGAAACACATTTCCACTGGCGGTTATCTTAACACAACCGCCAGTGGAAATAGGATGTTTCCACTGGCGGTTGGTGTAACATAACCGCCAGTGGAAAACCAATTTCCACTGGCGGTTGGTGTAACCGAACCGCCAGTGGAAATACCCTATTTCCACTGGCGGTTGTGTTAAGATAACCGCCAGTGGAAATTGGTTTCCACTGGCGGTTTTTCAAGCCAACCGCCAGTGAACTGTCTGTTATAAATAGCTCTCTTCTTCCCCCGACAGTGAACTGTATGCTCGCAGCCAGCTTCCATTGGAGGCGATTTTGGAGGTCCAGATTTCAAAAAAATATAAGGAGGGAGGTTTTGCTCTTCATTTCTTCGAAGAAGGTGGATAAGAAAGGTTGGTTTATGTTTCTTTGTCAATTTTTGTTCATTCTTGCTCAATTTTAGCCACATTTTGGATCTAGGGTTTTACATGTGAGAGAGAAGAGTATAGCTAGGTAATTTTCTCTATTTCCTCAAATGAGGTTGCTTAAGATGGTTAGTTTTTGTCTATTCCCTCTCCTTTTTCATGTTTAGTTATCAAATAAGTTTATCCATAACACATATTTAGTTGCTTTATGAATGGTGAATGTGTTGTATGGAAGGTTGGTTTAATTATGTTTCAATTGTCAGTTATTGTTTATTTTTGCTCAATTTTAACTACATTTTGAAACTAGGCTTTCACCATGTGTTAAAGATAGGTTTGGGTATTAATTTTTTTTGTTTATTAGTTGCTAGGAAAGTTTGGCTTATGTTTCTTTTGCCAAATTTTGTTCATTTTTCCTCCATTTTAGCCACATTTTGGATATAGGGTTTCACCATGTGTTAGAGATAAAGTAGTCTAACTACTTTTATTGGAAGAGATGTCGCACTCCAACGCGTCCTTCTCCATGGATAGTGTCACAGTCGCCTCATCCTCCAACCCCGCCTCATCCTCCATAGAGAGAGAGATAGAGGAGAGAGAGAGATAGAGGTGAGAGAGAGGAGAGAGAGAGAGAGAGAGAGAGGGTTTCACATTTTAGCCACATTTTTGGATATAGGGTTTCACCATGTGTTTTATGTTACTTTTTTACAGGTGGTGATGGAGAGGACATCCTGGATGTATAACTTATCAAGGCTAGATCCATCATACATATCCGAGGTCCATAGGTTTATTGATGTCGCTACGAACCATGCTTGGAGAACAAAGACAAAACACATATATTGTCCATGCATGGACTGCAAAAATGCTGCTGTATTTAATGACACAGAACAAATCATATCTCATCTGGTATGCCGAGGATTTATGAAGGATTACACAATTTGGACAAAGCATGGAGAGGGTAGCTCTTCGCCTTATACGACTGGAAACCCTGAGAACATCGACGACAGATTTCAGTTCGTTCACGAGACACACCAACCTCTTCCACAGAGCGAACATGTAGTGCAAAATGTTACTGATCATGGTTACGCTGGAGGAAATGAACATGATAGACCTCATGTTCTGCCAAGTGTTATGGATGAGGAAGATGCAGAGTTGCTAGAGGCAATGTTGCGTCGTCATACAGATCAATCGATGTTCTTAATGAAAGGTATGGAGTCCCTGAAGAAGGCAGCAGAAGAGCCTTTGTACGACGAGTCTAAGGGTTGTACCAAAGAGTTCACGACGCTCCGGTCTGTGCTAAAGCTGTTGATGTTAAAAGCTAAATATGGTGTGTCTGATGCTGGCTTCGATGCGTTCTTGAGTATTATCGCAGACATGCTTCCAAAGGAGAACAATGTGCCTGCTAACACGTACTATGCAAAGAAACTAATCAGTCCGCTCACTATGGGTGTGGAGAAGATCCACGCGTGTAGAAATCACTGTATCCTTTATCGAGGTGATGATTATAAAGACTTGGAGAGCTGCCCAAAGTGCGGTGCAAGTAGGTACAAGACGAATAAAGACTATCGAGAGGACGAAGAGTGTGTTGCATCCGTGTCTAAAGGGAAGAAGCGAAAGAAAGCCCAAAAAAAGACTTCAAAATCCACGAGCAAAGAAAAAGAAGAAGTAGACTATTATGCGCTCAAAAAGGTTCCTGCTTTGGTGATGTGGTACCTCCCCGTCGTCGATCGATTGAGGTGTTTGTTCGCTAATCCTGAGGATGCCAGACTTATGAGCTGGCATGCTTCTGATGAGCACAAAAACGATGGGAAGCTTCGACATCCAGCCGATGGGAAGCAGTGGCAAGATTTCAATGACAACCACCGAGACTTTGCCGATGAACCGAGAAATGTTAGGTTCGCACTGAGTACTGATGGAATGAACCCATTTGCTGAGAGGAGCAGCAAGCATAGCACATGGCCGGTGATCCTCACCATATACAACCTTCCTCCATGGTTGATGCAGAAACGGAAGTACATTTTGCTAACCATCCTTATTTCTGGACCTACACAACCTGGAGTTGACATGGATGTATTTTTGGAGCCCTTAATGGAGGATATGAAAATATTGTGGGAAACGGGTGTTCAAATGTTGGATGAGTATCGTAAAGGTTCATTCACGCTGAGAGCAATTCTTTTTGTTACGATCAACGATTACCCTGCTCTCTTCACATTATCAGGCCAGTTTAAGGGAAAGGTTGGTTGCACAGTATGCATTGATGGAACTGCTTACGTATCCCTTGCTGCATCTAGGAAGATAGTTTACATGAGGCACAGACGCTTTTTATTGGAAGGACACAGGTACCGCATGCGAAAGATGGATAAGTACTTCGACAATAATGGTGAACTACATTCTACTGCTCCATCGGGTAACAATAGAGGTCATAGAGTTTTTGAAATAGTCAGGAATATCAAGTTTGTTTTCGGGAAGAAGACGAAAGACGGAAAAACAAGGAAGGATGTCAAACCAGCTTCGGGGGCTATATTCAAGAAGAAGTCTATTTTCTTCGAGTACTTGCCTTACTGGAAAGAGTTAGATGTGCGGCATGCGATCGATGGTATGCACGTTCAGAAGAACGTGTTTGAAAGCATAATGGGCACCTTGCTAGACATAAAGGGCAAAACAAAAGAAGGGCTCAATTCACGCATGGACTTGGTAGATTTAGGCATAAAAAAGGAACTACATCCCGTTCTTCAAGAAAATGGGAAGTACCATCTCCCAGCAGCAAGCTACAATCTCAATGTAGATGAGAAACATGCGATGTGTGTTTGGCTCAAGAATTTGAAAGTCCCATCCGGATTCTGCTCTAGCATACGGAGTATTGTGTCAATGAAAGACCTGACAATCACCAACTACAACTCACATGATTGCCATGTCATGCTGACTACATTCCTACCTATTGCCATCAGGGCTATAAATCCTTTGTTTTTAAAGATGGCAATCACACGGTTGTGCTACTTTTTCAACAGGATTTCACAAAAGGTAATTGGCCGTGATGAGTTGGCATCTCTTCAGGAATTCGCAGTGGAGACAATATCACAGTTTGAGATGTGTTTCCCTCCATCGTTCTTTGATATTATGGTGCACCTTGTGGTGCACTTGGTGCCACAAATAGAAGCATTGGGTCCTATGTACTTGCATGAAATGTGGACGTATGAGCGTTTCATGTCAATACTGAATGGCTATGTATCAACCCGTGCTCGTCCCGAGGCATCCATGATAGAGGGGTACTGTACCGAAGAGGCCATTGAGTCCGGAGGTCCATTCTGCAATAGTATCCTAAAAGACCAGGTTGCAATAGGTCTGCCTCCGTCACGACACGAGGGTAGACTGTATGGAAGCGGGAGGATGGGACGGAAATCTTTCATCCCACCGGATTACGATATAGTACTTGAGGCACATCAGAGCATCCTACATCAGCTAACGATAATGGAGCCATTTATCCAACAACACATCAATGAGCTTCGCGAGCAAAATCCTGGGCATACGGATGATTGGGTAATGAAGCAACATAAGCAGCGGTTCAACACATAGCTAATGGTGAAGGACATTCCACGTGGAGAAACAATAGAAGAACAAACCATCAAGGGCTTGGCATCTGGACCATCACGCCAGGTCACAACATGGCAAACCTATGACATTAGTGGATTCACATTTTGTACCAAGTCCAAGGACAAAAAGAGCATGTCACAAAACAGTGGTGTTCGATGCGAAGCCATAGATGATGAAACTGGTGAGATTATTACATATTTTGGCTTTATTGAGGACATATGGGAACTAGACTATGGTACATTTCAGATCTCGGTTTTCCGATGTTAATGGGTTGAAGACAAACATGTCACGGTAGACAACTATGGGGTCAGAGTTCTTGATCTAAGTAAGGTAGGTTACAAAGATGACCCATGGATCCTTGCTAATCGTGCTGCACAGGTCTTCTATGCTGAACAGATCATTTCTAACAATGAGAAGAAAAGCACCGACAAACCGAAGCATGTAGTTTTTCCTGGAAAACAACAAGCTATAGGAGTTGATGGTGTATCTGATTTAGAGGATTTTAACCAGTTCAATGACATGTCTCTTTTCATAGACCATCCAACCAAGATAAGGAACGTTGAGCGAAGCATCCCACGCAATTCGATGCCCTGGGTACGCCACGATGGACAAGGCAGAACAATAGCTCCCTAGATTATATAGTTGTCATGTAATTGATTATTGTTAGGACATGTCATGTAATTTTACACGACTTTCTAGAGAGGAGAGGGAGAGGCAGAGAGAGCTATTGTTGTCAATGCGCTCGGAGCAGGTCCAGCACTTACCGTCTGTGCGGATGCAGCACTTTGCACATCGAGAATGCCCGTTCTTGCACTGATTTTACACAGAGCAGAGCATCATGCTGGAGCCTACCGATCAATATGTACTGTATATATACATGCATGGTAATCTGACTTGCCATGAAAACTTCGGACTGGAAGGGTAGGCAGCAGATGTCACACTCCAGCGCGTCCTTCTCCATGGATAGTGTCACAGTCGCCTCTTCCTCATCCTCCAACCCCGCCTCTTCCTCATCCTCCACCACCACCTTGGCTTTCTTTTGAGTGCCGCCGTCATGGTTTATCACCTAGAACGAGGTAAAATAAAAGCAGGGAGGACAATTCGACTAATATATACATATCAGGCAGTAAGAAACAAGCATCTTCAAAGAACATGTTGTAAAAGAACTTGGAAAGATGTTTACCAGATCTGATACTTGTGAAAGAACTTCACACCAATGGTGATGAGAGACGCGATGCCAGGAGACGACGTAGTATTTAAACACTACAAGAACGGGCATTCTAGTGACAGAGGAGGGAGAGAGAGGGAAGAGAGAGGAGGGAAAGAGGAGAGAGAGAGGAGAGAGAGAGAGGAGAGAGAGGATAGAGAGAGGAGAGAGAGAGGAGAGAGAGAGGATAGAGAGAGAGAGGAGAGAGAGAGGGAGAGGGGAGAGAGAGGAGCTAGGGAGAGGAGAGAGAGGAGAGAGAGGATAGAGAGAGAGAGAGGAGCTAGGGAGAGGAGAGAGAGGAGAGAGAGAGGGAGAGATAGAGGAGGGAGAGAGAGGGAAGAGAGAGGAGGGAGAGGGGAGAGAGAGGAGGGAGAGGGGAGAGAGAGGAGAGAGAGGGGAGAGAGAGGGGAGAGAGAGAGAAGTAATATATAAATATATATATTATGTATACTAAATATATATATTTATATATTTAATATGTACAAAAATTTATATACTTAATGTATGAATATACAATAAAAAATAATATACTAAAAACATTTCTACTGGCGGTTGACAATGAAAACCGCCAGTAGAAATCATTTTTACTGGCGGTTGTCGATGAAAACCGCCAGTAGAAATGGCCTCCACAGTCTGTGGATGGCATTTCTACTGGCGGTTCTCTATGACAACCGCCAGTAGAAATGATTTCTACTGGCAGTTTTCATTGTCAACCGCCAGTAGAAATATCTCCTATATAAAGGAGCGCGCGCGGGGCCGAAAAATTTCACTAAGTCTCTGGCGCCCTGTCTTTTACACTTCCCGCCGTCAGGCTGCCGAAATTTCGCCCCGGCGATCTTCTCCGCCGTGCGCCGCCGTCGTCCACGCCGTCGTCCACGCCGTCGTCCCCGCGCCGTAGTTAAGTTCTCCTCTCTCTCTCTCTCCCTTCTTCGACTATAATCGCTCGCCGCCATGCGCGCCGCCGCCGCGCACGCGGGCGCACGCCGCCGCCGCCGCCGCGCGGCTAAACCCTAAGGCTAGGAAGAGTGAGAGAGTGAGAGGGAAGAGAGAGGAGGAAGAGGGAAGAGAGGGAGACCCCTGCGCGCGTCTCTGCAGAGAGAGAGAGAGAGAGGAGGGCGCACGCGCCGCCGCCGCCGAGAGGGAGGAAGAGAGAGGAAGGAGAGGGAGAGGGAAGAGAGAGGAGGGAGAGGGAGAGAGATAGAGGGAGGGAGAGGAGGGTGAGAGAGAGAGAGGAGGGAGAGGAGAGAGATAGAGAGAGGGAGAGAGATAGAGGGAGAGGAGATAGATAGAGGGAGGGAGAGGAGGGTGAGAGAGAGAGAGGAGGGAGAGGAGAGAGATAGAGAGAGGAGAGGAGATGAGAGTATTCATACAATACTTATTTTTATTCATATGTGTGTTCATATGTGTTCAAATGTATGTGTTCAATATATATATGTGTTCATATGTGTTCAAATGTATGTGTTCAATATATATGTGTGTTCATATGTGTTCAAATGTATGTGTTCAATATATATATGTGTGTTCATATGTGTTCAAATGTATGTTGAATATATACATTGTAATTTTATCCGTTACAACTCGATAATATACGTATCCGATCCGATCCGAATTCGATCTGAACTCGATAATTTCCGTACGACTCTCCCTCTCTCCCTCTCTATACGTCCTATGCGACTCTCCCTCTCTCCCTCTCCTCGTCCTATACGACTCTCCCTCTCTCCCTCTCTATACGTAACTCGATAATATCCATACGATTCTCCCTCTCTCCCTCTTTATACGTCCTATGCGACTCTCTCCCCGTCCTACACGATACTATACGACTATACGATACTATATGGTTACGGTTTAGGGTTAGGGTTATGGTTAAGGGTTAGGGTCAGGGTTAGGGTTAGGGTTAAGGGTTAGGGTTTAGGGTTAGGGTTAGGGTTAGGGTTAAGGGTTCGGGTTTTGGGTTAAGGGTTCGGGTTTTGGGTTAGGGTTAGGGTTAGGGTTAAGGGTTATAGTTAGGGTTAGGGTTTAGGGTTAAGGGTTCGGGTTTTGGGTTAAGGGTTCGGGTTTTGGGTTAGGGTTAGGGTTAAGGGTTTAGGGTTAGGGTTAAGGGTTATAGTTAGGGTTAGGGTTAGGGTTAAGGGTTAGGGTTTAGGGTTAGGGTTAGGGTTAGGGTTAAGGGTTCGGGTTTTGGGTTAAGGGTTCGGGTTTTGGGTTAGGGTTAGGGTTAAGGGTTATAGTTAGGGTTAGGGTTAGGGTTTAGGGTTAAGGGTTCGGGTTTTGGGTTAAGGGTTCGGGTTTTGGGTTAAGGGTTCGGGTTTTGGGTTAGGGTTAGGGTTAAGGTTAAGGGTTAGGGTTAGGGTTAGGGTTAGGGTTTAGGGTTAAGGGTTCGGGTTTTGGGTTAAGGGTTCGGGTTTTGGGTTAGGGTTAGGGTTAGGGTTAAGGGTTATAGTTAGGGTTAGGGTTTAGGGTTAAGGGTTCGGGTTTTGGGTTAAGGGTTCGGGTTTTGGGTTAGGGTTAGGGTTAAGGGTTTAGGGTTAGGGTTAAGGGTTATAGTTAGGGTTAGGGTTAGGGTTAAGGGTTAGGGTTTAGGGTTAGGGTTAGGGTTAGGGTTAAGGGTTCGGGTTTTGGGTTAAGGGTTCGGGTTTTGGGTTAGGGTTAGGGTTAAGGGTTATAGTTAGGGTTAGGGTTAGGGTTTAGGGTTAAGGGTTCGGGTTTTGGGTTAAGGGTTCGGGTTTTGGGTTAAGGGTTCGGGTTTTGGGTTAGGGTTAGGGTTAAGGTTAAGGGTTAGGGTTAGGGTTAGGGTTAGGGTTAGGGTTAGGGTTAGGGTTTAGGGTTAAGGGTTCGGGTTTTGGGTTAAGGGTTCGGGTTTAGGGTTAGGGTTAGGGTTTTGGGTTAGGGTTAGGGTTAAGGGTTATAGTTAGGGTTAGGGTTAGGGTTTAGGGTTAAGGGTTCGGGTTTTGGGTTAAGGGTTCGGGTTTTGGGTTAAGGGTTCGGGTTTTGGGTTAGGGTTAGGGTTAAGGGTTTAGGGTTAGGGTTTAGGGTTAGGGTTAGGGTTAAGGGTTTAGTGCCTGAGGATGTATTTAATTATACTATTTGTTAATATGAATTTAATTATTGCTTACGTTAATATGTGTTAATATGTATTTAATTATTGCTTATGTATTTGTATATATATAGCTCAATGAGTTCTCCGATCAAGGACCAAGATTTAGTGCCCGAGCACATGGACAAGAGTGTTGCTCAAGAACAATCCAGCAGTGAAGGATATGAAACGCCTAGCGACCCTTTTCCTACCACTAGCATAGATAGGGCCGCTCTCCGTGAGTTGCAACGTGACCCTACTTATGATCCACAAGAAGCTGAGGTAAAAGTACACATCTTTAGCTTCGTATGTGTACCCTACTGATTTCACATGCATGATCTCTTGTGCATTTTATTACATGAATAGGAGGTCGTGTCTGAATTTCGTGCGATACTCGAAGAAGCCGTGGCACGAAACGAAGACGTACCGGAGCCGACCCAAGACGCACCGGAACAGACCAAGACAACAACCGAGACGTCAAGGAAAAGGAAGCAGAGCGATCGAAAAAGAGGTGACAGGGGGCTGAACAAGTTTCCCGACAAAACATACAAAATCTCAGACGTGAGCCCGAAAGGTCAGCCCCTAGCTCCAGAAGAGGCACTACCTAAGTTCCGGAATGCACTTGGGTTTTTAGTTAGAGATAATCTTGACATAACAATACGACAGTGGAGAGATGTGTCAGATGATGTCAAGAATCAAATATGCAATAAGCTATTAATGAGGTTCGTTCTGCCTCGGGGTTCAGAAGAACTCGTGAAGGAATACACGATGAAGCAGCTTGCAATCAATTTCCGAAACTGGAGGTCTGAGATGAACACAAAGTTTGCAAAGAAAGGTCTGGACCCGACCAAAAAATATAAAATCTCAGCAGGTCAGTGGGCAGTATTTCTAGAGCAGAGGAGCAGCCCTGATTTCATATCTCTAAGTGAGGCAAATTCAGAACTATCAAAGAAGAACAAGTACCGCCACCACCTAGGCACAGGTGGTTACAAGCGTCAGGTTCCTAAATGGAGACAAGAAGACGCCGAGAAGAAGGCCGCAGGGTTGCCGACGCTGTCCGAGCAACTTGGTGAAAGGGCGGCAAATTGGCTCCGTGCTAGAAAACCAAGGGAAACCGAGACCGGTGTATCTTTTGATGATACCATTGTCGAAGAAGCGGCAAAAAACATATATACAATGGCAGCTAAGCAGAGCGAAGGAACTTTTAAGCCACAAAGGGAAAGAGACATCCTAACGGCTGGTCTCGGTAACCCTGAGCATCCTGGCCGTGTACGAGGAATCTCGTCTAAGGAAGGATGGAAGGAAGGATTCGGACAACAGTGGGAAGGTCTGTACAGGAAACGTGATCGATACAAGGAAGAGATGGCGGATTATTTTAAGGAGGAGGCCAAGAAAGAGTTCAAAGCCATGATGTCTCAAATGCTATCGAATCCTCCTCCAGAATTGATGCAACAGTTGGCGAGTGCGATGTCTGTTCAACAGATGACCACTCCACAAATACAAATAATTCCAGCAGCTCAACCGCCGGCTTCCACAGATTGTACGACATTACCAAGCTCTGTTGCTTCAACGGGAAATAAGGACCGTTATCCAGTTGATGACATCACAAGGCCTGTGGCGTGCACACTGGTTATAAGATATGGTATTAACAATAAACGTACAAAGAAAGTAGCCACAGGCCTTGCGATCCCAGGACGTAAGTTCCATGGAAACGATATTCCAGATGATTATTGCAAAGTAGAAGTGACGTCGGTCGTCCAAGGATCCGAGGACGACATGCTAGACATCCCTGGGCCCGAAGGTATCGAGAAACTTGGACAAGCTATCAAGAATTTTATCCTTTGGCCTCGAAGGGATGTCGAATTGCTTGATTGGTCGAATTCGTCGCAGGCATCGCAGGCCCAACCGTCTCCGCCTTCTCAAATTTTTGTTCCTATTGTACATCCATCATCCTCACCTCCTCAAACTTCACATGCTGCTCCTCATCCTTTTTCTGACCCACCGTCTCCGCCACAAGCATCACCATTCAGGGCTCCACCACCTTCTCCTCCCCATCCTCTTGGTGACCCACTCTCTACGCCACCATCAAGGGATCCACCTTCTCCACAACCATCAAAGGATCCAAGGCCATCAAAGAAATCTAAACTTCCTATTCCAAAATTGGTGTCCCCGTATCAGAAAAAGAAGAGTAAAGCTACTACTGCTGGCACAGCTCGGTTTTTGAAAGGGATTGGACAGAGCCTCACGTCACAAACTGTTGATTTGGCCAAGCACGAGGAGTCTGCAAAAAAGGCTGAGGCAATGGCCGCAAAGATAAAGAAGCCAACTAAGGCAGATTACAAAAACGTGCCTAAAAAATATGTGTCGGGCAGACCTCTGCTACCTCTTGAGAAACTAAGAAAGGTCCCGGCTGGTGTTAAAAGGTTGCATGACTGGTACATGCGGGCATCATCGGTTGGCATCGACACCATCAGTGTGCATATACCAGACCATGCTTTTATTGGTTCGGACCAAAAGGCCGTTGTTACATTCGAGGACATGTGGTTAATGATGAACCTTCAGAGACTCGACGTGCAACTTGTAACGATGTTTGCATTGTAAGTGTCGCTCATACTTCCACATATGTGTGTTATTATTAGTGAGATGTATAAAATTTCAATATCTGACATGCACGTGTGACTTGCAGAATGCAACATGATCAGCAGGAGATCCTTTACGGTACCAAGCCCAATGCTAGTGCCAGTAAAAGGGTTGGGTATCTCAACCCAATACTTATATCCGAGGAAAGCCACACTTTTAGAATCGGGAAAGACAACGATGAATTATGGGGAAAGACGGACGAAGAAGTTGAGAAGCGTATAAAGGATATGAAGAAGGATTTTGAAGCTCGATACGCCACCTATATAGGACATGCAATGCTTCAATTTCAAGACAGGGAAGCCATAATGGCCCCGTACAACTTTAAGTAAGTGTGATTTTGCATAAATAAAATCAATAATTTCAATACACATGCATCACAAATTTGATTCGTACAGGGACCACTGGATATGCTTCCTCATTTATCCTAAGGTTGGAAAGGTGCTGGTGCTCGACTCCTTGAACTTCGACCCTTCGACATATGCAGAATTCCTCAGCACCTTAGAGCTGTAAGCCTTTTCTATGCATGCATACTTTTATCGATTAAAATTTGAGAATAACATGGTGATTCTATTTGAGATCACAGGGCTTATAGATTCTATAAGATGAGAGGTGGAAAGTACGACCTGTCGAAAAAAGGCGTGCCACTAGACATCCATCATCACTGGCCGGTAAGTATGTGATTTTATGAATACATATCATACACAATGTTGCAACTAAATAACCAATCTCCCGTTATGTAGTGCCACAAGCAACCACAAGGATCGGTCCTATGTGGATTCTATGCGTGCGAGTTCATGAGAGTGAACGGACGATACATCACGAACCCTGACAAGGTATTATTAGTAATAGTCAAGTATGTATTTATGTCATTAAAGATGCAAATGTGTTATTATTGAGTATAAATAGATGATGTTTATAAAATTCCTTTACAGCAATTTCAACGAGGAAACCCGGAGAACTTGACTGAAGCTGCATTGTATGGCATAGTCGAGGACCTCTGCACATTCATATTGAAAGAGATCATTCCCGCAGAAGGAAAATATCACGATGCTTCCGGGACATTAGCTTTGCCAGAGTTTAGAATACTAACAGAAATTAGTAGATTATCTCTTAGCCGAGATAGTTATTAGAGCTTAGGTGAAAACTTATGATGTATAGAATGCATGAAGCATATATGGTTGTAAACAGAATACTTTGATGTATATAAATGTATATATGTTGCTTTCAATATCAATATAGATCTATATATATATATATGTTTGTGTGTGTGTAAATAAATATATATATAATTCAGTATTGTTTGAAATTTTGAAAAAAGGCGGGAAAACTTCCACTGGCGGCTAAATAAAGAAAACCGCCAGTGAAAAGTGCATTTCCACTGGCGGTTTGCTTTATAAAACCGCCAGTGGAAATGCATTTTCACTGGCGGTTTTCTTTATTCAGCCGCCAGTGGAAATGCACTTTTCACTGGCGGTTCCTTAAGAAAACCGCCAGTGAAAATGCACTTTTCACTGGCGGTTCCAAAATAACCGCCAGTGGAAATGCTGATTTCCACTGACCCCTAGCACTGACGGTACTGAAAACGCCTGTGTAAATAGGTTTAGAACCGCCACTATAGAGCTTCTGTGTACTAGTGGTTTAAACTTAGTTGAATATCATATTTTTAAGTAAATTATTTATACGTGGTATATTTATATTTTGGACTCTAAATATAATCTTTTTGTATATTAAATATATTTGTAGTTTGGACTCTAAAAACTCCAATAATCTAATGTATTCAAAATTAGACTTTTTAATATTAATTAAAATTTATCATTGTATATCACTAGTAATGTAAGATTAACACAATCATTTATTTACGATATAAATTTGTTTAACATTTTAAATGGTGTACTTCAATTTTTAGTGCATTATTTAAAGTTAAAAATCACTTGTAATTAGTAATTAGTAATAAAAGTAAGTTTAAATTGATTTTATTGAATGCCTTTTCCTTTCGGATACAAATAGTATAGGATATTTCACGGTTTTGTCGAATACGAATCTTAAACCAGATAAAGAAAAAGCAAATTCGGATATGTCTATTTAACATCCATATTAAAATCGAATATGAATACGGATATCCATATTAGCACTTTATCCAAATATGAATACGAATAATTCGGATCTCCAGACATCCAAATCCATCCTTATTAATGACGGACATATCCGTCAGAAAACTGACATGTGGCAATGATCCAATGCTACACTCTATGACGTTTTTGGACTTCATTCATGACAATTTAGAGCAATATAGATTTTACGACGATACATTTTACGTCACTACATTTGTCACTACATTTATGACGTTGTGTTGTCTTTCGTCACAAAAGTTCTTTTATCATGCACCTCTGTGATGAGGACTTTTCGTCAGTCGTCTATGGCAAAGAAATTTCTGTTTGTGACATAATGATGTCATAAAGGGTCACATGTGTTGTATTGACATTCAGAACACCTGTGACACACCTCAGAGGGAACTCTACCAATGCTTGCGCGCTAGCACAGTGACCTAACCTCACCATGCCCTAGTCGTCGTCGACCGACATCTCTAGGCCCACACCAAACTTCTGCTTGCCACCAGGAGCATTGCCAAATGGTATTAAGTCTTCTCTCTTTCAGTTCGCTTGGTTACGCTTGCCACCTAGGTCACATTAGATTGCTCCTCGGAGTTCTTCATGGTTGTTGCATGAAAACTTTGAAACGTCGGTGATGGCACTGGTGGCGAGGAGAGAAGGTTATGGGGGCTGGATGGTCGAGCTATGGGAAGCAGAGAGTACAGCAGGGTGCTACTTTATAGTCTTGTACTATTGATCAAAAAGGAAAGACGTAGGCAAGGAGGGTGGAGCCAAGGAGGTAATGGCGGCTACCGCGACGCTCCCAAGCATTAAAGTGCGCCGATCTGGGAAGACTAGGTGGGAGAAGTGGTCAGGGATGTTGGTCAGGATCTCCGCCATCCACTGGTGGTGACAGGGAATTTGGCAGTGGCACGTTCGTTGGTGAATAATAGAGAGAAGAAGGCAGGACGTCAACGATGACATGTGGGCCTCCAGTGTCAGTGTAGACTGAGCGAGTGTGCACTCGTGCGCAATTGACCGAACTATCCTGATTATCAGCTACTTGGAGTGGAGAGGGGTTGGGCATGTGTGGCTTGCTGGGCAAAAAACCATCTGGTTTACTTAGTGCCACTATGTTAACTTTATTCTTCTTAGAATTAGAATTTGAGTTTAAACTTTAAATTGAGATCCAAATTATTTCACAATTTGTATGAAATTTAAAATCAACTACAAAAATTGTTTAGCAATGTTTGGGCACATTTCATGGTAATGTTTTTATAAAAAAAATAATTTCCTCCCTTTATTTATTTGTCAATAATGAGTTACATATGGTGAAACAAAATACTTCATGATTCTTTGGAGTTACAAAAGTTACAATAGGGTTGTGCATTATAAAAATAGAGTGTTACAAAATATTAGACAATGTTGTCACCACTTGCTAGCACTCATAAGCCATCTATTAATATGGAGTCACTAAAGATAAGATTGTGTATAAGCAACTACTCTAGTTGTGTACACGTAGGTCAACTAGAGCAACTACTTAAAGGCAATGATCATATACAAATGTGGGTCCTAGATGATCAATCTAGTATATATCAACTATATGCTAAGACTATAACTAGCATTATGTTGCATAAAGTAAATACTAAGGAAAATAAATACTAAGTAAAGTAATTACAAAGTAAAGTAAAGGAAGAATAACATCATAGACAAAGTAACATCTTATGAAAACAAAAAGATATGACTGCTATACTAGCTAACCTATTTGGCTTTGGAAACTCAAGCAAAGCTCACTCTACTTTAACTCGCAACTAGACTATCCTACTAAAGATAAAGTGGAACTATACTAAGGTTGTTCTTTTCTTCTTACTTGCTTTCAAGAATGGGTAAGGGAATGTTTCCTTCTACTTATACTACTCCAAATGGACCCATGGATCTTTATTGTTAACCTTGTGAGCCTTAAGTGTAACCTGCCATTGATTGAAGGGTAGAGATGTGTGGCAGAACCTCCCAAGTTATTGGGCCCACATGCACCTGACCTTGTCTCAAAGACCTCAGATGGCTATGCATGTGCACCGGATAACTTAACAGGATCCGTCCGAGTATCCCAAGGACCCTGGATAAACCACTTACAACCAGGATCGCAAGATTAAGTAAACACAAATCACACACCAACATTTTTGCAGCGGAATTTCTTTATTACAAAAGTTACAAGTTACAACAAATTTACATTATGTTTATCGAAGTGATTACAAAAGTGATTCAAAGGAATAAACTTTGAAATGTTATAAATTATTTATAAGTTTGAAATATATGCTAGCTCAATGACAATCCTCATTAAGAAGAGTAGAAGAGCTACTTTAACCTATAAGAAGGTCATGCCCATCGGCGCTTAGCACCATCAATAGCATCACAAATCTAGTACCTGCAACAACATCAGTTCGAAAACCCTGAGTACGAAGTGTACTTTCGTAAGTCTTACCCATCTAAATAAAAAAGACTCTCAAGGATATGCTGGCTTTTTGCGAATCAAGGTAAAGCTTATCAAGGTTCAATGACTATATTTGCAGAAAAGCTTACTATGAGTAGATCCTTAAGAATTCATTTTACTTGTCAGGTTAAGTAAAGTTACTTGAATCTAGAGTTCTTTCTATCCTAGATCAAACACTTGGGTTATACAGTCGTCTTTTATCAACCCTTCAGTTCACTGGATTGCTACATGTAAGTTAGTGACCAAGTCTTCATGTCTGAGAAGTAACGGCGATCCGAATTGATTAATACCCAGCTGGGGATCTCCAACCACACGACATATGTAGCACTTAATGTAACACTCTTGGTTTTACCTCCTGTTAAACTATGCTTATGGACTCAAGCACGAAATTTCGGCAATAATAACGGTCTATAGGTTCTAATATTCAACTATCAAAAATTTCGATATCTTTTCCGTCTTTGTCTATCCAGCCTATTCTAACTGCTTTGCGAAGTCAGAACATATCTGTTCCGAAGATTGGCGAGTCTGGTGATTATTTAGAATTCATTGATCACGAACATACGAATTTGGAAATTTAGTTCAATCCTCCAATTTTGTCGCACACAAATTAAATAGAACTCGATGACTAAAGTTTTCGGTGGAAAATAATTTAGTTCCTGCTTACCAACCGAGAAATCGTCACGTCCGAAGATTTATAAATGAGATTTGTTTCACCAGTAAATTATCTATAGCCCTGGAATCAGGTGTTCAGATCACAGATGAAATTATTTGATTCCAAACCAAATTGAACGCAGTGTAAAATAGTGTTGTTGACATCGTCCCAGTTCGTTCCGATTGTATCTCGCCTAGATTCAAACGTTCGGGTACAAATATCTGATAAAAATTTATCTGATTCTAGGAATGCCTACCAAATCAAACATTATTTAAATATTATCGCCGATCTCATTTCAGTCTAATCGATTTGTGTATCTGTTAAATATTAATTCGAGCACCCGTATTTATCCATAGGTTATTGTAAAAAAGAGAAGAATTCTAACTTATCATCTCCACCATTTTGTCTTTGATTTATCCAAACCGTATCTTCCTTTCAATATACATACAGGATTTTGTTAAAGAAAAGAGGAAACAAATCTCTTCTCTATTTTCTTTAATTATCCTCATTGCTCCTTTCGTTTATCCAATGCACCTGAGGCACGTACATTTCTCTGGAAGCCATTCATTCTCTTACGACACGTACAAGCTTTTCTCCTCACACAACGTCTTCCATTGCCTGGCCTTCTAGCTCTCCTTGCCTAGGTGTCGAACACCCTGCTCAGTGCACCGTCCCTGTGCCTTCCCCAGCACTCTCGTCTCCCGCTTGTTCCAAGTCACCAACGTACGTGTGGTCTCCCTGGAAAATTCCCACCCTTCACTATCCTTATCGCTTGCGTCCACAGCCTCATACTACCGGTTCCCAGGAATCAGACATCTTCTCTAGACCAATTCTCAGCCGCCGCTCGCCCAGTCCCCTAGACGTCACCGCCCCCAGCTGATCCCCATCTCCCTCACGCCGTCTTTCCCAGCCCCTCTACCAGCTGCCCTTCTCCATGGCCCTGCCCTAAGTCCAGCTCGCCAGCAGCCCTTGCCCTCATCCTCTGGCCACGCCTCTGCTCGTTCTTGCTGCTCCCTAGTCCCTAGTGCTTGGCCTGGGAGCTCCCTTCCTCCCTCGCCCACGGCTCTCCTCAAGCTTGCGCCCGGCCTACTCGCCATGGCTGGCCTCACCGTATCCCGCGTGCTCCTGCATCGTGGCACCGTCCCCATGCTTCTTCCACGCCAACGCGCCACCGACTCTGCTCAAGCTCCTCCCTCGTCGTAGCTCACAGGTTGCCACCCCATGGCTGCTACTCCTCTCTCCCTTATCTCTGCAACTCGGCGCCACCTCTGCTCACCCCTCTCTGTCTCTGTGCGAGCAGCAACACGTCAGGTAGACCTATGTCCGCGAGGCGCACTAGGTGTTTGATGGGAGGTTTGAACTAGAGTTCATCATTATTTTTCATCCGTGACCCGCAAATCTTTGCACATCGATGAGGTTATATTCTTAAGTTAGTGTTTTGTCTCTCGGTGTCGATTATAAACTATTAATCATGTGTATATTTGTGTGTTCTTGTGAGGAGAGAAACCTTCGGGACCGATGGTGAAGAAGTGAAGCCCGTTCGCATGTCGTCGTTCTGCTTCCCACGCCGAGGTGGGTTATCCCAGAAGTTTAGATGAAGAAGAAAGTAAATATCAACATGATACTACTAGATGTTTGATGAATTGTGTGAACCAGATCTGTCGTAGGTTTGGTGAGCTATTTTGCTGCTTCCACTAGTCGACTTAGAGAAGGATTGCATAAGCATGTTGGCTGCAATAATTCTTTAGTAGTTGCATATGTGTGTTGTTATTATATTAAATATTTATTAAGATGCCTCCTCCTATGAAGTGTGCGTTTATACTCATAATTGTGGATTAGACGTATCATCTTGGTTGAGTGAAGTTTAGGTTGAGATGCAGGTTATGTGAAGCTTAATAGAATTGATTCTAGATATATGTGATGTGTTGGCTTTCTTAATTATGTACTAAAGTGTGATGTAGTTGTTTGGTAAAGTTTAAATTTAAAGTGTAAAATATGCGAAGAGTATGAGTAGTCATATATTGGATGTGTAGTTAAATTAATAATGCAAAGCCTAGGTTTAGTATTTTATCCGGCTAGTTGACAGGTTCTAACAATATTGTCGTGCTGATTTGGTTTAATTAAGCATGCTGAAACTTTGCTAGTAGTCATTATATTATATGTTTAGCGAACAATTAGATGTATTGAGTTGATGTTGCTTGTTGTCTCGAATGTCTAAAAATGAGTAGTATCATTAAGCTAAATAGGAACTAAATTGGAAGGTTTGCTGTTTGGACTATGTGCCCAGTTCAGTAATATGTGTAGTTAATGGAGCAAATCATGTATTCTAAAGAAATGTTATATATAAAAGTTGTAGCCAATTTCTTTATCTTGCTTGTGTAAAAATTTCATGACCATAGATTTAGTAGTTTAGGAGTTATGATTTTCCAAGTACAGTACACGAATCTGTCCAGATTCTGTATTGATTGCGAAAATTGCCTTGTTTGACTAAATTAAACTGAGAATCAGCTCTTAGTAATTATAAATAAGTTGTAGTACTTTTCTTAAGCTTTCCAAAAAGTCTTGGATCACCCCTTTTGGTGGTATAGAAGTCAAGTTATGGCTGTTTGAAATGTGATGTTGAATCTGTCAAAAGTCTGGACAGCAATGTTTTTTGTATTAACTGACTTCGATACAGTTATGACTTCGATACAGTTATGAATTGTCTGATTTGGATGCCTAAAACTCTAGTTATGAATTTTTGAAGTGAGTAGTCGAATTCTGTCCAAATCTGGACAGAATTTACGTTTACCACTCTTTGACCTTTCTAAGTATCGAATCTTGTTGTGATGATAATACCAAAGATGTAGAGGACTTCATAAGCTTTCCAGAAAGTCTTAATCCACTATTTTTGGATGAATATTTTGTGAAATATGAGCAAAACAATTAACTACTGTGCTGCTATCCACAAAATCTGCAATTGATTACTTGGTTTTTTTCTTGTTTGGCTAATTAGGAGTAATTAGTTAGTTTTCGATTCTTGATTGATTAAAACTTGTTACATATAGTTGTTTCATTCCTTTCTTGAGGTTTGCGCTAGACCTTAGTAATTTTTGGAAAATGAATAAGTGCTTTACTTGGAAACTCAAAATTGTGTTGTCTTATCTTGCCTAGTATATGATTCAGGTTACTTGGACAAGGTGGTTTAGAGAACTAATTAAACTTCTTTAACCATAACCTAAGTTTAGGAGTCTTATAATAGTAGGCCTAAGTTCATTAATCTTCGGGGTGTATTCTTTAGCTAAGGAAAATATAGGACTTATGCCTAGTGTAATGTTTCTTGCTATTTGGATTAGAATTCAGGTAAGTTGGAGAACCTGATTATTGTGTTTGATTGTATAGACCTATTTAGTGCTTGATTATAAACGTTTGTGAGATTTTGCCATTAAGTCTCCTTTCATGTGACATTATTTAGTCTTATTATTTCTGTGTATAATTATTCATGTGTATATTGCATATCATCTAGGTATGTTAATTAATCACGTGATGTGGAGGGCAAGAGTTGGACTAATCTCAAAGTGATGCTGATGAATAAACTAGAGGAGTGGATGATCAGATCGAGTGCCAGAATGGGAGATGCTCGCCAAGCGAGTATCATCTAACAACACTAACATAGTGTTATCCCAGGCAAGCACCGGTGCATTTGCCACCTCCCTTGTGTTTACAAAATTTTATCACTTATATGCTACATTAGGTAATAGAAGTTGATTGATTAAACACTTGATGCATTACCATCCTTGAAAGACTGATTACCATACCTTGTCACTTGTTTTATAAAAGCTAGAGATGCTTAGTCATGCTGATAGACTAAGAAAAATGTTTTTGATCTATGACTCATGTTTTTATAAACAAGAAAATGGGCTTGGGATAATGAAGGCATTAAGACGTTGATAAATTCATTATCCAGGGATGGCCCGTTTGTCAGGCGCCAAAGCTTTGAAATAGTTTAAAATGGGACCAGACGTTGAGCAGGAAAGGTCGCCCATTTGTGTCGATTAAGGACCGTACCGATTGTTGGCCTGATCATCTAGGATCTTTTAACTAGCCACATACCTCGTCATGGGCAAGCCTGAACCAGGCTATTCCCTATGTGAAAAGACAATTGCGCACTGGGAGTGGAGAGATGGCGAGAGTAGCGTGTACCCCCTAGCAAGAGGCTGGATGGGGAGTACTGTGCTCTCGGGTGGCGCGGACCGGTTCACGTAGTGGAAGATCCGTGGGAATGATAGACATATGCAAGGGTTAAGTGCTACATATGTCGTGTGGTTGGAGATCTCCAGCTGGGTATTAATCGATTCAGATCTCCGTTACTTCTCGGATATGAAGACTGGATCGCTGCCCTTCATCGTAGATAACAAGCGAAACAAAATTTTGATTTTAAAAGAAAGCTAGTATAGGACAAGTGAATGCACGAGATCAGGAAAATCTAGAAACAGAAAAGAACTCAACTTGCTAAATAAAATTTTGGCTTAAGGACCTAGTATTAGTAAGCTCTTCTACATAAATGAGTCTTTGAACTTGATAAGCTATACCTTGAATCCTTCTAACCCAGCATGCCCTTGGGAGTCTTTTCTTTAGTCGGGTAAGTCTTGTTGAGTAATTACATACTCAGGGTTTTATTCCCATTGTTGCTGCAGGTTACGAGTCACTTTGATTGTGATTGATGTTAAGTGCCAGTAGGCTCGGCCTTCTTATATAAGTATATCCCATCTTTAGCTTCTTTATTGAGGATTGTCACTTAAGCTAGCATGTATTTTCAAATTTACGAATACTTTATAACATTTCAAATTGTAATTATTTTGAATCACTTTCTTTTGTAATCACTCCGATGAGGTATAATAAAATCTTGATAAACTTGTAATCATTTTGTAATAAAGAATTTATTTCCGTTGCAAGTGTTTGTATGTGAGTTGTGTTTACTTAATCCTACGATCTTGGCGGTAAGTGGTTTATCCAGGGTCCTTGGGACACTCGGACAGATCCTGTTAAGTTGTTTGGTGCACATGCATAGCCGTTTGAGGTCCTTGGGACAAGGACAGGTGCATGTGGGCCCAATAACTTGGGAGGTTCTACCACAGCTGGTATCGGAGCAAGATTAAGTATAATACGGTCACATACGTATTTTTAAAATAAAGTTTTGGTTTTGAAATCCTATTTTCAACTAAACACATTGTTTGGTTTTGAAAACAGATTTAAAAACTATAATGCTAGTGACATCCTCTGTTAAGCCCTAAATTAAGGACTATTAGGTGGCTTATATTAAAACACTAAGCCACAACCTGGGGGGAATTGCATACATGTGTAATGTTGTTTTTAAGGCCATTCAGTCTTGAATGGATCGACGCTCAGGTAATGTGAGATGTGAGAGCATGACCGAACAAACGTCGGTCTAGGGGAGAGCATAAAAAGCGTTTGATTATATACATGTTTTACATGTGTATATATGAAGGCTGCGATGTGGAGTATTTACTTTTCTGGGAATTCAGTACCCCATGGATGTATATGGGTATACAGATATGGGAATACTAAGAAGTGTAATGTACTTGTAACAATGCACCTACGCTCAGGTAAAAAGGTGAGTTACCATAATGGCTGCCCTATGGTTAAAGTGTGGCAACGACGCCTATGCGTCGCTCGACGCTTAATGAGGAGCTGGCCTACATATAGAAACATATGGGGTATAAACTGTGATAAACTGTCATGTGTGAATTGCATCATTGGGAACTGAGTTGTGATGGATTTTTTTGCAGGTACACTAATTTCGAACTCGTATGTGTAGCTGACGACTAGCAAAATACCGAGAGAGAACGTAGGTATGCCACCGATATAGAACGCTATTGCCACGTTATGTTGGCAAAATCAGTAAGGACGAATAGGACGAGCATGCATCCTGATTGTTGCATTGTGTTTGTTGTTTGTGCACAAAAATGCTTCCCTCACCTTTATTCTAATCATTGGTGGTTGTGAACGAATATGCTTTTCTCATCTTTATTCCGATAATAAATAATTGGAAGATGTGTGAAGCATTACTGTCTTATAAGTAAATTTCTAGCTTTGTTTGTTGTGTCCTTTAGACATGTATTTATGAGGCCTGTGGTTCTTCTTAATTTGATTGCTAGTGCAACTTGGGTTTGTTTTCTTGCTTGTGTGCTGGTAGAATGCAGGTAGTTTGTTTGCATAAACCCAAAGCTAGGTCATGTCCCTGTTTAGTGAACCTTGATCTAACCGTGTATTAATTTCTTGACAACCTATCCTAGGTGTCATCTTGTGTGAAGATCATTTTCTTCACAAGATTATTGGAGTTCTAGTAATTAGACCAAGTCATGTCCTCATCATCTCAACATTTGAAATTGTATGAGATCTAATTCATAATTTTATCATTTCTTCAAAGTCCCTCTAAATCTTCAAAACATGCATGAGTTTGAAATATCGATTCCTACTCCATGGCCAAACTCGTGCAAATAGATGTTTAGGTAATCCCCTTATTGGACCTAACATGCACTCAAACATAAAAACAAGGATCTCGAGTCTGTAATCTTGACAATCCACTTGTAGCTCTCTTATGGTCATATGTTCATCCTAAACCATACCCTTGTTTGGTTGGTGCAAGCTGGTATTCCTGTTCCCGTTTGCCTCTCCTTGAGGATCACATTGTTGTTTTCTTAATCTAACCTATGAAAGCCATGTCCAATCATTTTCTTGAATTTAATGCCTTTGGTTTTCTCATATCTTCGAAGGCTTATCAGTTTAATTTTATGATCATTACCTCTCTATATCTAATTGGAAGTTACTCATTGACCTTGAAATTTCTGTGATGGGCATAGAAAATATGCTTGGTGCTGAAATAACAATTTCCCATTGTACTTCCTCATCAACCTGTTTTTGGTTTTGGCCATATCGTGTTCATTTCATTGGGCCATGATCTATTTGGCTCTCTACTTGTAATCATTCTTACAGGTGGAGTCTCTTTTTGTATATTGTCAGTCTTGCCCAGTATATTTGTGCCATGTGAGATTTCTTATTAATACGTCTGGCAATGGTGTTATGACTAAAACTAATGGTGCCGCGACGAGACCGAGGGCCTCCTGTGAATGTACACACATGGTTGTGCTACTCGGCACACGCTGGTAACATGGTTAGTGGTTGTAATCCATTATGAGACTATATCAATGTGTTATCTTGGCACAATCTAGTTTTTCCACGTGGGATTTATTATTGGTGATGTTCAGTAATGGTGTCATGATTAATGATTTTTGGTACCACCGTGAAACTGAGAGCCCCTTGTGAATGTACACGCAAGGTTATGCTGCTTGGCGCATGCTGGTGTCGAGGTCTCTAGTCCTGATCCATTATGGAATTACACTGATATGTTATCTTCCATGGACCATCCCTTGAAATGATTTCTATGTTGTTTGTGAAATGATCAAACAACATCTGTCATCTCTATTGAATTAAAGAGCGTACCGCTTTGATGTGTTCTTTAATAAACTCCTTATCAATTCAAAGTCTCCATAGAAAAATCAGAACCCATATGTGTCTCATTGTGTGAAAAAAATTCACCCTTTTCATGTGTGATCCCTTTTCTCTTGACTTTAGTAGTGACTGCACATATGGAACCTTATGTGTTCTTCTGGCAGATACCATCTCTGATGGTTGACCTCTCTGCTTAGCTGGAAAGTGATACATGCTATATCCACTAGAGAAACAACATAGAGAAATACTCGTCTTCACCTAAACTTTTTTAGGCTATCACTTGTATGGACTGGAGTTACACATTGCTCTACCTTAGAAGTCTTTCGCCCCGAATCTCGGGACCAGATTATTTTAGGGGGGAGGGTTGTACCACCCCTAGTGTTTACCTCCTGTTAAACTATGCTTATGAACTCAAGCACGAAATATCGGCAATAATAACGGTCTCTAGGTTCTAATATTCAACTATAAAAAAATTCGATATCTTTTCAGTCTTTGTCTATCCGGTCTGTTCTAACTGCTTTGCGAAGTCAGAACATATTTGTTCCGGAGATTGGTGAGTCTGGTGATTATTTAAAATTCATTGATCACGCACATATGAATTTGGAAATTTAGTTCAGTCCTCCAATTTTGTCGCACACAAATTAAATAGAACTCGATGACTAAAGTTTTCGGTGCAAAATAATTTAGTTCTTGTTTGCCAACTGAGAAATCATCACGTCCGAAGATTTATAAATGAGATTTGTTTCTCTAGTAAATTATCTATAGCCGTGGAATCAGGTGTTCAGATCACAGATGAAATTATTTGATTTCAAATCAAATCAAACGCAGTGTAAAATAGCGTTGTTGACATCGTCCCAGTTCTTTCCGATTGTATTTCGCCTAGATTCAAACGTTCAGGTACAAATATCTGATAAAAATTTATCTAATTCTGGGAATGCCTACCAAACCAAACATCATTTAAATATTATCGCCGATCTCATTTCAGTCTAATTGATTTGTGTATCTGTTAAATGTTAATTAGAGCACCCATATTTATCCATAGGTTATTGTAAAAAAGAGGAGAATTCTAACTTATCATCTCCACCATTTTGTCTTTGATTTATCCAAACTGTATCTTCCTTTCAATATACATACGGGATTTTGTTAAAGAAAATAGGAAACTAATTTCTTCTCTATTTTCTTTACTTATCCTCATTGCTCCCTTCGTTTATCGAATGCACATGAGGCACGTACATTTCCCTGGAAGCCATTCATTCTCTTACGGCATGTACAAGCTTTTCTCCTCACACAACGTCTTCCATTGCTCGGCCTCCTAGCTCTCCTTTCCTAGGTGTCGAACACCCTGCTTAGTCCACCGTCCTTGTGCCTTCCCCAGCACTCTCGTCTCCTGCTTGTTCTAGGTCACCAACGTACGTGTGTTCTCCCTAGAAAATTCCAACCCTTCACTATCCTTATCGCTTACGTCCTCAGCATCATCCTACTGGTTCCCTGGAATCGGACCTTTTCTCCAGGCCAATTCTCAACCATCGCTCGCCCAGTCCCCTAGACGTCACCGCCCCTAGCCGATCCCCATCTCCCTCACACCGTCTTTCCCAGTCCCTCTGCCAGCCGCCCTTCTCCATGGCTCCTGCCCTCAGTCTAGCTCGCCAGCAGCCCTTGCCCTCATCCTTTGGCCGCGCCTCTGCTCGTTCTTGCTGTCCCCAGTGCTCGGCCAGAGAGCTTCCTTCCTCCCTCACCCATGGCTCTTCTCAAGCTCGCGCCCTACCTACTCGCCATGGCTGGCCTCACCGTATCTCGCACGATCCTGCGTCTTGGCGCCGTCCCCATGCTTCCTCCGTGTCAGCGCGCCACCGGCTCTGCTCGAGCTCCTCCCTCATCGTAGCTCACAGGTCGCCACCCCATGACTACTGCTCCTCTCTTCCTTATCTCTGCAACTCGGCGCCACCTCTGCTTGGCCCTCTCTGTCTTTGTGCGAGCAGCAGGGCAGACCTATGTCCGCGACGCGCACTAGGTGTTTGACGGGAGGTTTGAACTAGAGTTCATCATTATTTTTCACCCGTGACCCGCAAATCTTTGCACATCGATGAGGTTATATTCTTAAGTGAGTGTTTTGTCTCTTGGTGCCGATTATAAACTATTAATCATGTGTATATTTGTGTGTTCTTGTGAGGAGAGAAACCCTTGGGACCGATGGTGAAGAAGTGAAGCCCGTTCGCATGTCGCCATTCCGCTTCCCACGCCGAGGTGGGTTATCCCAGAAGTTTAGATGAAGAAGAAAGTGAAGATCAACGCGACACTACTAGATCTTTTGTAACACCCTAGTGTTACTTAGGGTTTTCCAGTACCCCAACTTGTGACCATTATCACATGTGGCTCTAATAATGCATGAAGCACCAAACTTAAAGGGTTAAAAGCCTAAGCAAAATCTTTTTCAGCTCAAGAATTATACCTAAGCACATCATGCACCTTACGTGAGAAAAACATCTAAAACCCTAGCACCTTTCAAATGGGCCATTTAAGCACATAAAGGGAATTGGAGAAAAGACTTAGAAAAAATACAAAATTTTGATATGAATCAATTAACAAAGTTTTAGTGCACTAAATAACCTACAAAATGTAGTAAGGAAGATTGGTCATTTGAATTTTCCAAAATCCCCAAAACAGCCCATGAAGTAATGCCCTATGGGGAAATTTAGAAATTCAGAAATCTGAATTTCAGCCCCTTTTCAAAGATCAACTATGTTCTTTGTTTTTCAAAACTTGAATCAAATAAGTCCAAATACCAAAATGGCGCCAAACTACCTTGAACACGCCCTGGTGAAGTTTGAGAAAATTTCTCAAACGTTTGACACGATTTTGGAGCAGATTTTCCTTGGAACTCGGCCGTGTGACACTAGCGATTTGGCGACGCGACAACTCCCTGTACCTAGCCCAAAACCGCACAACATCCACACACAAATGATAGAGCTTAGTAGGGGGAACAAATCCTACACGGCAATCTTGCCCAAATTTGCAAAGATCTGCGCCCTATCGGCGTTAGAACAGAAGCAGAAGAAACCATGCCACGTGCTCGACCACGGTTGACATGCCTGGTGCACGCCAGCCCACGCACCCACGTCGAGCTGTGCATGCTCGCGCACCTGCTCAGGTCCACGCCCCCCGTGCACCGCGCCGCGCCTTTAAAGACCACCCCCGGACACGCAACACTTCACTCCGCGCTTGCCCTCACTGTCTCGGCCCAGTCCTTAGCTCCGGCGAGCTCTGCGCCGCCCGCCAAGCCACCATGGCCAGCTCTTCCTGACAACCCTCAGCCTTGCCCTAGCCTCTGGACGGCTTCCCCGAGAGACAAAGAAGCTTTCCCAAGCTTGAGCCGAGGCATTGCCTCACCGGAGAAGCGAGCACGACCTCACCGGACTTCGGCCGACCGCCACCGCACGTGGACCGAGTCACTCGGTTAGTCTTTTTCCGATTCATCGCACCCACATCACCGCTGACCTTCACTGAAGATCCCCGACCACTTTAATTTACCTCTACCACCATGAGCAGGCCAGAGCACGCATCGCCGGCGAGCCCAACCGCATGCGCACGCAGCCAGCCCATCTCCGACCACCACCGTCGGTGATCCGCACCTCGACGTGATTGCCAGAGACCCTCAGACCTCACCCGACCCTTCGTCGGACCTCTACCACCGCCGGTAAGCCGCGCCACCACTTTTTTCTTCTTCGGTCACTGTTCAGGTGAAGGAGGAGTGCGGGTTAGAGGGGATAAAAACCTAGGGGGTTAAGTGCGAATCAGTGACACAGGTGAATAGTGCTTCAGGGGCACAGTTTAAATGACTCAGATAGGAATAAGCCCAGGGAGCCCGATGCAATTTCATTTTTCCTTTAACCATATTTGTTTATTCTTTTTAAATGAGCAGAGAACTTAGAAAATTCATAACTTGAGTATTATTCAACTAAATTTAGTCAAACCAATTTTTCTAGGACTTACATATTATAGACTATCCAGCAAAAATAGTAAACCTATGGTTTCTGCAATACTTTTTAGAGTTTCGATTTAAATTAGGAAAATACCCAAAACCTATTAATCCAGAGAAAATAGAAATACTTCTATACCAGGCTTAAGAAAATTTGTAGAGATACATTTCCAACATACACACTGTTTAAAAATACTAAGCACCCCAGTATACAAGAATAACTCAAGAATGTCCATTAAAAACTATTTCTGCCCAAAACTTAGAAAATTAAGAAAGGCAATATAAAATAATAAATAGAGGATGGATCTATTTTTCCTGGAATACCAAAGGGATAAAGAACATAGGAAAAATATAGAGAACCCTAGTCCAGAGCTAATTCAAGGTTAATTATTTTATTAGGCACTAAGAAATCAAGGAAAACCATGATTAAAAATATAAGGACCACTGCAAAAATGGTAAGGAAATTTCAGTAGGCTCCTAACTACTAGAACACCACTACAAAAATAATAAACACCCCAACCCATCACAATAAGTGAGTTAAACAATTAAAACTTAGATTTGGCCCATGTTCTAATTAAATCATGAGGAAGCCTAAAATTGTGCAACAGTGGGCAAACAAATTTTTACCCAACTACTTATGAAGTAAACCACCAGAGAAAAATATGAAACCCAATTAAAAAGGTAAGGTAACACACATTACCTCCTACCCCATGAAAAGAACCATATATTCCAAGAATTTCTACCACCCTCTCCCCTGAGCAAAAAGTTGCCAAATTCTAGAATGATTGCTATTGAACAAAGAAGTAGATAGGAAAAATTAGAAATCTGTTGTTTGACATTTTTCAAGTACAGTGGTAGTAGAGAGCACCACTATGGCCAAGAACTTTAGAAAATCACAATAAAATGATGAACAGGCACCAGTGGCTAAAACTTGGTACAAAGTCATATTATTACACCTAAATGCCAGCAAAAATAAGCTTTAGGGATTAATCCACTTGTAATACTCAAAAGTGTAATAAAAGTGGATAGAGATAAACTCATTAGTTTGTGGCCTCTACTATTCATTACATGTGATCAACAGTAGTTAAAAGTGGGTAATTAGAACCAAGAACACCCAAATAAAATGTGCATCATGCCGAAGTTCTTGTAATGTTGCATTTGCACTTTAAATTATGAGACAAGTTTAAATAAGAATTTGGAAATGGAATTTGAGATTTAAAAGAAATCTTAGAATGGAGAAAAGAAAAGGAAAAAAAGAGAGAAAGCCTATGAAAATATAAATAATAAATATATAATTATAATTCTAAAAGTGGTATTTCTAAACTTCACAATATGATGTGGCGCAAGTTTGAATTCAAATTCGAAATTCAAAATGAACTTGAAAATGAAGAAAAGAAATTATAGCATAAAATGGAAAAGAATAAAAGGCTTCATGGGCCAACTCCACCCAATTCGGCCCAGTAACCAAAACACTCCGTGCGGCCTATCCAGCAACATGTTGGTGGTGCCGACAGGTGGGCCATCCCTGTCATTCGCTTATGTGCGCTCTGGTCTGGCCTTCTCTGGCGCCGCGGACCCACTAGTCAGCCCCTCTCGCCGCGACATTCAACAGAATGGCGCCGACACCCAGGCCCCACTTGACAGCCTCAAGCCACTCGCTCCACTCACCACGTTCACTTCCACACGGGGCCCGCAAGTCATCAACTACCCCGCGCGCTACCCGCGGAGCTCACCAGGAAGGTCGGATCGACGCGCGCTGACCTGACTTCGCTGATTTCTGGGGTCGCGACCTGCCTATAAGGCTTCCACACCGCGAACCTGCTATTCCCTCGCTCCTATTCAACCCGCCGAGCCCTCGTGACCTCCTCGTCCTCGCTCGTGTGCACCCGGTTGCCGGAGCCACTGCGCCACCGCTCTGCAGACCCGCCAAGGCCCTTGTGTCGGGTCGAGAAGCTCCACCTGTTCACGTGGAGGTGTGCTGTGGCATCTTCGCGCGGAACCGACACCCGGGAACACGGGAATTCCTCGACGGAGAAGTTCCGCTGCCACAGATCCGCCTCCTCGCGTGGACCGACACCACCGTAGCGCCTTCGTCGGTGAGAGCCTTCTCAGCATATTCACCGACATCTCCTTAGCTAGTAGAATTGTTTTGATTGTGCAATAGCTCACTAGGGCTCGGTTTGGCCTCTCCGGCCATGGCGTCGCCGCTGTGGTGTTGCCGCCGCCGTATCCAGCGACCCCTTTTGGGCGGTCATCGTTGGCCGTCAAATAATAAGCGAAGGGTTACGATTCGACCGTGTGGATACCGGTTCACGTCTACGTAGGATCATAACCACGGCCGTGGATGGCGAGATCTAGGGCCATGGTTGCATCTCGCGATCATAAAAATCTAGACTGTAGGATCCGGATCTAACGATGGGCGCAGCATACCGATTCAGAGTCTAATCCGGTGCCTCGGATCTTGACGTGTGGCCGATACTCGCCCGTACCCTTTTAGCGGGGAATTTTGTTAAAGAGTCCTCGAGGAATAGGAAAATAGAACCCGCCGTCCTGAGGGGCATTGTTCACTGAGTCTAGGGTAATTTACCAGTGAGCCCCTACAGTTTTCAGTATTTGAGGCCCAGTCCAGAGCTGTATTAAATCGAGTAATTGAATTGGAAAAACAGATTTTTTAATACAAAAATATATGCTAGAACTTGATTAAATCATAGAAAATCCATTTGTAGTCCAAATTGACCCATTCCAGTTTATAAAATTTTGTAATTTTATTCTCCATCACTTACTGCCACTGTTTTGGCATGAAAGACTCATTTAAATTTATCTAATACTTAATCTTGTATTAAGTACATAAAAGCTTCAGAAATTCATATCTTAAAATCTGTTACTCCAGATTTAATGATTCCAGTTCCTGTGATCTTATTTTAATGTCTAGTTTATTACTGTATATTCTATTTGCATGTTTGATGTGACGTTAATTTATGCTATGCTATGTATATATTGTGTTGATGCGAGTAGACGAGCAAACCACTGTGGAATCTGAGGTTCAGCAAGTTGAGACTGCTGAGCAGGAGCTCGTGGAAGGCAAGTTGTGCCCTTGATCACCTCTTTTACCCATTCATGTTCTTATTATTCATAATGATCTGCATAGGATAATTTTGATGGGACCCAATAGGATACCCTAGATTTGACTATCTTTATACCTTGTTTCACCACTGGTTTTACTACTAAACTTTTGGGTAGTACATGCTATTGCTTTATGTGGCTTTGGGTATAGAGATATTCATCACTCACTTTTATACTTGTTATTATCTGTTCATTATTTTATGTTCATGATAAGATCATTATGTTAATGGAAACATGGAGAACCACCCGGGAAAACAGTGCTACCACAAGGGTTTAATGGGACGCCCTTGGCTGATTAACTAGGAAAGCTAGTGGAGGGCTACCTTACCCGAAAGGGGCAAGGGCAGTAGGGGAGTGGTCAGTGTAGGGAGGTCCTTGGGTTGATTTTGCTGCGATGGCGGTCAGGCGAAGGATTCTTGCACTGGAGCTTCCTATAAACTGTAGCGAGTAGTCTGAAGCTAGTGGAACTTTGTAAAGGCCTCGTAGTGGTACCCTGCCTCGCTTCCTTGGTAGAGGTGTATGGGGTCTGATCAACTCCGTGGCAAATGGGTAACACGACTTGTGGGTAAAGATGCACAACCTCTGCAGAGTGTAAAACTGGTATACTAGCCGTGCTCACGGTCATGAGCGGCTCGGACATTCACCTGATTAATTTATGGAACTTAAACTTAACCTGTCATTTCATTGCATTTGGGATTATTTTATTATTACTTTTACTTATTATTACTATGGTTTGGTATTTACTTACACTTAGTGATTGCTAATAAAATTTTGACCAACTTATAAAAGCAACGCTCAGCTTCAGCCTTTATTTCATTGATCAACCTTACACTTCATGAACTCCCACCTTTGGTGAGTTCATGCCACCTTATTCCCCACGACTTGTTGAGCTATGAACGTATGTGAGCTCACTCTTGCTGTCTCACACCCCCCACAGGAGAAGAACAGGTGGTCGAAGAGGAGCCGCCTAACACCGAGGCTTTCAACTTGATCTAGGTGGCGTTTCTCAGTTGACATTGGCGCCGACGATCCTTAGTTCGTTTTATGTTTATTCTTTTATTTTATAATAAGTCTTCCGCTATGTAATAAATACTCTGATGTTTTGTGACATTTATCTCTATACACCCTGTTATTATATATGTTGTCTTCTTGGCGCATGTATGAGATGCACCCGGCTTTGTCCCTTAAAACTGGGTGTGACACATTGTTAGGAGAGAGTTGTAGTTCAAAGCACCCTCTCTACCCTAAAACTTCATATTTTTGTACAGAATGAACCCTTGACTTTTTAGGCCTCAATTTTTGAGATTGAGAATTATACACTAGTGAGAAACTACTGTAATGTTTGGCAGAATTTTTGGAAATTTATAGAGCTAGGTTGTAGTTCAAACCCACTTTAAAGAGCATAATAGAAAAAAGGAAAAAAAGAGAGAATTAGTAAGAACAATGAATTCAGCAAGGATCATGATAAACTTTCACTAAGACACTAGGAGGGAATTAGTGGGGCACTAAAATAATCTGACCATTTAACTTAACCATACTTGACCTTAAATTGGCTAAGTATATCCCTAGAATTCCCGTAGTAAGATTTAACTTTACCTTATCAATTTAATCATTTCTATTCCTACCACATTGCATATCATGGCATACATATATCTCACTCATTGCATTCATTAGATTGCAACCTCGCTGACGGAGAGTACGTGCTCATTCCCGAGCAAGGAGATGTCCACGAGGAAGTCCAGGAGCCAGCTCCCGAGCCTGCCACAGAGGATCTCCCCGCAGCCCCAACATTTGAAGGCAAGCCCTGGTTTTATGCATAACCAATTTATATATGCTACTTTACTACACTTAATGTTTGTAGGCTTGTAATGTGCACTTAAGTGTAGGAGTTGCTTGAAACCCTTAGTTGCATGAAATCAGGATTCATTTTTGAGATGGATACTAGTATGCTAGGTTGAGTAGCTGCTATGCTAATTAGGATCTCAGTAGAAGTCGACTAATTTTTCAAGCACTCACGCGAGGTCAGGAATTGATTGTATTCATCTTGATAACGGGATCTGTGATGGTCTATGGACTTGGATCCAGGGTGGATGTCTTGTCCATGAGACAGAAATTGAATTAAGGATTAATGTGTGGATACCTGAGTCAAGCATTTGAAAGTACTAAACACATGATGGGAAATATGGTAACCGGTAAACCTAGTACCTGAGTGAAGCCGGGCGCGAACTTTCCCCCTCACTTGTCCTGAGACTGGGTCTCCCATGCTAGCTACGGTGGGTACAAGTGCGGTCACTGCACGGCGGTAGCCGGGGTCAGTGGAGCATTGTATGCCAAGGCGGTGAGCCCTGGCCGCAAACGGGGAATCAATGGGGACGGTTAACGTGTGTGGGGACAGAGTTCCCCTACATGTCGTGTGTTTAGGTTTACCTTGCAAGCTTTAAAAACTCGATTTGAATCGTCTGCTTCTTGCAGCTAATGAGATTGCTTGACCCCTTGTACTGCATTGAGTAAAAAGCGGAACAAGGGTTACTTGAGATAACATGTTGATTGTACTAAATGATTGCTACCATGTATGCTTAGAAGAAGCAAACTTAGTTAAATTAATGATACTAGAATTGGAAAAGCCAAATTTTATTTTAGACTCAGCTAGTGCTTTTGGCAAACCAAACCCCTCAGCCAAACAGCTACATGGTCTAGAGGTATAGGAGTAGAGTCCTCACCCTGAGTAAGTCTAGCTAAGTATTAGTATACTTAGCCTTACTTGTGGCATAATTTTTGAAGGTACGCTACAGGACATGGTTGATGGTGTGACTTGGCCTTCCACCCTGCCACCGGGTTGGACGATCGAGTGGGATGCTGCTCCGTTAGGAGAGGAGCAGGAGGAGTAGTGGGCTAGGCCTTGCCCTATTCCTCGGCCTTCGACGTTATCGATTATCTGCTGTATTTTAAATTATGAACTTGTTCCCTTTTACTTAAAACTCTGATTTATGTAATAACTCCAGTACTTTAATTTGTGGTTTCCTGCTTTATTATATTTTCTCTGTGACTCACCTTCGAGTGAGCTAGTGGTATTTGATCCCGGGGAAGTGGCTTCATTAGACTAGATCTGAGGGACTGATGGGTTATTCCGATTTAAGTGTGTTGCTGCCTCTGAGGCGTGACTTGGGCACTTAAGCTAGAATAATTCGGGCAGTTCTGCCACAGCTAGTATCAGAGCAAATACCACCACACAGAAATCAATAAGTCGTGAATACCAACTCTTTAAAAATAAAACTGCTTAGAAACCAGTATTGGAATCGTCAGGACTAGAACGCTATACCTAGGACGAAAGGCCTTAGGAATAATGGGGGAAAATAGGTGGCTAATTAAGTAGGCCCTATGGGCCAGTCTTAGGATTTCAAGGATGCCCCAAAAGTGTAACACCCCTGGTGTTTCTGTTACTAAAACTTGAGCATAACATCATGAGCATTAGCATATCATGTGCTTGTTACACTTAGAATGCATTCACTAGGCTAAAATTTCAAATAAGTTGTATTGATGTGACTAGTCATGGGTGAGACCCTAGGGTAGGGTACTTAACCCTAAACTGGGCTTAGAATTGTCAATAAAGCTCAAGTGAGAGAAAACTTCAAAACTCATGAGAAATAATCATAAGATATCCCCATTAATGGACTTGAGTGGCATTAAACCCTAGAAGTGCCAGAAACCCTAAAAAGACCACTGAAAACCCTGAGTTGAAACCCTAGGGGGTTATATGTAAATTTTGCACACTTTTGGACCCAAGTGCAAAAACCAAGGATTTGGGCACCTCAAAGCATAAGGTTCACACCTTTGAGGATTTCCAAGTCAAAAGATGTGAATTGGGCTTATTTGCAAAAAGCCACTCAATTCCTCTCACATGACTAAGTCTGAAAACTAATGAACCAGGCTGACTTTAGAGCTCTGTAGATCTAAAAATATTAGGAATTTGCCTAGGGTCAACACATTAAAAGTCTAGAGCTACTATAGGAGTACAACTTTGCTTAAGGGATTAAGAATAGTGTTATACAAAAAAGTGGAGATAATTGGCCTGTTAGATAATACAGAGACTGAATATTGATTGTTAGTGAGTTTTGAAGAACATTAGGCTTGATTCGTGCTCCATGGAGTAAGCAACTGAGCAAGGTCTCTATAGCAGAATTGTAGTTTGTATATAGGGCTACAAGTTTGTTATAGATGGATTAGCATGTTCTTGCACATAAATCCAAGCTCTAGGCGTTGCAACTCTGGCTGTCAGGCGCTCTGAATTGGGTTCCAATGGTACAGTACACTAAAATATCCCAGGATTTAGTCCCCCTCGCCGCCGGTGATCCGCGCGCCCGGATTCGCGTTGGTCACCGTGATTCATGCTTGGCACGCCATGGATGTTCGCGAGGAGGTCGCATTGGACGTGTCGCGATCTCGCTGACCTAGCCCGAGCCTAGCCGGAGATAATTCACCGGCGACCACCGTGGCTCATTCATTTCCGCCGTCGTGTCACCCATGCCTCTTTCCTCCCTCACTGTGTCCCTTCTTTACGTGGTAACCATGCACGAACGGTGTGATCCATGGCCGTGGATCGCTAGCCGGACCACCGTACCTTTAAATAGCCCCGCCATCCACGGCGAGGTATTCACATCTTCACTAGTGAGTTCGGTTGAAGCACAAATTCGTGAAGTCCTCTCCACCTCTCCCAAAATTGGTAGTGCATGGTGAAACCATAGTCCCTTGCGACCTTGTAGTCCCAACCTTACCTCCTAATTTCGCCAGGACCCGTCGCGGCACCGTTTTTCCCCTTTTCTGTCACCGGCGAGCAAACATCCTCCGCACTCCCTGGCCAGCCACTCCCAGGTCTACTCCTGCTCTTCTTAATCGTGTTTTAGCACCCATATACGCTCGTGATACTCATCGGCTCCACCCTCTTTGCTTGGCCACGCTCAATTACCCGGAACACATGAAATCGTGCTCGGTATTCCCCGCCATCGTGGTCAGGCTAAGGCAGGGCCATAACCACTCAATTAAAGCTTGTTCTAGGGTTGTCTCATGTTCGTAATGCTTGTCCAGTAATTAATTTGGGCAGCCACCACCAATCTTGGCCAGTCCGAGCAGCAGAGTGGTCGACGGTGAGCACGCCGTAGTCCTATATCGATTTGGAGAAGAAATAGAACTAGAGGTGTGTTTTTGTAGATGTCAGTGACTATAGGAATAGTCCATGGACACTTTTCGAGTTATTTAAAACATCAAGGGCCTTGGTGCAAAACCAACGCGCGGGAGCGGGCGCGCGCGGGTTCTCCCCCTTCTGCTCATTGTTTTTCTTTTTCTTTTTTCTGCCAGGATTAGGGAGTTTCTAGAAAATTGTAGAAAAATGCTAAAAATGCAAGACCAATTTTACTAGGTTCCTAATTTTCTATGGTATTTAATAAAAATAGTAGTATGATTTTTAGTCCAAATAGGGAATTATGGAGTATTTAAAATAGCCAAAATTTATCCTCCTAGAATTTTAGAAATTGATTAATAACTCCAAAAATCACTAAACTTTTTGGATAAGCTTTAAATGTTTTTTAGAAGCCTTGGGTAAAGTTTGGTATGATTTAGACCATGTTTGGTATCTAAACCCCTAACCTCCTAGTAATGCCTGCCCTATGAACTGCTGTTCTAACTTCAAAAACCCTAGTTTCTTGAAGTCCCGTGAAGGAAAGTTGTACCCAAGATACAACTTGATAAACCATTTCTATTACTGCATTTCATAAGCATTACATAAGCATTTATGATTATATATGGTTCTATATAGAAAACGAGGAAGAAATAGAAGTTGAAGAAGCAAGAGCTACACCACCACCACCTAAAGGCCCACCGGCCGGGAACTGCTTTTATTTTGACATCTGTGGAGCAGAGCCCGACTCACCTATAACACAAGGCAAGGCCCAGTGCATTTGCCACCTCCTTGCTATTTTAAAATCTTTCTCACTTGCTTGATGCATTAGGTGATAGGAGTTGTGTGCTAAACAAATTGATGCATTTCCTTCCTTGAGAATTTGATTACCTATCCTTGATCCCTTGTTTTATAAAAAGGTTTTTCTGATGCTTAGTATTGCTCTAGAAAAACAAAATCTTTTGTTTTCAACAAGAAATGATGCTTCAAGTGGGATGGGATGTTTTCAAAATAAAACTTGATGGTGGATCCATCATGGCCGTGATGGGTTCAACATCGGAAAAGATGTACCTCTGTCAGGTACCACTCTTTGGGTTAAAATGATAAAGCTGAGACCGAGCGGGTGACTTGCACGAGAAGAGAGTCTCGGTGTAGTGTCTCCGTCTGAGTCGATTAAGGACCGTCTCGATGTAGGCTTGATGATCGAGGACCTTTTAACTGGTCACATGCCTCATCATGTGTATGCTTTGCCTCGGGCAGACTAATACGAGAATAAGATAACACGCAATGGGAGTGGAGAGATGGCGAGAGTAGCGTGTACCCTCCATGGCAAGAGGCTGGACGGTGGTGTATCTGTGCTCTCGGTTGGCGTGAACCTGATCTGGTCTTAAGAACCCCGGTGGCGAGTTGACATATGCAAGGGTTAAGTGCTACATATGTCGTGTGATTGGAGATCCTCAGCTGAGTATTAATCGATTCAGATCGCCGTTACTTCTCGGACATGAAGACTTGGTCACTGACTTACACGTAGCATTCCAGTGAACAAGAAGGGTTGATAAGAAATTGGCTAGTATAGGCCAAGTGCTTGAACTAGGTTAGAAAGAACTCTAGATTCAGGTAATGACTTAACTTGTTAATAAAACTGGATTTTTAAGGATCCAATCTTAATAAGCATTTTTGCAAACAGAGTCTTGATTATTGATTAAGCCTTACCTTGACTCCCTCAAGCCAGCATATCCTTGAGAGTCTTTTTATTTTTGATGGGTAAGACTTGCGAAAGTACACTTCGTACTCAGGGTTCTCAAACCCATGTTGTTGTAGGTGAGGAAGCAGCAAACTTTTGTTGCTTTTGTTCCAAGGTGGTGCCTAAGGAAGAAAACCAGGATTGAAGCCTCGGGAGGAAGTGTCCTCCTTTAAGAACTTTTTACTAAAAATCGGGAGGGGTTTTTGCCTCCCGGGTGTGTAATAATATTACTCCAGCACTCTTATATTTTTCTGGTCTATAATAATAATACTCTTTCTATACTTTAATATGAAATAAGTTGATGTAACTGCTTCCGCATATTCGTTCCTTCGATGTGTTGTAATATCTACGTGACGGGTGAAACGCTCTTGGGCAAGGTAAAGAATTCAGATACCGAACTTGTTAAGTGATCAGGTGCATGTACAGGGGTGTCCGAAGTCCGATGGACAAGGACAACTGTAGGTGGGCCTAATGACTTGGGAGGTTCCGTCAGAGCTGGTATCGGAGCAAAGCCTGTGGCAGAACCTCCCAAGTTATCGGGCCCACATGCACCTGTCCTTGTCTCAAAGACCTTAGACTGCTATGTAGGTGCACCAGATAACTTAACAGGATCCGTTCGATTGCCCCAAGGACATCGGATGAACCACTTACAACCAAGATCACGAGATTAAGTAATACAAATCACACACATCAATATTTTTGCAGTGCAAATCTTATCACCAAATTTTACAAGTTACAAAAATTTTACATTATATTTATCGGAGTGATTATGAAAGTATAAGTTTGAAATATATGCTAGCTCAAGTGACCATCCCCAGTATGAAGTATAGAAGGGTTACTTAGACTTATAAGAAGGCCGAGCCCACCGGCACTTAACACCATCATTAGCAGCACAAAACTATAACCTGAAAAACAATAGGGAATAAAACCCTGAGTATGGAATTACTCAGCAAGACTTACCTGACTAAAGAAAAGACTCTCAAGGATATGCTGGATTTGGGAATCAAGGAAAGGCTTTTAGCAAGAATCAACTTTAATAGTTTGCAGAAAAGGTTACTAAAACGAGTCCTTACATTCAACATTTTAAGGCTATATTAAGTATTAATAGACCTTATTTGCATCTAGTCTAAATTCATCATCACATTAATCAATACAACATGATTTTTGCTCATTATGATTCCATCCATGACTTAGATTGCAGGGCAGTGACCAAGTCTTCATATCCGAGAAGTAACGGCAATCCAGAATCGATTAATACCCAGCTGGGGATCTCCAATCACACGACATATGTAGCACTTAACCCTTGCATATGTCAACTCGCCATCGGGGTTCTTAAGACCAGATCATTTTCACGCCAACCGAGAGCACAGATACACCACCGTCCAGCCTCTTTCCACAGAGGGTACACGCTACTCTCGTCATCTCTCCACTCCCATTGCGTGTTATCTTATTCTGGTATTAGTCTGCCCGAGGCAAAGCTTACCCATGATGAGGCATGTGACCAGTTAAGAGGTCCTCGATCAGCAAGCCTACATTCAGTATAATCCTTAATCAACCTAGGTAGAACATCACCTGTTCCTAGCCCAAGTCCCGATTTAAGTACTTCCATCCTTAGGATTGTTTGTGTTCCTTAGGATGAAAAGAGCATTATAGGGAACTTTGCAGTAAGATCCCACTATTGCTCCCAGTGAAAATATTCTTGCAGACAGAAGCCATCCTTCCTCAGGATAACCCCTGAGCTAGGCATTAACGCAAAGGACAACCTCTATCCGCAAGAATTACCTCTCGGCAAGGCTAAGCAATTTTGAAAATCATATTTGATACTTCATCAGAAGTATCAATAAAGGTATGGATATCAAGGTAGGCAATGCATCAAAGGGTTTCCAAGCAACTCCTATAAACCTAATGCACATTTTGCTAGACTTAAAGTGTGTAAAAGGTATTTAAAAACACAAGGAAGGGGTTGCATGCACCGGGGCTTGCCTGGAATAACACTAGGTTAGTGTTTGTTAGATGTCGATCACTTGACGACCATCCTTTGTCTTGGCACTCGTTCAAATTATCCATCTTCAGGTTCATCATCCGCATCACCTTGAGATTAATCCAGTTCTTGTCCTTCACATCACGTGATCAACTACCGTACCTCATGGGATGTATGATGCACATGTATGAATATTAAGACGAATATCGCAAAATAATATTACGATTTTATACAGTAAAGAATCAAACACTTAATGGGAAGGCATCACGACCTTTCATAAGCAAAAGCTAGCTATCGCCATATGACCAAGCGCAATAATCATGCTTCTCTAGATTAACCGAATCTAACGCAAACATCACGAAACAGCAAACCATACACACTAAGTGCAACACTCACGTTCCAGCTTTCTAATCGGATCTAATTCCGAAATCAAGCAAGAATAAATTATTTAACCCACACTATCATCCTTAGTAAAATATATTTCGGAAGTCTAATAAAACCTGGACTCGCTATTATTGAATACCAACGACTTAAAATAGTTATAGGGACAATCTAATTAACTCTTTAAACCGTGCGTCTTAATTAACTTGAATTATAGACTTAACTAAATCGAACATCACAATATTTACTCTAACAGATACAACATTTTCAATTAACATAGCGTTCGATAAAACTAATTTCTCAACAACTTAAATATCTAGAGTACTATGTACACCGACCACTACGAAATTCTCAGATTTCACTTAAGATCGACATGGTGATGCTACTCGCTTCTAAATACTTTGGGTAGCCAGTAACATTCGATCACGACATTTGATCGACCACCAATCATAGAACATAACGACTACTAGCAAGGCATCAATTTTCTTAAGTATACTAAATTGACACAACAATACCGATAGAACTTGCCGACTAGTCGAATAAATTACTAAGCCTATTTTACATGTCAACAACTCGCGCAAGCATCACATATATGTCTAGCAATATTTTTCAAATAGTACCCCAAGCCTAAATTTCATCACCCATCGCGATTAACACATACAACCAATCCATTCATCAATTAAATAATATGAATAACTACTCGTCTTACCAAGATCGAACCGACACGATATTCGCATGGACGGCGACGAAACTCGGGTTCAGTGTTTTGGTGAGCACCACGGTGGGGCAGGCGACGACACTAGCCAACCATAATCGTGAGGACGAGGCGAGGTCATCGATTCCTAGTTCGATATTTCATCGAACACATAGGGAGCGAGGCATAGCAGCACAACACGAGCTTGGCGAGGGGCGTGCTGCTGCAAGGCGCTGGTGGAGTCTTCACGGCGACGAGAGCAAAGCTGCAGCCATGGCGACAGCAGGCTGGCGGGAGTGCTTGGTCGGAGCAGAGCATGGAGAATACGCCCACAGTGAAACAAACAGAGAAAGGAGCACTCGTGAGCTCTATGGCGGAATCGGTGGCAGCCGACGCCAGAGCGCACGGCGAGGGAGCCTCGACGGCGCGGTGGCCATGGAAACTGAGGGCAGTAGGGAGCTGCGCAGTTCGACGAGGACAGGGCCAGGCGAGCTGGAGCACCAAGCACAGGGAGCCGCCATGGGCGAGCGCAGGCACGGGAGGAACGCCGAGCGAGCTGCGTAGCAGGGAAGAAGCGCGCTTGAAACTCCACAGCGAGGTCACGGCACCAGGGGATAACCTCACCGGCATCCATGGAACATCAGCGAGTCCATCAGCTTATCACCCGCTTCGAAGGAGACGAGGTGGGGCGCTCGAGCTAGGCAACTCGTCAAATAGACGGAGGGCGAGACACAACTGGGAGGGGTTCGACGTCTCGAGGCTTACCAAGGCACGACATCAACAGCTGCTTTCTGAGAGGGAGGGGCTCATGGGGTGGAAGCGATGAAGAACAGCGAACTCAGCAAAAGGTGCTGGCCGGACAGGAAGACAAGGTTCAGACACGAATGCAGGCTGAGCAGGAACAACGGTCATCAATGTCCAGACGCCGACGAGCAAGGGAAAGGCGAGTGACTAGGCGAGTTCGACGACGCCCGTGGCTCGGGCACAGTGGAGATGGGGCGGTGTGCACTGCAGAGGATTCCAAACCAGCGTAAGCGATAAGAATGACTGGGGAGGGTGAGCAACAGAAGGTGCACGGTGGGAGCAGGAAGCATACGCGCGTACAGCTAAGGAGGAGATGGATAGGAGATAAGATCGATGGCTGTTGATTTGGATAAGGAAAAACTCGTGAGATGCAAAGTGACTTGAAAAATCAATCATTCCTGGTGAACGGTGGGTTAAGGATGAGGGAAAGGAGGATTTATCTTCATTTCCTCTCCTTTTTAATAGAAATTAAAATGTAGATATTTTGTAATCTGACACTAGAGTCTGAAAGATGTATAAAAGAGTCGTACCAAAACGAGATCGACCACAATATTTGGACAAAATTTGATTTAGTGAATACTCCATAGTCAAATGAATTTCTATCCGTTATTTATATATGAAGTTTTAGATCGGGGCGAGAAACACACAAACCAAATCAAACGATATCGGCTTCCATATTTTAGGCTGTATTCGATTTGATTTGAAACCAAATAATTTCATCCGCAGTCCAAATAGGGAAACAGATTAATTACGAATACTCAATATCGGCTCTAATTATCTCGCTCCAATTTAATCTCGCATCAACACTCTTGTTGTCGAGCTTCTAATAAAATTCACTTGGGTAAAAAAATCACAAGAGTGAGTCGGAATCTTAAATTCATGTTCTTTTAATCCATAAATTTTAAATAGACACAAGACTCGATATTTCGCAAAATAAATATGCGAGATCGATGCGGCATCAAGATTGCGATCCTTTCTGAAGCGACGTCACGCAACGTCCACGTGGGCGAGAGGCTGCATGCTGTCCAGACACGGATTTGCACCCGCCACACGCCACAATGCCAGGCCGCAGAGGGACGCGCACAATGCAGGCGCGAGGGAATTCAAAATGGATTTTACGGAATCATATTTGATTTCAAAGGTTAGAGTTCGGACATGGTGTAAATGGACCGAATCCATGACATCAGTATTTTAGATTGTATTTAATACAGTCTAATTTTTATGAGTCTCACCAGCTATCAATCATCTGATTTGACGCCAAGGATCACATCCTGAGAGAAACAATTCAATTAATGCGCTGGCGCATTGTTCTTTTCGGACAGCGCGGGGCTCCAAATATTACATAAAATCAGAAGTTTTCTGATTTTCGTATTCACTTACACGCGTGATCCGAACATTTCCAAATTCGCCAGCAAACAAGATTAGATAATCCAAAAGTTCATGAAACCCTTTTAATGGTCTAGATTATGGAGATGAATACGACACCAAACTTGAGCTGTTGCGAGATGATTAAATTCCAAGCTAAATGAGATTTTTCGAATAATCTCGGTAATTGGAGATAGACATAATATCAAAATCGTTACTCACACTAGCATTCTTGCTTAAGTCCATACTCGCTGTTACGCGCATAGTAACACCTGGTGTGTTACAACCCTCCCCCCTTAAAAGAATCTTGTCCCGAGATTCAGAGCGAAAGATTTTTAAGAGTAGAGAAGCATGTAACCCATATCCATATCAGCGATAATCGTGAGACATCTCTAAATAAAGGCGAGTTTCTCGAGATGTCATTTCCCTAGTGGACATAACATGTATCGCCTTAAGCTAATTTAAAGATATCCACCAATAGAGACGATGTCTGCCAGAAGAACACATAAGGTTCCATGTGTGCAGTTTGCTTTTTCTGATGACACTGTACTATCTGAGTCTGTTGGGCGAGTGGCAATTATGCGATTTTACCCAAACAGAATCAGATGCAACCTCTTGGGTAAAACATGCAGAAAGAAGTTTACCAACAAGTGGTCACGGTAAGTTCATAGCACACGAGACGGGTGTGAATGTCAAATAACCTCACAGTTAAATCGTGTTAGCTAGAGAATTCAAGTCCTGAAAGGTGGTATAGACTCGAGAAAATCACCAGTGGAGGGATCTGTAGATGCTGCCTTTGCAACCAATCCATTTTATCGAGCACTAATCATGGCTCGATTTGATCACACACGTCGGAAAACCATACGTGAGGCGATCGAGGCATGACTAGAGCGATGATTAGGTGGTTATCAGTCGACTTAACTTGATTTTTGTAGGTACTTCCTTAGGATGGTTTGAACCAAAGTGAGTTTAGACAACTCGATAAAACGATATCTAAACTCAACCTTTGTTCACAAAGCAATTATAAGTTAGTAAAAACCAACTTGTTGAACTACTTTTGACATTGAGTAGGTTCTCTCAGTACCATTGGTAAGCCAAGGGTTGAGAGTTCACATTTGCTAGGAAAAGGTCATGCAATTGGGTAAAAATCCATTTGGTCTGATTGTTCATCCATTTCTTCATGCGGGATAAACTGACTTGGTGAGGGAACACTTGGATTGAATAAGAGAGTGAATGAACAAACTCCTGCATTTCAGCAGCAGGGGACACAGATCTTCATTTTGAGAGCTAACCAGCTGTTTTCCAACACTAAAAAGCTCCAAGGCTTCACCTTTACACAAAGGATGTAAAGGGAACTTGTATGAGTAGTCCCTACCAAGATCAAAAGAAAAGGGACCACACAGGAAAGTGGTATGCCCGTTTGATCTAACAGAGATTATAGATGTTGCTTGATCACTTGACAAACAACATAGAAATTGTTTCAAGTAATTAGTTTATGGAAGATAACATATCAGTGTAGTTCCACAATGGATCATGACTAGAGACCTTGATACCATCATCCGACGAGTGGCACAGTCCTATGTGCGCATTCACAGGAGGCTCTCAGTTTCACTGCGGCACCATAAGTCATTAACCATGACACCATTACAAAACTAGCACCAACAATGAATCTCATGTGGTAAGAACAATTTGTGCAGAGATAACATATTGATATAATCTCATAATGGATTATGAATGCTAACAGTGATACCGACGCGTGCCAAGTAGAGCAACCATGTGTTGATCACCCACAGGAGGCCCTCGGTTTCGTCGTGGCACCATCGGCTTTAGTCGTAACGCCAATACTAGACATAACCAATAAGAAATCTTGCATGACACCAATGGATTGGGCAAGGGTGACAACATACAAAGAGACTCTACCTGTCAAAATGGTTACAAGTAGAGAGCCAAATAGATCATGGCCCGATGAAATGAACAAGGCATGGTCATAACCTAAACTTGATGAAAGGAGTATGATGGGAGACTGTTACTTCAACCCCAAGCATATTTCTATGCCCACCATAGAGATCACAAGGTCAAGGATTAGTATCTAATTAGATACGGAGGAAAAAACAATCATAAGGTTAAGTTGGTATGCCTTCGATAGATATGAGGAAACCAAAGGCATCAAACTCAAGAAAATGACCGGACATGTCTTTCCTAAGTTAGATTGATAAAGCGACAAGATAATCCACAAGGAGAGGCCAAATGCAATAGAGACCTCAACCTGTATCAACTGAGCAAGGGCAGGATCCAGGGGGAAACACGACCACTAAGGGAATTACAAGTTAATTGCGAAGAACACGAACTCAAGATCCTTATTTGAAGTCCGTGTGCATCTTAGGTCCAGTAAAGAGATTATCTAAGCATTCATTTACATGAGTTTGGTCATGAAGTGATAATCGAGAAGTCAAATTTGTGTCATGGTTCACTAAATAAGAATATGGCCTAGATTTGGGTTTAGGCAAACAAGTCACCAACCTTCTATCGGCACACAAGCATAAGAGCAAACCCAATTAATACCTAAGGGAACAGAGAATAACTATTTCACTGACGTTCATAATACAAGCATTACACCACATTATCTACAATCACTGGTTACTGGAATAAAGATGAGAGAAGCATTTTGTGTGTATAGGTGACAAACATGATGCAACAATCAGGATGCATGCTCGTCCTATGCGTCCTCACGAGTTTTGCCAATCTAATGTGGCAATAGCGTTCTATCTCGGTGGCATACTTACGACTCTCTCGGTAATTTTGCTAGTCGTCAGCTATACATACGTTTTTGAGGTTAATGTACCTGCAGAAAAATCCATCACAGCCCAATTTCCCATGATGCAATATCCACACATGACAGTTTATACTCCATATATTTCTATATGGAGGCCAGCTCATCATTAAGCGCCAAGCCACGCATAGGCGCCGTTGCCACACTTTAACCATAGGGCAACCCATTATGGTAACTTAACTTCTTACCTGAGCGTAGGTGCGTCGTTACAAGTAGATTACACTTCTCAGTATTCCCATGTCCGTATACCCGTTCACATCCATGGGGTACTGAATTCCTAGAAAAGTAATTACTCCACATCGTAGCTTTTGTATATACATATGTAGAACATGTATATAGTCAAGCGCTTTTTATACTCTTCCCTAGACCGACGTTTGTTCAGTCATGCTCTCACAACTCACCTTACCTGAGCGTCGATCCATTCAGAACTGAATGGCATCAAAACTAACAATACACATGTATGCAATACCCCCGGTTGTGGGTTAGTGGTTTTGAACTAAGCCACCTGATAGTCCTTAGTTTTAGGGCTTAACAGAGGATGTCGCTAGCATTATAGTTTTTCAAAACTGTTTTTCAAAGCCAAACAATGTGTTTAGTTGAAAATAGGTTTTCTAAAACCAAAACTTTGTTTTGAAAATACGTATGTGACCATATTATACTTAACCCTGCTCCAATACCAGCTGTGGTAGAACCTCCCAAGTTATCGTGCCCACATGAACCTGTCCTTGTCTAAAAGACCTCAGACTGCTATGTAGGTGCACCAGATAACTTAACAGCATCCGTCCGATTGCCCCAAGGACATCGGATAAACCACTTACAACCAAGATCGCGAGATTAAGTAATACAAATCACACACATCAATATTTTTGCAGTGGAAATCTTATCACCAAATTTTACAAGTTACAAAAATTTTACATTATATTTATCGGAGTGATTACGAAAGTATAAGTTTGAAATATATGCTAGCTCAAGTGACCATCCTCAGTAAGAAGTATAGAAGGGTTACTTAGACTTATAAGAAGGCCGAGCCCACCGGCACTTAACACCAACATCAGCAGCACAAAACTATAACCTGAAAAACAACAGGGAATAAAACCCTGAGTATGGAATTACTCAGCAAGACTTACCCGACTAAAGAAAAGACTCTCAAGGATATGCTGGATTTGGGAATCAAGGAAAGGCTTTTAGCAAGAATCAACTTTAATAGTTTGCAGAAAAGCTTACTAAAATGAGTCCTTACTTTCAACATTTTAAGGCTAGATTAAGTACTAATAGACCTTGTTTGCATCTAGTCTAATTTCATCATCACATTAATCAATACAACATGATTTTTGCTCATTATGATTCCATCCATGACTTAGATTGTAGGGCAGTGATCAAGTCTTCATATCTGAGAAGTAACGGTGATCCTAAAACGATTAATACCCAGCTGGGGATCTCCAATCACACGACATATGTAGCACTTAACCCTTGCATATGTCAACTCGCCACCAGGGTTCTTAAGACCAGATCAGGTTCACGCCAACCGAGAGCATAGATACACCACCATCTAGCCTCTTGCCTCGAAGGGTACAAGCTACTCTCACCATCTCTCCACTCCCATTGCTTGTTATCTTATTCTGCTATTAATCTGCCCGAGGCAAAGCTTACCCATGATGTGGCATGTGACCAGATAAAAGTTCCTTGATTAGCAAGCCTACCATCAATATAATCCTTAATCAACTTGGGTAGAACATCACCTGTTCCTAGCCCAATCCCGATTTAAGTACTTCCATCCTTAGGATTGTTTGTGTTCCTTAAGATGAAAAGAGCATTATAGGGAACTTTGCAGTAAGATCCCACCATTGCTCCTAGTGAAAATATTCTTGCAGGCAGAAGCCATCCTTCCTTAGGATAACCCCTGAGCTAGGCATTAACACAAAGGACAACCTCTTTCCGCAAGATTTACCTCTAGGCAAGGCTAAGCAATTTTGAAAATCATATTTGATACTTCATCAGAAGTATCAATAAAGGTATGGATATCAAGGTAGGCAATGCATCAAAAGGTTTCCAAGCAACTCCTATAAACCTAATGCACATTTCGCTAGACTTAAAGTGTGTAAAAGTTATTTAAAAACACAAGGAAGGGGTTGCATGCACTGGGGCTTGCCTGGAATAACACTAGGTTAGTGTTTGTTAGACGTCGATCACTTGACGACCATCCTTTGTCTTGGCACACGTTCAGATTATCCATCTTCAGGTTAATCATCCGCATCACCTTGAGATTAATCCAGTTCTTGTCCTTCACATCACGTGATCAACTAGCGTACCTCATGGGATGTATGATGCACATGTATGAATATCAAGACGTATATCGCAAAAATAATATTACGGTTTTATACAGTAAAGAATCAAACACTTAATGGGAAGGCATCACGACATTTCATAAGCAAAAGCTAGCTATCGCCATATGACCAAGCGCAATAATCACTTTTCTCTAGATTAACCGAATCTAATGCAAACATCACGAAACAGCAAACCATACACACTAAGTGCAACACTCACGTTCCTGCTTTCTAATCGGATCTAATTCCGAAATCAAGCAAGAATAAATTATTTAACCCACACTATCATCCTTAGTAAAATATATTTCGGAAGTCTAATAAAACCTGGACTCGCTATTATTGAATACCAACGACTTAAAATAGTTATAGGGACAATCTAATTAACTCTTTAAACCGTGCGTCTTAATTAACTTGAATTACAGACTTAACTAAATCGAACATCACAATATTTACTCTAACAGATACAACATTTTCAATTAACATAGCGTTCGATAAAACTAATTTCTCAACAACTTAAATATCTAGAGTACTATGTACACCGACCACTACGAAATTCTCAGATTTCACTTAAGATCGACATGGCGATGCTACTCGCTTCTAAATACTTTGGGTAGCCAGTAACATTCGATCACGACATTTGATCGACCACCAATCATATAATATAACGACTACTAGCAAGGCATAAATTTTCTTAATTATACTAAATTGACACAACAATACCGATAGAACTTGCCGACTAGTCGAATAAATTACTAAGCCTATTTTACATGTCAACAACTCGCCCAAGCATCACATATATGTCTAGCAATATTTTTCAAATAGTACCCCAAGCCTAAATTTCATCACCCATCGAGATTAACACATACAACCAATCCATTCATCAATTAAATAATATGAATAACTACTCTGCTTACCAAGACCGAACCGACATGATATTCGCACGGACGGTGACGAAACTTGGGTTCAGGTGTTTTGGTGAGCACCACGGTGGGGCAGGCGACAACACTAGCCAACCATAATCGCGAGGACGAGGCGAGGTCATCGATTCCTAGTTCAATATTTCATCGAACACATAGGGAGCGAGGCATAGCAGCACAACACGAGCTTGGCAAGGGGCGTGCTGCTGCAAGGCGCTGGTGGAGTCTTCACGGCGACGAGAGCAAAGCTGCAGCCATGGCGACAGCAGGCTGGCGGGAGCGCCTGGTCAGAGCAGAGCGTGGATAATACGCCCACAGCGAAACGAACAGAGAAAGGAGCACTCGTGAGCTCTATGGCGGAATCGGTGGCAGCCGACGCCAGAGCGCACGGCGAGGGAGCCTCGACGGCGCGGTGGCCATGGGAACTGAGGGCAGGAGGGAGCTGCGCAGTTTGACGAGGCCGGGGTCGGGCGAGCTCGAGCGCCAAGCACAGGGAGCCGCCATGGGCGAGCGCAGGCACGGGAGGAACACCGAGGGAGCTGCACAGCAGGGAAGAAGCACGCTTAAAACTCCACAGCTAGGTCGCGGCACCAGGGGATAACCTCACCGGCGTCCATGGAACATCAGCGAGTCCATCAGCTTATCACCCGCTGCAAAGGAGATGAGGTGGGGCGCTCGAGCTGGGCAACTCATCAAATAGACGGAGGGCGAGACACAACTGGGAGGGGTTCGACGTCTCGAGGCTTACCAAGGCACGACATCAACAGCTGCTTTCTAAGAGGGAGGGGCTCATGGGGTGGAAGCGATGAAGAACAGCGAACTCAGCAAAAGGTGCTGGCCGGACAGGAAGACAAGGTTCGAACACGAATGGAGGCCGAGCAGGAACAACGGTCATCATTGTCCAGACACCGACGAGCAAGGGAAAGGCGAGTGACTAGGCGAGTTCGACGACGCCCGTGGCTCGGGCACAGTGGAGATGGGGCGGTGTGCACTGGAGAGGATTCCAAACCAGTGTAAGCGATAAGAACGGCTGGGGAGGGTGAGCAACAGAAGGTGCACGGTGGGAGCAGGAAGCATACGCGCGTACAGCTAAGGAGGAGATGGATAGGAGATAAGATCGATGGCTGTTGATTTGGATAAGGAAAAACACGTGAGATGCAAAGTGACTTGAAAAAAAACAAACATTCCTGGTGAACGGTGGGTTAAGGATGAGGGAAAGGAGGATTTATCATCATTTCCTCTCATTTTTAATAGAAATTAAAATGTAGATATTTCATAATCTGACATTAGAGTCTGAAAGATGTATAAAAGAGACGTACCAAAACAAAATCGACCATAATAGTTGGACAAAATTTGATTTAGTGAATACTCCATAGTCAAATTAATTTCTATCCGTTATTTATATATGAAGTTTTAGATCGGGACGAGAAACACACAGACCAAATCAAACGATATCGGCTTCCATATTTTAGGTTGTATTCGATTTGATTTGAAACCAAATAATTTCATCCGCGGTCCAAATAGGGAAACAGATTAATTACGAATACTCAATATTGGCTCTAATTATCTCGCTCCAATTTAATCTCGCATCAACACTCTTGTTGTCGAGCTTCTAATAAAATTCACTTGGGTAAAAAAAATCACAAGAGTGAGTCGGAATCCTAAATTCATGTTCTTTTAATCCATAAATTTTAAACAGACACAAGAATCGATATTTCGCAAAATAAATATGCGAGATCGATGCGACATCAAAATTGCGATCCTTTCTGAGGCGACGTCACGCAACATCCACGTGGGCGAGAGGCTGCGTGCTGTCCAAACACGGATTTGCACCCGCCACACGCCATAATGTCAGGCCACAGAGGGACGCGCGCAATGCAGGCGCGAGGGAATTCAAAATGGATTTTATGGAATCAGATTCGATTTCAAAGGTTAGAGTTCGGACATGGTGTAAATGGACCGAATCCATGACATCAGTATTTTAGATTGTATTTAATCCAGTCTAATTTTTATGAGTCTCAGCAGCTATTAATCATTTGATTTGACGCCAAGGATCACATCCTGAGAGAAACAATTCAATTAATGTGCTGATGCATTGTTCTTTTCGGACAGCGCGGGGCTCCAAATATTACATAAAATCAGAAGTTTTCTGATTTTCGTATTCACTTACACACGTGATCCGAACATTTCTAAATTCGCCAGCAAACGAGATTAGATAATCCAAAAGTTCATGAAACCCTTTTAATGGTTTAGATTATGGAGATGAATACGACACCAAACTTGAGCTGTTGCGAGATGATTAAATTCCAAGCTAAATGAGATTTTTCGAATAATCTCGGTAATCGGAGATAGACATAATATCAAAATCGTTACTCACACTAGCATTCTTGCTTAAGTCCATACTCGCTGTTACGCGCATAGTAACACCTGGGGTGTTACAAAGCCCATCTCTGTAGATATTATGAGACATTTTAAAAAGAATTTTCAAAGACTTATCTAAGAAAATTTCTTTCCTTCTTATCTAACTATCTTCTGAAGTACTTATTTTAAGACCGGATAGTAGAGTGCAATGTATAGAAGGTAGTGAATCAACTAAGGTTGATTCTGTAATTATGCATGCATCATGTTAAAAACTATACTAATAAAGTTTCCCCCTTATGGAGACATGCCACCGCGCATGAGGAAAACTGCGCGTAAGTCCACTGGACCGATTGGCGTGCCTCGCCACCAACTGGCTCTGAGACATGAGGAGAGCAGCAGCGGCAGTAATGACCCCATTGGAGATCTAGAAGCCCAGGTGGAGCAGCTTCGAACGGAGTTACATCATAGAAACAGTGTGTGGGTTGAGGATGGTCAGCATATAAATGAGTTAAGAACTGACATCCGACATCTGCAAGACGAGCTTGTCGAACGGGATTTGGCACTCGATTGGGCTGTCAACTCACGTTCCATTGCTTGGGACCGGGAAGCCAAAGCTCGAGCCCGTGTGGAGGAGCTTAGCACGGCCGTGGACAACTTGTAGGTGTACTGCAATACATTACATGAGGAAGTTCATGAATTGTATTCGTGACTTCACCCGGACGTACCTACCGACCCTGTTGGAATGGGAGCTGGACCTTCTGGAATAGCAGGTGAAGCCCTTGGTGGGGAACTGGACCTTTTCAGGCCCCCTACTTCAATGAACCTGGCTGACGAACTGTCCCCTATAACCGATAGTGAAGCTACTAAGGATGATAAATACTAGTAGTAGTATAGTTTAGAAATAATGTAAGATAGGTAATGTGGTCATGTTGTACATCGAGTGTGACACCCCAGTGCCACCTAGGGTTTCTTCTTTAAGCTAACCCAAACCATTATCACATGTGAACCAAATAGAGGAATGAACATCAAAAAAAATTAATAACAAAGGTTGAAGTGAGTCTTTTATCTTAAGAAATTGTCCTTAATCATGTCATGAACCTCAAGGTAAGAAGAACTCTCAAACCCTAATTAATCCTAAGTGGAGCATTTAAGCACATAAAGGGAATTTGTGAAAAGACTTGGGAGAAAAATACAAATTTTGGTAAGAACCAAATGACAAAGTTTTAGTGCACTAAATAACCAACAAAATATAGTAGGAAGGTTTTGCCATTTGAATTTTTCAAAATCCCCAAATCAGCCCTTGAAGCCATGCCCTATGGGAAAATTCTGAAAAATTCAGAACTGAATTTCAAACGCTTCCTAAAGTTCAGATGTGTTCTCTGCTTTTCAAAACTCAAATCCTCGAAGTCAAAATATCAAAGTGGCACCAATTTACCTTGAACATACTATGGTAAAGTTTGAAATCAAACAAAAACTGTTTGACACATGTTGACTCGACTTTAGTCTCGGTTTTTAGCCGAGTGACAAACCCAACTTCGCCCCCTCGTATCTCGCGATTCCGAGATCAAATCCACTCGAGTGTTGTAAGAGAAACAAAGAGTAAATGACAAAGAATAAATCATGTGCAGGGATTTGGGAGAGTTACGAGAAGATCGCGAGCCAATTAGCGCTTGAAAATGACCTGTCGGGGACCATAATTAGGGGTACCCCCAAGACTCCTAATCTCAGCTGGTAACCCCCATCAGCACAAAGCTGCAAAGGCCTGATGGGCGCGAATAAGGTCAAGGCTCAGTCCACTCAAGGGACACGATCTCGCCTCGCCCGAGCCCAGCCTCGGGCAAACGCAGCCGCCCCCGGAGGATTCACGTCTCGCCCGAGGGCCCCCTCAAGCAACGGACACACCTTCGGCTCGCCCGAGGCCCAGTCTTCACAGAGAAGCAACCTTGGCCAGATCGCCACGCCTACCGACCGTATCACAGGAGCATTTAATGCAAGGATCATCTGACACCTTATCCTGAAGCGCGCTCTTCAGTCGACAGAGACAAAGTGACCGCAGTCACTTCGCCGCTCCACTGACCGACCTGACAAGAAAATAGCGCCGCCTGCCCTACTCCGACTGCCGTGCCACTCGCCAGAGTGAGGTCGACAGCGGCTAAGTCCAGCCTTGGGCGACATAGGAAGCTCCGCCTCGCCCGACCCCAGGGTTCGGCCCCCGTCTCGGCCTCAGAAGATGGACTTCGCCTTGCCCGACCCTAGGGCTCGGACTCAACCACGACTTAGAAGACTTCGAACTCCGCCTCGCCCGACCCTAGGGCTCGGACTCAGCCTCGGCTCCAGAAGACGACGAACTCCGCCTCGCCCGACCCTAGGGCTCGGACTCAGCCTCAGCTCCGGAAGACGACGGACTCCGCCTCGCCCGACCCTAGGGCTCGGACTCAACCTCGACCTCGGAGGAATCGCCACCTCGCCCAAACTCGGGTCCGGACCGGCCACGTCGCCTGGGGGGCCATCATTATCCTGCCCCTAGCTAGCTCAGGCTACGGGGAACAAGACCGGTGTCCCATCTGGCTCGCCCCAGTAAACAAGTAATGATGACACCCCGCACGCTCCATGACAACGGCAGCTCCCAGCCCCTTACGTCAGCAAGGAGACGTCAGCAAGGATCTGACAGCCCCGACAGCTGTACTTCCACAGGGCTCCAGCGCTCCTCCGACGGCCACGACATCACATGAACAGGGTGCCAAAACCTCTCCGACTGCCACGACGACATGTACTTAGGGCTCTAGCTCCTCTCTACTAGACGCGTTAGCACACTGCTACACCCCCCATTGTACACCTGGACCCTCTCCTTACGCCTATAAAAGGAAGGTCCAGGGCTCTCGTACGAAGAGGTTGGCCGCGCGGGAGAACGGGCCGACGCATAAGTCTCTCGCTCTCTCTCTCTCCCACGCGAACGCTTGTAACCCCCTACTGCAAGCGCATCCATCCGCCCTGGGCGCAGGACAACACAAAGGCCGCGGTTTCCCCTTACTGTTCTCCCCCCTTTGTGTCCCGTCTCGCACCGACCCATCTGGGCTGGGACACGCAGCGACAATTTACTCGTCGGTCCAGGGACCCCCCGGGGTCAAAACGCCGACAGTTGGCACGCCAGGTAGGGACCTGCTGCATGTTGACGAACAGCTTCCCGTCAAGCTCCAGATGGGTAGTCTCCAGCAATATTTTCAACCCGGGACGATGCTCCGTTTCAGGAGTCTTGAGTTCATGTCCCTCGACGGTAGCTACGACATGATACTCCTTCCTCCGCCGTGCGACAGAGGCAATGGCGGCCGTCAGCCTGCCCACCGGCGGCGGAATCAACGACGTCTTCCCCACATGGCGGAAGAACAACATCCGGGTTTGTCCCGTCACCTCCCCCACCGACGGAGGAGGAGGCGGGGCAACCATGGCCAAGCAGGAGGCGACACCTCGTTGGCTATCGAGCAAGTCGACGATGCCGGCGCCCCAGCGGGGGACACGTCGGGCTTCGACCTTGCGTCTGAGACGAAGACAAGCGTCGTTTCCCCGCAACACGCCAACCCCAAGCAGACGAACGACGCCAGCACGCTCGCGAAGGACTGCTGGGCGTCGCCCTCGTACCTGAGACAACGATGCAGTCCGCCCCTGACGCGACTTCGTCACCGCCCGTCGACTAAGAGGTACCGACCGATTCCCATCTCGTGCCTTTTGGATTCAGGTTCGACTCACCAAGCGACCTCGCTTCGGTGGAAGCCTTCATAGAGGCATGTACCAACCCTCCGGGGTACCATATGCGGTCGCCCTGGGACAGACTGACGGCCGTCTCGACCTACGGACCCTCGGGTTCCGAGGAAGATGATGAGCCCGACTTTTGTTGGGATTTCTCCGGGCTCGGTAACCCCAGTGCCATGCGGGACTTCATGACCGCATGCGACTACTGGCTCTCCGATTGTTCCGATGGTAGCCGCAGCTTCGGCGACGAGGACTGCGGCCCAAGTCGTGAATGTTTCCACGTCGATCTAGGGGGTCCCGGCGAAGGCAACCATCTTGGTATGCTGGAAAATGACGATCCCCCTAGGCCTGCGCCTCGCGTTGACATCCTTCGGGAGCTAGTTGTGGTCCCAGTCCCTGCGGGGGGTCAGGACGCACAGCTCGAGCAAATCCGCGAGATGCAGGCCAGGCTCGACGAGGGAGCAGGAACACTTGAGCAATTCCAGCGGAACATCGGGCAGGAATGGGCAGACCAAGCTCCGGCCGGAGAAGCGTGTCATCTACCCCAGGGCATCCAGCACCGCATTGCCGACGACGTCAGGGCAAGGCCGCCACCGGCTTCCAGTGGGGTCGGCCAGAACCTGGCTGCAGCAGCAATACTACTCCGCGCGATGCCGGAACCATCGACCACCGAAGGGCGGCGTATCCAGGGAGAGCTCAAGAATCTCCTGGAGGATGCCGCGGTCCGACGGGCCAAAAGATCTGCCTCCCGAAGGCAGGGGTACCCTCGGAGCATCGCGCCGCAACTTCCCGATTCATGCAGGAAGCCTCAGTCCACACCGGGCGCACGCGCAACACGGCCCTGCGGCCCCGGGTCGCCTCAGTAACGAGCACCACCACCGCAACCGTCGAGCCCACCTTGACGAGAGGGTGCACCGAGGCTACCACCCCAGGCGTGGGGACGCTACGACAACGGGGAGGATCGGAGCCCCTCACCCGAACCACTCGGTCCGCAGGCTTTCAGCCAGGCCATACGACGGGCGCCGTTCCCGACCCGGTTCCGAACCGCGACTACCATCACAAAGTACTCAGGGGAGACGAGGCCGAAACTGTGGCTCGCGGACTACCGACTGGCCTACCAGCTGGGTGGAACGGACCATGACAACCTCATCATCCGCAACCTCCCCCTGTTCCTCTCCGACACCACTCGAGCCTAGCTGGAGCATCTGCCTCCGGGGCAGATCTCCAACTGGGACGACCTGGTCCAAGCCTTCGCCGGCAACTTCCAGGGCACGTACGTGCGCCCTGGGAACTCCTGGGATCTCCAAAGCTGCTGCCAGTAGCCGGGAGAGTCTCTCCAGGACTACATCCGGCGATTCTCGAAGCAGCGCACCGAGCTGCCCAACGTCACCGACTCGGACGTCATCGGCGCGTTCCTCACCGGCACCACCTGTCGCGACCTGGTGAGCAAGCTGGGTCGCAAGACCCCCACCAGGGCGAGCGAGCTGATAGACATTGCCACCAAGGTCGCCTCTGGCTAGGAGGCGGTTGAGGCCATCTTCCGAAAGGACAAGCAGCCCCAGGGCCGCCAGCCGGAAGACGTCCCCGAGGCGTCCGCTCAGCGTGGCACCAAGAAGAAGAACAAGAAGAAGTCGCAAGCAAAACGTGACGCCACCGACGCGGACCTTGTCGCCGCCGCTGAGTACAAGAACCCTCGGAAACCTCCTGGAGGTGCCAATCTCTTCGATAAGATGCTCAAGGAGTCGTGCCCCTATCATCAGGGGCCCGTCAAGCACACCCTTGAGGAGTGCGTCATGCTTCGGCGCCACTTTCACAAGGCCGGGCCACATGCGGAAGGTGGCAGGGCCCACAACAACGACAAGAAGGAGGATCACAAGGCAGAGGAGTTTCCAGATGTCCACGACTGCTTCATGATCTACGGTGGGCAAGTGGCGAACGCCTCGGCTCGGCACCGCAAGCAAGAGCATCGGGAGGTCTGCTCGGTAAAGGTGGCGGCGCCAGTCTACCTAGACTGGTCCGACAAGCCCATCACCTTCGACCAGGGCGACCACCCCGACCGTGTGCCGAGCCCGGGGAAATATCCGCTCGTTGTCGACCCCGTCATCAGCAACGTCAGGTTCACCAAGGTCCTCATGGACGGAGACAGTAGCCTCAACATCATCTACGCCGAGACCCTCGGGCTCCTGCAGATCGATCTGTCCTCAATCCGGACAGGCGCGGCGCCTTTTCAAGGGATCATCCCCGGGAAACGCGTCCAACCCCTCGGACAACTCGATCTGTCCGTCTGCTTCGGGACTCCCTCCAACTTCCGAAGGGAAACCCTCACGTTCGAGGTGGTCGGGTTCCGAGGAACCTACCACGTAGTACTGGGGAGGCCATGCTACACCAAGTTCATGGCCGTCCCCAAGTACACCTACCTCAGGCTCAAAATGCTGGGCCCTAATGGGGTCATCACCGTCGGCCCCACATACCGACACGCGTACGAATGCGACGTGGAGTGTGTGGAGTACGCCGAGGCCCTCGCCAAATCTGAGGCCCTCATCGCCGACCTGGAGAGCCTCTCCAAGGAGGCGCCAGATGCGAAGCGCCACGCCGGCAACTTCGAGCCAGCAGAGACGGTTAAGTCCGTCCCTCTCGACCGTAGCAACGACGCATCTAAGCAGATACGGATCTGCTCCGAGCTCGACCCCAAATAGGAAGCAGTGCTCGTCGACTTTCTCCGCGTGAACGCTGAAGTCTTTGCGTGGAGTCCCTCGGACATGCCTGGCATACCGAGGGATGTCGCCGAGCACTCGCTGGATATCCGAGCTGGAGCCCGACCCGTGAAGCAGCCTCTGCACCGATTCGACGAAGAAAAGCGCAGAGCCATAGGCGAGGAGATCCACAAGCTGATGGCCGCAGGGTTCATCAAAGAGGTATTCCATCCCGAATGGCTTGCCAACCCTATGCTTGTGAGAAAGAAAGGAGGGAAATGGCGGATGTGTGTAGACTACACTGGTCTAAACAAAGCATGTCCAAAGGTTCCCTACCCTCTGCCTCGCATTGATCAAATCATGGATTCCACTACTGGGTGTGAAACCCTGTCTTTCCTTGATGCCTACTCAGGGTATCACCAAATCAGGATGAAAGAGTCCGACCAGCTCGCGACTTCTTTCATCGCACCTTTTGGCATGTACTGCTACGTTACTATGCCATTTGGTTTGAGGAATGCGGGTGCGACATACAAAAGGTGCATGAACCACGTGTTCGGAGAGCACATTGGTCGGACCGTCGAGGCTTACATCGACGACATCGTAGTCAAGACGAGGAAAGCCTCCGACCACCTCTCCGACCTTGAAACGACATTCAAGTGTCTCAAGGCGAAAGGCGTAAAACTCAATCCCGAGAAGTGCATCTTCGGAGTCCCCCGAGGCATGCTCTTGGGGTTCATCATCTCCGAGCGGGGCATCGAGGCCAACCCAGAGAAAATCGCGGCCGTCACCAACATGGGGCCCATCAAGGACTTGAAAGGCGTACAGAGGGTCATGGGATGCCTTGCGGCTGTGAGCCGCTTCATCTCGCGCCTCGGCTTAAGAGGCCTACCTCTGTACCGCCTCTTAAGAAAGACCGAGTGCTTCACTTGGACCCCCGAGGCCGAGGAAGCCCTCGAGAACCTGAAGGCGCTCCTTACGAACGCACCAATCCTGGTGCCTCCCGCTACCGGAGAAGCCCTCTTAATCTACGTCGCCGCTACCACTCAGGTGGTCAGCGCCGCGATCATGGTCGAAAGACGAGAAGAAGGGCATGCATTGCCCGTCCAGAGGCCGGTCTACTTCATCAGTGAGGTACTGTCCGAGACCAAGATCCGCTACCCACAAATTCAGAAGCTGCTGTACGCGGTGATTCTGACGCGGCAGAAGTTGCGACACTACTTCGAGTCTCATCCGGTGACTGTGGTGTCATCCTTCCCCCTGGGGGAGATCATCCAGTGCCGAGAGGCCTCGGGTAGGATTGCAAAGTGGGCGGTGGAAATCATGGGCAAGACAATGTCGTTCGCCCCTCAGAAGGCCATCAAGTCCCAAGTCTTGGCGGACTTTGTGGCTGAATGGGTCGACACCCAGCTCCCGGCAGCTCCGATCCAACCGGAACTCTGGACCATGTTTTTCGACAGGTCGCTAATGAAAACAAGGGCAGGCGCGGGCCTGCTCTTCATCTCACCCCTCGGGAAGCACCTCCGCTACGTGCTACGCCTCCATTTCCCGGCGTCCAACAATGTGGCCGAGTATGAGGCTCTGGTTAACGGGTTGCACATCGCCATCGAGCTAGGGGTCCGATGCCTCGACGCTCGTGGCGACTCGCAGCTTGTCATCGACCAAGTCATGAAGAATTCCCATTGCCGCGACCCGAAGATGGAAGCCTACTGCGATGAGGTCCGGCGCTTGGAGGACAAGTTCTACGGGCTCGAGGTCAACCATGTCGCCAGGCGGTACAACGAGACTGCGGACGAGCTGGCGAAGATAGCTTCGGCGCGAACAACGGTTCCCCCGAACGTCTTCTCCCGGGACCTACATCAACCCTCAGTCAAGACCGACGACACGCCCGAGCCCGAGAAGGTCTCGGCCCTGCCTAAGGCGCCCTCGGCTCAGCCCAAGGCGCCCTCGGCTCAGCCCGAGGCGCCCTCGGCTCAGCCCGAGGCGCCCTCGGCTCAGCCCGAGGCACCCTCGGCCCCCGAGGGTGAGGCACTACGCGTCGAGGGAGAGAGGAATGGGGTCCCACCTGATCGAGACTGGCAGACCCCATACCTGCAATACCTCCACCGAGGAGAGCTGCCCCTCGACCGAGCCGAAGCTTAGTGACTGGCGCGGCGCGCCAAGTCATTCGTCTTGCTGGGTGACGGGAAGGAGCTCTACCACCGTAGCCCCTCCGGCATCCTCCAGCGATGCATATCCATCGCCGAAGGCCAGGAGCTCTTACAAGAAATACACTCGGGGGCTTGCGGTCATCACGCAGCGCCTCGAGCCCTTGTTGGAAACGCTTTCCGACAAGGTTTCTACTGCCGACCGTGGTGGCCGACGCAGCTAGAATTGTCCGCACCTGCCAAGGGTGTCAATTCTACGCAAGGCAGACGCACCTACGCGCTCAGGCTCTGCAAACAATACCCATCACCTGGCCGTTTGTTGTGTGGGGTCTGGACCTCGTCGGTCCCTTGCAGAAGGCACCAGGGGGCTACACGCACCTACTGGTTGCCATCGACAAATTCTCCAAGTGGTCGAGGTCCGACCCCTAAACAGCATCAGGTCCAAACAGGCGGTGGCATTCTTCACCAACATCATCGATCGCTTCGGGGTCCCGAACTCCATCATCACCGACAACGGCACCCAGTTCACCGGCAGAAAGTTCCTGGACTTCTGCGAGGATCACCACATCCGGGTGGACTGGGCCGCCGTGGCACACCCCATGACGAATGGGCAGGTAGAACGTGCCAACGGCATGATTCTGCAAGGACTCAAGCCGAGGATCTACAACGACCTCCATAAGTTCGGCAGGCGACGGATGAAGGAACTCCCCTTGGTGGTCTGGAGCCTGAGGACAACGCCGAGCCGAGCCACGGGCTTCAAACCGTTTTTTCTAGTCTATGGGGCCGAGGCCATCTTGCCCACAGACTAAGAATATGGTTCCTCAAGGACGAGGGCCTACGACGACCGACGCAACCAGACCAACCGAGAAGACTCACTGGACTAGCTGGAAGAGGCTCGGGACATGGCCTTACTAGACTCGGCGCGGTATCAGCAGTCCCTGCGACGCTACCACGCCCGAGGGGTTCGGTCCCGAGACCTCCAGGTGGGCGACTTGGTGCTTTGGCTGCGACAAGACGCCCGAGGGTGCCACAATCTCACGCCTCCCTGGGAAGGACCATTCATCATCGCCAAGATTTTGAAGCCCAGAACATACAAGCTGGCCAACAGTCAAGGCGAGGTCTACAGCAACGCTTGGAACATCCGACAGCTACGTCTCTTCTACCCTTAAGATGTTTTCAAGTTGTTCATACACCTTGTTTACATACGCCAATAAAGTCTAACCATCAAGGAAGGGTCAGCCTTGCCTCGACAAAGCCCGACCCTCCCTAGGGGCTAGAAGGGGCGAACCCCCTCTGCGTCAAAATTTTCCTCGAAAGAAGTCTTCCATCAAAACGACTTTCGCGTCTCCCGGCTATATCAGTAATAGGACCCCAAGAAACGAATAAGAGTGCATGTAAGTGGCAAGGCCGACCGAGCCAAGGGACTCCTACGCCTCTGGGATACGGATACCTCACTCGTCGCCTACCGCGAAAAATAACTCTTACTTGGGTAAGCAATCCTGCTACTGACGAACGAGTCCGGATACGCAAAACAGGAGGAAAAGAGACACAACCCTATATTACGATGATAAAGTGTTCGGGCCTCGGCGGCCGCAAAAGACACATATGCATTCAAAATAAACTGCTCCGGCAGAATCAGGCGTCGCCCGGAGAAGGAGCCGCGCCCTCGGCTTCGTCTCCGCCCACGGCGAGATCCGCCCCGGCCTCGGACGACGGCGCAAGTGGGAGGATCTCTGCTTCGAAGGTGGTCGCCAGCACCACGCTTGGGCCCGCGGCGGCCGCGTCAAGCCTCTGGACTTCGGCTAGGGCAGCTTCATCTTTGTCGGGAAGGCAATACCCCTCGCTGACCCGCTCCAGATCCACGTCGTAGTGGGAAGCGAGCACGGCGAAGGCCCGCCTGACGCCGTGATGCAGCGCCTCGTGGAGTCTAACACGCGCGTGGTCACCCAAGGCCTGTAGGCGACTCTGAGGGGAGCTTCCCGAGGGGACGTCGTCGAAACCAAAGATCGGCAGAAGGCCGAGATGGCCTCGGACATGGCCGCGTGGTCGGCCTCCCTCTGCTCGGCCGCCTGGGCAAGCGCCTTGGTGGACTCATCGAGGGCAAACTCGAGCTCTGAAAACAGCCAAAGCAGAAGACTTCAAACATGAGTTGAGGAACGAAGCTGAATCAAAATCTTAAAATAGCCAAGACATACCTTCGGCTTGGGCACGCTGCTCTGAGGATGCGGCTTGGGCCATGGCTAGGTCTGCCACAAGGGCTCCGGCCCGAGCAGACGCCTCAGCTAACTGGACTCCAAGAGCCTCAGCCTGGCTTTCAGCCTCGGCGGCCCGGCCCCAAGATTGGTCCCGCTCGCCGATGACCTGGCCAAGCTCCAACTGCTGCCGCTGCGCCTCTGCGCGTGCCGCCGCTGCCTCTGCTCCCAGATCGACACAGAGCAACCGAAGGTCCACCACCTCGGCGCTCCGTTGGGAGAGGCGCTCGGTAGCCCCGGCAAGCGTGGTCCTTAGGGACCACAGCGAACCCTAGACATCGGCCTCTCGTTGGATGAACGATGACTTGGCGGCGCTCAGATTCGTCAGATCCTGAGGAAAGAAAGCGGGGCATCACGAAGAATGCATTGATCACATGAAAGGTATGCTTGAAATCATTACCTGGAGGATCTTGGGAACGTCCCTGCAAAGGACCTCCAAGGTTGACCGAAGCGACCCCACCGTTGCCTCGGCACACTCAAGAAGCCCGTCCCAAGACTGCTCCTCTCGCTCATCGTCAAGAACGAAGAGGGGATCCGAAGCCCCACTGGTCCAGAACCGGAGCGACTGACGCCGCCCGTCGGGACTGCGCCGCGCGGGGACAAGGTTGCCGCTCCCCAGGACGGGTCGCGGTTCTACGCCCCCTCCTCCGAGGCATCAAGTAGCGATGCCTCGACCATCTCAGCGTCGGCGGCGACGGGTGGCTCCATGGCCAGAACGACAACCACCTCGGCAGAAGCCGGTGCCAGCGCCAGCAACGCGTCTGGTGGGCTCGAGGCCACAGCCGCGCCAGCAGTCTCCCTCGGCACGACGGCCGCCTCGATGGAGGAGTCGGCCTTGGGAGCTCGCCCCACGGCAACTTGTGCCACCTGGGCCCCCCGCTTTGGGGCATCTTGTAAGAAGGCCAGCTGGCCGGCGAGGCCTGGTGCGGCACTGGCTGCAGAAGCCGGCACCGTTTTGAGGGCCTTCCGGGGAGCCAGACCGGTCGAACCATGCCTCCATTTGCTGGGAAGAAAAGGAAGAGCGGGATCAGGACACACGAAGGAGGAGCCAGGACGAAGATATCCTAAGATACTTACCTACTCAGGGCCACGATCAATCGTGCCTGTGGGGAGGTCTCTCGAGCCTCGATCCCCAAAGGTACCACCGAGGTCAGCCCCGCTGCCGGCTTCGGCACCATCCTTGCCTAGGGAGCCCGAGGCACCAGAGAGACGGACTGCCCAGGCGCAGCCACGACGACCCGAGGATCACCCTCCTGCGCAGTCGGCACGGGCAACGGTTCTTGGGGAACAGGCGGCTCGGCCTGACTCCCCGGGGTCACCTCAACTACCTCAGCCAAGGGGTCAAGTACCCCCTAGGCCTGCCCCCGTTCTTCGGACCGGGACCCCGACGTCCAGGCCCTAGATAACGACGGCGCCAGCCCGCTCGGGGGCTGGCTCGACGGCCCCTGGCCCAGCCTCAGATCAGGGCTGAGACCGATGCGGGCAGCCATGTCGTCATCTTCATCATCGTCTTCATTGTCATCGTCGTCATCATCAGGCGTCTCCGGCGACGGCTCCCTCGGGAGCCCATCCCTCTCCTGCCGACGACGAAGCCTTTCCAAGGCATCCCGAGCCTGCATCCGCTCACGGGCCCAAGCCTTCTTCGCGTCCTTCTTCTCCTTCCTCTTCTCCGCGGCGACCCTCCGCGCAGCTCGGTCCACCGCGTCCTCCGGGACCGGTGGCAGGGAAGGCTTGTGAAACCCTACCTCCTAGAGAGGGACGAAAAGTCTCGGCTGTGAGAACCAAGGGTAATCCGACACAAGAAGGAAGAAGGAGCGGACACTCACTAGGGACACACACCCGCGATCGGGACGCATCGAGAGCTGGGAAAAGGCGCCAGTGTCTAACTTCCCTACCGTGCCGGCTACCCGCCTGTGGAGGTCGTCGGCGGGAAGGGGGTCCGAGGACATCTGCAAACCCTCCAAGTCAACCCCCGACGTCATCTCCCAAAGCGGCAGCCGCCGCTCCGTCAAGGGGAGCACCCTTCGGCGATGAATGGCGGCAACCACCCCCGCGGCGGTGAGCCCTCCTTCTCGCAGCTCCTCCAAGGCCTTCAAAAGGGGCTGGAGATTCTTCTGTCTCTCGCGCGGGGCCCCGAAGCGCCAGTTACCGCCGGCGGCGGTCACCACTCGTTGAGAAAACGACGGGAGCCTCCCGTCGTCATTTCGGAGATAAAACCACCGGCGCTGCCACCCTTTGTTCGAAGACGCGAGGATGGCAGGGATGTACTGCTGCGCCCGCGCCTGCCTCAACTGGAGGATGCAGCCACCGGCCCGCACCACCATGCGAACTCTTCTTTCCCCCGTCCTCGAGGCAAAAAGCTCCACGGAGAAGAGATGGGTCCACAGGTCCCAGTGGGGGGCAATCCCCAAATATCCTTCGCAAATCGCCGCGAAGATGGCTGCTTGCGAGATGGAGTTGGGACTGAGATTGTGCAGCTCCACCCCATAGACGTGCAGAATCGCCCGCATAAAACGGCTTGCCGGCACTCCGAACCCCCGCTCGTGAAAAGAGACGAAGCTCAGCACATACCCCGGCGGCGGGGACGGGGCGGCTCCGCTCGGATGGGCCATCCACTCCGGCTGCGAGTCACCGGAAAGAGGGCGAAGCAAACCATCAGCAAGAAGGGCCTCCAGATCATCCACCGTGACGGTGGAGAAAGGCCATAGGTCGCGCGGCGAAACAACGGTCACCCGCTCAGCCATCACCAAGCAGAAGAGGTGGCGGCGGAGAGGACAAGGTGCGCGGTTTCCTTTCTCTGGCTGTTCCCTCAGGTTGCGAAAACCTAAGTGGGAGGCGAGCAGCAGAGTAAAGAACCGTCACCGGTCCCTCTCCCGAATATATAAAGGCCCAGGCGAGACCCGTTCAACACTTCGCCCGAACCCGCCGCGAGATTCAAAACTCAAAAGCGAGACGCCCGTTCCTCGAACGGCTCGCGCACGCACAACGGCTGCCCCGCGAACCACTCGTCCCGTCGCATTAACTCTGCGGCAGGACAGGCGGCACCTTTGGCAGGCAAAGCAGGCGACACTTCACCTCCGCCATAATGACCGTGTCAAAAAAAAGGTGCGCCACGTCATTCGATTTCGTATCCTTTTCCACTTCCTCTTTCTCTCCCTTGCCACAGGGACCGGGAAAGGGGATACTCCGAAAGGGATCCTTCTCCACGAAGGAAGCGGGCCCCGAGCCCCCCTACTGATCAGAGGTTCGAAGGCTGGCCCCTCGGAAGGGTTCAACAGCCGCCTCAGAGCACTCAAGCTCCGCGCCCACTACTGGTCAGAGGTTCGAAGGCTGGCCCCTCGGAAGGGTTCAACGGCCGCCTCAGGCCACTCGGGCTCCGCGCCCACTACTGATCAGGGGTTCGTAGGCTGGCCCCCAAAGGGTTCGACAGCCGCCTCAGAGCACGCAGAGCGAGGGATGACTCTGGTTACGTTCGATACACAACCAAGGCTTGGGCTACGCTCCCGAGGTACCCTAGGACATTTCTGAGACCAGCGGGAGCGATTTCGTAACGGAATCCCACCAGAGGGAGGCATCGAGCCCTCGGACCCCGTCAAAAGGGGACCGGGTCCGGCGAATCACCCGCAGGTACTTTTGGAGCGCGCCTCTGGGCCACTAGCCGACCCCTAACGAATGGGGCACGGGCGTCCACTAGAATTACCCGTTAGCAACTCACTGGAGACACCATGTTCGGCGCCCTCCGAGGGCAACATGGCGCTTTACCCCCCCTCCTCCTTGCGGAAAGGCGACGCTGGGGCGTATGAAAAAAGCCGAGTCTATCCTTGACCGTCCTCTCGCTCTGTGCGGAGGCTCGGGGGCTGCTCTCGCAAACCCGGCTCCGGCCAAACCGTTGACAGCGTCAACATACCAGCCCGAGAACTTGGGACTCGACTATGCACCCGGGCTACGGCCAGTTCGCATGAGGGAACAACCAGACCGGCCGAAGCATGACGAAATGCGCTAAGACCTCGAAGGAGTCAGACCACTCCTCCGAGGCCTCGGGGGCTACACCCGGCGGGTGCGCTCGCGTGCACCCACTAGAACGAAACGCAACTGAGAAAGGCCGGTCCCCTTGCAAAAAAGTGCGACAAAAGCCTCCAAGTGAGTATCAACACTCCCTTCGAGGCTCGGGGGCTACTGTCGGGGAGCATAATTAGGGGTACCCCCAAGACTCCTAATCTCAGCTGGTAACCCCCATCAGCACAAAGCTGCAAAGGCCTGATGGGCGTGATTAAGGTCAAGGCTCAGTCGACTCAAGGGACACGATCTCGCCTCGCCCGAGCCCAGCCTTGGGCAAAGGCAGCCGACCCCGGAGGATTCTCGTCTCGCCCGAGGGCCCCCTCAAGCAACGGACACACCTTCGGCTCGCCCGAGGCCCAGTCTTCACAGAGAAGCAACCTTGGCCAGATCGCCACGCCAACCGACCATATCGCAGGAGCATTTAATTCAAGGATCGCCTAACACCTTATCCTGACGCGCGCTCTTCAGTCGACAGAGCCGAAGTGACCGCAGTCACTTCGCCGCTCCACTGATCGACCTGACAAGAAAACAGCGCCGTCTGCCCCGCTCCGACTGCCGTGCCACTCGCCAGAGTGAGGTCAACAGCATTTAAGTCCAGCCTCGGGCGACATAGGAAGCTCCACCTCACCCAACCCCAGGGTTCGGCCCCCGTCTCGGCCTCGGAAGATGGACTTCGCCTCGCCTGACCCCAGGGCTCAGACTCAACCACGACTTAGAAGACGACAAACTCCACCTCGCCCGACCCCAGGGCTCGGACTCAGCCTCGGCTCTAGAAGACGACGAACTCCGCCTCGCCCGACCCCATGGCTCGGACTCAGCCTCGGCTTTGGAAGACGATGGACTCCGCCTCGCCCGACCCTAGGGCACGGACTCAACCTCGACCTCGGAGGAATCGCCACCTCGCCCAAACTCGGGTCCGGACCGGCCACGTCGCCAGGGGGCCATCATTACCCTGCCCCTAGCTAGCTCAGGCTACGGGGAACAAGACCGACGTCCCATCTGGCTCGCCCCAGTAAACAAGTAATGATGACACCCCGCACGCTCCATGACGACGGCAGCTCCCAGCCCCTTACGTCAGCAAGGAGACGTCAGCAAGGATCCGACAGCCCCGAAAGCTGTACTTCCGCAGGGCTCCAGCGTTCCTCCGATTGCCACGACATCACATGAACAGGGTGCCAAAACCTCTCCGACTGCCACGATGGCATGTACTTAGGGCTCTAGCTCCTCTCTGCTAGACACGTTAGCACACTGCTACACCCCCATTGTACACCTGGACCCTCTCCTTACGCCTATAAAAGGAAGGTCCAGGGCTCTCGTACGAAGAGGTTGGTCGCGCGGGAGAACGGGCCGACGCATAAGGCTCTCGCTCTCTCTCTCCCACGCGAACGCTTGTAACCCCCTTCTACAAGCGCATCCATCCGCCCTGGGCGCAGGACAACACGAAGGCCGCGGTTTCCCCTTACTGTTCTCCCCCCTTTGTTTCCCGTCTCGTGCCGACCCATCTGGGCTGGGACACGCAGCGACAATTTACTCGTCGGTCCAGGGACCCCCCGAGGTCGAAACGCCGACATGACCAGACTGAGCGAGGCCACGTGTTCGATCGCTTGCCTGACCAGTCGAGCGCGGACTGGCCGTGGCAGCACGCGCCTCGCGTGTGGTCGCCCCACCCCGCGCGTCTGCACCTCGTCCTCGCCTATAAGTGCCCCCAGAGGCCATAGCCGTTTGCACTCGCGCACCCAAAGCCCCGCCTGAGCCAAAGATCACTAGAGTTCGCCGTGGAAAGCGAGCGCCACCGCCCGCCATCACTGCCCGAGCACGGCCATTGTGGCCAGTCTTTTTTATCAACCCCCAACCTCGCCCTAGCCCCTGGACAGCTTCCCCGAGATCCTGTGAAGCTTCTCCAAGCTTGAGCCGAGGCATTGCCCCACCGGAGAAGCGGAATCAGCCTCGCCGGATTTCGGCCACCCGCCACCGCGCGTAGGCCGAGCAATCCGGTGAGCCATTCTCAAATTCCTCGCGCGCATACCTTCCTTGATCTCTGATAAAGCTCCCTGACTCGTTCAATCGGATTATGGCGCCATGAGCAGGCCGGATTCCTCGCCGCCGACGAGCTCCCCCGCCTGCGCACACGGACCGACCTACTCCGACCACCATCGCCGACGATCCGTACCTCGACGTGATCGCAAGAGACCCCAGGACCTCACCCGACACCTCACTAGAGCAATCTCGCCGCTGGTAAGCCCCTTCGCCCTTTCCTCCGCCGCGGTTACTATTTATTTGGGAGAAGGATCGCAGGATGGATTTAGTAGAACCCTAGGGGGTTTTCTGCAGAGTCATAGACTCATGTGAATAGTAACCCGAGGACCTATCTGTAATACACTTAAAACCTTTCGCTAGGGACCCCAGTGCAAAACCATTTTTTTCCTTTATCCATTTCTGTTTATTCCTTTTAAATTCAGCAGAGAACTTAGGAAATTTGTATCTCACAAAATATTCAACCAAATTTAGTCAAACCAATTTTACTGGATTCAAAATATTATGAACTATCTCATAACTGAACCCTGTGCTTTCTGTTTTAAATTTTAAAGTTTGGAATTAATTAAGGAAACTGACCAAACCTTATTAAAATAGAGAAAATTTGTTATGCTTTTGTGCTGAACTTAAGAAAATTTGTAGAAGTATAAACCCCACTTAGACACTGTTTAAAAATAGTGAGCACCCCAGTATTGAAAATTTAGACAAGGTTATTTATTAAAAGCCATATTTGCCCAAAACTTAGGAAAATGAGAAAGGTGCTAGAAAATAATGAACAGTGGATGCAAATATTTTTCCTAGTCCACTTAAGTAATAAAGAACCAAGGAAAAATAAAGGGAACCCTAGTCTAGAACAAATTCAAGGTGAAATATTTTATTAGGCACTAATAAAACTAGAAAGGTCATTATTAAAAATATAAGAACAATTTCAAAATTGGTAAGAAAAATTCAGTAGACTTGTAACCACTAGGACACCACTCCAAAAATGATAAATGCCCCAGCCCATCATTTTAAGTGGGTTGAACAAATAAAACTTGGTATTGAGCCATATTTCAATTAAATCATAAGTAAGCCAAGAATTGTGCAACAGTGGGCAAACAAACTTTTACTTGATTATTAATGGAATAAACCACCAGAGAAAAATGCAAAACCTATTCAAAACTACCAAGTATTACCCATTACCAATACTTTATGAAAAAGGCCATTTAATTCAAGAAATTCTTACCACCCTTCCCTTAAGCAAAAAGTTATCAAAATTTAGAATGATTGCTCTTGCACAAAGAAAAAGATAGGAAAAATTTGAAATCTGTTGTTTGATATTTTTCAAATATAGTGGTAGTAGAAAGCACCCCTTTGGCTAGAAACTTTAGAAAATCATAATAAAACAACTGATGAGTATCAGTGGCTAAAAATTTGTACAAAGTCATGTTATAACATCTAAATGCCAACAAAAATATGTCTTAGAGAATAACCCACTGTAATAAGGGAGTTGTAGTTTAAAATACCCCCTCCGCCCTAATATTTGATAATTTTGTACAGAGAAGACCACTCACTTTTTAAGCCTCAAATTTTGAGACAGAGAGTTATACACTAGTGAAAAGCAATTGGAATTTTTGCAGAATTTTTGGAAGTTTATTAAGCCTTCTTGTAGTTCAAACCCACCTTAAAAGTTTAAAAGAAATAGCAAAGAAGAGAGGGAATAATAAATCTCACTCCAATGAATTTAGCTAGGAACCCTAACAAGCTCTCACTAAGACATTAAAAAGAAATCAGTCGAACACCAAAATGAACTTACCAATTAGCTTAACCAAACTTGACCCTAATTTGCTAAGTGTATCACAAAAATCTTCAATAGTAAGAATAAGCTCCCCCATATTAAATTGATCATCCCCATCAAATTTTAATTACTAAATTGCATATCATGCCATGCATGTATCTTACTCATTGCATTAATTAGATTGCAATCTCGCTGACGGAGAGTACGTGCTCATCCTCGAGCAAGGAGCTGTCCACGAGGAGGACCAAGAGCAGGCTTCCAAGACTGCCATCGAGGATCTCCCTGCAGCCCCAGCAATTGAAGGCAAGCCCCGGTTTTATGCATAACCAAGTTATATATATGCTACTTTACTACACTTAATGTTTGTAGGCTTGTACTGTGCACTTAAGTATAGGAGTTGACGGAAACCCTAGTTGCATGAACTCAGGATTCCTTTTGAGATGGATACTAGTATGCTAGGTCGAGTAGCTGCTTTGCTAAAATCAGGATTTCGGTAGAAGTCGAGTGATTTTTCTAGCACTCGCGCAAGGTCAGGAATTGATTGTACTCATCTTGATAATGGGATCTATGATGGTCCATGGTCTTGGATCCAGGGTGGATGCCTTGTCCATGAGACAGGAAAAGGAATTAAGGATTAATGTGTGGATACCTGAGTCAAACATTTGAATGTACTAAACACATGTCAGGAAATATGGTAACCAGTAAACCTAGTACCTGAGTGAAGCTAGGCACGGACTTTTCTCCTCACTCATCCTGAGACTGGGTCTCCCATGCTAGCTATGGTGGGTACAAGTGCGGAAACTGCACGACGGCAGCCGGGGTCAATAGAGCATTGTATGCCAAGGCGGTGAGCCCTGGCCGCGAACGGGGAATCAATGGGGGCGGTTGATATGTGTGGGGACGGAGTGCCCCAACATGTCGTGTGTTTAGGTTTACCTTGCAAGGTTTTAAAACTCGATTCAAATCGTCTGCTTCTCGTAGCTAATGAGACTGCTTGACCCCTTATACTACATTGAGTAAGAAGTGAAATGAGGTTTACATGAGATAACCTGTTGATTATACTAAATGCTTGTTACCATGTATGCTTAGAAGGTGCAAACTTAGCCAAGATAATGATGCTAGAAATTGAAAATCTAAAACTTGTTTTTAGACTCAGCTAGTGCTTTTGGCAAACCAACCCCTCAACCAAACAGTTGCATGGTCTAGAGGTAGAGGAGTAGTTTCCTCACATCGGGTAAGTCTAGCTGAGTATTATTATACTTAGCCTTGCTTGTGGCATAATTTTTGCAGGTACGCTTCAGGATATGGTTGATGGTGTGACTTGGCCTACCACCCTGCATCAGGTTGGACGGTCGAATGGGATGCTGCTCCAGCGGGAGTGGAGTAAGAGGAGTAGTGGGCTAGGCCTTGCCCTATTCCTCGCTTTCGACGATATCGATTATCCGCTGCAATTTATTTTGTGAACTTATATCAGCTACTTGAAAAACTCCGATTTATGTGATAACTCTAGTACTTCAATTTGAGGTTTCCTGTTTTATTGTATTTCTTCTATGACTCACCTTCGAGTGAGTTTGTGGTATTTGATCCTAGTTAAGTGGCTTTATCAGGCTAGATCTGAGGGAATGACGGTTTATTCCGATTTAAGTGTGTTGCAGCCCCTGAGGCGTGACTTAGGCACTTAAGCTAGAATAATTTGGGCGGTTCTGCCACATTGAGTTTGTATCATTACAACTTGGTAATGTAAAATGATGGTATATGTCAGCATGGTATATTTATCCCAAATATTTCTTTGCTTCAGATGCCATCCAGAACTCGTGCACATGATGGCACGGGAACATCCCTTGGTCAAGAACCGCCCACGTTGGCTAAGGCTATCGCTGCCTTGGTCACCGCGACTGCTGACAACACCCGCTTCCGACGACAAATGGCGGGACAACAACTTTAGCAACAAGGCAAGAGGGCTTATCCACAGGGACCCCGCGAAACTTCGTACCTGGATTTCTCGGAAACCCGTTGCCTACTGTTCGTCAAAGCAGAAGATCCCCTCGAAGCTGATGAATGGGTACGGGTCATTGAACAGAAGTTTGGACTTATCTGATGCACGGAGACCCAAAAGCCGTTGTTTGCGGCTTAGCAGTTAAGAGGCCCTGCCAGCACTTGGTGGGGAAATTATGTGGCCATTCAGCCTACCGGACATCAGGTCACATGGGACGAATTTAAATTGGCATTTCGTGAGCACTACATTCCAAAAGGAGTGCTCCATATGAAGCAAGAGGAATTCATGAGACTCTAGCAAGGAGGAGATACTGTTATGCAGTATCTCAACAAATTCAATCATTTGTCCCAATACGCAATTGATCAGGTCAATACTGACCTGAAAAAGAAGAACTGCTTCATGCGAGGCCTTAATGACCGGCTACAAAGAAAGATGGCCACCTGTCTTGATCTCTCCTATAGCAGGGCTGTCAGCACCGCGCTGGCAGTTGAAGCTAAGCATGCAAGCCCAGGGAAGTCAAAGGGCTTTGGAGGTGACAGGCCCAACCAGGGGTCTGAAAAGCGACAAATGTTGGTGATCCGACCTTGCAATCAAAACCGTTCTTCACCTCGTCCACCCTCCTACCCCTTCAAACAACCTATATTCATTCGCCCTACCACTGCCCCCACTTCAACAACTCAGCCGAGTGCCCCTAGTGCTCGTTTCCCCGCCCTTCCGAGCTCATCAACTGGCTGCTTCAATTGTGGGAAGTCTGGACATTTTATCAAAGGCTGCCCATATCCGAGGCGAAACAACTCCAATAATCAGCAGAACCCGGGGAGTTCAAGCCAAGGCAAGGGAAACACGGCAAATAATGCAGCGGGCAAGAATATAAAGAAGTCTGGGCGAATCTACTATGCACAAGTGGACACGACACCGGAGGGAGAGCCGGTTATGATGGGTCGTTCCTCGTGGCCAATCACCCTGCAGTCATTCTCTTTGATTCTGGTGCTTCGCATACATTCATAAGCAAGAAGTTTGTGGAAAAATATTGCATTCCCTACATCGAATCAAGGGAAGGGTTTATAATTCATTCGCCTAGGGGAAAAATATTCACTAAAGAAGTGGCTTTCCATGTGCCCGTAACATTGGCTGAACGGGACTTTCCCACAAACATGATCGTTCTGAAAGGCCAAGATATAGATGTAATTTTGGGCATGAATTGGTTAGCCCAGCACAAAGCTATCCTCAACATTGATTTGAGAACCATCAGGTTGAGCTATGGCCAAGAAGAGGTTCTCTTGTCCATCCCTGTAGCTATTCTAGCTAAACTATTTGGCAGAGTTTATGAAGCCATCGTACCAGAAATCCAAGATATTCCGATTGTATGTGAATTTCTGGACGCCTTTCCGGAAGATCTGCCTGGATTGCCTCCAGAAAGAGATGTAGAATTTGTGATTGAATTAAAGCCCGGTACGGCTCCAATTTCTAGAAGGTCGTACTGAATGCCGCCAAATGAGTTGGCAAAGCTCAAGACCCAATTACAAGATCTACTGAAGAAGGGATCATCCGACCTAGCTCGTCACCTTGGGGATGTCCAGCCATCTTTGTCAAGAAGAAGGATCAAACGCTTCGGATGTGTGTGGACTACAAACCCCTTAATGAGGTCACCATCAAGAATAAGTACCCTCTTCCCCGGATTGATATTTTATTTGACCAACTTACCAAAGCTCGGGTATTTTCTAAGATTGACCTTAGGTCGGGCTATCATCAGATATGTATCTGACCCGAAGATATACCTAAGACCGCATTTACTACGCGGTACAGATTATTCGAATATCTGGTTATGTCTTTCGGATTAACGAATGCTCCAGCCCACTTCACATATCTGATGAACTCGGTATTCATGCCCGAGTTGGACAAATTTGTAGTGGTCTTCATTGATGATATCTTGATTTATTCCAAGAATGAAGAGGAGCATGCTCAGCATCTGCGGATCGTATTAACGCACTTAAGGGAACATCAATTATATGCTAAATTCAGCAAGTGCGCATTTTGGCTGGAGGAAATTCAATTTCTGGGACACGTATTGTCTGCCAAGGGGATTGCGGTTGATCCCAGCAAGGTCAAGGATATTTTAGAGTGAAAACCACCAACCACTGTACATCAAGTTTGAAGTTTTCTTGGACTGGCTGGTTATTACCACCGATTCATCCTGGATTTTTCTAAGCTTGTAAAGCCAATCACAAGTTTATTGAAGAATGATACAAAATTTAACTGGTCCTCAAGATGCAATGAAGCCTTCGAGCAATTGAAGGTGTTATTGACCACTGCTTGGTATTAGCTCAATCGGGCATTGAAAAGCCTTTTGATGTGTATTGTGATGCATCAGGCAGTGGTTTAGGCTATGTCTTGATGCAAGAGGGCCGAGTTATAGCGTATGCCTTGAGACAGTTGCGCCAACATGAGGAGCACTATCCAACTCATGACCTGGAATTAGCTGATGTGGTTCATGTCCTAAAAAAATATGGCGTCATTATCTGCTAGGGAATATCTGTCATATCTATACAGATCATAAAAGCTTAAAGTACATTTTTACCTAGTCAGAGCTAAATATGAGACAGAGGAGATGGCTTGAGCTAATTAAGGACTATGAATTAGAAATTCATTATCACCCAGGCAAAGCCAACGTAGTGGCAGATGCATTAAGTCGCAAGGCTTCCTGTCATTGTCTTACGATGAAGACTTCTGACATTACATTATGCCAAGAAATGGAGAAGTTGAACCTGGGAATAATTCAACATGGAACCTTGAATCACTTGAAGCTTGAGTCGGTTCTTCTGCAAAGGATAATTGATGCACAAAGAAGCGATGAGGGTATGAAACACATTCTTGAGAAAATAAAGGTCGGTAAAGCAAACTGTTTCAGAAAAGATGATCAAGGCATTGTATGGTTTAACAACCGCATAGTTGTGCCCAAGAATGGTGAGGTCTGCCAGCAAATTTTAGATGAAGCACATCTTAGTCGCTATTCTATTCATCCCAGAAGCACTAAGATGTATCATGATCTAAAGCAACATTATTGGTGGATGGAAATGAAGATCAAAATTGCACGCTATGTGGCGAGATACGACACCTGTAGACGTGTCAAGGCCATACACATGCAAACTGCTAGTCAATTGCAATCTTTACCTATCCCAACATGGAAATGGGAAGGCATAAGCATGGATTTTATTGTGGGGTTACCCAGGACAACAAAAGGATTTGATTCTATTTGGGTTATAATTGCTCGGCTTACGAAAATAGCTCATTTTCTGCCAGTAAAATCGTATTACCCGGTCATCACATATGCCTAGATGTATATTGCTCATATTCTCAGTCTACACGGGATTCCAAAAACTATAGTGTCGGACCGCGGACCACAATTTGTATCCAAATTTTGTGAAGAACTCCACAAGTCTTTGGTACCAAGTTGCTTCACAGTTCGGCCTATCATCCTCAAACCAGTGGGCAGACTGAGAGGGTGAACTAGATACTTGAAGATGTTACGAGCCTGTGTTCTGGAATTCCCACAGAAATGGGACGATTGTTTACCATTGGCGGAGTTTTCATACAACAATAGCTATCAAGAGAGCATCAAAATGGCACCTTTTGAAGCCTTGTATGGACGACGGTGTCGTACTCTGTTAAACTGGTCTGAACCAGGAGAAAGATGGTTTTTCAGGCCTGATATGGTGAAAGAATTGGAAGAGAAGGTTCAGCGAATTATACATAATCTGAAGGAAGCTCAAGCTCGCCAAAAGAGCTATGCAGACAAACGGCGCAAACCCTTGTACTTTCAAGTTGAAGATTATGTCTACCTGAAAGTCTCACCAATGAAGGGTGTATCACGTTTTGTGGTAAAGGGGAAGCTTGCACCCCGGTACATTGGTCATTTTCCTATTCTTGAACGATGTGGACCAGTGGCATACTGACTCCAACTACCCGAAACATTGTCTGCAGTGCACAATGTGTTCCACGTATCCTAATTGAAGAAATGTCTTCGGGTTCCAGATCGAAACGTTGAAGTGATGGATGTTGTCTTAGAACCAGACTTGACATATTCAGAACATCCTATTCGAGTCCTGGATCAAAAGGACAGGATTACTCGAGAAGAACTCTCAAGTTTTATAAGATACAATGGAACCAACACACGGAAGATGAAGCTACATGGGAAACTCAAGACTTTTTAGAAAAGAATTTCCCAGGCTTTTTAGCTTCATGTAAATTGTAAGATATATACAATTGTTGTAATAAAGGAGTAGACCCTAGACCACCCCTGCCTTGTACAAGAAATAAGGAAATAAAAATATGACACGTTTCCTTTTTCCATAGGCCTCGGGACTTTAAATCTCGGGACGAGATTCTTTTATGGGGGGAAGGATGTAACACCCCTGGTGTTACTGTTACTAAAACTTGAGCATAACAGCATGAGCATTATCATATCATGTGCTTGTTACACTTAGAATGCATTCACTAGGCTAAAATTTCAAATAAGTTGTATTGATGTGACTAGTCATGAGTGAAACCCTAAGGTAGGGTACTTAACCCTAAATTGGGCTTAGAAGTGTCAATAAAGCTCAAGTGAGAGAAAACTTCAAAACTCATGAGAAATAATCATAAGATATCCCCATTAATGGACTTGAGTGGCATTCAAACCCTAGAAGTGCCAGAAACCCTAAAAAGACCACTCAAAACCCTGAGGTGAAACCCTAGGGGGTTATATGTAAATTTTGCACACTTTTGGAACAAAGTGCAAAAACCAAGGTTTTTGGGCACCCCAAAGCATAAGGTTCACACCTTTGAGGATTTCCAAGTCAAAAGATGTGAATTGGGCTTATTTGCAAAAAGCCACTCAATTCCTCTCACATGACTAAGTCTGAAAATTGATGAACCATGCTGACTTTAGAGCTCTGTAGATCTAAAAATATTAGGAATTTGCCAAGGGTCAACACATTAAAAGTCTAGAGCAATTATAGGAGTACAACTTTGCTTAAGGGATTAAGCATTTGGTTATACAAAAAAGTGGAGATAATTGGCCTCAATGTTTGGCTATCAGATAATACAGAGACTGAATATTGACTGTCACTGAGTTTTGAAGAACTTTAGGCTTGATTGGTGCTCCATGGAGTAAGCAACTGAGCAAGATCTCTATAGCAGAATTGTAGTTTGTATATAGGGCTACAAGTTTGTTATAGATGGATTAACATGTTCTTGCATAGAAATCCAAGTTCTAGGCGTTGCAACTCTAGCTGTCAGGCGCTCTAAATTGGGTTCCAATGGTACAGTACACTGAAATATCCCAGGATTCAGTCCCCCTCGCTGCTGGTGATCCACGGGCCCGGATTCGTGCCGGTCACCATGATTCATGCTTGGCATGCTGTGGATGTTCGTGGGGAGGTCGCTTTGGAAGTGTCACGATCTCGCTGACCTATCCCAAGCCTAGCCGGAGATAATTCACCGGCGGCCACCGTGGCTCGGTCATTTCCGCCGCCGTGTCACCATGCCTCACTCCTCCATCACTGTGTCCCTTCTTTACATGGTAACCATGCACGAACGGTGTGATCCAAGGCCGTGGATCGCTAGCCGGACCACCACGCCTTTAAATAGCCCCGCCACCCACGGTGAGGTATTCACATCTTCACCAGTGAGCTCGATTGAAGCACAAATTCGCGAAGTCCTCTCCACCTCTCCCAAAAATGGTAGTGCATGGTGAAACCATAGTCCCTTGCGACCGTGTAGTCCCAACCTAACCTCCTAATTACGCTAGGACCCGTCGCGACACCGTTTTCCCCCTTTTCTGTCACCGGCGAGCAAAAATCCTCCGCGCTCCATGGCCAGCCACTCCCAAGTCTGCTCCTGCTCTTCTTAATCGTGATTCAGCACCCATATATGCTCATGATACTCATCGGCTCCACCCTCTTTGCTTGGCCATGCTCAATTACCCGGAACACATGAAAATCGTGCTCGGTATTCCCTGCCATCGTGGTCAGGCTAAGCCAGGGCCGTAACCACTCAATTAAAGCTTGTTCTAGGGTTATCTCATGTCCGTAATGCTTGTCCAGTAATTAATTTGGGCAGCCACCGCCAATCTTGGTTGGTCCGAGCAGCAGAGTGGTCGACGGTGAGCACACCGTAGTCCTGGATCGATTTGGAGAAGAAATAGAACTAGAGGGGTGTCTTTGTAGATGTCAGTGACTCTAGGAATAGTCCATGGACGCTTTTCGAGTTATTTAAAACATCAAGGGCCTTGGTGCAAAACCAACGCGCGGGCGCGGGCGCGCGTGGGTTTTCCCCCTTCTATCGGCCGGTTGGGCTGAATTCAGCCCAACACTGCTCATTGTTTTTCTTTTTCTTTTTTCTGCCAGGATTAGGGAGTTTCTAGAAAATTGTAGAAAAATGCTAAAAATACAAGACCAATTTTACTAGGTTCTTAGTTTCTATAGTATTTAATAAAAATAGAAGTATAATTTTTAGTCCAAATAGGGAATTATGGAGTATTTAAAATAGCCAAAATTTATCCTCCTGGAATTTTAGAAATTGATTAATAACTCCAAAAATCACTAAACTTTTTGGATAAGCTTTAAATGTTATTTAGAAGCCTTGGGTAAAGTTTGGTATGATTTGGACCGTGTTTGGTATCTAAACCCTAAAACCCCTAACCTCCTAGTAATGCGTGCCCTATGAACTGCTGTTCTGACTTCAAAAACCCTAGTTTCTTGAAGTCCTATGAAGGAAAGTTGTACTCAAGATACAACTTGATAAACCATTTCTATTACTGCATTTCATAAGCATTACATAAGCATTCATGATTATATATGGTTCTATATAGAAAACGAGGAAGAAATAGAAGTTGAAGAAGCAAGAGCTACACCACCACCACCTGAAGACCCATCGGCCGGGAACTGCTTTTATTTTGACATCTGTGGAGCAGAGCCCGACTCACCTATAACACAAGGCAAGCCCCGGTGCATTTGCCATCTCCTTGCTATTTTAAAATCTTTCTCACTTGCTTGATGCATTAGGTGATAGGAGTTGTGTGCTAAACAAATTGATGCATTTCCTTCCTTGAGAATTTGAATACCTATCCTTGATCCCCTGTTTTATAAAAAGGTTTTTCTGATGCTTAGTCTTGCTCTAGAAAAACAAAATGTTTTGTTTTCAATAAGAAATGATGCTTCAAGTGGGATGGGATGTTTTCAAAATAAAACTTGATGGTGGATCCATCATGGCCATGATGGGTTCAACATCGGAAAAGATGTACCTCTGTCAGGTACCACTCTTTGGGTTAAAATGATAAAGCTGAGACCGGGCGGGTGACTTGCACGAGAAGAGAGTCTCGGTGTAGTGTCCCTGTCTGAGTCGATTAAGGACCGTCTCGATGTAGGCTTGATGATCGAGGACCTTTTAACTGGTCACATGCCTCGTCATGGGTAAGCTTTGCCTCGGGCAGACTAATACCAAAATAAGATAACATGCAATGGGAGTGGAGAGATGGCAAGAGTAGCGTGTACCCTCCATGGCAAGAGGCTGGACAGTGGTGTATCTGTGCTCTCGGTTGGCGTGAACCTGATCTGGTCTTAAGAACCCCGGTGGCGAGTTGACATATGCAAGGGTTAAGTGCTACATATGTCGTGTGATTGGAGATCCTCAGCTGAGTATTAATCAATCGGATCAACGTTACTTCTTGGACATGAAGACTTGGTCACTGACTTACACGTAGCATTCTAGTGAACAAGAAGGGTTGATAAGAAATTGGCTAGTATAGGCCAAGTGCTTGAACTAGGATAGAAAGAACTCTAGATTCAGGTAATGACTTAACTTGTTAATAAAACTGGATTTTTAAGGATCCAATCTTAGTAAGCATTTTTGCAAACAGAGTCTTGATTATTGATTAAGCCTTACCTTGACTCCCTCAAGCCAGCATATCCTTGAGAGTCTTTTATTTTTGACGGGTAAGACTTGCGAAAGTACACTTCGTACTCAGGGTTCTCGAACCCATGTTGTTGTAGGTGAGGAAGCAGCAAACTTTTGTTGCTTTTGTTCCAAGGTGGTGCCTAAGGAAGAAAACCAAGATTGAAGCCTCGGGAGGAAGTGTCCTCCTTTAAGAACTTTTTACTGATAATCGGGAGGGGTTTTTGCCTCCCAGGTGTGTTATAATATTAGTCTAGCACTCTTATATTTTTCTGGTCTGTAATAGTAATACTCTTTCTATACTTTAATATGAAATAAGTTGTTGTAACTGCTTCCGCATATTCGTTCCTCCGATGTGTTGTAATATCTATGTGATGGGTGAAACACTCTTGGGCAAGGTAAAGAATTCAGATACCGAACTTGTTAAGTGACCAGGTGCATCTACAGGGGTGTCCGAAGTCCGATGGACAAGGACAACTGTAGGTGGGCCTAATGACTTGGGAGGTTCCATCACAAAAAGCACCCTTCTGAGAGGTGCGGAGACGTTCTTTTCAGCATGCATGCATTATAAAACATGAAAGGATTAGAAATTAAAGGAAAGATGCATCGAAGTATGAATGTAGCTAATAGGGATAATAATAAATAAAATAAGGAGTAAAAATTTAATCTAATCCACCTCCTTTTAACAACCCGAGCTCACATGTTTTTCCTTTCCACTACCGTAACATTTATGTCTAATACTCTTCCACAAATGACTTCACCCACCCCCGCCAATGGAGGAGACACTTGTTTCAGTTCTGATTTTCTTTCCCACAAGGGTTTTGCTTCCATCTTGTTGGAGGTGCTCAGCTCTGTCGATTACACTACACCCCTTTGTACACACTGCAGCTGTACGAGGAGCATCGGGTGCCATGTTGTCGAGTCTGGCTGACTCTGGAGGCTCAACCCCTATAGCCGGGTTGGTGTTCCCTTGACTCCGAGACTATTGGATTCAGGTTGGACAACACCACCGAGGCGGCAGCTATGAAGACTCTGACGACTTTCTATGGCTACCATCCCTTGGAGATGGTAATGCACCCACTGGGGCTCTTCCCCGCTGAGAAGAGGAATGACCCCATGTGGTGCAACCCTGTGAGCCATGTGAAGGACGTGTGGGCCATGCATCCCGACCAAGTTGGGATGATCACTGTTCAGTGCATGAGCGCACTGTACCGCCCTCAGGCCCTACAAAGCGACGCCATGGCACACCTCACTAACCTTGCTCACCCTCGATTGCCGAGAGGACCTCGTCGTCGACTTGTCTTCAGAATTGGTGGAGAAGGACATACAGGTGGAACAGTTGAGCCAGCGCATCGCCACCCTAGAGCAGCAGGTGGAGATCTAGGACAACACCATTGATGTCCTGGAGAACCAGCTCCGTAATGTGCAGGAGGAGCTTGAGGAAGCTAACGACCACCTGGAGATGCACCATCAGGATATGGAGGCAAACGAGGCCGAAAGCGAGGGAGAGGAGGCTCCCGAGGAGTTAGAACCAGCCCCTAGTACCAATGTGAATCCCTCCGAGATGCCCCCGTCGCACGTATCCAGTGTCGCTTCTACTACTCAGGGTTGATGGGTTAGCTTGACGTATTAGGAGGATAGAAACCCATGCGAGCTTAGTTGGCATCGGATTTTGGACTAGGCTTATGGGTACTTTCCCCGAAAATTGATGTAACCCAGGAGAACTTTTGTGAGTAAGGAAGTGAATGTAATCATTTTATCCTCGTCCGATTCAATGTTATGTTATGACATTTCTTTCCGTACGATATAAAGAATTGTTGGAACTTGCTCTCAGTTGCAAGGGGATCCAACAAGGGTGAACAGTGACGTCAACAGGGTTCTCGCGCAAGATGGCAACAGCTCTGTTAATCTGCCCCCTCACGGGCACTGTGCGGGGGTATTTATAGGTGTCTGAGCGCCCAGCGCCTTGTGTTAAGGACGCATGTGCCCTCAGATACCTAGGTTATCCCCAGAATATTCCCATAAAGCAGGGTTACAGACTGTAATTACAGGAATGCCTTTGCAAATTAGGCCCGTAACACGCAGCGGCCACGCGGGGCCCGTTACAATGGGTCGGATCACACGTGGGCCTCTGAGCTGGACGAGGCCGCACGATGGGGTGACGACGTCGCAGGCCTTCGTCTGGCGCCGTATCAAGCGAAGGGTGTCCCTGCCTGTTTTGTCTCTGTCGGACCAGCGACTGCAGCGATGGCCTCGAGCGAAGGGTGGCGTCTTTGCCTTCCCCCAACATTTGCCCTCTGAGGGACCAGTTCGACAAAGTCACCTGGTGCCGAAGACGTCGCTAGATGGCGGAGACGCTGCCCTCGCTCGAAGTGGTTCCGCGGGGGTTTTTGACATGACCGTTGATTGATGCCGTACTGTTGGATTGCGGGTTTCCCGAAGCGCCGCGCCCTATTGGATTGCAGGTTTCCCGAAGAGCCGCGCCCTGCCTATAAAAGGGGGCGGGGGTCGGTGCTTTTTGAACTTCACTTTCCACGCTCCGTGCAAACCCTAGCCGCCTTTTCCACCGTCTTGCTGCTCGTCTGCCTTCCTTGCTTTTGTTCGCCGGAGATCTGGCTCGAGTGAAGCAGACCGCCCACCGCCGCCGACGGTACGTAGCGATGCCGACCTCCTCTTCTTCTGCTGCCGCTACACCGCCGGCCAACGCCTCGCCGCCGGCCGACGCCTCGCCGCTGGCCGTCGCATCGCCACTGGCCTACTCCTCGTCTGAGGAGACGCTGAGTAGTTTGGTGGCGGAGGAGTTGCGCGCCGGCGATTCTGTGGATTTTGGCGTGTCGCGGATGTCGTCGGCCCACGTGCAAGATATGCAGCAGCTGGGTTACTTTGGCGGCGGAGTTGCTCGTGTCCCGGGGACGGAGGAAGTCCCCGAGCCGGAGGGCGAGTTGGTTGTGTTCGAGGCGTTCTTCACCGCCGGTCTCTACCTGCCTGCGCACCAATTTGTTGGCGAAGTCCTGCGCAGGTTTAACGTTCAGATACATCAGCTGACTCCAAATGCCGTGGTGGCTCTTTCGAAGTATGTCTAGGCGACGACTTCGTACGGCGGACAGCCATCAGTCGAAGTCTTTGCGAAGTACTACTGTCTGCACTGGCAGAAGAGGATGATTGGAGATGAAGTTGCCCAGTTTGGGTCCTGCACGTTTACGCCGAAGACCGGCAAGACCACGATGCAGGTAGTCGAGTTGGTTCCTTGCGCCCGCAACAAGTGGGGCAACTGGAATGAGTTTTGGTTTTATGTCACTGAGGGTACCGTCGAAGGCCATGAGGGGCTCCCCGTGTCCGAGATGTGTTCACATTTTTACTCAGCATACCCGTCCTTTGAGGTGCCGGAGGGGGATGCGGACGAAGGGGCCCTTTGGTGCGTCGCCGGCCCTAGTAGTGGGCGCGATTTGGTTGAAGAATTTGTGGCGTACGGGGTATGGCCCTTGGCGCATGGCTGGGCGTTGGGCGAAGTGTGCCCTCGCCGGATGCCTTCCCATGGTGGGAAGATGGTCCGAAGTCCTGCCTTCGCGCTGAATCTGCAAAGCCACGATCCGGCCGCCTTTGTGCGTGAGGCGGAGGATGGGGCGGTGCGGCTCGTTGGTCGTTACATGCCGAGGACAGAGGGCCAGCGTAGCTGGGATATCCGCGGGTCGAATGACCGTTTGAACAGGGTTCTTGAATTGAATCAACTGCCGTATGGCGGCTACCCCGGCCAAGACGATGTGGACCGCCGTGGGAAGAAGCTGGTGGTGGAGACTGGAGACGACCCTGAGCCGGCGGCCGCCCCATCCTCTAAAAAGAGGAAATTAGGTACTGCTATGGGAGGACTTGGGGTTTCCGATGGTTTTGCTAGAGAGTTGATGAGGACTTGCGCGGCACCGGGGGGAAGGATGTCTTCGCCTGAGCTCCGGGAGTCTTCGGCGCAGATGCTGAGGGTTACCGGGGGTTGGTGGCCTAGGAATGTTCCTATCCCCCGCGCGGCCGGCGAAGACTTTTTTACATCTCGCATGGTTCGTGAATGGAAAGTGTTTCCTTACGGGCGGAATATTGCTGCTATTGTGTCGGCAGTGATGGACAAGGATCGCCAGGGAGCTGCACAAAAGCGCCAGGCGGTTGTCAGGCTTCATGAAGCCCGGCCGAAGAGGCAGCGGGGGGCTACGAAGGCTGCGGTCCCTGGCGGCGAAGTCGGGCGGCCCTGTATTTAGCAAGGCGCCGGAGGCAGCGGCGGGCGCCGGTGGTTCCAAATCGACGAAGGCTGTGCCGCCGTCCAGCAGGGTGTCGGAGGTCGCGAAGGCGGCCCCAGAGTTGCCGTCGTCGGGCAAGCGCGTCGCCGACTTCGCCACCGATATTAGTGTGGAGGACTACCTTGGTGGTAAGCCCTTGGCTCGTTTTTTTTAATTCGTTGAAACGTTGCAGGGTCGGACGAGGGCCAGCTTGCTATTGTTGCGCCTGCCGTGGCGACCATGGCGGCTGCCGTAGTGCCGAAGGCGAAGGGCGGTGCTCTTAGTGCCGGAGGCGAGATGTCGGCACTGGCGGCCGTCAGGGATGAGGCGGGCGCTGCGTCCCGCCGGCTGAAGGAGGTGACGGAGGCACTAAGTCAGGTCCGTTGATCTAGACTCCGTTTTTTTTTGCCGCGGTCTTACGTGTGTTCTGCAGGTGGCTGACTTCGCCAACCGCACGGCGTCGGGGGCCCTCACGGCAGTTGTGTCTGCCGAAGTTGAGAGACTTCGGACGCAACATGCGGACGCCGTCCATGAAAAATCGGCCGCAGACAGTAAGTGCCGCAAGCTGGCGGATAAGGTGGCCGCGCTGGAGGGGGAGAAGGCTGACCTCCGGCGCCAATTGGCAGGGGAGAGGAGGGAGACTAACGAGGCCCTCGCCAAGGCACAGGCTGCGCAGGTGGAGGCCAATCTGGCGCGGGCGAAGGGCAATCTTGCCAGGGAGCGCGCCGAGCAGCTGCAGGAGCGGCTCATCGCCCTGGAGAGCCGCGTGGAGAGGGCCGAGGCCGCGACGCGCGCGGAGGCCGAGCGGACGCGCAAACAGCTTATGGACTCGTACCATAAGCTGGGCGCGCGGACCGGTGACTTCGAAGTGCCGGACCGAGAGTCCGGACTTCGCTGCCTGGAGTGGGTACAGGAGGAGTTGCAGGCGCTCCCCACTATCGTGGAGGGGTTCATGTCGAATGCCTCCCTGGTCACCTGCGAGGGGGCGATGAACGCGCTCTCCCGCGAAGGGTGCCGGCACTTCGAGGTCTTCGACCAGGCTGATGAAGACTTTGAGCGAGATATCTACAAGGTTGAAGACCCCATAGTGAAGGAATCCGCCGGTGCCATCTATGACCGGATGTGGGGTCCGCACGGTTGCGAGGTGGTCAGGGAGCGGGCCGAGACGGCGAGGGCTCAGGTAATGTTTGGCGTTTGTTTGGCGTTTGCTGGATGTGGGCTATGTGTGGGTTCGCTGAATTTGTGTGCTGTGTCTTAGGCGGCGCGTGGCGAGAGAGTGGATGGCTTCGGGGCGTTGAACAGCGCGCTGCCTGACCCGGAGCCGATCCCGGCGGAAGCCATGTCCGGGGCCGCCCTGGAGGCGCCCCCGGAGCCTGCGGAAGGCGCTCCGGATGCCCCCGCATCTGCTGCGGCCGGCGGGGACCTGCCCCTAGAGACCGCCGAAGGCGCGCCTGATGCCCCCGCAGCCGCTGCACCGAGGGCTGAAGATCCTGCGACGGTGGCGGCGGAGGCGACAGCGGAGGCAACGGCGGAGGCTCCCGCAACGGCTGGGTCTTCGCAGGTGGCGTAGTGGGTGTAGATGGTTAGGGAATTTTGGATATGTTGCTGAATTTTGGTTGCTGCGCAGGTTCAAGATTTTGGGCCTGCGCACGCAACCGCCACTACTAATTTGTTGGCGGCTTCGACCGTGGATGGTGGTAATAAATGTGATGGGTCTGCAACTGAATTTTCTAATTTTGCTGACTCTGGGAGCTCGGTTGAGTGGACTGAGGAGTCAACGGAGGAGGACTTGGACTATTTTGCGGCCTTGGATGTGGCAGCGGCGGAAGCTTCGCCGCACGCTGCGGATACAGAAGATGTGCCTGGTCCGAGCACCGGGCGCCGGCGGCGAAGGGCGGTTGCGAAGCGTAGAGTGAGTGGGGCAGAGGGAGATCGGCTTCGTGTGAGTAGGGCTGGCCGGCAGGAACTGTTGTCTTTGCCAGCCGTCGTGAGTACGGGTGAGGGGGAATTGCGAAGTCTTTTTGCGGGTGAGGAGCTTAGGATAATGTTATTTAATTATAGGGAGATGGGAATTATTCCTAAGGTTGAGCCGATGTAGAGTGTGGTGCCCTCGCTTGTACATGTGTAAAGGCTTGTGTGATGAGGTTGTGTGCCCCCGCACACTTGGCTATGCTTGCGAAGGCGTTATGTACTTGGTCTGGTGAGTTTTGTTATGCTGTGCTGGTCCGGCTGCACCCTTAGGCAACTTATGTACGGATAGTCTTCGCAGTAGGCTGAGGTTTTTCGCACTTGTTGTGCTAGTCCGGCTGCACCCTTAGGCGACTTCTGCACGGATAGTCTTCGCGGTAGACTTAGGTTTTTTCGCACTTGTTGTGCTAGTCCGGCTGCACCCTTAGGCGGCTTCTGCACGGATAGTCTTCGTGGTAGACTTAGGTTTTTTCGCACTTGTTGTGCTAGTCCGGCTGCACCCTTAGGCGACTTCGGCACGGATAGTCTTCACGGTAGACTTTGGTTTTTTCGCACTTGTTGTGCTAGTCCGGCTGCACCCTTAGGCGACTTCTGCGCGGATTTGTCGCACGCGAGGGTGGCTAGCGCTGAGCCTCGCGGTGACCTCGTATTGGTCGAATGTCGAAGACCGTCGTTGCGGTCTTTTTTCGACGCATGTTTTTGCAGGGGATTTTTCAGACATATATTACATGGCTCCGCCTCGTTAAAAACCTCATCCCCCGAGAGAAAAAGAGTGCGGACCAGAATAAGATTGTTTTTGCGAATTACAAGGGCGAATCAGCCCTGATGAGTCAAACAAAAAATTTGCGGAGGTTGTCAATGTTCCAGGAGTGTTCCAGGTCTTCGCCGTTTGGCGTTGTGAGCCTGTAAGCGCTGGGGGAAGCTTTTGTCTTGACTATAAAGGGGCCTTCCCACTTGGGCTCCAGCTTGCCCCTGGACTCTGTCCGAACCGTTCAGACGAGTACGAGGTCCCCTTCGCTAAATTCCCTCGGGATGACTGCGTGGTCGCGCCATGCTTTTGTCTGAGCTTGGTATTTGTTTAGGGCCCGTAGAGCGAAGACTCGGTCTCCGTCAATGAGATCCTTTGAAGTTGGCTCGTCCACGTCGGGGACGGCTGACGGAACTGTTCGCGGGGACCCATGTTTTATTTCTTGCGGGGTCATGGCCTCCGATCCGTATAGAAGGCGGAAAGGAGTAAACCCGGTCGCCCTGCACTCAGTCGTGTTTAGTGCCCAGACCGCCTCGGGTAACAAATCGGTCCATCTGCCCTTTTTTCATCGAGGAGCATCTTTTTGACAGCTGTGAAGATTTTTCCATTGGCGCGTTCCACAACTCCGTTGGACTGCGGATGATAGACTGAAGCGAAGGCAAGCTTGGTGCCAATGGAGAAGCAGAAATCCTTGAAGTCTTGGCTGTCAAACTGCTTGTCGTTGTCAACTGTTAGTTCGGACGGTACTCCGAAGCGGCAAACAATGTTTTGCCAAAAGAACCTTTGGGCAGTTTTTGATGTTATTGTGGAAACAGCCCTTGCCTTGATCCATTTGGTGAAGTACTCGACAGCGACGAAGGCGAACTTAAGGTTCCCCTAAGCGGTGGGCAGGGGCCCGACAATGTCTAGGCCCCAGCGCTGGAGAGGCCATGTGTGGGTGATCAGCTTTGTATACTGCGAGGGGCTGCCTGACCGAGGAGAAAACTTCTGGCAGGCTTCGCAGGACCTTGTGACCCGATTTGCGGCGCAGATCATTGCGGGCCAGTAAAAACCTTGGCGAATCACCTTAGCATCTAGGGCCCTTGGCCCTGCGTGTGAGCCGCACGTGCCACTGTGGACTTCGCATAGGATCTGGATGCCTTCCTTTTCGGTGACGCACTTAAGCCCTGACTGACCCCTTTTTTGTAGAGTTGGCCTTCAATCAGTGCGAAGTCTCAGCTTCGATGTCTGAGGCGCTTGGCCTCACTGATGTCGGCTGGATGATAGTACCCCTGTAGGAACAGGGTTATTGGTGCCCGCCAGTCTTCGCTCATGATAAGGTTGACTATGCGGTGGCCCTCGCTGTCATTGGTTATTTGGAGCCCTTCGGGGCTCCGGACGGCTGGCGTGCCGATGACATGAAAGAACACGTCGGAGGGCAAAGATTCGCCCCTGGCGGCAGCCTTGGCCAATGCGTCGGCCTCTTCATTCTTGGCCCGATCCACATGCTGCAAGGTGAATCCCTTGAATTGTCTCTCGAGACTTCGGATGGCCACGAGGTACTGCATGAGCGCGGGGTCCTTTGCTGCATAGTCTTTCTCGACTTGGCCGGCAACTACCTTGGAGTCTGTTTTGATGATGCAGGTGGTGACTCCGAGGGCCCTTAGCTTGCGGAGGCCGAGGATGACTACTTCGTATTCTGCTATATTATTTGTGCATCTGTCGGATTCTAGATTGAAGCTGAGGCGTGCTGCATATCTGTGCTTGACCCTGACTGGTGAGGTGATGACTGCAGCGACGCCTGCCCCCGCATGGCACCATGCGCCGTCGCAATGGATCGTCCAAACCTTCTCTGCGGACGGGTCTGGCTGTGTTGTTGGCCCAGTCCAGTCGACGACGAAGTCTGCCAGGACTTGTGACTTGATGGCTGTCCTGGGCTCGAAGCTGATGTGGTAGCCGGAGAGTTCGGCCGCCCACTTGGCAATCCTCACCGATGCCTCCGGGTTTCTGAACAATTCGCTGAGTCCCCTGTCTGAGGTGACTCGGACCTTGAATGCTTCGAAGTAATGGCGCAATTTGCGCGAAGACATGACGACTGCGTAGGCAATCTTCTCCAGCTCTGTCATGTTGCACTTGGACGGTGTCAGCACTTCAGAGACATAGTAAACGGGGCACTGCCTGACCACGCCCTCAACTGTCTGCTCCTGCACTAGTGCCGCGCTGACCGCTTGCGGCGAAGCCGCGACGTAGAGCAACAGGGGAGCGAAGGTGCTGTTTTAATGATGCGAAGGCCGCCGCCTGCTCTGGTCCCCAGGCGAAGTCTTTTGCACCACGGAGTGTTTTGAGGAAGGGGAGACTTCGCTCGGCGGACCTGGAGATGAATCTGCTGAGAGCGGCCAATCTGCCTGTCAGGCACTGGACGTCTCTGGCGGACTACGGAGGCGTCATGTCTATGATGGCCTGAATCTTGGTTGGGTTGGCCTTGATACCGCAGTGTGATACCAGGTAGCCCAATATTTTGCCTTGGCGAACGCCGAAGACGCACTTTTCCGGGTTTAGGCGGAGTTGTGCGTCTCGCATGTTCGCGAATGTCTCGGCGAGGTCGGCGAGATGGTCCTCCTTGCTCTTGCTGGCGACGACGATGTCGTCCACATATGTGAATATATTTCTGCCAACTTGCCCTTCGAGCACTGTTTTGGTAAGCCTGGAGAAGGTGGACCCGGCATTCTTGAGTCCCTCCGGCATTCTGATGAAGCAATATGTGCCGAAGGGTGTTATAAAGCTGGTGCTAGCCTTGTCTTCCTCCTTCATGTATATCTGGTGGTAACCGGAGAAGCAGTCGAGGAGGGACATGACTTCGCATCCGGCCGTGCTATCGACTATTTTGTCGATCCGCGGCAACGGGAAATTGTCCTTTGGGCAGGCTTTATTGAGACTGGTGCAGTCGATGCACATTCGCCACTTCCCGCTATTTTTCTGCACCATCACGACATTGGAGAGCCATGTGGGGTAAGCCACCGGCTTGATGAATCTGGCTTCCAGGAGGCGGTGCACTTCTGCCTTGGCAGCCTCCGTCTTCTCGTCGGACATCTTGCGAAGCCGCTGTTTTTTCGGCCTTACCGAAGGGTCGATTCCCAAACTGTGCTCAATTATGGAACGGCTAACCCCGACCAGATCGAGGGCTGACCAGGCGAAGACATCTTTGTTCTTGGATAGGCAGCAGAGGAGCTTCTCCTCTTCATGCGAAGTAAGGTCTTCGCTGATAATGACTGTCTGCTTGGGCGTGGCCTGGTCGAGGGTGACAGTCTTGGTCCCGTCGTTGCTCTGCAGCTGTGCCTTGTCGTGCTGCTTATTGGTTGGGCTGGCGGGCGCGGGGACCTCGCGCTGGGCCGTGAGGCAGTGCACATTTCTCTAACCGGGCACGAAGTCCCGCTCTATGTTGCGCGCAGTCTGTTGATTGCCGAAGACCGTAATGACGCCTAACGGACCTGATATCTTCATACATAGGTACAGTCCGTGAATGGCTGCTTCGAACTTATTGATGGAGCCCTGGCCCATGATGGCATTGTATGGATATACCATATCCACGATATCAAAGGTTACTTGCTCACTTCGGGCATTGGGTGCTACACCGAAGGAGAGAGGCAGCTCTATTTTGCCGACGGGGAAGGTGCCCTTGCCGCCGAAGCCATACAACGGGTTGTCCGAAGGCTTAAGCAGGCTGTGGCTTATGCCCATGCGATCGAAGGCGTGGAGGAAGATGATGTCCGCCTGACTGCCATTGTCAACTAGGACTTTGTGCAGGTCCCAGCCTGCCACGCTGCAATTGATAACCATGGCATCGCAGTGGGGGGCGCTGCGCAGGTCGACGTCTCGTGCGTCGAAGGATAGCGGTATGTGGGACCACTTTGTCTGCACGATGGGGCCGCTGACGGCGACGTGGTTGATGCTGCGGTAGTGGTCCCGCTTCTGCCGCTTTGTGTCGAAGTCGGTGCTGGACCCCCCAGTTATCATGTGAATGACTCCGCGATATGGTTGATCGGCGAAGTCTTCCTGCTTTGGAGCATGGGGGATGTTTTGATGTTGCTGGTGTGGTGGCGGGGGTGGGGGAGGTACGATTTGTACTTCCTGATGGTGTTGGTAAGCGTGGTGCGGTGGATGCGGGGCGGGGGCGTGGATATATGGTGGAGGGGGTTGCTGGTAAGTGTGTGCGACAACTCGGGGGTTGTCGGCTGGTTGCGCCCGTGCCATCCTGTCTCTGGTGGCCTTCGTTTCTGGGCAGTCTTTGGTTTGGTGGGCGCAGTCTTCGCCGTGGAAGAGGCAGTAGAATTGGCGCGGCGGCTGCGCACGCCCCCGACCCCTACCGCGAGTTCCATTTCCGCGGCCCTGGGGGGGATACTCCTGGCGACGAGGGGCGTCAGCAGCGGGGTGCTGGTTGGCGATGTTGTGCACCTGCTGTTGATTGCGACCGTCTCGACCGGAGCCCGGCTGCGGAGTCCTTGTCCACGTGCGGCTGGACTGTGGAGCATCTTTTGGCTTCCTTTGGGACTCAACCTTGCGCTGGTGGAGCTCTTCGGATTTGGCGTACTTTTCAAACAACTGATATAATTCCTGGAGGTTCTTGGGCGGATCTCTGATGCAGTGGCTGTAAAGGACGCCGGCGCGAAGGCCACTGATAGCATAGTGGATGGCGATCTGGTCATCGACTGAGGGCAGCTGTGACTTGAGTGTTAAAAATTTGTGGTAATACTCCCGCAGAGTCTCCTTTTCCAGCTGCTTGTAGAGCGAGAGTTCGGCCAAGGCGTCGGTGTCTGGGCGGTACCCTTGGAAGTTGAGCAGGAACTTGTCCCGGAGACTTCTCCAGGAATCAATGGACAGTGGAGGCAACCTGGTGAACCAGGTGAGAGCTGGGCCCTCTAGGGCGATGATGAAAGACTTCGCCATTGTGGCGTCGTCCCCTCTGGAAGATGCAACGGCGACCTGATAACTCATTATGTATTGTGCCGGGTCGGTGCTGCCGTTGAACTTGGGATAGGTCCCTGCCCGGAAGTTAGCTGGCCAAGGCGTCACTTGCAGGTGTGGCGCCAGGGGACTTCGCTCGTCGAGATAGTTGACCCCTTGGAATGGCGCGGCGTGCGGGAAGGTGTGGTCGTGCTGGGGGAAACACGGGTCTTCCGGTTGCACGGTGTTGTAGGGGTGGCCCATGCTACAGGCCGAGGTGGCCTTCGCGCGTGTCTTCCAGTTGTGCGCGCTGCTGGAGGGGTGGCTCGTGCTGCAGGCCAAGGTGGCCTTCGCGCTGCATCAGCGCGATCTCCCGCTCGAGGTCCTGGGCCTTCTGCTCTTTGTCGCGTATCATTTGCCGCACTTTGGCTAGTGCGGACACGCGCTGGCGCTTGGCCTCCAGTATCTCTTTCTGCCTCTGGAGATTGCGGTTCATGAGGCGCAGGGCGCGCAGCTGTAGCTGTTCTTCCGCTGAGACGCCGAGGACTTCACCGTCCTCGGTGAGGTCCGCGCCCTCCAGTGGTGCGAAGCCTGAGGGTGGCTGCGATTGTCCTTCAGGGCCGCAGGTGCGGAGAGTGTCGTCTTCGCAGGTGCGGGGAACGTCGTATTCAGTGGCCTCTTGGTGGGTGGATTGGGTGAGGGCGAGGGCCTTGCCCTTTCTTGCGGCGAGCAGTGCTGCCTTCGCAGCCTCGTCAGCCTTCGGGTTAGCTCTCTTGGGTGCCATCGCGGGTGTTTTTTCTCGTAGCACGAACGGTGGGCGCCAAATGTTGGAACTTGCTCTCAGTTGCAAGGGGATCCAACAAGGGTGAACAGTGACGTCAACAGGGTTCTCGCGCAAGATGGCAACAGCTTTGTTAATCTGCCCCCTCACGGGCACTATGCGGGGGTATTTATAGGTGTCTGAGCGCCCAGCGCCTTGTGTTAAGGACGCATGTGCCCTCAGATACCTAGGTTATCCCTAGAATATTCCCATAAAGCAGGGTTACAGACTGTAATTACAGGAATGCCTTTGCAAATTAGGCCCGTAACACGCAGCAGCCACGCGGGGCCCGTTACAATGGGCCGGATCACACGTGGGCCTCTGAGCTGGACGAGGCCGCACGATGGGGTGACGACGTCGCAGGCCTTCGTCTGGCGCCGTATCAAGCGAAGGGTGTCCCTGCCTGTTTTGTCTCCGTCGGACCAGCGACTGCAGCGAAGGCCTCGAGCGAAGGGTGGCGTCTTTGCCTTCGCCCCAACAAGAATATTGTTCGGAATTGTGAATTGGGATAACAATGGCAACAATCTCTATTTTCATATGGTAGCTAGGCAGCATTCCACGGTGCAGGAGCTGATGGCTCAGCATAATGAGATTCTGTGGCAGCTATTGCAGCGCCAGCCCCACCCTCAGCAGTATGGTGGAGGCCAGCCGCGGCAACCTATCAGGAGTTCCTGAGCACGTAGCCGCCCCTGTTCACCAAGGCAGAGGATCCGCTTGACGCCGATGTGTGGGTACGAGTCATGGAGTCCAAGTTTCTCCTCCTCACGGGAGCTTGCCCTGATGACACCAAGACTCGCTTCGCCGCACAGCAGCTTCGTAGACCTGCTCGAACATGGTGCGACCATTTCTGCGCCATGCTACCTGCTGATCATGAAGTGACATGGGAGGAGTTCAAAACTGCTTTCAGGGGACACAACATTCCAGCAGGGATTCTGGATCGCAAGTTGAATGAGTTTCTGGCATTGACTCAGGGAACCCGCACTGTGTTGTAGTATGCCCAGGCCTTCAACGACCTATGCCAGTATGCGGGTTATCATGCAGATTCTGATGCGAAGAAGAGAGACCGCTTCCGCATGGGCCTCAACACCAAGCTGCGTGAGCGTCTCAACACTGTTTGGGCTGATAGCTTCAATGAGTTGGTCAACCTGGCCAATCACAGGAAGACTGTATTGTAGCTCACCGGGTAGAGAAGAAGAGGAAAGCACCAATGTCAGGACCCTCAGCTCCACCCCAGAGGTTTAGGATTGTCTCCAACAGTCAGAGCAGAGGATTTCAGCAGTAGGCAGGAAGATCGGTTATCAGGCCACCTCAGCAGAAGCAAGCACCCAATCGTTTTCTAGCTCCCGCCCCAAGGAACAATCAACCCCAGCAGCAGTTCCGCTGGAATGGAAACAAGTGCTTCACATGTGGCAATGTGGGTCATTATGCCAAGAATTGCCCAAGGAATCAGCCGAGGCAGATGCCAGCACCAAATCAAGACAGAGGGAGAAAGCAGAAGGTGCAAGTCAGACAAGGGAAGCTCAATTTCAATACTCTAGAGGAGCTACCTAAAGGAGCCCCCATCATGATTGGTATCTTTTTAGTTTTTAATCAACCTGCATTAATTCTGTTTGATTTTGGTGCATCACATAGCTTCATTAGCTAGAAGTTCAACGTTAAATGCCAACTGCCTTTCTATCATACAAAAGGGTCTTTCATGATAGCAACACCTGGGGGCAAAATTGCAAAAAACCAATTAAATCGAAGTGTGCCTATCTCATTGGGAAGTAAAATCTTCAAAACCACACTCCTGATTTTGGGATTAGAGGGTATGGACATCATTCTCGGAGCAGACTGGATGACTCAACACCAGGTGGTGTTGGATGTAGCTACCAGAGCTCTGGAAATCTGTTCTCCTACCTTCGGAGACCTTACATTGTATCTACCCAACCAAGAACCCACTTGATATGTGCTTTTACTATGATAGAGTTACCCTTGAAGAAAATTCCAGTGGTCTATGAGTATGCAAATGTTTTTCCTGATGAGTTGCCAGGAATGCCACCAGACCGGGATATTGTATTTGCCATCGAGTTGCAACCGGGAACGACACCTATTTCCAAGAGGCCTTACCGGATGCCACCCGCTGAATTAGCAGAATTGAAGAAACAGCTGCAAGAGTTGTTGGACAAGGGTTACATCCACCCAAGTACTTCACCTTTGGGATGTCCAGCCTTGTTTGTGAAGAAGAAAGATGAAAGCTTGAGGCTATGTATGGATTACCGCCCACTCAATGCGGTGACTATCAAAAACAAGTATCCTTTGCCTTGTATTGATGTTCTTTTTGATCAATTGGTCGAAGCTAAAGTGTTTTCCAAAATAGACCTTCGCTCCGGCTATCATCAGAACAAGATACGAGCAAGTGATATTCTGAAGACTGCCTTCTCAACCAGATATGGACTGTATGAGTATTTGGTGATGTCGTTTCGATTAACTAATGCACCAGCATACTTCATGTATCTGATGAATTCAGTCTTCATGCCTGAACTGGACAAGTTCATGGTGGTTTTCATTGACGATATCTTGGTGTACTCAAGAAATGAAGAAGAGCATGCCGGTCATTTGCATGTAGTGCTCCAACGTCTGAGAGAGCACCGCCTTTATGCCAAACTGTCAAAATGTGATTTTGGCTAAAGGAAATTAAATTCTTGGGTCACACTATCTCTCAAGATGGCATAGCTGTTGATCCTGATAAAGTGCAAGAGGTGATGAATTGGAAGCCACCACCAACTGTCCGTCAGATTCGAAGTTTTCTAGGATTGGCCGGTTATTATCGAAGATTCATTCTAGACTTCTCTCAAATTGTGAAGCCCATGACTGAATTGTAGAAGAAGGGAGCCAAATTCGATTGGGGTCAGAAGTGCAAAGATGCTTTCCACACCTTGAGGCAGCATCTGACCATAGCACCCGTGCTAGCGCAACCCGACAACAACAAGCCATTTGATGTGTACTGTTATGCCTCTGGCACTGGATTGGGTTGTGTTTTGATGGAAGACAACCGAGTCATTGCCTACGCATCAAGGGCACTCAGGCCTCATGAGCAAAATTATCCCACTAATGACTTGGAGTTAGCAGCCGTGGTTCATGCATTAAAAATGTGGAGGCACTATTTGATGGGAACCCACTGCAACATCTACATAGATCATAAGGGCCTCAAGTACATCTTTACTCAGGCTGATCTCAACATGAGGCAGAGAAGATGGCTAGAATTGATCAAGGACTACGACTTGGAAGTGCACTACCACCCGAGGAAAGCCAATGTGGTAGCTGATGCCTTGAGTCGGAAGTCATAATGCAACTGTGTGATGATGGATTCTCACATCAATACCCTGTGTGATGAGTTGAGCAAGATGAAGATCGAAGTGATGCCCTCTAGTGCTTTGTCTCACATTTCCATTGAGCCAACCATGCAAGACCAGATAATTATGGCCCAACTCAGTGACAAGGGAGTGCAAATCATTAAGGAGAACCTCCATCAGAAAGCGGAGAAGTATAAGTGTTTTCACCAAGACAGCAAGGGGATATTGTGGTTCGAAGACAGATTGGTGGTTCCTAAAAATAAAGATCTCAAGAAGAAAATCTTGGATGAGGCTCATCTCTCCAAATTCTCTATGCATCCGGGAAGCACCAAGATGTACCATGATCTGAAGCCCCTATATCGGTGGATCAGAATGAAGAGGGAAATAGCTCAATATGTATCGGAATGTGATACATCTCAGAGGATAAAGGCAAGCCACTTAAAATCATCTGGTGCCTTGCAGCCCCTATCAATATCTTCATGGAAATGGGATGACATCAGCATGGATTTCATTGTGGGTCTACCCAACACCTCTCGACATCATGATTCGATTTGGGTCATTGTGGACCGATTGACGAAAGTGGCACATTTTCTTCAAGTGCACACCACTGATAAGGCTCAGAAGTATGTAGAACTGTATATTGATCGAATCGTGTGTTTGCACGGGTTACCTCGTACAATTGTTTCTGACCGAGGAGCCCAATTCGTTGCTAGATTTTGGGAACAATTGCAAGAGTCTTTGGGAACCAAGCTAATAAGGAGTTCAGCTTACCACCCCCAGACTGATGGTCAGACTGAAAGGGTGAATCAAATTCTCAAAGATATGCTAAGGGCTTGTGCAATCGATTGCAGCAAGAACTGGGATAAGTACCTCTCTTTGGCAGAGTTTGCTTATAACAATAGCTATCAATCTAGCCTGAAGATGGCACCTTTCAAAGCTTTATATGGAAGAAGGTGTTGAACACCCCTCAACTGGTCTCAGCCTAGAGAAAGAGAAATCTTTGGACCTGACTTAGTGACTGAAGCCGAAAGGAAAATCAAACTGATCAGGAAGAATCTAGAAGCTGCTTAGGCTAGGCAGAAGAGTTACCATGACAAGAGAATAAAACCCCTCTAGTTCGAAGTGGGAGATTTCGTATATCTAAAGGTATCAAAGGCAAGTTAGCCCCTCGCTACATTGGGCCTTATGAGATCGTGGAAGCATGTGGACCCGTGGCATACAAAATGAAGCTACCTCTGAAAATGTCTACCATCAACAATGTGTTCCATGTATCCCAATTGAAGAAGTGTGTTTGATTGCCAACCGATGTCATAACAAAACCAGAAGTGGAGATAGAGCCAGATCTATCATATCAAGAGTACCCTTCCAAGGTTCTGGATTGCAAGGAAAGGTCAACTCATGCGAAGTCGATCAAAATGTATAAGATCCAATGTAGCAATCACTTAGAGGAAGAAGCTACTTGGGAGACTAAGGAATTTCTACGTTCGAACTTCCCCGATTGTCTACCTAAGGGAATCAGTAGGTAACCAAAACCCGAGCCCCTCCCCTGCCCTTCGAATCAAAATATAAGAAGGATGATCTTAACATGAAATGAGTTAGTTGTAAAACTAAATCAAAAAAGACTTCCTTCTGAAGATGCAAAGAGGGTGACATTCGAAGAGAAGTTACTAGAGAACCTTAATAAACAAACCCACAAAATTCAAGCAAGCCATAACCTTCTCTTCACCATGGAGGACTCTGACCCAGATCTTGGGGCGAGATTCCTTTTAGGGGGGAAGGGTGTAACACCCCAGTGTTATATAGGGTTTTCCAGTACCCCAACTTGTGACCATTATCACAAGCGGCTCTAATAATGCATGAAGCACCAAACTTAAAGGGTTAAAAGCCTAAGCAAAATCTTTTTCAGCTCAAGAATTATACCTAAGCACATCATGCACCTTAAGTGAGAAAAACATCTAAAACCTTATCACCTTTCAAATGGGCCATTTAAGCACATAAAGGGAATTGGAGAAAAGACTTTGGAAAAATACAAAATTTTGATATGAATCAATTAACAAAGTTTTAGTGCACTAATAACCTACAAAATGTAGTAAGAAAGATTGGTCATTTGAATTTTCCAAAATCCCCAAAACAGCCCATGAAGTAATGCTCTATGGGGAAATTCAGAAATTCAGAAATCTGAATTTCAGTGACTTTTCAAAGATCAACTATGTTATCTATTTTTCAAAACTTGAATCAAATAAGTCCAAATACCAAAATGGCGCTAAACTACCTTGAACACGCCCTGGCAAAGTTTGAGAAAATTTCTCAAACGTTTGACATGATTTTGGCACAGATTTTCCTCGGAACTCAGCCGTGTGACACTGGCGATTTGGCGACACGACAACATCCACACACAAACGAGAGAGCTCAGTCGGGGGAACAAATCCTACACGGGGATCTTGCCCAAATTCGCAAAGATCTGCGTCCTATCGACGTTAGAAAAGGAGCAGAAGAAACCATGCCACGTGCTTGACCGTGGCTGACATGCCCGATGCACGCCAGCCCGCGCACCCGCGCCGAACCGTGCACGCCCGCACGCTCGCTCTGGTCTATGCCGCCCATGCACCGTGCCGCGCCTTTAAAGGCCACCCCCGGACGTGCAACACTTCACTCCGCGCTTGCCCTCACTATCCCAGCCCAGTCCTTATCTCTAGCAAGCTCTGCCCCGCCCGCCAAGCCACCCGAGTGCTCGGCCGCCATGGCCAGCTCTTCATGACGACCCTCAGCCTTGCCCTAGCCCCTGGATGGCTTCCCCGAGAGACGGAGAAGCTTTCCCAAGCTTGAGCCGAGGCATTGCCTCACCGGAGAAGCGAGCACGACCTCACCGGACTTCGGCCGACCGCCACCGCGTGTGGACCGAGTCACTCGGTGAGTCTTTTTCCGATTCCTTGCACCCACATCACCGCTGACCTTCACTGAAGATCCCCGAGCACTTTAATTTACCTCTACCGTTGTGAGCAGGCCGGAGCACGCATCGCCGACGAGCGCGACCGCCTGCGCACGCGGCCAGCCCATCTCCGACCACCACCGTCGGTGATCCGCACCTCGACGTGATCGCCGAGACCCCCAGACCTCACCCGACCCTTCGCCGGACCTCTACCTCCGCTGGTAAGTCGTGCCACCGCTTTTTTTCTTCTTTGGTCACTGTTCAGGCAAAGGAGGAGCGCAGGTTAGAGGGGATAAAAACCTAGGGGGTTAAGTGCGAAGTTAGTGACTCAGGTGAATAGTGCTTCAGGGGCACGGTTTTAACGACTCAGATAGGAATAAGCCCAGGGACCCCGATGCAAAGTCATTTTTCCTTTAACCATTTATGTTTATTCTTTTTAAATGAGAAGAGAACTTAGAAAATTCATAACTTGAGTATTATTCAACCAAATTTAGTCAAATCAGTTTTGCTAGGACCTACATATTATAGATTATCCAGCAAAAATAGTAAACCCCATGGTTTCTGTAATACTTTTTAGAGTTTCGATTTAAATTAGGAAAAATACCCAAAACCTATTAATCCAGAGAAAAATAGAAATACTTCTATACCAAGCTTAAGAAAATTTGTAGAGATACATTCCCCACATACACACTGTTTAAAAATAGTAAACACCCTAGTATACAAGAATAACTCAAGAATGTCCATTAAAAACTATTTCTGCCCAAAACTTAGAAAAATAAGAAAGGCAATAGAAAATAATAAATAGAGGATGGACCTATTTTTCCTGGAATACCTAAGGGATAAAGAACATAGGAAAAATGTAAAGAACCCTAGTCCAGAGCTAATCCAAGGTTAATTATTTTATTAGGCACTAAGAAATCAAAGAAAACCATGATTAAAAATATAAGGACCACTGCAAAAACGATAAGGAAATTTCAATAGACTCCTAGCTGCTAGAACACCACTACAAAAATAATAAACACCCCAACCCATCACAATAAGTGAATTGAACAATTAAAACTTGGATTTGGCACATGTTCTAATTAAATCATGAGGAAGCCTAAAATTGTGCAACAGTGGGCAAACAAATTTTTACCCAACTACTTATGAAGTAAACCACCAGAGAAGAATATGAAACCCAATTAAAAAGGTAAGCTAACACACATTACCTCCTACCCCATGAAAGGACCATATATTCCAAGAATTTCTACCACCCTCTCCCCTAAACAAAAAGTTTGCAAATTCTAGAATGATTGCTCTTGCACAAAGAAGAAGATAGGAAAAATTAGAAATCTGTTGTTTGACATTTTTCAAGTATAGTGTTAGTAGAGAGCACCACTATGGCCAAGAACTTTAGAAAATCACAATAAAATGACCAATAGGCACCAGTAGCTAAAACTTGGTACAAAGTCATATTATTACACCTATATGCTAGCAAAAATAAGCTTTAGGGATTTAATCAAATGTTAGGAGAGAGTTGTAGTTCAAAGCACCCTCTCTACCCTAAAACTTCATATTTTTGTACAGAATGAACCCTTGACATTTTAGGCCTCAATTTTTGAGATTAAGAATTATACACCAGTGAGAAACTAATGTAATTTTTGGCATAATTTTTAGAAATTTATAGAGCTAGGTTGTAGTTCAAACCTACTTTAAAGAGCATAATAGAAAAAGGAAAAAAGAGAGGATTGGTAAGAACAATGAAACTCACCCCAATGAATTAGCAAGGATCATGATAAACTTTCACTAAGACACTAGAAGGTAATCAGTGGGGCACTAAAATAATCTGACCATTTAACTTAACCATACTTGGCCTTAAATTGGCTAAGTATACCCCTAGAATTCCCATAGTAAGATTTAACTTTACCTTATCAATTTAATCATTTCTATTCCTACCACATTGCATATCATGGCATACATATATCTCACTCATTGCATTCATTAGATTGCAACCTCGTTGATGGAGAGTACGTGCTCATTCCCGAGCAAGGAGCTGTCCATGATGAAGTCCAAGAGGCAGCTCCCGAGCCTGCCACAAAGGATCTCCCCGCAGCCCCAGCATTTGAAGGCAAGCCCGGTTTTCTGCATAACCAATTTATATATGCTACTTTACTACACTTAATGTTTGTAGGCTTGTAATGTGCACTTAAGTGTAGGAGTTGCTTGAAACCCTTAGTTGCATGAAATCAGGATTCCTTTTTGAGATGGATACTAGTATGCTAGGTAGAGTAGCTGCTTTGCTAATTAGGATCTCGGTAGAAGTCAAGTGATTTATCTAGCACTTGCGCGAGGTTAGGAATTGATTGTATTCATCTTGATAACGGGTTTTGTGATGGTCTATGGACTTGGATCCAAGGTGGATGCCTTGTCCATGAGACGGAAATGGAATTAAGGATTAATGTGTGGATACCTGAGTCAAGCGTTTGAAAGTACTAAACACATGTCGTGAAATATGGTAACTGGTAAACCTAGTACCTGAGTGAAGCCGGGCACGGACTTTCCCCCTCACTTGTCCTAAGACTAGGTCTCCCATGCTAGCTATGGTGGGTATAAGTGTGGTCACTGCACGGCGGCAGCCATGGTCAGTGGAGCATTGTATGCCAAGGTGGTGAGCCCGGGCCGCGAACGAGGAATCGATGGGGACGGTTGACGTGTGTGGGGACAGAGTGCCCCTACATGTCGTGTGTTTAGGTTTACCTTACAAGGTTTAAAAACTCGATTCGAATCGTCTGCTTCTCGCAGCTAATGAGACTGCTTGACCCCTTGTGCTGCATTGAGTAAAGTGGAATGAGGTTTACTTGAGATAACATGTTGATTGTACTAAATGATTGCTACCATGTATGCTTATAAGAAGCTAACTTAGTTAAATTAATGATACTAGAATTGGAAAAGCTAAAATTTATTTTAGACTCAGCTAGTGCTTTTGGCAAACCAAACCCCTCAGCCAAACAACTACATGGTCTAGAGGTAGAGGAGTAGACTCCTCACCCCGGGTAAGTCTAGCTGAGTATTAGTATACTCAGTCTTGCTTGTGGTATAATTTTTGCAGGTACGCTACAGGACATGGTTGATGGTGTGACTTGGCCTTCCACCCTGCCACCGGGTTGGACGGTCGAGTGGGATGCTGCTCTGGTAGGAGAGGAGCAGGAGGAGTAGTGGGCTAGGCCTTGCCCTATTCCTCGGCCTTCGACGTTATCTACTATCCGCTGCAATTTAAATTATGAACTTGTTCCCTTTTACTTAAAACTCTGATTTATGTAATAACTCCAGTACTTTAATTTGTGGTTTCCTGCTTTATTGTATTTTCTCTGTGACTCACCTTCGAGTGAGCTAGTGGTATTTGATCCCGGGGAAGTGGCTTCATTAGACTAGATCTGAGGGACTAACGGGTTATTCCGATTTTAGTGTGTTGCTGCCTCTAAGGCGCGACTTGGGCACTTAAGCTGGAATAATTCACGCGGTTCCGCCACATGTTTGATGAATTGTGTGAACTAGATCCGTCGTTGGTTTGGTGAGCTATTTTGTCGCTTCCACTAGTCGACTTAGAGAAGGATTGCATAAGCATGTTGTCATGGAACCTTCCAAGGTATTAGGCCCACCTACAGTTGTCCTTGTCCTAAGGACCTCGAACAATCCTGTAGATGTGCATAATCACTCGACAAGTTCGGTCCTCTGTATCTTCCTCACATCGCCTAAGAGCGTTTTACCTGTCACGTAGATATATTACATCACATCGGAGGAAAGAATAAGCGGAACAGATTACAATAATTAATTTACATTCATAAAATATAGATAGAGTGTTATTACAATACTAGGTATTAAGAGTGCATAAAGTATTATTACAACCCAGGGATGCAAAACACCCTCCCGCACAAAAGTTTAGTAATTTCAAACTGTGAGGCAAACATCCTCCCACCTACACGATCACGAATTTGACTCCTCTTTTGGTACCACCTTTGAACAGAAACAGCAAAACTCCATTGTTTCCTCACCTACAACAACATGGGTTCGAAAACCCTGAGTACAGAGTGTACTTTCACAAGTCTTACCCGACGAAAGAAAAAGACTCTCAAGGATATGCTCGCTTGACGGAGTCAAGGTAAGGCTATTCAAGAATCAAAGACTGTTTGCAGAAATGCTTACTAACAATGGATCTATAAAAATCCAGTTTTATTATTAGGTTAAGTCATTACCTATATCTAGACTTCTTTTACCCTAGTTCAAGCACTTGGCCTACAATAGCCCTCTTTTCTCATTCCTTCAGTTCACTGGATTGCTACGTGTAGGGAAGTGACCAAGTCTTCATATCCGAGAAGTAACGGCGATCCGAATCGATTAATACCCATCTGGGGATCTCCAACCACACGACATATGTAGCACTTAACCCTTGCATATGTCAACTCGCCACCGGGTTTCTCAAGGCCAGACCAGGTTCACGCCAACCGAGAGCATAGATACACCACTGTCTAGCCTCTTGCCACGGAGGGTACATGCTACTCTCGCCATCTCTCCACTCCCATTGCGTGTTGGCCTTTCTGTTGTTGGTCTACCTGAGGCAAAGCTTACCCATGACGAGGCATGTGGCCAGTTAAAAGCTCCTCGATCATCAAGCCTACATCGGTATGGTCCTTATTTGACCCAGACAGAGACACTACCCCGAGACTTCCTTCTTGTGCAAGTCATCCGCCCGCTCTCGTCTTTATCATTTACAATCCCAAAGTTTGGTACTAGACAGAGGTACATCTTTTCCGATGTTGAACCCATCACGGCCATGATGGATTCACCATCAAGTTTTATTTTTGAAAACATCCCATTCCATCTGAAGCATCATCTTTTGGTTAAAACAAATCATTTTGTTTTCTAAGCAAGACTAAGCATCAGAAAACCTTTTTAAGTAAAACAGGTATAAAGGAATGGTAATCAATTTCAAGGTAGGAAATGCAGTAACTGTGTAGCACTCAATTCCTATCACCTAACGCATCATTTCAAGTGATAAAGAATTTAAAACAACAAGGAAAGGGTAAATGCACTGGGGCTTGCCTTGTGCTGTAGAGGACTCAGGATCTGTTCCACAAATGTCAAAGTAGAAACTATCCCTGACAGGTGGAATTTCAGTCGGTAGTGCAACTTCCTCTTCAACAACTATTTCTTCTGCGTTTTCTAAACATAACAATAGACATACATAAATGCCCATGTGATGCTATGAACATGCAGTTATGATAGAACACAATAAGTTATATCTTGAATATAACTTTCCTTCATGGTACTCCTAAGTCACTAGGGTTTCCTGGGTTAATACCCTATCAGGGTTAAGCAAGTCCTATTCTAGGAAGCTAGGGTTTTGGGTTTGGGATCAAACAATGTCCAAAACATACCAAAGTTTACCCAAGGGCTTTGATTATTATATTAAGCTTACCAAAAAAGTTTTAAGATTTTTGGAGCTAGTAATCAAATTCTAAAATTCTAAAAGACTAGTTTAGGCACCTTTAGTTGCTAAATAAATCATGATTGAGACTTAAAATCTTGGAACTATTTTTATTAAATACTAGAGGAATTTAGGAGTCTAGTAAAATTGGTCTCTTGATTTTATCATTTTTCTAGAACTTTCTACAAATTTCCTAAGCCTGGCAGAAAAAGAAAAGGAAAAAGATTAAACAGTAATGGGCTCAAACCAGCCCAACTCAGCCCACGGACGGGGAAAGCGGGCCCGCGCGCACGCCCGCACTGGCGACTTTGCGCAGAGGACCCTGGTTGTTCAAATAACTAGTAAAGAATCCCTAGCCACTATTCACTATCTCTCTGACATTCTCACTTAGGCCCCTGCACTTCTGTTTCTTCGTAGACCCAGGTCCCGGACGGCGAACGGCGGTGAGCACGCCCTCCGGCGATCCTATATCGGCCGGGATACGCAACGACTAATGTCCTGACTCTGTCGATACCTATTTCTACCCCTGGCAACTCTAATTCGACCATCAATTGCACAATTCCGGCCCAGAGCCTTTCTGCCCACGACGGCGGTGAAACCCGAGGGGAAATCGAGGTGTTCCTAGCGATCTAGCGTGGTCTAGTTCAATTGGTTGGGCCGATAAGCATCCTTAGCATGCAAGGGTGCGGAAATGAGGGTAAGGAGGATGTGAACAGACCTGGAGACGGCGGTCCACGACGCGGTGGTTCACGGCGGCGCGGAGAACCGAATTGGGGGAAAACGCAAATTCACGAGCTACGGTGGCTAGTCGGAGGCGAGGGTTGGTGCACTAGGCGCGTAACAACCTAGCGGAATAGGCTAGGGCATCAATTTATAGAGGCTTTGAGGAGCCGCTTCGAATTTGGAAGGGAAGCGCTGGCGGCCGAGGAGAGGGACTAAGTCACTATGGCGTTCTACAGTGGCATTCACTGGACATACGTGTACGACTATCACTAGTTAATCTCCACGGCTCAAAGCAATGTGGTAAACCGCCTAAGGCGTGGCGCAACCGAGGGAATCGACCGTAACCACGACGACGATTGTGCGGCCTAGGTTTAGTATTTTGTCAACATTTCTAATGACTTCTGAGATTATACTCAATTTGGCTTACTGTCACCCATATGTCCTAATCCTAGGGTTAAGTACCCTACCCTGGGGTTAAGCACATATCAAGTCACCACATCACAACTTGTTTTAAAATTTTACCTAGTGAATGCATTCTAGGTGAGACAAACAAAATGAAATGTTAATGCATATGATGTCATGCTCCAGTTTTAGTGCCAGTAACACCAGGGGTGTTACATCCTTCCCCCCATAAAAGAATCTCGCCCCAAGATTTAAGGTCCTAGTGTAAGTAGTGGAAAAGGAAACACGTCACATCTTTATTTCCTTATTTGTCTTAGAGGGCAGGGGGTGGTATGGGGTTTATTCCAACTTTACAATCAAATGTACACATCTTACAGGTTACATGAAGCTAAAAACCTAGGAAAATTTTTTTCCAAGAAGTCTCGAGTCTCCCAGGTAGCTTCATCTTCAGTATGCTGGTTCCATTGTACCTTATAGAATTTAAGAGTCCTTTTTTGGGTAATCCTGTCCTCCTGATCCAAAACTCGAATGGGATGTTCTGAATAAGTCAAATCTGGTTCTGGTTCTAAAGCAACATCCATTACATCGATGGTTCGATCAGGAATCCGAAGGCACTTCTTTAATTGTGATACATGGAACACATTATGTACTACATACAATGTTTATGACAGTTGAAGTATGTACGCCACTGGTCCATACCGTTCAAGAATAAGAAACGGGCCAATATACCGGGGTGCCAATTTCCCTTTTACCCCAAAATGGTTCACACCCTTCATTGGTGATACTTTCAGGTATACAAGATCATTAACTTGAAAGACCAAAGGTTGGCGCCGTTTATCTGCATAATTCTTTTGCTGAGCTTGTGCCTCTTTTAAGTTGTGTATTATCCGTTGGACTTTTTCTTCCGTCTCTTTAACCATGTCGGGCCTGAAAAACCACTATTGGGGACTTGTTCTCAAGTGCTATGAATTAAGAACAAGGCAACACAAAATGTTAAATGTTAATGCCCTTCGTCTTCCGAAGCATTATTTCCCATAGGATATAATGATCTTCAGACGAAGGTGATGAAGGACATACCTTCATCATCACAGCATATGTTAATGAAACAAGAGGCATATGAAATATAAAAGACAACATGAATAATCATATGACATTGCTAATATATTTATTATTATCATGGATAAACAGAAACAATATTGTATTACATTTGTACCTTCGGCTTGACAGAAGGTAAAAGTCCAAGCGTGACGCACGAGTGAATACAAGTCAGCGTGAACAGTACGGGGGAACTGTTCATCTATTTATAGGCATATGACGCAACCTGTGAGAAATTACATTCGTGCCCTTTGCATTCATTGTTAACTAATAGTCAACTCTATGAGGACTAGATAGCCTTTTCCCCTTTAAGTCGGTTCCTTTCTCTGTCATTTAGCCGAAGCTCCCCCCATGCGTAGCTTCAGAGCAACTCCAGCCTTCGTCGCGATCATGCTTTTAGCTCAAGTCCGAAGGTACCTGTTCATATGCTATACTTGGAAGATTTATTTAGACCTCGTTTTTTAGGATCTTCGGAGGACGAAGGCCCCCAACAGTAGCCCCTCGTAGTATTAATTTGTTTAAGATAACGAATTCAGACTGCGATATGAACGAAGGCCCAAAGCCGAAGGTCCGAAACAACACCTTCCCTTTGCTAGAATAGCAACAGTCAATGACAAGTGGGGCCCCTTGGTTTGGAGCGCGCCGAGTGTATAAATAAGAACTCGCAGCAACCGCATTTGGTACGCTACTTGTGCTATTTGCTTTGTTTTCTCAATTTTATAGCTCCTGCTTATTGACGCTTGCTAGTTTTTCAAGCTTCCTCAGCTTCGGTTTGAAAGACACATTTTTGTCATTTCCGAAGAAGAATGTCTCAAAACAAGAAGGATGTTGCGGAGATGAAGCTGACTGAAGAGGAGAAGCTCTTTGAAGAGAAGAAGGCTACAAATCCTTACATAGCTGGGTTTATCGAGTCAATGGCAAAATCGAATACAGAGAAGATTACTAAGGAGATTCTGGAAGGCCTGTCTGAAGATACTGATGACAGTGATGATTATGATGCTGAAAGCGAGGGAGAAGATTCTGAGGATCGGCCGTGGAGGCCAAGTCATACAATTTTTGGGAAATCGACAATTAAGCAGATTCATCTTGAGAATATGAGAGGAAGGTACTTTCGAGATATGTCTATTGTGAGAGTTGGTGGAGACAACAAAGTCCCTGCCCCTGAGGAAGACGAAGTAGTAATTTACAAAGTTTCTTCAAAGCTGGGCTTCGATTTCCATTAAGCAGGTTTGTAGTCGAAGTGTTGAAAATTTATAAGATTTATCTTCATCAGATAACCCCCGAAGCTATTATTAGAATGGGGATTTTTGTTTGGGCTGTGAAGAGCTAGGGGCTGGAGCCAAAAGCGAAATGCTTTTGTAGCATGCATGAACTTGTATATGAGATGAAGGCCATGGGCAAGGAACAATATCATAACAACTTTGGCTGCTATGGATTTATCGCCCGCCCCAACGCAAGCTACCCGGTGCCAACATTCCAGAATAGATGGCCCGGAGCCTGGATGGAGGAATGGTTTTACGTGAAGAATGACTTAAAGGCAAGAGAAGATATTAAGGAAGTTACTATGCGCTCCATTTGGTCCCGCTTCGGCCTCCGAAGGCCGAAGGTTGAAATTGACGAAGCCGCCGAAGCATGTTAAAAGGAATTTGGTACTGTCTGCTTCTTTATTGGTATGAGAGATTTGGTTCAAGAGCACATAGCATACAGAGTATGGCCGCTTATAGAGAGCTGGGAAATGCCGAAGGAAACTATCACCAAATCTAGTGAAGGTGATCTGGTCCGACTGAAGTACACATTCAAATGAACCGAACGATGACTGGCTAAAATGCATTGAAGTTACCAGTGATGGGCTACTTGTATCGTATTCCAAGGCGGAAGATAATGCATTATCCACAGCCTTCGGAGGCCAGGGAAAGAAGAGGTTGAACAAAGTCTTTGATGCTATTGGCTTTGTTTACCCGGACTACCGTTATCCACTGCAAGGCCAGGGAAAGAAGAGGAAACCTGCTGCTTCAGCCACTCTAGACGAGCCTGCACCGAAGGGCAAAAAATTGAAGATCCTTACCCACCAGCCACGCTATATTGAGCCGGCCGTTGTGCCAGAGTTTGGCGGGGAGGCTTCTTTAGCTGCTGAACCAGAAAAAGCTGCTCCCCTACGCAAAGGACTGAAGAACCAACTATAATGCCGAAGCTACCCTCAGCTGAGCTAGCTGAGACGAAGACTGATAAGGGTAAAGCTGAAGAATCAAATATTGGAGAAACAAAAGTGTTAAAAATTTTGAGCCCTTCGTCAGAAGTAATAGTGCCAAAGGCACAAAAAAGTTCTGTCGCAAGTCCCAAGAGGAGAAGAATGGCAAACGTACTAGATGTGCTAGAAACAGTGAAGACTTTGAACTCAACTCCTTCGAGGAGAATTGACGAAGCTTCGAAAGCGCAAATTGAAGTTGAAACAGAGCAGGCCAAAATTGAAATTGCAGTAGCTCAAGCTGGTACCGAACCTAGGCCTTCAGAGCCCGCTGAGAAAAAGCCTACAGAATTTGAAGAAAAAGCAACAGAAGAAAGAGCCACAGAGCAAATTTTGCCTGAAAAGGTTGCCACTCCTTTTCCCGAAATTTTAAAAGAAAGCATTGATTACATCATCCGCCATGCTTCGGGAAAGAGTCTATCTAAAGAAGAACGAGAAGCTCAACATTGTGCCCAAAGATTGAAATACCCTAAGGGGGCATTAGTATTTAATGGTAGTGAGGAGGAAGACTTTTTGTACTGTCTTCCAGATAGTAAGGAGATATCCATCTGCCAGGAGATGGGTAGAAGCTTCGGATTTCCGAAGCTAGAAGAAGGTCTTTCAGTGTTATCAAAGGATGAATTGGCTGACAGTTTAGCATATAATAGCATAAAGGTATAAAAGCTAATTTTGTATTTGAAAATGAATTGTTTCATTTGCTTATACCTGATCTCGTCCTACTCTTGCAGGGCCTAATCCTTAGCAATGCCCTTAGAGCACAGAAAAACATTGAAGATGAAGGGTATACAATGGCTCTGAACAACCTTCGTTCAGAGGTGATTGAACTAAGGAACGAAGACCTTGAAAAAGACAAGATATTAATTTCATTGATAAACAAAATAAAAGAAGACGACGCTAATTCTAAGGCTGAAGCTGAGGTCCAAAAGAATGAGGTCGAAGAGCTTCGGAAACAACTAGCAGAAGCCAGGGAAAAATGCGCTGTTGCAGAAGCTGATCGAGAAACTAGTGAATATTGGAAGAATTATTTTGAAAAAAACAGTTGAAGAACTTCGCACATCCAAGGAAAGATGTTTTGAAAAATCTTTGGGCTGCGTGAAGAAGATAAAGACTAGCTTCGCCAACGTGGGTGCCTACTCAAACGAAGATAACTTCATATGAGGCGACCTTGAGGGTGTTATCGAGTGTATCAGCGGAGAAGCCGAAGCTTTTGAAGAAATATGAGGTGATCGAGGGGATGTCTACGCGTTTTCTGGTGCAAGAGGAGTTTCAGCTATCTTGGAGAAGGCGGGATGTAATCATGCTAAAACCTTGGCCCAGGCCGAAGCTGCCCTCTCCGTGGATGACATAAAGGATCCCTCGGCCGAAGCAAGTTTTCTTGGCGAAAAATTTTTTACTGACATCTGGGAGAATGGTGGCCGAGAAATGGCCCACGAGATAATGAAGAAGAGCGAAAAAGATATTCATGACGCTCGAGGAGCAGCGAAAGAAGCTGAGAAAGCTGCAGAACTCAAGAGACGGATAGGTATCGTTTTTAGCTTCATCGTTTGTTTTCGTGGCTTCGAACTGATTGATTTTTTTCTCTTGCAGCTGAACTATCTCCTCCACCAAAACCGTTCGATCCCCTGGCAGACCCAGAAACGAAAGAAGCAATAGATATCATCAATGTAGCAGAATCTATTGTTGACGAAGTTGTTAACAAGCTGCTAAATGAAGTTGCAGAGAAGGTCCTGAGAGAGGACTAGTAGTTGTTTGTAAAAACATTTTTAGATAATCAATGTAACTTTGCTGTATCAAGACTGCGATGCTCGATGTATATGTTTTTGAATGTAAATTTTTTGTAAATTAGTTCTTAGCGAAGCATGAAACTTTATATACATACCGCTTTTTGAGCCTTCGGCGAAAAAACACCTTCCCTTCTTTTCATGCTTCGTAAAGAAGAAAATTTGTGCTTTGGAAAAAATATCCTTGCTTCGTAAAAACATCCCATCTTCATAAGCAAAGGATCCTTTCTTTGGCATTCGAACAGACGAAGCTGTATTTCTCAGCTTTGTGCCTTAGCACGCTTTCATTTTTTATAAAACCTCCGAAGATCGACTTTGTATTCAATTCGTGTCATTAGTGCAATATGATGTATGATGTGATGATATGCAAGATGTTGTGATGATATGATGCAAAAGATGATGCTAATGCCGAAGATACGCACCCACACACCCACACTGGAACACACCATCTCTGCGTCCCCTTAGGAACGATCAAAATCTCTTTGCCGTTTATTTTTCGGCTTCACCACTTATTTTTTGGTGTAAGTTCTGCATCCCCTTAGGACATTTGAACTTCGCCTTCTATTTTGGTGGTATTTTTCGCGTTGACTTTTCGCGCTTCGCCTTATATTTCGGTGGTATTTTCGTGTTGACTTTTCGCGCTTCGCCTTGTATTTCGGCGGTATTTGGCTCTGCATTCCCTTAGGAACGACTTTTGAGCAAAAAACTTACTTTGCGCTCCCTTGGGAACGACTTTTTAAGCTTTAGAAAGACTTTTGCTGCGCTCCCTTAGGAACGACTTTTTAAGCTTCGGCAAGACTTTTGCTGCGCTCCCTTAGGAATGACTTTTTGAAGCTTCAACAATTTTCGAGCTTCGTAAATCTGTGAAGAAGATATATTTCATTTTAACAGAAGCAAAACTATTACAAAGAAGTAAAACTAGATTTGCATTACTTGTCCTTTATTAAAAAACAAAATGGCATAGAGTAAAAAAGTGCTTCAGAGGGTAGGATATCTCTCAATAGATGTGCTTTGACTCCGGCACAGTACTGTTGACTGTGCGAGCTTCGGATTCCTCCCTGAAATCTCTCTGTTGCTGAGTGTGTTGGCTCCCTTCTGGCTGCTGACCCCGTGAATAAGTTGGTTGTAGTGGAGGCGGAGGCAGAAGCTGTGGCCAAGAAGCCTATGACTGACTAGCTGAAGCAACAGAAGCTGCAGAGTGATTACCTACATATTCTGGTATGTAGGGTGAATGGCACGAAGTAGTGTGCAAGACCTGCTTCGGTTGGTTCTGCCGAGCTTCGGCTTCTGCAATCTCCCTCTGCTTTTGGATAGTGATTTGGCACATTCTTGTAGTATGGCCCTTGTCTTCACCACAAAATAAGTAGTAGATCTTTCTGGGCTGATCCCCAGATCTTCCTCCGAAGCCCCTGGCACCTCTGCCTCTTGGAGTTGGCAGTCAGAATGAGCTTTGTTGCTACCCCGAAGATTGTGAGGTATACTGTGGCCTCTGCAGGACCTCCTTTGTCATCATTCTGAGTGGAGTTGCGAATTGACCTGACATGCCTCGAGTGGATTCTTGCTCCGAAGCCCCTGGTCATTTCAGAGAATCTATAAGCTTCCTCCCTTCTTTGGCGGAAGTCATTGTCAGCCCGATATATTCGTCCATCTTTTGAAGCAGCTTTTCTAGAGTTTGTGGGGGCTTCCTGGCGAAATATTGGGCAGTGGGTCCTGGGTGAAGACCTTTGATCATGGCCTCAATGACAATCTCATTGGGCAATGTAGGCGCTTGTGCCCTCAATCGCAAGAACCTTCGTACATATGCCTGAAGGTACTCTTCATGGTCTTGTGTGCATTGGAATAGGGCCCGAGCTGTGACCGGCTTCGTTTGAAAGCCTTGGAAACTAGTGACCAACATGTCCGTAAGCTTCTGCCACGATGTGATTGTCCCTGGCCGAAGAGAAGAATACCATGTTTGAGCTACATTCCGCACTACCATGGCGAAGGACTTCGCCATAACTGCAGTATTGCCTCCATACGAAGATATAGTTGCTTCGTAGCTCATGAGAAACTGCTTTGGATCTGAATGCTCATCATACATGGGAAGATGAGGTGGCTTGTACGTTGGGGGCCATGGAGTAGCCTGCAGTTCTGCTGCCAAAGGAGAAGCATCGTCAAAGGTAAAGGTATCATGATTAAAATCATCATACCATGCATCTTCGTTGAATGGGCCTTCCTGACGAAGCTCCCTATGCTGGGGCCTTCGGTTTTGTTCATCTTGAGCAAGATGGCGCACTTCTTCAGTAGCTTCGTCGATCTGCCTTTGAAGGTCAGCTAATCGCGCCATCTTCTCCTTCCTTTGTACTTGCTGATGGATGATCTCCATATCCCTGATCTCTTGGTCCAACTCCTCCTCCTGGAGTGTTGGACTGGTGGCTTTCCTCTTCTGGCTTCGAGCCTCTCGAAGAGAAAGAGTTTCTTGGTTTGGGACCAGCGGCTGTAGTGCAGCGGTCCCTGGTACTAAAGCTTTCTTCGGCGGCATGACGAAGGTTAGTGCTTGCCGAAGGTGGTCGAAAAGGGTTCACCGGAGGTGGGTGCCAATGTTGGGGACTTGTTCTCAAGTGCTATGAATTAAGAACAAGGCAACACAAAATGTTAAAGGTTAATGCCCTTCATCTTCCGAAGCATTATTTCACATAGGATATAATGATCTTTAGACGAAGGTGATGAAGGACATACCTTCATCATCACAGCATATGTTGATTAAAGAAGAGGCATATGAAATATAAAAGACAACATGAATAATCATACGACAGTGCTAATATATTTATTATTATCATCGATAAACAGAAACAATATTGTATTACATTTGTACCTTCGGCTTGACAAAAGGTAAAAGTCCAAGCGTGACGCACGAGTGAATACAAGTCAGCTTGAACAGTACGGGGGAACTGTTCATCTATTTATAGGCACAGGACGCAGCCTGTGAGAAATTACATTCATGCCCTTTGCATTCATTGTTAACTAATAGTCAACTCTATGAGGACTAGATAGCCTTTTCCCCTTTAAGTCGGTTCCTTTCTCTGTCATTTAACTGAAGCTCCCCCCGTGCATAGCTTCGGAGCAACTCCAGCCTTCATCGTGATCATGCTTTTAGCTCAAGTCCGAAGGTACCTGTTCATATGCTATACTTGGAAGATTTTGTTAGACCTCGTTTTTGAGGACCTTTGGAGGACAAAGGCCCCCAACAACCACCTTTCTCCAGGTTCTGACCAATTTAAGGGTGTCCGACACTGTCGCCCGTAGAGTGCTTCAAATGGTGCCATCTTAATGCTCTCTTGATAGTTGTTATTATAAGAAAATTCTGTCAATGGCAGACAATCATCCCATTTTTGTGGAAACTCTAGGACACATGCTCGCAACATATTTTCAAGTATCTGATTTACTCTCTCAGTTTATCCACTTGTTTGAGGATGATAAGCCGAACTGTGGAGCAGTTTAGTACCCAAGGATTTATGCAGTTTACTCCAAAATTTGGATACAAATTGTGGTCCACGGTCCGACACTATCGTTTTTGGAACTCCATGTAAACTGAGAATACGAGCAATATAAAGTTCCGCATATGCGACTATTGGATATTTTGTCTTGATGGGCAGAAAATGAGCAATCTTTGTAAGCCGATCAATTATGACCTATATAGAGCAAAACCTTTGGCTGTTTTTGGTAATCCCACAATGAAATCCATACTAATATCTTCCCATTTCCAAGATGGGATCGGCAAGAATTGTAATGGTCCAGCGGTCTTCATATGCACTGCCTTGACACGTCTACAGGTGTCACACTTGCAACATAGCGTGCAATTTCAATCTTCATTTTTGTCCACCAATAGTGTTGCTTTAAGTCTTGATACATCTTAGTACTTCCAGGATGAATGGAATATCGACTAAGATGAGCTTCATCTAAAATTTGTTGGCGGACTTCAGCATCTTTGGGCACAACTATGCGATCATTAAACCATATTATTCCTTGGTCATCTTTTCTGAAGCAATTTGCTTTGCCGGCTTCTATTTTCTCATGAATATGCTTCATACCCTTGTCGGTTCTTTGGGCATCAATAATTCTCTATAGAAGAACTGACTCAAGCTTTAATTGTGTCAAAGTTCCATGTTGTATCATACCCAGGTTCAACTTTTCCATTTCTTGACATAGGGTGATGTCAGGGGTCCTTATTGTAAGACAATGACAGGATGCTTTGTGACTCGATGCATCTGCCACCACATTGGCTTTTTCTAGGTGATAATGGATTTCCATGTCATAATCTTTAATTAGCTCAAGCCATCTTCTCTGCCTCATGTGCAGTTCTGACTAGGTAAAGATATATTTTAGACTTTTGTGATCCGTATATACATGACATATATTCCCCAGCAGATAATGACGCCATATCTTGAGGGCATGAACAACTGCAGCTAGTTCCAAATCATGAGTTGGATAATGCTCCTCATGCCGGCATAGTTGTCTTGAAGCATAAGCTATGACTTGGCCCTCTTGCATTTGGACACATCTGAGTCCACTGCTTGATGCGTCACAATACACATCAAAAGGTTTTTCAATATCTGGTTGAGCCAACACTGGAGCTGTGGTTAACAACACCTTCAGCTGCTCAAAGGCTTCATTGCATTTTGAGGACCAATCAAACTTTGTATCATTTTCAATAAACCCGTAATAGGTTTGACAATCTTGGAGAAATCCGGAATGAACCTGCGGTAATATCTAGCCAGTCCAAGGAAACTTCGAACTTGATGTACTGTAGTAGGCGGTTTCCATTCTAGAATATCCTTGACTTTGCTGGGATCAACCGCAATCCCTTTTGCAGATAATACATGTCCAAGAAACTAGATTTCCTCCAACTAGAACGCACATTTGCTGAACTTGGCATACAACTGGTGCTCCCTTAAGCGCATTAGCACAATCCGTAAGTGCTTAGCATGCTCCTCTTTATTTTTGGAATAGATCAGAATGTCGTCAATGAAGACCACCACAAATTTATCTAACTCGGGCATAAACATCGAGTTCATTAAGTATGTGAAGTGGGCTGGAGCATTTGTTAATTCGAAATACATGACTAAATGTTCAAATAACCCATACCGCGTAGTGAATGCAGTCTTAGGTATATCCTTAGGTCGAATACGGATCTAATGATAGCCTGACCGAGGGTCAATCTTGGAGAATACCCAAGCTCCAGTAAGTTGATCGAACAAGATATCGATCCAGGGAAGAGGGTACTTGTTCTTGATGGTAACCTCATTAAGGGGCCTGTAGTCCATGCACATTCGAAGCGTCTTATCCTTCTTCTTGACAAAAATTACGGGACATCCCCAAGGTGATGAACTTAGCCTAATGAACCCCTTCTCCAGCAAGTCTTGTAGTTGAGTCTTGAGTTCTGCCAATTCATTAGGTGGCATTCGGTACGATCTTCTAGAAATAGGAACCGAACCGGGCTTTAGTTCACTCACAAATTCCACATCCCTTTCTAGAGGCAACCCAGGCAAGTCTTCAGGAAAGACATCTGGGAATTCACATACCACCGGAATATCCTGGATTTCTTGTACGATAGCTTCATAAACTCGTCCAAATGTTTTGGCTAGGACAGCTACAGGGATGGACAATTGAATCTCTTCATGACCATGGCTCAATTTAATGGTTCTTCAGTCTGTATTGATGATGGCCTTATGCTGGGCTAACCAGTTCATGCCCAGAATTACATCTAAGTCTTGCCCCTTTATAACAATCATATTTGTAGGAAATTTCCGTCCGGCCAATGTTACTGGTATATGGAAGGCTACTTCCTTAGTAAATATCCGACCCCCAGGTGAGTGGATAACAAATCCCTCCCTTGATTTAGTGCAAGGAATGCATTGTTTTTCCACAAAATTCTTGCTTATGAAGGTATGTGATGCACCAGAATCAAAGAGGATAACTGTTTGGTGATTGGTAACAAGGAACGTACCCATCATTACTGGTTCGCCCTCCGGTGTTGTAGCCACCTGAGTGTAATATACCTGTCCAGTTTTCTTGAAATTATTGCCCTTGGAAGATTCAACCATGTTTCCCTTTCCTTGATTCGAGTTCCCAGGAGTCTGTTGAAAGTTGGATTTATTTTGCTTCGGGTATGGGCAGTCCTTAATGAAATGCCCGGACTTCCCACAGTTGAAGCAACCACTGGAGGAGATAGGAAGAGCAGGGAAACGAGTACTGGTGCACTCGGCTGATTATTAGGAGCGGGGGCAGTAGTGGCACGAATAAAGACTTGCTGCTTGAATGGATATGAAGGTGGGCGAGACGAAGAACATTTTTGATTAAAAGGTCGGATCACCAACCTGGTTCTCCTCTCAGGTCCCTGATTTGACCTTTCACCTCCAAACCCCTTTGATTTTCCATGTCCTGCATTTTTGGCTTCCATTGCCAGTGCCATACTGACAGCCTTACTGTAGGTTAGGTCCAAGCATGTTGCCATTTTCCGCTAAAGCCTGTCATTGAGCCCCCTCATAAAACAATTCTTTTTCTTTAAGTCAGTATCCACCTGGTCAATGGCATACAGAGAGAGGTGGTTGAATTTGTTGGGATACTGCATCATTGTATCTCCTCCTTGCCTCAACCGAATAAACTCTTCTAGCTTCATCTGGAGTACTCCCTCTGGAACATAATGCTCTCGGAATGCCAACTTGAACTCATCCCAGGTAATCTGATGTCCAACAGGCTGGATTGCTGAGAAATTTGCCCACCAAATACTAGCAGGCCCTCTTAGCTGTTGTGCAGCGAACAGGGGCTTTTGCGTCTCTGTGCATCGAATTAACCCAAACTTCTGTTCCATCACTCTTACCCATTCATCGGCTTCTAAAGGTTCTTCTGCTTTAATGAAAAGCAGTGGTCGAGTCTCAGAGAATTCCAAATATGTAGTATCACGCGGTCCTTGTGGGGGAACTCTGCCTCCATGCGGTTGGAATTGGTTGCCCGCCATTTCGTGCAAGAAGCGCATATTATCAGCGGTGGCATTGACCATGGCAGCGATAGCCTCGGCCGAAGTCGGTGGTACTGGTGGCGGGTTGGGAGTATCCTCCCTACCCCGGGATGTCCCCGCACCATCATGTGCACGAGTCCGTGATGGCATCTAAGGCAATGAAACATTTGAAAAAAATATAACATGTCAACATACACCATCATATTACATTGCAAAATGTAATAATTATACATACTCCAGTGTACAACTTGACTTCGTTACTTATTTTACATAAGTATAATACCTAATCTATACTACTCTAGTCTTCTTCATCTTTCGTTGCTCCATTTCCTGCTGCAGGTGATCGTTCGTCATCAAGGTTCATGGAAGGAGGGGGCCTAAAAAGGTCTAGCTCCCCATCAGGTCCTTCATTAGTTGTTCCCGATGGTCTGGCTCCCATTGCAACGACGTCTAGTGGCACATCCGGGTGTAGCCGTTCATACAATACATGCACTTCTTCATGTAATGTATTACAATATGTCTGTAGGTTCTCGAGAGATGCACTAAGCTCTGCCACTCGAGCAAGAGCTTTCGCTTTGCAATCCCAATCGAAAGAGCGCAAGTTAACAGCCCAATCAATGGTCATATCGCGTTCTGAAATCTCGTACTGCACGCGACTCACTTCGGCTGACAGCTCCGCAATACGGTGGCTATCCCGCTCATGTGCCCTATTCCTGTGGCGTAGTTCTGACTGGAGTTGCTCCACCCTGGCTTCCAGGTCTCCAATTGGGTCACTACAGCCACTACTACTTCCTTCATGCCTACAGGCTAGCTGATGTCGTGGCACACCAAGAGGTCCAGTCGATTTGCGTTTGGTAGTCTTAGTGCGTGCCATATCTCCATAAAAGGGGATGATTTATTAGTATAGTTTTAAACATGATGCATGCATAATCTAATAATTATGGAATCAACCTTCGTTGATCCCCAGCTTCCTATATATTGTGCACTCAATTACCCGACTTTACAAGATAAGGGGCTACCAGGTAGTGATAAGGTAAGAATGAAAGAAAATTCCAAGATAAGTGTTTGAAAATTCTTTTGAAGTATTACGTAATATCTGAGATGAAGGGCTTCGCTCCGATACCAGCTGTTACAGAACCTCTCAAGGTATTAGGCCCACCTATAGTTGTCCTTGTCCGAAGAACCTCGGACAATCCTGTTCATGAGCATAATCACTCAACAAGTTCGGTCCTCTGTATCTTCCTTACATCGCCCAAGAGCGTTTTACCCGCCATGCAGATAATACATCACATCCGTGGAAAGAATAAGTGGAACCAGATTACAATAATTAATTTACATTCATAAAATATAGAGAGAGTGTTATTACAATACTGGGTATTAAGAGTGCATAAAGTATTATTACAACCCAGGGAGGCAAAACACCCTCTCGCACAAAAGTTTAGTAATTTCAAACTAGGAGGCAAACATCCTCTCGCCTACACGATCATGGATTCGGCTCCTCTTTTGGTACCACCTTTGAACAGAAACAGCAAAACTCCGTTGTTTCCTCACCTACAACAACATGGGTTCGAAAAGCCTGAGTACAGAGTGTACTTTCGCAAGTCTTACCCGACAAAGGAAAAAGACTCTCAAGGATATGCTGGCTTGAGGGAGTCAAGGTAAGACTATTCAAGAATCAAAGACTCTGTTTGCAGAAATGCTTACTAACAGTGGATCCTTAAAAATCTAGTTTTATTATCAGGTTAAGTCATTACCTGTATCTAGAGTTGTTTCTACCCTAGTTCAAGCACTTGGCCTACACTAGCCGTCTTTTCTCATTCCTTAAGTTCACTGGATTGCTACGTGTAGGGCAGTGACCAAGTCTTCATATCGGAGAAGTAACGGTGATTCGAATCGATTAATACCCAGCTGGGGATCTCCAACCACACGACATATGTAGCACTTAAACCTTGCATATGTCAACTCACCACTAGGTTTCTCAAGACCAGAACGGGTTCACGCCAACCGAGAGCACAGATACACCACCGTCCAGCCTCTTGCCACGGAGGGTACACGCTACTCTCGCCATCTCTCCACTCCCATTGCGTGTTGGCCTTTCTGGTATTGGTCTGCCCGAGGCAAAGCTTACCCATGACGAGGCATGTGGCCAGTTAAAAGGTCCTCGATCATCAAGCCTACATCAGTACGGTCCTTTATCGACTCAGACGTTGACACTACCCAAGACTTCCTTCTCATGCATGTCATCCGCCCGGTTTCGTCTTTATCATTTACAATCCCAAAGTTTGGTACCTGACAGAGGTACATCTTTTTCGATGTTGAACCCATCTCGGCCATGATGGATTCACCATCAAGTTTTATTTTTGAAAACATCCCATTCTGTCTGAAGCATCATCTTTTGGTTAAAATAAAAACATTTTATTTTCTAAGAAAGACTAAGCATAAAAAACCTTTTTAAGTAAAATAGGTATTGTTGGGGGCCTTCTTCTTCGCTGAAGGTCCTCTAAGCAAAAACACCTCCGACAGGACGACATGCAAGCAAACACAACACGAAGGTGTACACCGAAGCTACAATACAGGGAGCTTTGGCATGGTGACACGCCTTGAGATGAAGGGAGGCACCGACTTAAAGAGGAAAAGTCCGTGCAGTCCATGATAATTTGTGTCACATTTACAATTAGTTATCAAGGACATAAATGTAATTTCGACCAGGCTATGTCCCATGCCTATAAATAGGTGAACAGTAACCCCGTACTGTTCACGCTGACTTGTAATCACTTGCACGTCGCTCTTGGATTCTCACCTTCTGTCAAGCCGAAGGTACAAATGTAATTAATATCATTAATGCTTGTTCATGATTATATAATAAGAACACAAATAATCTAATGATTTAATGTGATTATTCATGTTATTTTCTATGTTTTATATGTCTCTGCTTTCATTATTACATACTGAAATGATGAAGGTATGTCCTTCATAACCTTCGTCTAGAGATCATTATATCCCAAGGGAGATAATGCTTCGAAAGACGAAGGTCTTTAACCATTAACATTTGTGTTGCCTTGTTCTTAACTCATAGCATTTGAGAACAAGTCCCCAACATTGGCGCCCACCTCCGGTGAACTCACTTCCACTGATTAAGACAATGGCTTCGTTCAACAACCAAGCTATAGCACCTTCGGTCATGAAGCTGGTGGTCCCAATCACGGGCGTTCAAGTTCAGAGCCAGCCAACAAGAAGCAGAAGAAGGAAGCGCAAAGAAGAGTGCATCATGTTGGGGTGCAAGGACCCTTCGTTAGATCCATGTGGTCCCACATCCCAATCACATTCTCCCAGGAGGATCTTCAGCTCAAAGACTATCCTCACAACAATATTATGGTTATATCTTGTGTCATCGAGGGATTTCTGGTCCATAATGTTCTAGTTGACACAGGCAGTGCAGCGGACATCATATTTGCAAAGACTTTCAGACAGATGCAAGAACTAGAGGACAAGATTCATTATGCTACACACCCTCTTTGTGGCTTCGGAGGAAGAAAGATTGTGGCACTTGGCAAAATCACAATGTCAGTTACCTTCGATTACATCCACAACACAAGAACTGAGCAAGTTGTTTTTGACATTGTCGACATGGAGTACCCATACAACGCAATCATTGGTCGAGGAACGCTTAATGCCTTTGAAGCAATACTTCATCCCACGTACTTATGCATGAAGTTACCTTCGGAGCAAGGGCTCATTGCTGTCCATGGAAGTCAAGAAGCTGCCAGAAGGGCTGAAGGGAGATGGACAGATTCAAAGGCGATCCATAACATAGATGGAGCCGAAGCTTGTCAACAATATAAGCACAAAAGAGAGAAGGCTACTTTGGCAGATCAGCCGAAGCCTATGCTCTTATGTGAAGATATAGCATATCAAAGGGTACTGCTGGGATCTCAGTTATCTGATGAGCAAGAAAATACTCTACTAAGATTTTTGTTCAACAACAAAGATGTCTTCGCTTGGACAGCCAATGATCTTTGTGGTGTCAACAGAGATGTCATTGAACATTCACTTAATGTGGATCCATCTTTCAGGCGAAGGAAGCAAAGGCTTCAGAAGATGTCTGAGGATAAAGCTGAAGGTGCTCTAAACGAAGTAAAGAGACTTCTCAGTGCTGGTGTTATCAGAGAAGTAACATATCCAGAATGGCTAGCCAACACTGTTATGGTGAAGAAGGCTAATGGCAAATGGAGAATGTGTATTGATTTCACATATCTCAACAAAGCATGTCCAAAGGACGAGTTCTCATTACCAAGAATAGACTCCCTTATAGATGCAGCAGCTTCTTCGGAGCTCATGAGTTTATTGGACTGCTACTCAGGCTATCATCAGATTTGGATGTAGAAGGAAGATGAGCCAAAGACTAGCTTCATAACTCCTAGTTGTACTTATTGCTACCTTCGGATGCCTGAGGGGCTCAAGAATGCTGGAGGAAGCTTCAGCAGAATGACAGCCAAGGTCCTTCACTCTCAATTAGGCAGGAATGTGCTGACTTATGTTGATGACATCATAGTAAAAAGCACGAAGCAAGAAAATCACATTGCTGACTTGCAAGAGACATTTGCCAATTTCAGGCAAGCTGGTCTTAAATTAAATCCAGAAAAGTGTGTTTTTGGAGTAAAGAAGGGCAAGTTCCTTGGCTATCTAGTATCAACGAAGGGAATCAAAGCCAACCAAATAAGGTCAAAGCTATCCTTCAGATGGAGCCGCCAAATTCAAAGAAGGGGGCTCAACAATTGGCAGGAAGGCTAGCATCGTTAAATAGATTTATATCAAGATCAGCAGAAAGGAATCTACCATTCTTTGAAATACTAAAGTTAGCTGAAGTTTTCTAATGGGGTCCGGCTCAGCAAAAGGCTTTCGAAGAGTTAAAGCAATACTTGATAGACTTGACAACTCTAACTCCACCTTCGGCAGGGGCTCCGTTACTCCTATATGTAGCAGCTTCTCACTCTACAGTCAGTGCGGCGCTTGTACAGGAGAAGCAAGATGGCCAAGCCAAAAGATAAGCACCAGTATATTTTGTCTCCAAAGTTCTAAGCTTATCAAAGAAAAATTATACAGAATTGGAGAAGGTATTATATGCTGTATTGATGGCCTCCAGGAAGCTTCGACATTATTTTCAAGCATATCATATAATTGTTCCTTCATCACAACCTCTGAAGGACATAATGAGGAATAGAGAAGCTACTGGAAGGATTGGAAATTGTGGTGTCGATCTCAATGAATTCGCTATTGATTATGGACATAGATCCTCAATTCAGTCCTAGGCGTTAACGGATTTCATTGCTGATTGGACACCAGGGGCTCAGAGAGAAGAAGTAACAAAAGACACCGAAGCCAGTCTTCTGTGATGGTTCTTAGGGAACCTTCGGCGTAGGAGGGGCTGTTGTTCTAGTAGCGCCCTCTAAAGTTAGAACATGCTACGCAGCAAGGTTGGACTTCAGTTGTACAAATAATATTGCTGAATACGAAGCTCTTCTGTTGGGGCTTCGGAAGCTAAAGGCAATGGGAATAAGAAGGGCGATCCTTAAAACTGACTCCCAAGTCACTTCTGGCCATATAGACAAAAGTAGCAAGGCAAGAGATCCAAAGCATGAAAAATATTTGGATATAGTCCGAAGGTTGGAGGCTTCCTTCGAAGGATTCTCTGTAAAAAATATTCCAAGAGGGGAAAATGAGCATGCAGATCTGCTAGCTAAGTCAGCGGCACAGGGGCTCCCTCTACCTTTGGAAGTATTTTTTGAGACAATAAAAGCACCTTCGGTTGAACTCCTAGAGAGAGCAGTGCTTGCAATATCACCTGTATATAGTGAAGATTGGAGGACTTAAATCATATCTTTCCTCTAAGGTAACTGTCTTTCGGACGACGAAGTTTATAATAAAAGAATGGAAGCAAGGACAAGACCATATATCATAATAGAAGGGGAGTTATACAAACATGGAGTCTGCTCTCCGCTTCTCAAGTGTTTATCCAGAACCGAAGGTATAGAGCTGATGAAGGAAGTACATGCAGGTTTGTGTGGATCTCACATTGGGTCTAGGCCTTTGCTGGGGAAGGTTTTTAGACAAGGATTTTATTGGCCGAAGGCAGCTTCGGATGCAGCAGATCTAGTTCAAAAGTGCGAAAATTGTCAAAAATGTGCAAGAGACCAGAAATAACCTTTGTCGCTAACCCAGTTAATACAGCCAACCTAGCCATTGTAAAGATGGGGCCTAGATTTGTTAGGTCCACTCCCACCAGCACAAGGCAACTTGAAGTATGTTATAGTGGCAGTAGAATATTTTTCTAGGTGGATTGAGGCGAAGCCCTTGGCTACAATAACTTCGGTCACGGTCCAAAAATTCTTCTAGCAGAATATTGTTTGTCACTTTGGTGTGCCGAAGGCAATAACTGTGGACAATGGAACACAATTTGATGCCGAAATATTCAAAGATATTTGTGACCTAATTGGTACGAAGATTCATTTTGCATCAGTTAGGCATCCAGAATCAAATGGGCTGGTAGAAAGAGCAAATGGCATTATAATGACAGGAATAATGAAGCTAATCTTCAACCAGCGTAGAGGAAAGTGGCCAGATGAGTTGATTAAAGTGGTGTGGAGCCACAACACAACTGCGTCAAGGTCAATAGGATTTACACCCTTTAAGCTCCTATTTGGTGACGAAGTAATAACTCCAGAAGAAGCAAAGACAGGGTCAATAAGAACAACAACCTCGGCAGAAGACAAAGCTGATTGTCAAATAACAAAAGATACTATAGAAGGGATCAAACTTCAGGCTATAGAGCACATCAATAAATATCAAGCCGAAACAATAAGATGGCGTGATAGAAAAGTTCGATTGAAAAACATCAAGCCAGGACATCTGGTGCTTCGAAGAGTGGCTAACCCAGATACAGTGGGAAAGTTGCAACTGAAGTGGGAAGGTCCTTTTCTGGTAATATCTTCGTCAAGACCCGGTTCTTATAGATTGAAGGATATGGACGGCAACGACATACCTAGATCATGGAATGCGGATGAGCTTCAGCGAAACTATGTGTAATTTGATGTAATGTTTTTTCATTTTTTTCTATGGCACCCTTTTCCTTTCAAGAGGGGAGAAAGGTTTTTAATGGGGCCATAGCTTGTAATTTTTCATTCTTATTTAGCCCTACGAGGGCCAAATCCTCCAAAGATGTAAAATGTAAAATCTAAGCCTGCACCATCGAGTGCAGAAAGAAAAACAGGGAGAAGCTCAAAAGACGTCCCCAAGGGGATGCAGAGAATGACGAAGCTGCAAAAAAGTCGTTCCTAAGGTAGCGCAACGTAAGTTTTCTGCTCAAAAGTCGTTCCTAAGGGAATGCAGAGCCAAAAATTTGACGAAGATGCAAATGTCATTCCTAAGGGAGCGCAGAGTAAGTTTTCTGCTCAAAAGTTGTTCCAAAGGGAATGCAGAGCCAAATACCACCGAAATATAAGGTGAAGAAGTTCAAAAGTCATTCCTAAGGGGATGCAGAACTTAAATGCCACCGAAATAGAAGGTGAAGAAGCTCAAAAGTCGTTCCTAAGGGGATGCAGAGCTTAAAAGACTCAAAAGTCGTTCCTAAGGGGATGTAGAGTTTGGGTATGGTTTCGTGTGTGTGATCAGGACATTCATTTGCACATTACATTACTTCATTCATTGCATTCATACACATTCATGTAGACATTCATAGGACCATCATCATCATAACATGAAGCACAAACAGAAATACCTCAGCTTTGACAACAATGCTTCGATGAGCACGAAGAAGCAAGGATATGCTTCGTTGTGTACAAAAAGAAGGGAAGGTGTTTTTCGCCTTCGGCTCAAAAGATACAAGTTTCATCCACAGCAAAGCAATTTATACATGGATGGAAAGGTAAAAATATATTACAAGGTATGGACAAGTATACAAAGTAATTCTCGATTACAATATCCTTTACAAAGATAATACAAATGTTTCTAAGCTCTATGCAGGCAGGCCTAAAAAATAGCTTCAGTAGCCTTCGGGATGTGCTTCGGACTATCAATCTTCGGCACCACCATCCTACACATAAATAAGCAGTATAAGGTAAAAAGTAATTACAAGAGATGGCAAGCAATAGGTATAAGTTTCATACCGGCTTAAGCAAGCTTCTGGCCTCATCACCAGCCAAATCCCGCCCACCCTTTGCCCAAATCTGAGTTATAAATATATTTCCAATACTCTGGGCTTTGCTGGGAATATCAACCAAGTCTGTTGGAGACAGACTAAAGGTTGGTTTGTTTACCATTTTTTCGTTTGTGCAACCAGCCTTCATGAATGCTACAGCTATGCCGCGAGAAGCCAGCAGGGCACAGAAGTCACCGTGCCTGGCTATCACTTCATCAAGCGCCTCAACTTTGCCTTCAATGTGTTCGAAGGTGCTTGGAATATTTTCAGCTGAAGGGTAAACTCTTCGGAGCTGGCTCCAACCGAGTTGAAGACCCTTTTCAATCGTAGTACGCAGCGGCTGCCGAAGTTCAAACACATGTTCCGAAGCTCTTTCAAAGTTTGTTGCAGCTTTGTATTTTTGTCAGCTTCAACTTCATATTTTGTCTGCAAATCTTTTCTCTCTTGTTCGAAGCTCTCTGATTTTTGGAGAAGTTCTTCGTTTAATCTAGCATTTTTGGCTTGGGCTTCTGCAAGTGAACCCTCCATTGCCTGAAGCAGGAAATCTTTCTTCTCAAGAGAAGCTTCGTAGTCTTTAATTTTGTTTTCCAAACCCTCTATTATAATTTCGTTCTTTTTGTCTTCGAGGTCTTGCTGCATTCTCAGCGCCTTGCTTAGCAACATACTCTGTAGAAATAAGGCTTCATAAAAAAACTTTGCTTCATCACAAAAATAAAAATAAAATTTTGCTTCATCAGAATTTTACCTTGAAGTTGGAATAAAACAAGCTGCCGACGATATGTTGTCGCCGATAGCCGCTAATATCAGCTTCGAGCTTCGGGAAACCGACACTCTTCGATAGAGTGCGGATTATCTTTGCCCCGGTACTATCACAAATGCATCCTAAGGCCCCTTCATCGATCCCACCAAAGAGCATGGCTCCTGGCTGGTAGCCACAGGATATACCATACTCCTATAGCTCCACCTTTTCAGCCTCGGATAATTCTTGCCCGACCAGGTTCCGAAGGTCGAAGTCTTGTTCCTCTGAAGCAGCATCGGTAATTTTCTTTCCTTTGTCAGGCACTATGGCCGTAACCTCCTCTGCAGCCACGGATGTCTCTTCCACAGCCATATCCAAAAGCTGTTTATCAATTCCAGAAAGTGTACTCTCAAGGTTGGTGGCTTCGGCAGCAGCTACAGCTTCGGCAGAGGCATTTACTTCGGCAGTGGCCTCGGCGCTTGCAAGAGGTGTTATTTTCGATGCCGAGGCCGATGGTGGCGTTCGTTCAATGGCTTTCATTATGGTAACGATTCTTTGCTTTTTCTACCCATCTGCCTTATTTGTAGCCGAAGGCTCGTCCTTCTTCTATAAAAGCTTCGTCAGTTCTGGTCCCAGAGGACATAGCAGCTTCATAGGTAGAGATTTAGTCATTACCTTTAAAATTTCTGCCACTTCGGTAGTAGGAGGTGTCGATGGAGTCTCCTCTTCTACCTCAGTTACCTTCGGCTCTAGAATTTCAGCCTTTCTTTTCTTCGATAGGACTGGATTTTCTCTTCTTTAAAACCTTCTCATCCTCCTTCACCATCCTGGCAGCTTGTCTGTTTAGAACGCTGACAATTCTTTTCCTTTTCACCCCTTCAGCACCCTTGTTGAGAGGCTTATAATCAGGGTATTCAAATTTCAGAGCATCCATCATCCGGTTTAACCTTCGTTTTGGCCATGTGCCGAAGGCTGCTGTCATCAATTCGTCTTCTTTCTTGGTATAGTTTCCCAATATTTCATTACACATAGTTTCAATCATTTCTAGCCATTCTTGGCAAGGCTCCTTGAACTGTTTTTCAAATTTGAAACGATAAGGTAATCGAACAAGTTCATGTTTCTTCTTCGTTCCCTTCATCTTCGGCATCCCCCAGCCACTTGACGTTGGATACGTCTGGTTGGCCAGGTATTCTTGCACCAAGTCCCTGGTGCTGATTTGCTCAGCCACCACCGTGAATTCTACCTCAGCCAGCTGGCATGCTGACCCTAGCTGCATGTTGCACAGGGGCCTGGTCATTCCGAAGTTAAGGACAGCGGGCACATGACCATCGTCATCAGTTTCCCCCTCTTCTTCTCATCAACCTTAATATAAAACCATTCACCTTTCCAGCCGGTTGGCCATTTGGTGCGATAACTGAGAACTGGAGTCTTCGTATCCTTGCGATACGCAAAATTGTAGCAACCAAAATTTTCATGAAGATCGTCTGCCCTGGCCTTCGTCTGGTAGTGCAACTCATGCACTCCGTAGAATGCTTCGGCATCTGGGCTCATCCCTTGGCTTCGGAGGGCCCAGATGAAGACGCTAAGCCTAACAATGGCGTTAGGGGTCAGCTGATGAAGATATATTTCGAAATTTTTCAAGACTTCCCCTATCATCTCGTTTAGAGGAAATCGCAGTCCTGCTCTAAAAAAGCTCTTGAAAACCACTACTTCATCATTCTTCGGTGTTGGAGTGGTCTCTTCTCCAGCAAATCGGACAAGTTTCCTTTCAGCTTCCGTAAAGTAACCCAGCTTCATCATCATGGGCATGTCAGCTTCAAACACAATAGATTTATCAAAATCTAGATGGCTGGGTTTTGTGGGGATCAAAATACTATAATCTTCCTCATCCTCTTCAATATTTTCTTCTTCAGCAACGGTCTGTTCAGCTTTGGCAACAGGAGTACCTTCGTCAGTAGTTCCCTCTGTCACAACTAGACCTAATTGTTTCATGACTTCAGAAATTGGTGCTGTCTCGGTGACCTCGGTCTCTTCTCCCTCATGAGTCACCCTTGCAGTCAAACGCACTCTAGCCATTTGATGGTTTTTTCGCAGTTTTAACGAAGTTGATGTTTGTTTTTGCAGTTTTGACAAAGCTCACTCTTCTTACGAAGTTATCTCTAAATGATGAAGTGCTCGCTTGAGAGCGCAGTGAAAAAAGCTTCGACTATGGTTAAATTTTTTAACAGCACAAACAGTGCAATGGCAATGAATGTTTATATAGTGCTGCAGGAGGGAAGGTGAAGCGCCAGATCATCTGCACCCGCTGAACGGTGGACCACTCGACGCTTGGAAGGTTAACCGCCAGATCGCCTGTATTCGTTGAACGCTGGACCACCCGACGCCTGGAGTATTTTAATCGTTTCTCAGCAACGAGCTCAGGGAAGGTGTTTTTTGGACCTTCGGCATTCTGAAGCCTTCGAGATTTTTCGCGGATCGAGCTTGTTATGAAAAACGATCTAGCACCACGAAGGGGCTACTGTTGGGGGCCTTCTTCGCCGAAGGTCCTCTAAGCAAAAACACCTCCAACAGGACGACATGCAAGCAGACACAACATGAAGGTGTACATCGAAGCTACAATGCAGGGAGCTTCGGCATGGCGACACGCCTTGAGACGAAGGGCGGCACCGACTTAAAGAGGAAAAGACTGTTCAGTCCATGATAATTTGTGTCACGTTTACAATTAGTTATCGAGGACATAAATGTAATTTCGACCGGGCTGTGTCCCGTGCCTATAAATAGGTGAACAGTAATCCCGTACTGTTCACGCTAACTTGTAATCACTTGCACGTCGCTCTTGGATTCTCACCTTCTGTCAAGCCGAAGGTACAAATGTAATTAATATCATTAATGCTTGTTCATGATTATATAATAAGAACATAAATAATCTGATGATTTAATGTGATTATTCATGTTCTTTTCTATGTTTTATATGTCTCTGCTTTCATTATTACATACTGAAATGATGAAGGTATGTCCTTCATAACCTTCGTCTAGAAATCATTATATCCCAAGGGAGATAATGCTTTGAAAGACGAAGGTCTTTAACCATTAACATTTGTGTTGCCTTGTTCTTAACTCATAGCATTTGAGAACAAGTCCCCAACCGGTATCAAGGAATGGTAATCAATTTCAAGGTAGGAAATGCAGCAACTGTGTAGCACTCAATTCCTATCACCTAATGCATCATTTCAAGTGATAAGGAATTTAAAACAACAAGGAAAGGATAAATGCACCGGGGCTTGACTTGTGTCATAGGGGACTCGGGATCCGTTCCACAAATGTCAAAGTAGAAATTGTCCCCGACAGGTGGAATTGCAGTCGGTGGTGCAACTTCCTCTTCAACAACAACTTCTTCTGTGTTTTCTAAACATAACAATATACATACATAAATACCCATGTGATGCTATGAACATGCAGTTATGATAGAACACAGTAAGTTATATCTTGAATATAACTTTCCTTCACGGTACTCCTAAGTCACTAGGGTTTCCTAGGTTAATACCCTATCAGGGTTAAGCAAGTTCTATTCTAGGAAGCTAGGGTTTTGGGTTTGGGATCAAACAATGTCCCAAACATACCAAACTTTACCCAAGGGCTTTGATTATTATATAAAGCTTACCCAAAAAGTTTCATGATTTTTGGAGCTAGTAATCAAATTCTAAAATTCTAAAAGACTAGGTTTAGACACCTTTAATTGCTAAATAATTCATGATTGAGACTTAAAATCTTGGAACTATTTTTATTAAATACTAGAGGAATTTAGGAGTCTAGTAAAATTAATCTCTTGATTTTATCATTTTTCTAGAATTTTCTACAAATTTCATAAGCGTGGCAGAAAAAGAAAAGGAAAAAGATTAAACAGTAATGGGCTCAAACCAGCCTAACTCAGCCCACGAACGGGGAAAGCGCGCCCGCGCAGGCGACCCTGGTTGTTCAAATAATTAGTAAAGAATCCCTAGCCACTATTCACTATCTCTCTGACATTCTCACTTAGGCCCCTGCACTTCTGTTTCTTTGCAGACCCAGGTCCCCGACGGCGAACGGTGGTGAGCACGCCCTCCGATGAGCCCGTACCGGCCGGGATACACTACAACTGATGTCCTAACTCGATTGAGACCTATTTCTACCCCTGGCAACTCTAATTCGACCATCAATTGCACAATTCCGGCCCGGAGCCTTTCTGCCCACGACGGCGGCGAAACCCGACAGGAAATCGAGGTGTTCCCGGCGATCTAGCATGGTCTAGTTCAATTGGTTGGGCCGATAAGCAACCTTAGCACGCAAGGGTGCAGAAACAAGGGTAAGGAGGATGTGAACGGACCTAGAGACGGCGGTCCACGACGCGGTGGTTCACGGCGGCGTGGAGAACCAAATTGGGGGAAAACGCAAATTCGCGAGCTACGATGGCTAATCGGAGGCGAGGTTTGGTGCACTGGGCACGTAACAACCTAGCGAAATAGGCTGGGGCATCAATTTATAGAGGCTTTGAGTAGTGGCTTCGAATTTGGAAGGGAAGTGCTGGCAGCCGAGGAGAGGGACTGAGTCACTGCGGCGTTCTACCGTGGCATTCACTAGACATAGGTGTACGACTATCACTGGTTAATCTCCATGGCTCAAAACGGTGTGGTAAACCGCCTAAGGCGTGGCGCAACCAAGGGACATGGCGGCAACCACGGCGACGATCGTGCGGCCACGTCACCGGGCAAGTGGGTACGGCGACAGGGCATTACAGTGCCCCAAACTCATCCACGACAAAGATCTTTTCACTGTTTATTGTGATCCGCACCATAGAGGGCACGAATCGCAGCGCCGTCGTGAATCCGAGCGCGGGAGTCACCGGCGGTGAGGTTCAGTGCACCAGCGATCTTTTGCAGGTACTGTACCATGGTGATCTCCATCAGAGCATCTGACAAAGCAATTTGAGGGATGATTTTCTCCAATTTTTATGTAGCAACTTAATCATCTATCTGCAGCAAACTTGTTGTCCTATAATCCATCTTTAATTTTGGTATAGCACCCACAATCAAACAGTCACTGGATCCTACTCAAAATTGATCTCAAAGTTCATCTGACTTCACTGTCAGTCAGAATTCAGCCTTAGGGCTGATGACAGCCCAACTTCAAGTCCAATTAACTTCAATTTTTTATAACATTAAGGCTCAGTCACTTAAGCAAAGTTGTACCCCTATCATAGCTCTACAAATTTGATGTGTTGACCTAGGGAAAAATCCTTATGAATTCAGAGTTACAAGGCTACAAAGTTGACCCAATTCCACTGAAATTCAGACTTAGCCACTTAGGGGTTCTTGGGTCTTTTTGCAAATAAGTCCAATTTCCTCCACACTACTTGAAAATCCTTTAGTGTGAAAGTTGCTTGGTTTTTGGTGTTCTATCACTTCGATATTTGCACTTTGGTCCAAAAGTGAATAGAATTTAAATTCTCCCACCTAGGGTTCTAATTAGGGTTTTTTCTAGGGTTTCTTTTAGGGTTTGGGCACACTAGGGTTTTTGTGCCACAAAAGTTCACCAAATTTGATATCTTGTGAACATTTCTAATGACTTTTGAGATTATACTCAATTTGGCTTACTGTCACCCATATGTCCTAATCCTAGGGTTAAGTACCCTACCCTGGGGTTAAGCACATATCAAGTCACCACATCACAACTTGTTTTAAAATTTTACCTAGTGAATGCATTCTAGGTGTGACAAACAAAATGAAATGTTAATGCATATGATGTCATGCTCCAGTTTTAGTGCCAGTAACACCACGGGTGTTACACATGTTGGCTGCAATAATTCTTTAGTAGTTGCATATGTGTGTTGTTATTATATTAAATATTTATTAAGATGCCTCCTCCTATGAAGTGTGCATTTATACTCATAATTGTGGTGTAGACGTATCATCTTGGTTGAGTGAAGTTTAGGTTGAGATGCAGGTTATGTGAAGCTTAATAGAATTGATTCTAGATATATGTGATGTGTTGGCTTTCTTAATTATGTAGTAAAGTGTGATGTAGTTGTTTGGTAAAGTTTAGATTTAAAGTGTAAAATATGCGAAGAGTATTAGAAGTCATATATTGGATGTGTAGTTAAATTAATAATGCAAAGCCTAGGTTTAGTATTTTATCAACATTTCTAATGACTTTTGAGATTATACTCAATTTGGCTTACTGTCACCCATATGTCCTAATCCTAGGGTTAAGTACCCTACCCTGGGGTTAAGCACATATCAAGTCACCACATCACAAATTGTTTTAAAATTTTACCTAGTGAATGCATTCTAGGTGTGACAAACAAAATGAAATGTTAATGCATATGATGTCATGCTCCAGTTTTAGTGCCAGTAAAACCAGGGGTGTTACACATGTTGGCTGCAATAATTCTTTAGTAGTTTCATATGTGTGTTGTTATTATATTAAATATTTATTAAGATGCCTCCTCCTATGAAGTGTGCATTTATACTCATAATTGTGGAGTAGACGTATCATCTTGGTTGAGTGAAGTTTAGGTTGAGATGCAGGTTATGTGAAGCTTAATAGAATTGATTCTTGATATATGTGATGTGTTGGCTTTCTTAATTATGTAGTAAAGTGTGATGTAGTTGTTTGGTAAAGTTTAGATTTAAAGTGTAAAATATGCGAAGAGTATGAGTAGTCATATATTGGATGTGTAGTTAAATTAATAATGCAAAGCCTAGGTTTAGTATTTTATCCGGCTAGTTGACAGGTTCTAATGATATTGTCGTGCTGATTTGGTTTAATTAAGCACATTGAAGCTTTGCTAGTAGTCATTATATTCTATGTTAGCGAACAATTAGATGTCTTGAGTTGATGTTGCTTGTTGTCTCGAGTGTCTAAAAATGAGTGATATCGTTAAGCTAAATAGGAACTAAATTGGAAGGTTTGCTGTTTGGACTATGTGCCCAGTTCAGTAATACAAGTAGTTAATGGAGCAAATCATGTATTCTAAAGAAATTATATATATATAAGTTGTAGCCAATTTCTTTATATTGCTTGTGTAAAAATTTCATGACCATAGGTTTAGTAGTTTAGGAGTTATGATTTTTCCAAGTACAGTACATGAATCTGTCCAGATTCTGTATTGATTGCGAAAATTTCCTTGTTTGACTAAATTAAACTGAGAATAAGCTCTTAGTAATTATAAAGAAGTTGTAGTACTTTTCTTAGGCTTTCCAAAAAGTCTTGGATCTCCCCTTTTGGTGGTATAGAAGTCAAGTTATGGCTGTTTGAAATGTGATGTTGAATTTGTCAAAAGTCTGGACATCAATGTTTGTTTGTATTAACTGACTTCGATACACATTGAATCACCTTGAGATTATTATAAATGAGTTATATACAATTCTACTAGATTTCTGAAAAGTCTAGGATCACCTGATTTGGATGCCTGAAACTCTAGTTATGAATTTTTGAAGTGAGTAGTCGAATTCTGTCCAAATCTGGACATAATTTACGTTTACCACTGTTTGACCTTTCTAAGTGTCGAATCTTGTTGTCATAATAATACCAAAGATGTAGAGGACTTCATAAGCTTTCTAGAAAGTCTTAATCGACTATTTTTGGATGAATATTTTGTGAAATATGAGCAAAACAATTGACTACTGTGCTGCTGTCCAGAAAATCTGCAATTGATTACTTGGTTTTATTCTTGTTTGGCTAAGTACGAGTAATTAGTTAGTTTTCGATTCTTGATTGATAAAAACTTGTTACATATAGTTGTTTCATTCCTTTCTTGAGGTTTGCGCTAGACCTTAGTGATTTTTGGAAAATGAATAAGTGCTTTACTTGGAAACTCAAAATTGTGGTGTCTTATCTTGCCTAGTATATGATTCAAGTTACTTGGACAAGGTGGTTTAGAGAACTAATTAAATTTCTTTAACCATAGCCTGAGTTTAGGAGTCCTATAATAGTAGGCCTAAGTTCATTAATCTTTGGGGTGTATTCTTTAGCTAAGGAAAATATAGGACTTATGCCTAGTGTAATGTTTCTTGCTATTTGGATTAGAATTCAGGTAAGTTGGAGAACCTGATTATTGTGTTTGATTTTATAGGCCTATTTAGTGCTTGATTATGAACGTTTGTGAGATTTTGCCATTAAGTCTCCTTTCATGTGACATTATTTAGTCTTGTTATTTCCCTGTATAATTATTCATGTGTATATTGTATATCATCTAGGTACGTTAATTAATCACGTGATGTGCAGGGCAAGAGTTGGACTAATCTCAAAGTGATGCTAATGAATAATCCAGTGTAGTGGATATGATCAGATCGAGTGCTAGAATGGGAGGTGCTCGCCAAGCGAGTATCATCTAACAACACTGACATAGTGTTATCCCAGGCAAGCCCCGATGCATTTGCCACCTCCCTTGTGTTTACAAAATTTTATCACTTATAAGCTGCATTAGGTAATAGGAGTTGATTGATTAAACACTTGATGCATTACCATCCTTGAATGATTGATTACCATACATTGTCACATGTTTTATAAAAGCTAGAGATGCTTAGTCATGCTAATATACTAAGAAAAATGTTTTTGATGTATGACTCATGTTTTTACAAACAAGAAAATGGGCTTGGGATAATGAAGGCATCAAGACGTTGATAAATTCATTATCCATGCATGGCCCCTCTGTCAGGCGCCAAAGCTTTGAAATAGACGTTGAGCAGGAAAGGTCGCTCGTTTGTATCGATTAAGGACCATACCGATAGTTGGCCTGATGATCTAGGACCTTTTAACAAGCCACATACCTCGTCATGGGCAAGCCTGAACCCGGTTATTTCCTATGTGAAAAGACAATCGCACACTGGGAGTGGAGAGATGGCGAGAGTAGCGTGTACCCCCTTGCAAGAGGCTGGATGGGGAGTACTGTGCTCTCGGGTGGTGCGTACCGGTTCACGTAGTGGAAGATCCGTGGGAATGGTAGACATATGCAAGGGTTAAGTGCTACATATGTCGTGTGTTTGGAGATCCCCAGCTGTGTATTAATCGATTCGGATCGCCATTACTTATCGGATATGAAGACTAGATCGCTGCCCTTCATCGTAGATAACAAGCGAAACAAAATTTTGATTTTAAAAGAAAGCTAGTATAGGACAAGTGAATGCACGAGATCAGGAAAATCTAGAATCAGAAAAAAAACTCAACTTGCTAAATAAAATTTTGGCTTAAGGACCCAGTATTAGTAAGCTCTTCTGCAAAAATGAGTCTTTGAACTTGATAAGCTATACCTTGAATCCTTTTAACCCAGCATGCCCTTGAGAGTATTTTCTTTAGTCAGGTAAGTCTTGCTGAGTAATTGTGTATTCAGGGTTTTATTCCCATTGTTGCTGCATGTTACGAGTCACTTTGATTGTGATTGATGTTAAGTACCGATGGGCTCAGCCTTCTTATATAAGTATATCCCATCTTTAGCTTCTTTATTGAGGATTGTCACTTAAGCTAGCATGTATTTTCAATTTTACGAATACTTTATAACATTTCAATTTGTAATTCTTTTGAATCATTTTCTTTTGTAATCACTTCGATGAGTTATAATAAAATCTTGATAAACTTGTAATCATTTTTTAATAAAGAATTTATTTCCGATGCAAGTGTTTGTATGTGAGTTGTGTTTACTTAATCCTGTGATCTTGGCGGTAAGTGGTTTATTCGGGGTCCTTGGGACACTCGGACAGATCCTGTTAAGTTGTTTGGTCCACATGCATAGCCGTTTGAGGTCCTTGGGACAAGGACAGGTGTATGTGAGCCCAATAACTTGGAAGGTTCTGCCACACTTTACCATTGCATATGTCACCTCACCATCGAGTTTCTCAAGACCAGAACGGGTTCACGCCAACTAAGAGCACAGATACACCACCGTCCAGCCTCTTGCCATGGAGAGTACACACTGCTCTCGCCATCTCTCCACTCCCATTGCGTGGTGGCCTTTCTGGTATTAGTCCGACCGAGGTAAAGCTGACCCATGATGAGCCATGTGGCCAGTTAAAGGGTCCTCGGTCAGCAGGCCCATATCGACACGGTCCTTAATTGACTCAAGCGGAGACACTACACGGACACTTCCTTCGTGTTCAACTCACCCGCCCGGTCTCGTCTTTATTACTTAAAACCCAAAGTTTGGTACCTGGCAGAGGTACATCTTTTTAGATGTTGAACCCATCACAGCCGTGATGGATCGACCATCACAAGTTTTTATTTGTAAAAATTCCCATCCAATGTGAAGCATCACCTTTGTTTTAAAACAAAACATTTTGTTTTTCTAAAGCAAGGCTAAGCATCATAAATCCTTTTTATAAAAGGGACTAAAGGAATGGTGATCAATTTTCCAAGGAAGGGAATGCATCAATTGTTTAGCACACAACTCCTATCACCTAATGCATCATATAAGGTGATAAAGATTTTAAAACAACAAGGAAAAGGGATAACGCATCGGGGCTTGCCTGGAATAACACTAGGTTAGTGTTTGTTAGACGTTGATTACTTGACGACCATCCTTTGTCTTGGTACTCGTTCAAATTATCCATCTTCAGGTTCATCATCCCCATCATCTCGCGAATGGTTCACGCTTTATAGCATTTTGTGGTCGACTCAGCTTTGGTCCTCCACATCATGTGATTAATTAACGTACCTAAATGAAATGCATAATGCATATGAATGAGAACCAGAGGAAAAGCGGGAGATATATATTTACACCATAGAGGCTAAATACATAGCAAAGTATCACAATTTCTACGAGCACACATTAGATAATTATGATTCTATGATAATCATAATATTTGAGATAACCAGACTTAACTCACATAAGGCACTAAATAAAACTTTATCAAAGCAAAGATCCTCACGAAAACATAACGTCAATAGTCTAACATATTTATATAAATTTAGTACATATTTCGACACTACTCACTTCAACTTATTTCATTAGGCACCAACATCTATCTACGACAGTTATCCTACCACGAGACGAAGCATAGAATGTCTACTAGCAAAGCATTAATTTCTTTAAACAAACTAAATCGGCATGACAACATCGTCAGAACTAACTAGCTAGCCAGATAAAATACTTAACCTAGCTTTCACATTATAATCTAATCACGCTACATATACAAGTCTTCCAACACATTCATCATATCATTCATACCAAGCAGCACACAATTACGACCTTTATCATGCATCAAATACACCCACGACACGTTTAAGCTACAAATAGAATAATCATCACAATAAATATCCCTCTAATCCATCTATCAAATTAATTAGCTATAATAGCGAATCAAAGTATGATTACCATTTCGACTAGCAATCCACCCAAACGATGATGATCCTTGTTCAGGCCCTTCACTGAGCACTTGGTAGGCATCGATCTGGAGGTTGCTCCACCACACTCTCTTGGGATTCGTTTGCCGACACGAACACAAGTCAGAGATGTCATATAGGGACTGGCATCGAGGCAATGCAACGAAACAATGACACACACCTATGATGGATCTATAATATTGTTGTAGACCCGACACAGAGATGAACAACAACGAACCAGCAAGCTGAACCATAGCGAGTGATGAGTGACGTCGCAGATTCCTGGTTCGACATTTGATCGAACACAAAGAAAGCGAGGCCTAGCAGGAATTGCAAGATTGACCACGACCACGAGCTCGGCAAGGGGCAAGGACCGAGCGATGGAATCCGTGATTGCGCACAGGGAAGCCAGCGAGCTCCACGAATCAGGGGCGTGGCCAGAGAAGTGCTGAAACCAACAACATTCAGAGCTAGGAAAACGACAATGGGCTGGGGCAGTGTCGAAGGAGCTCGACGCCGTGGCAAATAGGAGATCGACAGAGGCAGAACTGATAGCCGAACAGGAACTGCACAAATTGACGAAGCGAGGCCTGATCTGGCGAGCACGACGCAGAGGAGGTCGTCGTTGCCACTGCTCTGACATGAAGTACTTGCTGCCGAAGCAGACGAGCACGTAGGAGGCTAGGGTCTAGGCATCGAGCCAGCGCATCACGCGGTTTAGGAACCGCACCGCCCACACGAAGCGCTCACCGCTGAGCTCCAGGCCGCGCGCCATCCGTGCAGAGCTTCAAAATCGTGCGCCGGACGGTTGGTCCGGTGGCCGGAGGACGAGCGCCATGGGATGCTGATGGCGAGGAAGGAGATGGGGAGGACGGGGAGCAGCCGACGGTCGGCCCTGCCGTCACCGGCGAGCGATGCAACAGGGAGCTTTGACTTGGATGAGGGAGCTGCACGCGTGGGAGGGACTTCAGCTGGGCGCGCTGGGGAAGATGGAGCATGCGCGTCCATGGGCGAGCTCGGTACCAGGGAGGAGCGCGTGGCGTGAGGGAGTACGAGGTGGAAGCCGGCCACCATGGCTGGGACACGTACAAGCACGGCACACAAGGGAGATCCACGGTTGGGGAGGACGCCGGCCAGCAGAGAAGCTCGCGCGGGAGCTCCACAGCGAGGGAGAGGATCACCGCGGCCAAGATGAATGGCCATGGAAACTAAGCTTGAGAGAGCGCCAGCCATGGAACCAAGGACAAGTGCTGTAGAGGAGGGAGATGAGGGAGAGAGAAGTAGGGAGGGCGCTCGGCCATAGGAGAGAGCAGGAGCGTGCACAGGGAGATAAGGCTGACGGCTTTTGAGCGGCGAAAAAAATCAGAGGGAGAGAGAGCGGCGTGAGGATAGGGATGCGCTAGGATATTTTCCTTTTTTCTCTCTCTCTACTAAAAGGACATGCCAAAATATCACGAATCTAGAATTAAGGTTTAGAAGAGCCAAATTGAGTCAGGCTACAGTGTTTAGACAATATTTTTTTTGTGAAGGTTGCTAGAACCAGATAAATTTATACCCGTTATTTATATCTGAAGATTTAGAGCTGGCGAGAAACATATGGACCGAACCAAACTGATTTCGGCTTCGATATTTTAGACTATATTTAATCTAGCCAAATTTTTACGAGTCTCACATGCTATCGGTCATTTGACTACAGAATGATTCGATTAATGAGCTGGCACATCGTTCTGTTCGGACAGCGTGGGGCTCCAAATTTTGCAGAAAATCAGAAGTTTTCTGATTTTCATATCCACTTATGCACGTGATCCAGACATTTCCAAATTAGCCAGCAAACGAGATTAGGTAATCCAATGTTTCATGAACCCTTTTTAATTATTTAGATTATGGAAATGAATACGACACCAAACTCGAACTTTTGTGAGATGATTAAATTCCAAGCTAAATGCGAGTATCTCAGGATGTGGTTTCTCTAGTGGACATAACATGTATCGCCTTAAGCTAATTTAGAGATGTCCATCAATAGAGATGATGTCTGCTAGAAGGACACATAAGGTTCCATGTGTGCAGTTTGCTTTTTCTGATGACACTGTACTATCTGAGTCTGTTGGGCGAGTGGTAGATATGCGACTTTACCCAAACAGAATTAGTTGCAACCTTTTGGGTAAAACATATCAGAAGAAATTTGTCGATAATTTGTCACTGGAAGTCCATAGCACATGAGACAGGTGTGGATGTCGAACAACACCACAGTTGACCTGTGGCTAGCTAGAAAATCCAAGTCAAATGATAATAATGGAGACTCGTGGAAACCTTAATGAAGATTATCACAATTGTTGGCGTCACAATGAACTAACCTCATCTAGCACTAGTGCGACTCCGCCTAATCACACATGTTGAATAATCACATGGAAGGCGATTGAGGCGCAACTAGAGCAATGGCTAGATAGTTACCAGTAGACTTAACTTGATTCTTGCAAGTACGTCCTTAGGATGGGTTGAACCAAAGTGAGTTCAGACAACTCAGTAAAACGATCTCTAAACTCAACGTTTGTTCATTGGGCAGTTACAAGTTAGTAAAACCAACTTGTTGAACTACTTTTGACACTGAGTAAGCCTACTCATTACCCATCGGCAACCCAAGGTTGAGAGTTCACATTTGTTAACAAGTGATCATGTATTTGAATAGAAATCCATTCAGTCAGGTTGTTCATCCATTTCTTCCATGCGAGATGAACTGACTTGGTTAGGGAATACATGGATTATATAAGAGAGCGAATGAACAAACTCCTCCATCTCAGCAGCAGGGAAAGCCAATCTCCATTTTGAGAACTAATCAGCTATCTTCCAACACTAAAAAGCTCCAAGGCTTCACGCCTTCACAATAAAGCATGCAATGGGAACTTGTATGTGTGTAGTCACTACCAAAGTTAAGAGGGAAGAGACCACACATGAAAGAGGTGATTCGTATCCCACAATTTGACACAGATGGTTCTGATTTATTTTTTTTGAAGGAGACTTCTGAATTGGTAGCGAATTTATTAAAGAACACATCAAAGTGGTATGCTCTTTTGATCCAACAGTCATGATAGATGTTGCTTGGTCACTTCGACAAATAACACCGTAATCGTTTCAAGGAAGAGATCTACAGAAGATAACATATTAGTGTAGTCCTATAATGGAACATGACTAGAGACCTCGATACCGGCATGCACCAAGCATTTATTTGTATGAGTTTAGTCATGGAGGGATAAAGGAATAATTCAAATTTGGTAATGGTTCACTAAATACGAACATGGCCTAGTTTTGGGTTTAGGCAAACAAGTCACCAACCTTCTATCGGCACATCAAGTACAAGATCAAATGCATATAACACCTAAAAAGATTACCTAAAGAACAGAGGACAACTATTTAATTGGAGTTCATAATACAACATTACACCACATTATCTACGATCACCGGCTACTGGAATAAAGGCGAGAGAAGCATTTTTGTGCACAGGTGACAAACATGATGCAACAATCAAGATGCATGCTCGTCCTATGCGTCCTCACAAATTTTTGCCAATCTAATGTGGCAATAGCATTCTATATCGGTGGCATACTTACGACTCTCTCGATATTTTGCTAGTCGTCAGCTACACATATGTTTTCAAGGTTAGTGTACCTACAGAAAATTCCATCATAGTCTAGTTTCCCTTGATGCAATTCACACATGACAGTTTTATCACAGTGTATACTCCATATATTGCTATATGGAGGCCAGCTCTTCATTAAGCGCTGAGCCACGCATAGGCGCCGCTGCTACACTTTAACCATAGGGCAGCTCATTATGGTAACTCACCTTCTTACCTTAGCGTAGGTGCGTCGTTACAATACACTTCTCAGTATTCCCATGTCTGTTTACCCATACACATCCATAGGGTACTAAATTCCCAGAAAAGTAAATACTCCATATCGCATCCTTCATATATACATATGTGTAACATGTATATAATCAAGCGCCACAATTAAGCACTCCCCTAGACCGACGTTTATTTGATCATGCTCTCACATCTCACCTTACCTTGGACGTCGATCCATTCAAAACTGAATGGCCTTAAAAACAATATTACACATGTATGCAATGTCCCCCCGGTTGTGGGTTAGTGTTTTGAACTAAGCCAGATAGCCCTTAATTTAGGGCTTAACAGAGGATGTCGCTAGCATCATAGTTTTGTAATCCGTTTTTCAAAACCAAACAATGTGTTTAGTTAAAAATAGGTTTTCCAAAACCAAAACATTGTTTTGAAAATACGTATGTGATCGTATATACTTAATCTTGCTCCGATACCAGATGTGGCAGAACCTCCCAAGTTATTGGGCCCACATGCACCTGACCATGTCTCAAAGATCTTAGACAGCTATGCATGTGCACCAGATAACTTAACAGGATCCATATGAGTGTCCTAAGGACCCCGGATAAACCACTTACAACCAGGATCGCAAGATTAAGTAAACACAAATCACACACCAACATTTTTGCAGCGGAATTTTTTTATTACAAAAGTTACAAGTTACAACAAATTTACATTATGTTTATCGAAGTGATTACAAAAGTGATTCAAAGGAATAAACTTTGAAATGTTATAAATTATTTATAATTTTGAAATATATGCTAGCTCAATGACAATCCTCATTAAGAAGAGTAGAAGAGCTACTTTAACCTATAAGAAGGTCGTGCCCACCGGTGCTTAGCACCATCAACAACATCACAAATCTAGTACCTGCAACAACATGGGTTCGAAAACCCTGCGTACGAAGTGTACTTTCGCAAGTCTTACCCATCTAAATAAAAAAGACTCTCAAGGATATGCTGACTTTTTGGGAATCAAGGTACAGCTTATCAAGGTTCGATGACTCTGTTTGCAGAAAAGCTTACTATGAGTAGATCCTTAAGAATTCATTTTACTTGTCAGGTTAAGTAAAGTTACCTCCATCTAGAGTTCTTTCTATCCTAGATCAAACACTTGGCCTATACTAGCCATCTTTTATCAACCGTTCAGTTCACTGGATTGCTACGTGTAAGTCAGCGACCAAGTCTTCATGTCTGAGAAGTAACGGCGATCCAAATCGATTAATACCCAGCTGGGGATCTCCAACCACACAACATATGTAGCACTTAACCCTTGCATATGTCAACTCACCACCGAGTTTCTCAAGACCAGAACGGGTTCACGCCAACCGAGAGCACAGATACACCACCGTGCATCCTCTTGCCATGGAGGGTACACGCTACCCTCGCCATCTCTCCACTCCCATTGCGTGGTGGTCTCATTTTATTACTTAAAACCCAAAGTTTGGTACCTGGCAGAGGTACATCTTTTCAGATGTTGAACCCATCACGGTCGTGATGGATCCACCATCACAAGTTATTCTTTGTAAAAATTCCCATCCAATGTGAAGCATCACCTTTGTTTTAAAACAAAACATTTTGTTTTTCTAAAGCAAGGTTAAGCATCATAAAATCCTTTTTATAAAAGGGACTCAAGGAATGGTGATCAATTTTCCAAGGAAGGGAATGCATCAATTGTTTAGCACACAACTCCTATCACCTAATGCATCATATAAGGTGATAAAGATTTTAAAACAACAAGGAAAAGGGATAATGCATCGGAGCTTGCCTGGAATAACACTAGGTTAGTGTTTGTTAGACGTTGATTACTTGACGACCATCCTTTGTCTTGGTACTCGTTCAAATTATCCATCTTCAGGTTCATCATCCGCATCATCTCGCGAATGGCTCACGCTTTACAGCATTTTGTGGTCGACTCAGCTTTGGTCCTCCACATCACGTGATTAATTAACCTACCTAAATGAAATGCATAATGCATATGAATGAGAACAAGAGGAAAAGCGGGAGATATATATTTACACCATAGAGGCTAAATACATAGCAAAGTATCACAATTTCTACGAGCACACATTAGATAATTATGATTCTATGATAATCATAATATTTGAGATAATCAGACTTAACTCACATGAGCAACTAAATAAAACATTATCAAAACAAAGATCCTCACAAAAACATAACCTCGATAGTCTAATGTATTTATATAAATTTAGTACATGGTTTCTCAGATTTCGATTGAAGTCGACTTATCGACACTACTCGCTTCCACTTATTTCATTAGGCACCAACATCTATCTACGACAGTTATCCTACCACGAGACGAAGCATAGAATGTCTACTAGCAAAGCATTAATTTCTTTAAACAAACTAAATCGGCACGACAACATCGTTAGAACTTACTAGCTAGCCAGATAAAATACTTAACCTAGCTTTCGCATTATAATCAAATCACGCTACATATACAAGTTTTCCAACACATTCTTCATATCATTCGTACCTCAAACCTATATTTTACCACACCTCGTGACTACTTCATAATTACGGTGGTAACCAAGCAGCACACAATTACGACCTTTATCATGCATCAAATACACCCACGACACGTTTAAGCTACAAATAGAATAATCATCATGATAAATATCCCTCTAATCCATCTACCAAATTAATTAGCTAAAATAGCGAATCAAAGTATGATTACCATTTCGACTAGCAATCCACCCAAACGACGATGATCCTTGTTCAGGCCCTTCACTTAGCACTTGGTAGGCGTCGATCTAGAGGTTGCTCCACCACACTCTCTTGGGAATCGTTTGCCGACACGAACACAAGTCGGAGATGTCACTTAGGGACTGGCATCGAGGCGAGGCGACGGAACAACGACACGCACCTAGGATGGATCTACAATATTGTTGTAGACCTGACACGGAGATGAACAACAACGAACCAGCGAGCTAAACCATAGCGAGTGTTGAGCGACGTCACGGATTATTGGTTCGACATTTGATCGAACACAAAGAAAGCGAGGCCTAGCAGGAATGTCATGATTGACCACGACCACAAGCTCGGCAAGGGGCAAGGACTGAGCAACAGCATCCACGATCGCGCACAGGGAAGCCGGCGAGCTCCATGAATCAGGGGCGTGGCCAAAGAAGTGCTGAAACGATAACTTTCAGAGCTAGGAAAACGACAACGGGCTGGGGCAGTGTCGAAGAAGCTCAACACCGTGGCGAATAAAAGATCGATGGAGGCAGAACCGATAGCTGAACAGGAAATGCACAGATCGATGACGCGAGACCAGATCTGGTGAGCACGACGCAGAGGAGGGCATCGCTGCCGCTACTCCAAAATGAAGTACTTGCTGCCGAAGCAGATAAGCACGACGGAGGCTGGGGTCTGGGCATCGAGCTAGCGCATCACGTGGTTTGGAAACCGCACCACCCACACAAAGCGCTCGTCGCTGAGCTCTAGGTCGCGCGCCATCGGCGTAGAGCTCCAAAATCGCGCGTCGGACGGTTGGTTCGATGGTCGGAGGACGAGCGCCATGGGACGCTGAGGGCGAGGAAGGAGATGGGGAGGATGGGCAGCTGCCGATGGTTAGCCCTGCCGTCACTGGCGAACGACGCAACAGGGAGCTTTGACTTGAATGAGGGAGCTGCACGAGTGGGAGGGACTTCGGCTGGGCGCGCTGGGGAAGATGGAACGTGCGCGTCCATGGGCGAGCTCGGTACCAGGGAGGAGTGCATGGCGTGAGGGAGCAGGGGGTGGAAGCCGGCCACCATAGCTAGGACACGTACGAGCGCGACACACAAGGGAGATCCACGGTTGGGGAGGATTCCGGCCAACAGAGAAGCTCGCGCGGGAGCTCCACGGCGAGGGAGAGGAGCACCATGGCTAGGACGAACGGCCATGGAAACTGAGCTTGAGGGAGTGTCGGCCACGAAACCAAGGACGAGCGCTGGTAGAGGAGGGAGATGAGGGAGAGAGAAGAAGGGAGGGCGCTCGGCCATGGGAGAGAGCAGGAGCGTGTGTAGGGAGATAAGGCCAACGGCTATTGAGCGGCGAGAAAATTAGAGGGAGAGAGAGCGATGTGAGGATAGGGATGGGTTGGGATATTTTCCTTTTTTCTCTCTCTACCAAAAGCACATGCCAAAATATCACGGATATAGAATTAAGGTTTAGAAGAGCTAAATTGAGTCAGGCTATAGTGTTTAGACAATATTTGATTTGGTGAAGGTTGCTGGAACCAGATAAATATATACCCGTTATTTATATCTGAAGATTTAGCGCTAGCGAGAAACAATTGGACCGAACCAAACTGATTTCAGCTTCGATATTTTAGACTATATTTAATCTAGTCAAATTTTTACGAGTCTCACGTGCTATCGGTCATTTGACTACAGAACGATTCGATTAATGAGCTGGCACATCGTTCTGTTTGGACAGCGCGGGGCTCCAAATTTTGCATAAAATCAGAAGTTTTCTGATTTTCATATCCACTTACTCGCGTGATCCGAACATTTCCAAATTCGCGAGCAAACGAGATTAGGTAATCCAAAAGTTTCATGAACCCTTTTTAATTGTTTAGATTATGGAAATGAATACGACACCAAACTCGAACTTTTGTGAGATGATTAAATTCCAAGCTAAATGAGATTTCTCGAATAATCTTGGTAATCGGAGATGGGGGCTAATATCGAAATCGTTATTCACCCCAGCATTTCTTGCTTAAGTCCATATTTGCTGTTTAACGGGAGATAAACACCTAGGGTGTTACAAGATGCATTGAAGTTGTTGTTTCATTCATTTAAGCATCCTTGAAGGTGATAAAGATTAATGGGGCCAAAATTGTGGTTGTGGAACCTAGGGGAAGTCGACCAACCCCCTCTATGGCATGTGGTCCCTCTGCTACAACTGTGTCCCCTTGGGAGCTTTTATACTGGGTATTTGAGCTTGTGGGTATATCACAAGGTTAATGGTTTACCTTACATGTGGGTCATTAAATCCTTGGGTTTTCATCTTCCACTAATTAGAGAAAGCACGAGCTTCATCTAAGGGTGGATAATGGTTTGAGAGTGTGTGACGTGCATTATGGTAGCTTGGGAGGCTAGTAGGCCATAAAGGTGTGGTCAGACGACCACATATGGTGGGCCCATTGCCCCATATCCTTTATTAAGATTTAATCTACCTAGAAATGCTCATGGTACATATGGAACTTGTTATTTGATAAAATATTCTAATGTTATGGTTGTCTTCCTAAGGTACTTGATTCATTCTTGTGTATGTCAAAGTATGGCATTGTCACCATTAATAGCCAACTTCTACTATCTCAAGCCTCACCACTAGAGTTGTTAAAAGTGAATTTGGTGATTCGGTGAATACTAGTTTAATGAAGGTTGCATTGGACCTGATGTTTTGCATTGAATTTCACATGTGCATGAGGCATCGCTCAAAGAGTTTCTCACTACCAAGTCACTCAACAAGTTGTCATCGCCAGTTGGATGGCCCCTTTCAGATGATTGCCCCACAAGTTAGGTGCATGGCAAATACATGCTAACTTGGGCTAGCTAGAAGAGGACCTATGAGAAATAAGGAGGTTCCATCACTGGAACATGGAAGTAGCAAAACCACACCTACACTCATTCGATGTAAAATTCCAATGGAAGCATTCTAGTTTGTCGAAGACACCAAAATCATCATAGATTTCCACAATGTACATAGTCTACTATAGCGCAAGGTCCTCAACATCAATCACATCACCTTGTTTGCCCTATAAGTTCATTATGAGTTCCACTCTATTGCATGGCTATAGATACTTTAGGAATGAGAGCACCTAAAGAAGGGTGAATAGGTGATCCTGCAAAAATAACTTCAAAACACACAAACTTGGTCTAATAAATGTGTTAGAGTAAACTAGAACCAAGTTTGAATGGAGAAGATGGTAAAAAAAGTTCCCTTCACTTGATTTCTCTTCCAAGATATGGAAGATTCTATGAGTAATAATCCAAGTGAGTTGAGAGCACTTTAGAAGAGGGAAAATCTCGATAAAGTAAATGAGACAAGAGACACATCGATTTTTATCTTGTGGTTTGGCCAAACCCTACCTCCACGTTGTGGTGTCCTCCTTTGGACAAGGGTTGCAATCAACCCCTCTCAAGTGATCACCTAGATCAACTTGAGTGCCACGGTTTCTTCCTTATATTAGTATTCCCGTTTGTGAGGAATCTCCACAACTTGGAGTCTCACACAGTCTTACAAAAATATCACAATCACAACTCAGAGTAAGGAAAGGAGATAGAATACACACACAAAAGCATAACGCCGCAACACACGTAAGAAAGCTAAAGAAATGAGTGCAAGAACACAATATCACAATGATAGGACAAAATTGGCGCTCGAATCTCACTAAAAACACTAGAAGGCGTGGTCGCAGAGTTTCAAAGTGTTGCTATGCTCTTGAGATGCTTGGGTATAGGTAGGAGGCATCTAGGGGTACCTTTTATAGCCCCAAGGTGCCTAGGAGCCGTTGGCTTCTTCATATGGAAGCCCAAAAAATTCCTGTATGCGGGCGCACCGGACCGGGTCCTGTAGATCATAGACTGGGATCCTGATTGGCCACCTTCCTTAGCTAATGGGCACCAAATTGGTCTGATGCGCCAATGAACTATCCGGTGATGTAAGCTAGCCGATGATTGCCATAGAGCCGTTGCAAATAGCCGCTGGAGAGGCGGTCCGGTGCACCGGACCGTCACTATTCACGGTCTAGTGATTTTTGAAGAAAAAATCCCGAGAGCACACTATTCATCTAGGTGACACGAACCCAGTCCTGTGCTCCCTAGACTAGACCATGTTAGACTCTTTTGAGCATAACTTCTCCAAACTTTTTTGGATTGTCTTAGTAGCTTCCCTATGACTTAGACAAACATAGTTAGCACTTAATACAATTTACTAAGTGTTGGAAACATACCTTTTTGCCATCGTTTCACTAGGGTTTGTAATATGTCCAAAAGTGTCAGTACCCAAACCAAGGTGTAAGAAACATAGTATAAGGTATGTGCAATTTGTTCAAATATTTAAATATCATGTTTTTGTAGTTTTACCCAAAGTTGCACTTTTGGCTTTCATTTCTACTCATTTGAACGTGTTGCTTTCAATTTGCTCTTGCTAGAACATGTCCTCATGCTCATATTAAAGTAGTTAGTCCAATGTGATGTGTTGAGCACTTAATCACCAAAATAGGTAGAAATGGCCCTATGGAACATTTCCCTTTCAATCTCAAATTTGACTAACTAAAGCACTTAAAAGAGAGAAAATGAAGCTCAAACTCAAACTAAAAAAGATTCACATAGGATTTGGCATATTTGGATCCTTTAGCCACCACGTGTTTTGTATTTTGCAATCAAACTCATTTTTCTAACTTCTAAGTGAAAAACTCTTGGTTTTGCAAAACAAATCAGTTTCAAATTCTTGTTTTGATCAAACTCCCAAAAACTCCCCTTTTTCTCATAAGATAACCATTCCCACACATGAGAGTAGTTTTTGCAATAAGAGGGCACCTCTTTGCTATCAAGAGGGTTTTGATCAAAATGACAAGTTAAAAGCTCAAAACTATTTAAAACTCTAATTGGTGGTTGATCTAGTTGCTTTTAAGTCTCCAAGAATTTCACTAAAGCTCTTCTCCCTATGGTCCAACCTGCATCCTTATTTCTCCAATAATTTGTTAGTCCACAAATAGTTGTCATTAATTACCAAAACATCACTTAGGGACCTAAATGCTTTACACCCTTGAAGAGGTTGCCACCCCCCTCAATAGCATGCTTCGGCTCGAGTGGACTCCAAGTCACGGAAGAAGTGATATTGGGTCCGTTAGCAGAAATAGTGGACGCTGGCTTAACTAGGACAACTGGTAGAGATTACTCTGAATGACACCAATCATCATCGTCTTGCTCCTCCTTCATAAAGATGGTTTCACTCATCTGATCTATACCTGCATGCTCAAGAATAAAGGATGGACTAGGCGAAGTCTCATCAAAAATCACCTCATAGGGCTCCATGATACAATTAGTTCCAAGGTTAAGAACACGATAAGCATGGGAGTGAAATTGATAACCAAGAAAAATACCATCAGAAGATCGTGACTCAAACTTGTCTAGATTTCCTTGCTTCAAAACAAAGCATCTACAAGCAAACACTCTAAAATGGATAACTTTGAGCAGTCGTCCAAATTGCAACTCATAAGAAGTTTTGTTTAGAAAAAAGCACAAAGAAAGATGTGATTGCCACATGGCAGGCATTGTTGATTGCTTCAGCCAAAAAATGCCTAGGTGTCCTATGCTCTTCAAACATCGTATTGGCCATCTTAACAAGTGTTTGATTCTTGCGTTCAATAGTGCCATTTTGCTGAGGCACATATGGAGAGGAAAACTGAGTCCCAAAGAAGCTCAAAAGGTCTCAAATGAGTATTTTTAAATTCCTGCCATTGTCACTATGAATCACTCTCATGGCATTTTCGGAAAACTCATTTTGCAACCTAAGAATCCAATCCCGAGCATGAGCAAAAGCCTCATCCTTCGCCTTCATAAGGAACACCCAAGAATAGAGAGAAAAGTCATCGACAATCACAAGCACATACCACATCCCCCCTACCGAAAGAGCAAGCACGAGCTAGACCAATAGTGTCCATATGAAGCAATTCGTGAGGCTACAAGGTCATCACCTTGGTGACCGAGGAATGGAAAGCATCAACCATCTTGCCATGATGACAAGGTGACAGAGAAGATCTTTCTCAAATTCTAATTTGGGCAATCTTTGGATAAGGTTAAGTGAGCTCAAACGACATAAAACATTGAAGCTCAAATGACCTAGCATTCTATGCCACTTCCAAATCAAAGAGGAAGATCCTGCCAAAAGACACTGAGAGGGGCCAGAATAGTGGGAAAAATCAGCTCGAAAAACTCATCCAAATGGAGGAATCTGACGAACAAGATCTCCCTTTGCATCCAAAACATGGAAAAGCCCCCTCTTAAAGCGCACTTCATAATCGTCCTCAAGAAGCTATGAAACAAAAAGCATATTGAAATGCAAGTTCGAAACTAAAGTAACATCCTTGAGCACAAAGTTCTCGTTCACCCAAGTGGTGCCATGAGAGATGTTCTTACCACTTGACTTATCCCTGAATGTGATATATTCCTTACTTATCATGGGGTGGAGGCTAGAGAACCATTTGGAGCTTTTAGTCAAGTAGAGCGAACAAACGAAATCCATAAGCCACATGTTCTCTAGGCCCTCATCCTACATCAATAGAAAGACACGGTATGAGCAAATGGCACAACACTAGGGTTAGGATAATGATAAGGAAATTAGTGTTGCGACATTTTCCCCTAAAAAGTTTTTGGGAAAATACCAAACATTCTCAGTCCTAAAAGGGTAGCGATCACCAAGAAAAGGAAAATGTGGTCCGCTAAAGAAGTGGGATCCAAAACCGCTAGCACGGGGTCCTTGGCCATATGGCACATGATCAATACCCCACCGGGCACGACCACCACATGGTCTCATTACTTGAGGCCTAGAAATAAGAGGCAAAGCACATATAGGCTTCATAAGACGTCTCTAAACAGGAGGATCATGGACATCATGAGAAGGGCGGTTCATGTTCCCTTCCTCCTAAAGCAAAAAGAAATCCAATGACCCTTCCTCTCACAATAATCATAGTGAAATCTCACCTCTCTCTTAGGTGGAGTCTATTTGTGGGAACTAGGCTTTTTGGGTGGTTGGGGTTCTCTAGGAAGGGGATCATTAGAGACATCTGGCTGAGTGTCAAGTGGGTTATTGGGATGGTTAGGTTTATGACACCATAGTTGTTTCTGAGGATGGGCTCCTTGTCGCTCGAAGAAGAGGTCAACTCGTTGAAGTCGTGGTCGAGGTTGCTTAGGGAGGCGAGGAAGGCATGCTCCTTGATCTTCACCTTCTAGAGGTACTTCTTCTTGAGCCCCCTCCTTATAGAACCGCCCCTGGACTTATGCTTGCCAGAGGTGTGCTCTCGCTTGCTCTTGCGCCGACCAGAGTGATGGTCTCGTGGGTCAGCCTCTTGCTTGACCTTTTTAGGTCAACTGGCGTTGAAGTGATGATGGTCACCGCAGTTGTAGCATCCATTCTTGGACCCACCATGCCATCGGTTCAAGCGATTGTTGTGGAACCGCGTGAACCGACTAGCCGCAAGCGTTAGCTCCTCATCCACGAGGCTCTCCACCTAAGGCAATCCCTAGCTAAAGAAATCAAGGATTCTTCCAAAATCCAAAGGAGAGGGGATCGGAGGAAACTAGAATGGACACAAACTCTAATGAAAACTATAGCACAAACAAAATAGAGTACACGATCCAAACTACTCCGTGGATGGATTTGGCCACCCTTCCTTCGAATACAGAGTTGAAGATTACAAGCACACAGATGACAGCAAAACACCTGCGGATCTCAGCCAAACTAGGGAATGAAAAACTAGGATATTCTAAACAATAACACAATAGTGCTAGCCAAAGAGATGGCTATCCACAACAACCCACCCATCCATTTTTAGAGGGTTATTTCACTCATCTAAACTACCCCTAGATACATAACGCCTATCCACTTAGCAGGGGACAAAATGGACCAACTCATAGGATTTTGATCTCACGGCCACGTGCTCCACACGAAGTTGCTTCGCTTCTGGACATGTGTCCCGCCAGTCCTCGACCGCGCCAGCGACACGATCTTCTCTGCCATGTCATCGCGCCTAAGCATGTCCTAGGTGCCAGCTGCCACGGCTAGTCGCTCTGCTTCTCCGGTCCTTCTGTCAAGTCTCAATACTCGTCATTCGCCGCTCCTGGTCCTCGGCACGAACCCGTATGACCTACACATTCGCCGTCGACCACCGTCCATTTGCCCACACCTGCACACCACAAGCCGAGAGACATGATTGCACAACACATATATTCAAACCTCGGTTAGTCCACAACTCAACCCGAGATGCAACCCAATGACAATCACTCATCGTCTCATCATCAACCTGAATTTAATAAATTTAATATAACAATAACTATGCAAGAAAAATATTAATATTTTATTGTATAACTCAACCCGACACACTATCCCTTAACAATTACTCATCATCAACCCGAACCATAAAGGACAAATTAAAATTGGGTTTGTATTTAATAAATTTAATATGAAAATAATTATGCAAGATAAATATTAATATTTTATTGTATATTCAATTAAAATTAAAGTATATTTGACATCTTGGAAACCACCAGCACAGATGAAAAGAGACGTAGAGGGAGCTGTAGAGATAAGACGCAACATGTCAGCTGTTGGATGATTAGCGAGGCATATTATTGAGGTGGGAGTTTCACAAAGTAGAGAGCAAATCAACAAGTTGAAACAAAACGCACAAAGAGGGGAAAATATCTTATGCAATCACATATATTGGTGCAAGCGTGCAATCAAGCGGTTTGGTGCATTTAATTTAGATCTAATGATGACTGTTATTTTATATTTAACCCCATCCACCTAAAACATAATACCTATTTTACTTTTAACCCCTTCCATATGAAACCGTTAGATCTAGATTGGATGCTCTAGATAGTTTGATTGCACGATTACACCAAAATGAATGATTGCACAGGATATGTCCTCAACAAAGAGAACCAAGATGGCCCCAGCACGGAAATCGCCCAATACACCTACCAGCCCCTCCAATTTATAAGTGCCCCCGCTAGGTGGAAATCGTCCAATACGCATGCAAGGCACTAGGCAGCACCAACTTTCCTAGCTAATTTGCAAATCGCGTGGAAGAGGGAGAAAGAGAGATCAGCGACCGAGCATGGACAAGAGGGCGTCGTCCACCTCCTTGCTCGTGCTCATCAGCATCCTACTCGCTCTGGCAGGCCCCGTCGCAGCGGGGATGAAGGCCACGTTCGCGGCGGGCGTGGGCGTCGCCGCCGACACGGCGGTGCTGCGGCATCTGATGACGACGAGGCTGGAGGACGGTGTGGCGCCGGAGCTCACGGTGGATGTGGAGCTTCACCGCCGCGTCCTGGCCGGCGGCTTCGTGAAACCAAACGTGCTGAATCCAGACCAGGCGGCCTGCATAAAGTCGTGCCCAGCGCGCGGGCGGCCGTACACCGGCAGGGGCTGCAATAACATATACCAGTGCCCCCACTGAGCTAGCAGCTCCACAAGTGATCGCTCTGCCCACGGGTACACGCATGCGTGATTGTTGATCGGTTGTGTTGTGCATTTGCTGGTTGGTTCGACCATCGAGATCTTGGTTGCTAGCTAGTAGCATCTCTTGAAATAATTATGGGATTATTTACTTGATTGTGTCAGCTAACTGATCCCTTTTATTGAGGTATATGGCATCTTGCGAAGACCTTGCAAAGCTGATATATAAACTGAATGATTTCTCTTGCTTCTTAATTTGTTGTCAATCATCTGTGCATGCCCATTTGTCTTGATCACATAGCTAGCAGTAGAAATCATCGGCCCTTATTCGGTTGTAAGTGGATTGAAAAGGGCTGAGAGGGATTAAATCACTCTCTATTCAATTTTAACCGGTAGGGGATTCAATCCATTTCAATCCTCTTGGATCCACTCCAAACAAACACACCATGAGGAGAAGTTCTGCATTTCTCTCCACTTGATATCACTGACCACCATGCTTACACATGTAATTTGTAAATGAGATTATCCCGCACAAACTATCGAGGACCAGCAAATGTATGAAACGGACTAAAAAATCAGAATGCGGCTTAGCGGCATCTGACCAGACAGCCGCAAATATGGTCATGATGAGCTTGCTTTAGCCCATTTTCCGTCGGGCATCCACACAACTTTTGAGCTTAGTGTGCGATCCACGAGCAGAGTAGGTACCATGTCGTGTTCAGACAGCAAGCAACCATACATGAAAGCAGAATACCTCTTGACGTATAACTAATAAGGAGCCGGCTTTATCAGTGAAACTTGGATGCTGGAGCCACGAATCGTTGTTTCTTCCACCACCTCCACTCATCATGTCCTTTCCCTCAAGAGCACGCCTCAAAATGCTGCATATGCCGTCCTTGATTGCCGGTGCCAGCACCGGGACCGCTACCGACAACAGCGTAACGGCAGCCATTCAAGATTTGCATGGTCCTAGGGCATTAACAACCCAAAGTTTTGTTGGAATCCAGCTTACTTGTGTGTGGCCCAATTCAAATAAGAAAGCCAATGCAGTGTGTAGAGATGGCATGAGATTTTAATTTAGTCCCATACTAGGTAGGAGATAACTAATATATGAGAGTGTTAACTACTCTTCACATGAGACAAAGAAATGGATATGACGATCTGCCACGCCCGCTCGCGTTTCGGGTTTTTTCGTGTTATTTATCGGGACGTGTTCTAAACAACAGTTTATTTTTGCCTTTTGTTTATTTAGTTATCTAATACCACACTTAGACTACCTCATCAACCCAAAGTAATCTAATACCACACCTAGACTACCTCGTCAACCCGAAGCAATGGCGCGCACGTTACGTGCGAGATCTCCAAGCAGTTCAACGTAGAGAAGTTCCAGCGTGCAATTCCTGGAATTTAGCAGATCGAATCTGAGATGTTGAGGTGACCCTGTCTATATATGAGACGTCTGGTGCATGACGGGGTTACGGGCACACATCTCATCCTCGCTTTTTCAATCCTCCGCGTCGCGGTTTCTCTACCCTGCCGTCCCTGGGTCAACCATGTAGCAGATCAAGGGAGAACAGTGTCTCCGAACTGACGCCGACGATTTGATGACCTGCACGGGTGCCGGAGAATCAGGTTTAGGAAGTGTTTCTCGCGCATTCGCTCGAGTTCCTCATCATCACCCATGGAAAATACTGTAAGTAAATCTATATTTTCAGTTTATTGCGATGACGGTCTTATGGTTAGGTTCGATGTCGATTTTTATGCGTTAATCTTGTTGAGTTAGTTTAGATCTATATTGTTCTAAAGTAATGGATTTTATGTGCCAGTAGATCTAGTTTTTGTGCTTTATGTTGCATTATTGTCACACAGGTTTTGAAGCTAAATCGAATACGAACCATGTATGTGTCAGGATCAGTAATTCACATACACAGCGATTACATAAATAACTCATCATAGCAAAATGCTTCGAATTACAATAAAGGGTAAGTAATAATATTACAGACTAGAGCCATTGTCACACCCGGTTTTAGAAGGCAAACCGAATGCGAACCATGTACGTGCCAGGATCAGTTATTCACGTACACAACAGTTACATAACATGGACATCATCACACAGTGCTCAAAATAGTATTAAAAGGGAAATAATAGTCGATTACATTATACGTCTGAGACGTCCATATAGTCCTTACAATAAATCAAAGTGCGAAAACGAAACGTAGATAACCGCGTCCTTCACAGGCAGCCAACTGGGGGTTGCCGCTAACCCACACCTAGAACTCGTCGTAGTCTTGGAACTCCTGGAAGTCTCCTTCCACAGCTTCATCTTCTCCTGAGCAGTGGTTGCAATGCTGACAACCTGGGGGGCGGGTTTGGTGTGTAGAGCAAGGGTGAGTACACATCAACATACTCAGCAAGCATCCTGTTTGGCTGTAGTGGACTAGCTTTATGTGGGGATAAGTCAAGCAGTTGCTTTTAGTTGGTCAGATTATTATTTACTAATAGAAAGCCAGGTTTTAACATTAACCCAAGTTATTAGCCCGATGTACCCTTTCCAAACGGAAAGAATACCACTTACCAGCAACATAGACATAACCAAAACCATCAGTCTCATTGCCACCTGTAAACCAAAATGTCTCCGATCAAGTACCACTAATCATTGGAGCTCCCTTGGCTGCTCATAACCGCGAGCACGGCTGATATATCAGTTTTCAAACAGTCTGCAGAGGTTGTGCACTTTACCCACAAGCCGTGATCCCCTTTCTGCCCGGAGAGAGCTACTCCCCATTGACCACTACCTAGGTGGTCCAGCAGGGCATCACTACGTAGCCTTTACAAAGATTTCCCGAGGCTGTAGCCGCCCGTTAGGTTTCCTAAATGTACCGCACTCCTCCCCAAGGGACAAATCAACCTTGGCAGAGCGAGCCGCATACACCGAGCCCCATTGACGGCACGACGGCTAAGCGAACTACACCCCGGTTCCTCTAATTACTCAGCTAAGGGCGTCCCACTCCACCCTCATGGTTGCACTGTTTTCCCGGGCAGTCATTCATAGAACAGGTCCTTACGGAGAGGCACTCGAGAAACCGCTCGAGCCCCCCTTGAAGACCACAAGTATAACATCATAATAAGAGAGGGGAAAACAGTGTATCATATACAATCTCATCATGTTCATTGATTAGAGTTTGAGCAATAGCATAAAGCTAAATAATAATAATCCAACCCAAATAGGTAAACAAGGACATGGATAACAAAAGCTAGTCAATCCTTAGGTATAAATGTGTAATGCGGGAGGTGAGTTAAAGAATGAATAGGACAGAGATAGGTCAAAGGACACTTGCCTCCACCAACCGACTGCTGCTTAGGGGCTTCTCCTGCGAGTCCTTCGGGCTCTCCAACCGGATCGTTCTCTAAGCGATTGCAAGCATACATACATCCATCCATTGAAATTAGGAAACCAACAATACACCATACAAGAGAACAAGTAGATTAAACATGCATAAAATATCACATACAATAATGAGTTTACCATGGTTAGAAAGAAATGAGAAAAGGTCTCGCGAGAGTTAAAGCTTATGCCCGAGACGCACTACGGGTTGGTGAATAACTAGACGTCACGTGCTCTAGTTCCAATTGGTTCTAACAAAAGAATTAGCTACATGCACTAATGTAAACGTGACCACTTTTAGTAGATTAACATTGAATAAGATAGAAGATTAGCTATACAAATTAACTAACGTAACCAATTTCCAAATTGAGACTCCTATCTTATTAATATAAACAACGTGATTAGCGCATATAGGATACGGGGGGGTAGACGGGGCTAGGGGGGTAGACGATCGTGTCGCGAGCACAACAGGGCGCTATGCGTCGCGTCGCGAGCACGACGAGCTACGCCAGAACGCTGCGCGAGCACGCGCACACGCAAAACCACACTTAACGTGCTGCGAACGAGTCGCGCACGCGTCGGGGCCGTGCGCTGGCCGAGCTCGAGGCCGCGCGCCGAAGGCACGCTGGGCCGAGCTCGAGGCCACGCCGAGGGCCGACACGACGCGAGCAAGGCACGGCGGGGCGAGCGGGCAAACATGTCAGGGCAAGCGAGCACGGGCGAGCGAGGACGCCGCGGACCACTGCGAGCGAGGCACGGACGGGGCGAGGACACGGTCAGGCGAGGCCGGGTGCAGGGGCGGGGCGACCGGGCCGGGGCGCGACGGGAGCGGCCGAGCCGGGGTCGGGGCGGGGCGGTTAGGCCGAGCGCGGGGGAGGGGCGGCACGGGCGGCCGAGCTGGGGCCAGGGCGGTTGAACCGGGGGGGGCGCGGGCGGCCGGGGACCGGGCGCGGGAGGCGGCCGAGCCGGGGAACGGTCGAGCCGGGCGCGGGAGAGGGGAGGCGCGGGCGGCAGAGGTGGCCGGACGCGGGGCCGGCTGGGCACGGGCGAGGCCGGGGGAGGTCGGGGCCGAGGGCGGGGCGGCGCGGGGTGGCCGGGCGCGGAGCCGGCCGGGGTCGAGCCGAGCTCGCCGGGCGGCCGAGCCGGGCGGCGCGGGGGAGGGCGCCGGAGGGAGGAGAGGGAGGAGGGAGAGGGAGGAGAGGAGGGAGGAGGAGGGGGGGAGCCTCACCGGAGGGGGGACGGCGCGGCGGCGGCGCCGGGGAGGGGTGGTGGCAGCGCTAGGGCAGGGGAGAGGCGATGGTGGCGCTAGGGCTAGGGTGAGGGTGAGGGAGAGAGAGAGAGAGAGAGAGAGAGAGAGGGGATTTTTGGAAAAAGAAAAAAGAGAGGGGGGGACGGTTGGGCTGACTGGGCCCAAAAGGGGGGGAGAGGGGGTGCGCGGCTGGGCCGGCGCGGGGCCCACGCGGGAAGGGGGGGAGGGGGGCGGCTGGGCCGCTAGCTGGGCCGGCCGAAGGGGGGGCGGTTGGGCCGAAAGGGGAGAAGGGGGGGAAAGAGAAAAGAAAAAAAAAGAAAAGGCTTTTCCTTTTTCTGATTTCTAATTTCCTCTAGATGAAAGCATTCACATTTTTAATCAATCAAAAAGTATGCATGGTTCGGCATGGTGCATCACACAAAATAAAGTGTTTTAAGGTTTTGCTTTACACGAGGTCTAAAGCCAAAACCCGCTGCGACTTTGGAAAAGATCAAGGCTTAGCGAGAAGAAAAGGGAAAAAGGAAAGAGTAACGCCTGAATTTGGTGAGAGAAAAGAAGAAAAAATTCTACCCCAAAATTCAGGGCGTTACAAACCTATCCCCCTTAAAAGAATCTCGCCCTCGAGATTCAGGGTTGGCTAGCAAAGAGCTCTGGGTATTTAGCCATCAGATCATCTTCACGCTCCCAGGTTGCTTCTTCCTCTGAATGGTGATTCCACCTGACTTCGCACATTCTGATGGTCTTCCTTCGGGTGACTCTGTCTGCAACCTCAAGGATTTGCACTGGCTTCTCAACGTAGGTCAAGTCCTCCTGGACTTCAAGACCTTCCACTGGCAACTGCTCTTCTGGCACACGCAAGCACTTCTTCAACTGAGACACATGAAAGACATCATGCACTGCGGACAAATTCTCTGGCAGACTGAGCTGATAGGCCACTTCTCCACGCCTTGAGAGAATTTGGTACGGACCAATATAGCGGGGTGCTAGCTTGCCTTTGACTCCGAATCTTCTGACTCCTCCGATCGGTGACACTTTCAGATAGACGAAGTCTCCGACTTCGAAACTCAGCTCTCTTCTTCTTGTGTCTGCATAGCTTCGCTGCCTCGATTGCGCTATCTTCAGGTTCTCTCGAACCATCTTGATGTTCTCTTCGGCTTCAAGCAAAATGTCTGGCCCGAACACTTGCTTTACCCAGGCTGATCCCATTGCAACGGAGTTCTACAACTCCTTCCATAGAGCGCTTGAAATGGTGACATCTTCAAACTGGCCTGGTAACTGTTGTTATAAGAAAACTCTGCATAAGGCAATCGCTTATCCCATCCAGACTGATCTTGCAGCGCACAGGCTCTCAACATATCTTCGAGAATTTGATTGGTCCTTTCGGTCTGGCCATCTGTCTGCGGATGATAAGCTAAACTGAAATTCAGATGTGTGCCCAAGGCTTCATGCAACTACTGCCAGAAATGAGAGGTGAACTGTGTTCCTCTGTCTGGCACTATCTTCTTTGGCACACCATGTAGACAAACGATCCGAGACACATACAATTCTGCCAACACTGCACTGCTGTAGTTGGTCTTGACAGGTATGAAGTGGGCTGACTTGGTCAAACGGTCCACCACTACCCAAATGGAATCGTAGCCGGCTCGAGTGCGAGGCAATCCGACTATGAAATCCATACCGATTTCATCCCATTTCCACTGAGGAATTTGCAACGGTTGCAACAATCCAGCTAGTCTCTGGTGCTCTGCCTTAATCCGTCGACAACTATCACACATAGCCACATACTCTGCGATCTCCCTCTTCATTCCGTACCACCAAAATTTCTTCTTCAGATCCTGATACATCTTCTCACTGCCAGGGTGAATCGAATAGGTTGTCTCATGAGCTTCCTTAAGAATCAATTCCCAAATGGATTGGACATTGGGAACGCACAAGCGGTCTTTAAACCATATCACACCTTCTGCATCTTTTCGAAAATCTTTGCCTCTGCCATCTAGAATCAGTCACCGAATCTCACTGATCTTCTCATCATTCTTCTGCGCTTCTTTGATTTCTCGCTCCAAGGTAGGTTCCAACTCAACTGTGACTCCTCGCGAATTGTTCAGTAACCCGAGACTCAACCTGTCAAACTCCTTGGCCAACTCATAAGGCATCGGACGAGTGTCCATCAGATTGACTTGACTCTTCCTACTCAAAGCATCTGCCACTACGTTTGCTTTGCCTGGATGGTAATGAATCTCCAACTCATAGTCTTTGATCAACTCTAACCATCTTCGCTGCCTCATATTCAACTCTGACTGAGTGAATATGTACTTCAGACTCTTGTGGTCTGTGTAAACATCACATTTCTGTCCATACAGATAGTGCCTCCATGTCTTCAGTGCGTGAACCACTGCTGCCAACTCTAGATCATGGATTGGGTAATTCTTCTCATGAACCTTCAGCTGTCGGGACGAGTAAGCCACAACTCTTTCCTCTTGCATCAATACGCATCCCAAACCTGTGTAACAAGCATCACAGTACACAGAGAAGGGCTTGTGCACATCAGGCAAGACTAGGACAGGCGCTGTTGTCAACTTCTCTTTCAGCGCTTCAAAGGCCTCTTGACATTTCTGGGTCCACTTGAACTCAACCTTGTTGCCTAGCAACGCTGTCATTGGTTTCGCAATCTTCGAAAACCCTTCAATGAATCGCCGATAATATCCGGCCATTCCAATGAAGCTCTTGATTCCTCGAGCATCCGTTGGCGCTTTCCAGTTCAGAATGTCCGCCACTTTCTTCGGATCCACAGCCAATCCTTCTCTGTTGATTATGTGACCCAAGAACAGGACCTCATTGATCCAGAATTCACATTTGCTCAACTTTGCATACAACTGGTGCTCTCGCAATCTTTGCAATACCATCCTCAAATGATCTGCATGCTCCTCTTCGCTGTGAGAATAAATCAGAATATCATCAATGAATACCACCACAAACTTATCAAGATAATCCATGAATACACTGTTCATCAAGTTCATGAAGAACGCTGGTGCATTGGTCAAACCAAAAGACATCACTGTGAACTCATATAACCCATACTTGGTAGTGAATGCCGTCTTCGGAATGTCCGAAGGTCGGATCCTAAGCTGATGACAACCTGACCTCAGATCAATCTTGGAGAACACACTGGCTCCTCTCAACTGGTCGAACAGATCTTCTATTCTGGGCAAAGGGTACTTATTCTTGATCGTGACTTCATTCAAAGCTCGATAATCGATACACATCCTTTTGGTGCCATCTTTCTTTTCCACAAACAAGACAGGAGCGGCCCAAGGCGAGGTGCTTGGCCGGATGTAACCTTTCTCTGACAGCTCATCAATCTGCTTCTTAAGCTCAACCAACTCTGGTCCAGATATTCTGTAAGCTCTCTTAAAGATAGGGGCGGTTCCAGGAAGAAGCTCTATGGCAAACTCAACTTTCCGCTCTGGTGGCATACCCGGTAAGTCCTTTGGAAACACATCTGGGAACTCAGACACAACCTTGATACTCTCAATTGGGTCTGCTTCACTGCTATCGACAGCCATCCGATAACAACTTCCTTTCTTTGACTCGGGCGGGACTAACTCAGTCACCACTTCCTCTCCCAGTGGGGACACCAACTTGATTGTCCTTTTACCACAACTGATAACTGCCTGATACTTATCTAGCCAATTCATCCCTAGGATGACATCTATTCCCTGAGTACCCATTACTATAAGGTTAGCGGGAAACGCTATCCCCCTTATTTCCACGCTTACATTCAAACAGATGCTATCAGCTCGAATTCTACCACCGGCTGAGTCAATTTTAATGGGGGTTGACATGGTAGTAATTGGAAGATTATTTGCTTCTACCCATGATGCAGTAATGAAAGAATGCGTTGCTCCAGTATCAAATAACACTTCTGCAATATGGGAGTCGACTGGGAACATACCTACTATCATGTCGGGGGTCTCCTGAACTGCTTCAGCCTCCAAGTGGTTTAGTCTTCCATGATTATAGCGCGGCTGAGGGCGATTGCCTGCTCCAGGCTGAGACACATTCTGCTTTGCTGGGGCATTAGGGCCTGACTGCTGCTGGGCTGCCTTCTTCGGACATTGCATCACCCAATGGCCTTGTTCTCCATAGTGGAAACATGCTCTGTTTCCAACCTGAGCTGGTGCTGCCTGACTGTTCTGCTGGCTTGCTGGGGCAGGAAGACGATGTGCCTGCTGATTCTTCCTCTGAACCTGACCTCCTGACTGATTGCTCTAACGGTTCTGATACTGGTGCTGAGGGTACTGCCTTTGGAACTGCTGATGCTGCTGAGGTGGACGCTGGTTCTGCCTGAACTGCTGAGGTTGGTTGCTTGAGAAACGAGGGCGGCTGCTGCTTCCAGGCTGGGGTCCACTGATCTTGCGCTTACGATCCTCCATCTGCTTACGCTTTCTTTCTGTCATAATTGCTCTGTCAATCAGGTGCTGGAATGTCGGGAAGGTGTGATTCATCAGCTGATACTGAAGAGGGTCAACCAAGCCCCTCAAGAAACGGTACTGTCGCTTGGCGTCGGTGTTGACATCTTCAGGAGCATAGCGGGACAACTGCAGAAACTTGTCTCGATACTCACTAACAGATGATGACCCTTGCTTGAGGGCCAGAAACTCCTCCTTCTTCACTGTCATCAGACCTGCAGGCACATGGTACTGACGAAAGCTACCTCTAAACTCTTCCCAAGTGATAGCATCGGGGTTGGCATGGGTGGCGAGATAAGACTCCCACCATGATTGGGCTGCTCCTCTCAACAGACGGGGACCATACAGAACTTTCTCTCTGTCATCGCACTGAGCGGTATGCAACTCCCGCTCCACAGTGCGCAGCCAATCTTCAGCAACCATGGGGTCAGAAGAGTGAGCAAATGTTGGAGGATGACCTCTCATGAATTCAGCACGCTTGTCTCTGGGCATCTGAGGCATCTGAGGCTGAGGTGGTGCTTGCTGCTGTTGCTGCTGCTGCTGCTGAATGGCAGCCAGAGTCTGACCGATGGCTTGAACTGCCTGAGTCTGCATCAGAAACATCTGCTCGATCGACATCGGGGGCGGGGGCGGCAGGTGCTGCTGCTGGGGCACCTCATCCTGCGGAGCGGCTCGCTCCTGCTGAGCACGCCTTCCTCCTCTGCGCCTGTTCTCTGACATCTGCAGAATGCAACCACACATCAGAACTGATCTGGCAAATCTTGTAGCATAAGAAAAGAGTATAGAATTCTTCAACAGCACTGAACAGATGAGCATCTTCACTGATCTCCAACACAGACCAACACAGCTTCTCAGATGAAGAGGAAAGTGGAATAAAAGGTTTCCCAACTATATAACTAACTCCATTAACATATAACAGGTAAACCAAAATAGAGGGGGTACCCACACTCTGGTGACAGTCATTACAAAGATCCAAACCAAACATAGTTCATGACGACAAACACAAATGCACAGGATATAGCAAACTACCCTGTCTAACTAAGACTAACTAGAAGCGAGACCAACGCTAAGACTGTAGCTTCTACGTATATATTTTGTATTAATTATAAGATCCAACTCTAACGATCTATGGTTCTAGATTTATCTTGGTCTTGTAGTCGGGATTGCCATAAGACTGGCGTCCACGCCGAGGTGAGCGGTACGGGTGCTGAGTCCCAACGGGAGCAGGGGAACCATCATCCAAGTGACGACGTTCCGTGCGCTCAGCCCGCAGCAGGGCGATCTCAGCACGAGCCCTACTCAGCTCGTCTAGTGCATGGTCCAGCTCCGTGTTTAGCACGGCGGCTAGGTTGACTGTGCTGCTCAACCTAGGATTGTCCTCACCAGCAGGTGAAACAATCACGCCTCCTGTGCTGCCAGATGGACGGCGGGGGTAATACTTCAGGTCAAGACCGTCAGCTACCCCACCGAGAACCGAGCAGTAGTGCGAAAGCGCACGCCGTGCAGCATCCTGCATGGCTACCTCAGCTGAGTCCCGCTCAGAGATAGAATAGTGCTCTGAGCAGGCCTCCGCACCCTGGAGACTGTTCTCCGGACGACGCACCAAGCAGGTCGCCTCCTAGCGGTCCGGGTAAACCCCGCGACTATGCTGGTAGACCACACAGCGATACTTGATGGACCAAGTACGCCGGTCAAGTGCCCGACGTAGCAGGGTGTCGAGCGCATCATGGAAGTGACACCCGCAACCAGCGTCGCGAGTGATGGGTCGAGCAACCCATCCTTCCGGCTCATGGTCAGTAGGGAAGTCGGTGTCGTGGCTCGGGCTGTCGTCGCCACCTCCGTCATCTGGGTCTCCTCCAGCAGCTACTCCAGAAGCTGGGGCGCCCAGTGGTGGTGCAGGGGGCACCTCCAGGGGAAGCACATGGAGCAGCTCCTCACAGACTCTATCTCCTGCTAGAGCGAGAAGGAAGAGCCCTGCTGCTCCTGTCGTCGACGTTCCTGCTCCTCATGCAGGCGGTGGTGCAGTCTCTCCAAGTGGCTGGACTGTCCGGCCACGGGACGGCGAAGCGGACGCTCAGCAAGGCGGGAGGGTAAGAAGGGGATGACGGACTTTCGTGCAGTGTGTCTAAGTCGAGCCATCTACAAAAGACACCGCAAGCAAAAGAGTGAGAACAGAATTAATATGACCAGCAAATAATGAACCATAAATAAACGAAGGATTAGAATAAAACAAAATTTTCAGCAAGGTATAATATATAGTAGAACATAGGTTTGGTCAGTATGACCAACTTTTGAAGGGGTACCAAAGTCAAGGCAGGGACAGAGGTCTATAATCCTTAGAACGACCATTCTACTCTAGGTTAGCGGTCCTACAGTCAGCACGGCTTTGATACCAGCTTATGTCACACCCGGTTTTAGAAGGCAAACCGAATGCGAACCATGTACGTGCCAGGATCAGTTATTCACGTACACAGCTACATAACATGGACATCATCACACAGTGCTCAAAATAGTATTAAAAGGGAAATAATAGTTGATTACATCATACGTCTGAGACGTCCATATAGTCCTTACAATAAATCAAAGTGCGAAAACGAAACGTAGATAACCGCGACCTTCACAGGCAGCCAACTTGGGGTTGCCGCTAACCCACACCTAGAACTCGTCGTAGTCTTGGAACTCCTGGAAGTCTCCTTCCACAGCTTCATCTTCTCCTGAGCAGTGGTTGCAATGCTGACAACCTGGGGTGGGGGGTTTGGTGTGTAGAGCAAGGGTGAGTACACATCAACATACTCAGCAAGCATCCTGTTTGCCTGTAGTGGACTAGCTTTATGTGGGGATAAGTCAAGCAGTTGCTTTTAGTTGGTCAGATTATTATTTACTAATAGAAAGCCAGGTTTTAACATTAACCCAAGTTATTAGCCCGATGTACCCTTTCCAAACGGAAAGAATACCACTTACCAGCACCATAGACATTACCAAAACCATCAGTCTCATTGCCACCTGTAAACCAAAATGTCTCCGATCAAGTACCACTAATCATTGGAGCTCCCTTGGCCGCTCATAACCGCGAGCACGGCTGATATATCAGTTTTCAAACACTCTGCAGAGGTTGTGCACTTTACCCACAAGCCGTGATCCCCTTTCTGCCCGGAGAGAGCTACTCCCCATTGACCACTACCTAGGTGGTCCAACAGGGCATCACTACGTAGCCTTTACAAAGATTCCCCGAGGCTGTAGCCGCCCGTTAGGTTTCCTAAATGTACCGCACTCCTCCCTAAGGGACAAATCAACCTTGGCAGAGCGAGCCGCATACACCGAGCCCCATTGATGGCACGACGGCTAAGCGAACTACACCCCGGTTCCTCTAATTACTCAGCTAAGGGCGTCCCACTCCACCCTCATGGTTGCACTGTTTTCCCGGGCGGTCATCCATAGAACAGGTCCTTACGAAGAGGCACTCGAGAAACCGCTCGAGCCCCCCTTGAAGACCACAAGTATAACATCATAATAAGAGAGGGGAAAACAGTATATCATATACAATCTCATCATGTTCATTGATTAGAGTTTGAGCAATAGCATAAAGCTAAATAATAATAATCCAACCCAAATAGGTAAACAAGGACATGGATAACAAAAGCTAGTCAATCCTTAGGTATAAATGTGTAATGCGGGAGGTGAGTTAAAGAATGAATAGGACAGAGATAGGTCAAAGGACACTTGCCTCCACCAACCGACTGCTGCTCAGGGGCTTCTCCTGCGAGTCCTTCGGGCTCTCCAACCGGATCATTCTCTAAGCGATTGCAAGCATACATACATCCATCCATTGAAATTAGGAAACCAACAATACACCATACAATAGAACAAGTAGATTAAACATGCATAAAATATCACATACAATAATGAGTTTACCATGGTTAGAAAGAAATGAGAAAAGGTCTCGCGAGAGTTAAAGCTTATGCCCGAGACGCAGTACGGGTTGGTGAATAACTAGACGTCACGTGCTCTAGTTCCAATTGGTTCTAATAAAAGAATTAGCTACATGCATGAATGTAAACGTGACCACTTTTAGTAGATTAACATTGAATAAGATAGACGATTAGCTATACAAATTAATTAACGTAACCAATTTCCAAATTGAGACTCCTATCTTATTAATATAAAAACGTGATTAGCGCATATAGGATACGGGGGGGTAGACGGGGCTAGGGGGGTAGACGATCGTGTCGCGAGCGCAACAGGGCGCTATGCGTCGCATCGCGAGCACGACGAGCTACGCCAGAACGCTGCGCGAGCACGCGCACGCGCAAAACCACACTTAACGTGCCGCGAACGAGTCGCGCACGCGTCGGGGCCGTGCGCTGGCCGAGCTCGAGGCCGCGCGCCGAAGGCACGCTGGGCCGAGCTCGAGGCCACGCCGAGGGCCAACACGACGCGAGCAAGGCACGGTGGGGCGAGCGAGCAAACATGCCAGGGCAAGCAAGCACGAGCGAGCGAGGACGCCACGGACCACTGCGAGCGAGGCACGGACGGGGCGAGGACACGGTCGGGCGAGGCCGGGCACAGGGGCGGGGCGACCGGGCCGGGGCGCGACGGGAGCGGCCGAGCCAGGGCACGGGGCGGCCGAGCCGGGGTCGGGGCGGGGCGGTTAGGCCGAGCGCGGGGGAGGGGCGGCACGGGCGGCCGAGCCGGGGCCAGGGCGGTTGAACCGGGGGGGCACGGGCGGCCGGGGGGGCGCGGGCGGCCGGGGTGGCTGGGCTGGGCGGGGTCGGGGGCGCGGGCGGCCGAGCCGGGGTCGGGGGCGGCCGAGGCCGGGCGCGAGCGGCCGAGGCCGGGCGCGGGAGGCGGCCGAGCCGGGGAACGGCCGAGCCGGGCGCGGGAGAGGGGCGGCGCGGGCGGCCGAGGTGGCCGGACGCGGGGCCGGCTGGGCACAGGCGAGGCCGGGGGAGGTCGGGGCCGAGGGCGGGGCGGCGTGGGGTGGCCGGGCTCGGAGCCGGCCGGGGTCGAGCCGAGCTCGCCGGGCGGCCGAGCCAGGCGGCGCGGGGGAGGGCGCCGGAGGGAGGAGAGGGAGGAGGGAGAGGGAGGAGAGGAGGGAGGAGGAGGGGGGAGCCTCACCGGAGGGGGGACGGCGCGGCGGCGGCGCCGGGGAGGGTTGGCGGCGACGCTAGGGCAGGGGAGAGGCGGCGGCGGTGCTAGGGCTAGGGTGAGGGTGAGGGAGAGAGAGAGAGAGAGGGAGGGGATTTTTGGAAAAAGAAAAAAAAGAGAGGGGGGGGGGAACGGTTGGGCCGACTGGGCCCAAAAGGGGGGGAGAGGGGGCGCGCGGCTGGGCCGGCGTGGGGCCCACGCGGGAAGGGGGAGGGGCGGCTGGGCCGCCAGCTGGGCCGGCCGAAGGGGGGGGCAGTTGGGCCGAAAGGGGAGAAGGGGGGGGAAGAGAAAAGAAAAAAAAAAGAAAAGGCTTTTCCTTTTTCTGATTTCTAATTTCCTCTAGATGAAAGCATTCACATTTTTAATCAATCAAAAAGTATGCATGGTTCGGCATGGTGCATCACACAAAATAAAGTGTTTTAAGCTTTTGCTTTACATGAGGTCTAAAGCCAAAACCCGCTGCGACTTTGGAAAAGATCAAGGCTTAGCGAGAAGAAAAGGGAAAAAGGAAAGAGTAACGCCTGAATTTGGTGAGAGAAAAGAAGAAAAAATTCTACCCCCAAATTTAGGGTGTTACAACCATTTACGTAATATAAATCAAAGTGTACAGAATCGAAACGTAGCCAATGTAAACAACCCACCACAGGCAGCTGACTGGGAGAGGTCGCTAGCCTAATCCTCGAACTCGCTGACGTCCTGGAACTCCTAGAGATCCGCCTCGATACCCTCTTCTTCTTTACCTGAGCATAGGTTGCACCAAAGGCAACCTGGTGTTTTGTGAAAGTAAGGGTGAGTACACATCAACATACTCAGCAAATGTCCCGTTTGGCTGAAGTGGACTAGCTTTATGTGGGGTTAAGTCAAGCAGTTGTTTTTAGTTTGTCAGGTTATTATTACTAGTAGAAAGCCAGGTTTTAGCATTAACCCAAGTTCTTAACCCAAAGTACCCTTTCCAAACGGAAAGAATACCACTTACCATTACCATAATCATAATAAAAAACCATCATCCTCATCACCACTTGTAAACCAACCATCTCTGATCAAAATATCTCTAATCAATGGAGCTCCCTTGGCCGCTCATAACCACGAGCAGGGCTGATATATCAGTTTCATAACACTCTGCAGAGGTTGCACACTTTACCCACAAGCCGTGATTCCCTCTTGTCTCGGGCCGATCAAACCATTAAACACTACCAAGGTGAATAAGCAAGGTCTCACTATGTAGCCTTTACAAAGATTCCCTGGGGCTGTAGCCGCCCGTTAGGTTTCCTAAATGCACCGCACTCCTCCCCAAGGGGTAAACCAACCTTGGCAGAGCGAGCCGCATACACTGAGCCCCATTAACGGCACGACAGCGAAAAGAACTACATCCCAGTTCCTCTAATTATTCAGCTAAGAGCGTCCCATTCTACCCTCATGGTTGCACTGTTTTCCCGAGCGGTCATCCAACGAATAGGTCCTTACAGAGAGACACTCGAGAAACCGCTCGAGCCCCCTAAAGTATCATCAGTCCAACATCATAAACATAATGACAACATCATATCATAAGTGTTTACATCATGTTCATTGATTAAAGTAAAGCAATAGCATTAATCTAACCATAGTAGCCCAAAAGGTAATCAAGGACCAGGTAAATAGAAAGCTAGTCAATCCTTAGGTTGTTTATAATATGCGGGACAGTGAATTATAAAGTAAATGGGACATAATGGGTCAGAGGACACTTGCCTTCATCAAACAGATGCTCAGGGTCTTCAACTTCGTGGAACTCAAAGAGCTAGATCACTTGGTCGTCGAAGCTTGACCGTCGATTCCTCGAAGCTCGGAAATGGATCGCAGTCTATTCGCGACGTACAGCGAATACAAACAGGCACAAACAAACAACCATATATATGCATAAGAACATTACACCATTCAAGTAAAACATAATAAAATACGTAAAATAAAATAGAGTTTGTTACTACGATCACACGAGGACAAAGAAACGCGACGGTCGAGGCTACGGTCGAGAGGTTATCGTGTCCACACTAAACGAGTATTAATCATAATATCTTATTCGACATTGTCAAAAATAAGTAATATCTATAATTTAGTTCGATTAATTCGCTATGCTAACGAATGTCAATCAAATAAGTAATTTAATTAACATGAGAGATTCTACGCGAGGCGAACTTAGGATACACGAAATAACACGATAGCGTGAAAACGACGCGCGGACACGCGCGACACAGCATGCTGACAACACACGAAACAACGCGCGCGACACGGCTACAGCGCGAACAGCACGATGATGCGCACACGGCGCACGACTGATACACGAAATAATGTGCGCGACAACGAGCGATACTCGCTAACAGATAACGTGATTATACTAGACACGAATTAAAGGAAGAAGTATTTAAGTTGGTATTAATCAAGTTAACCTTTATTTATAAAAGCGCGAGTTAAGGACTATAAAACAGAATTAATAGCTAATCAAATAATATAGACTTGTGACGTGATGAAATAACATTATTAATATGTTGATGATATTGTTATGAAATTAACGTAACGCGAAAATGGGTCGTAACAGATTTAATAACGCGCGCGACTGCGCAAAACAACGTAAACGACGAGCGTGAACGACACGCGGATCAGCACGTAACCACGTGCAAAACCGTGCGTGCGGTACGCGAGAATCACTAGCTACATGTCGTGCTTATACTAAATACCAAATAGATATTAAAAACAATCTTACATTAATTTGGGTTGACATCTATTTGTAAAAAGCTCGGGTTGATATAACTATAACTATAATTTAGTTTTAACTAGTGCGACAACCTGATAAGCATTGAATAAATAAGTAAATAACTAATTAAAATAGGTGATATGATGAAGCAATACTATATTTTCTAAGTTGATTTTAGTTAGCATAAATTATTTGCGTAAGCTATTTTCAATTATTCAATTAATTACTAAGCACGAACGATTATAGCGAAACAACTAACTAATGTGCGCGGATCGTGTGCGTGACAAAGCGAGAATGGACGATGACGGCGCGCACCACCTGCACACGCGAACGGCAACAACGACACGGGGGGGGGGGGGGGGGTAGACAAACACGTACGAGGGGGGACAGACATCATCGGAGCCTCGACGACGGGCTACGCGCAAGCGAACGCGACTGCACGCTATAAGAATGTGGTTTTGGGGTTGTCGTCCACGTGTGGTTCTACAAATCGCGTCGTGCGAGGGCCATGCGCAGAGGTAGACGCGTGATGCCCGTCTTGACAAGCGAGGACATGACGCCCACCTCGCGCAGTGGCTGGTCGGGGTTTGCGCAGGGGCTATCAGAGGGTGTGACGAGGTTGCTGCTGTGCGGGATGCCGACCGCGAGGGCCATTGGCTGCTCCGATCGTGGTGAGTGTCGGCAGCGAGCGCGACGACATGGCTGAGCTGACTGGAACTCGTAGAGGGCGGGGCAAGGGCACGTGAGCCTAGGGTCCGGGTCGGCCGCGCTAACCTGACCGCGTACAGGGAGGACGTTCGGTGGCGGTGACTCAGCCACGTTGGCCACGGCCGACCGGGCTACGGGCGCATGGGGCACACGGGGTGGCCGTGCTGGCGTGGCTGGGCCACACCCACGACCGGGGAGAAAGAGGAGAGGGGTGGCTGGGCCAGCTCGGCCAAGCCCCAGCCATGGCAAGCGGTCACCACACCGAGCGCAAATAAGGGGAGAGGAAGAGGGGGTGGAGAGAGGAAGGGGAGGGGCTCACCATGGGCGGATGGAGACGAACGACATGGGCGACGCGGCCTTCGGCGGACGGCGTGCTAAGCGCGATAAGGCGCCAATGGCAAGAGGAGGGCGCGAAGGGGAGGTGCGAGGTGGCGGCTCTGTGAGAGCAGGCATGAGGGAGGGGAGTTGGGCGAGGGGTTTGCAGCTCCACGGGTGCGCGACGTGGGCGCAAAAGGGGCAGTCGGGCGGTTGTTCCTGCGAGGAAGAAGAACAGTGGGCTGGGCACCCCTAACAGGCGGGCCCGGTGGCTAGGGCGGTTGGGGCACGTCGGCTAGGGTTTGGGAAAGGTAGCGCCTGCGCCGGGTGGGCCGCAAGGAGCAGGCCGTGGGGACGAGGTGGGCCGAGGCGCGAGCGCAATGGGGTGGGCCTCGGCCGTGGGATGGGCTGCCAGGAGAAAGGGAGGGGGAGACGTGGCCGAGATGGGTTAGGAGAGGGTGCGGGAGCTGGGCCGCGGAGCTGAGGGAGGCTTTCCTTTTTATTATTTTTCTTCCTTTTCTTTCTTTCTTTTGTTTCTATTCTCTCTGATTTAATTTCAAGCTCGAGCACATCCTCACAAATGAGAAGAATTCACAGCAAGCAAAATCGTCAATCAAAAGAAATATGCACTCCTACATGATGAAACAATCGAAATTCCCTGGGGTTTTGGACATACTACGATTAATACTTATATAGTACAAAATAACTCCTCAATATTTAGAGAAAGAGAAGTAAAGCAAATTAAAGAGAGGGTAACACCTGAATTTGGTGGATATTAGAAAAGAAATTTTATACCCCCAAATTCAGGGTGTTACAATTATCAATTTAATCTCAGGCCCTATTAATTTTGTAAAAATCTAGAAATTTGGACCTTCGGATGCACTGAACCCTAAGTGATTTGTCGATAAAAATTTTAAGTGATGGTAGACTAGGGTTAAGTTTTGGCTCATGTCGTAAAGGATGGTGGGTGATTTCTCCAGTTCTTCCTCTCTCTGAGGAGCAGGACCATAACTATGAGTCGGATAACTTGAACTGCATTGGTTGTATCTTGACGTTGTTGTCAAATCAACTACATGAATATACATGCACCAAGATGTGGCTCGTAATTTATGGGAGGCCCTGTACCAGAAATATACAGAATCAGATGATGGATGTGAACTTTATGTTAATGACCAGTAGCATGAATACAGGATGGTCGATGGGCTTTCTGTCATGGAGCAGGCTCATGAAATTCAACTTCTGATGGGAAACTTGCACACTTTGACTATGTCTTGCTTAACATGTTCGTGGTTGATGGCATCATTGCCAAATTACCTCCTATTTGGAGGAATGTTGCCACAATTCTCAAACACAAGAAGGAGACAATGATAGTTGAAATTCAAATTGCCACTCTTGATGTTGAGGAGAAGGTGTGATATAAGGATGTGCCTCGTTCTGGTTCAATGGATATTGGCACCTCAAATGCCAATGTGGTTGAATGCGATCAAATCTGGTGGAAGAAACAAAAAAAGAACTGGGAACCAAAGGCCAATTAGAACACTGATTTTAAAAAGAAGAAAAACCCCGCATACCTTAGTTGCTTTATGTGCGGTGAAACTAGTCACAGCTAGAAAATATCGCAAAAAGAAGGGCAAGAAAGCTTATGGTCAGAAAAATGCAAATGTGGCTATTGATGATACTAGGAATTCTATAACACCCTAAAATCCTATTCTAGGATCTATAAAAGTTTCTCCGAATGTATTTGGACTAAAATATCTTTTAATAAGAATTTTCTCACTTTCAAAATCAAATTCTCCCAAAATGAATAAGTTATCTAATGAAATATTAAAACAAAAGAGCCCTAAATGGATTAAATCCTCCCTTATATATATACTTAATTTAAAAACCTTTCTTAACAAAGGTTAGTCACTAGGAGAACCTATTCTTAAAAATAACTATTGGGGGCCCATTCTATCAAAGGTCCTCATTTAATCTTCACTTCAGTGTGAACAAGTGTGTTTTAGGTACACTACTATCGATGAACGAAGCTAGCATGTGAACAAAGTACTATCAAGAAAAGTCGAAGCAACATACAAAGAAGCTCCGTCCGTTTTATGAGGGCGGCGAAGATGCAGTCTGAAGCTAACTACCTCGACATGAAGAGAGCTTGGACGTGAAATAACGAGGAAGAAGAAGTCTAAGGCTTGTACAGCAAGAGCGAAGGAGAAAAGGCAGTAATGCCTTTATTATATCTGTAAATCATGTGTGTAAACTTTATGGGCATGCATGTAATTTTGTACAAAGTTGTATCTCTCACCTATAAATAGGTGAATAGTGCCTTGCATAAATTCACCTTTCGAAAGCTACAACTTCGTGTTGCTTAGCCTTCGAAGAACCTTCGTGCCACTCAAATTTATGTTGGATGACTTTGTATCTAATAAGAGAAGTTGGATTGGACATGATTTGATGATGGAAAAACTTTTTGAATGGGATTGGATGGAGCTCAATTTCGTTTAGATGCTAGTTGGAATGTTTAGGTTTGGATGTCCATCTTGTTGGATTATGCCTCTAATTTCTTTTATATATTTGGAATATGCCTTGGAATATGTTGTCCTATATGCCTATAAATATAGCCCCTCCCTATACTTGTACTCTACGGTTGATAGTGGATCTGTTTCCTCGTGTTTGTTTGCTCCTCCATATTGGAGGGGATTTTTCCATGTAAATCTTTGTGTCTATTTTATTTCCTAACAAGTGGTATCAGAGGTAGGGTTAGACACATTGTTTTTATCCACATTGTGGCCGCCGCCACCGCTGTTGACATTGGAATTTTTTATCTCACATTATGTCGACTAAATTTGATATTCTGAAGTTTGATGGCAACATTTTTCTATTTGGAAGATTCAGATGAAGGCTGTTATTACTCAGTTGGTTGTGATTTAGTTTATGTTTTGATGTTCTGTGTGAAGTAATGAGAGATGCGACCTGCTGATGTGACTGATGATAAGTGGCAAGATATTGATGAGAGAACTTTGTCCGCCATACAACTTAGTTTATGTTTTGATGTTCTGTGTGAAGTAATGTATCAAAAATCCGTAGCAACATTGTGGAAGAAATTGGAGGAGCTGTATATGACCAAGAGTCTTGCAAACAAGCTATGTCTTAAGGAGCGTCTTTACACTATTCGCATGTCAGAAGGTATATCTATGCAGTCATATCTTAATGAATTTAATTCAATTATTGTGGTCCTGAGAGTCTTGATGTTAAGATAGATGTTGAAGATAAGACAGTTTTATTGGTAGTCTCATTGCCCCCTTCTTTTAAGCATTTTAAGAAAATTATGCTTTATGGTAATCATAATTCACTGTTCTTTGAGAATGTTAAGTCAAATTTGTTGTCCAAGAAAAAATTTGATGTTGATTCTCGTTCTGAACCCAAAGGTGAAGGTTTAATTGTTCGGGGATCTGGAGATCATAAATCTAACCTTTATTGTCGTTATTGCAGAAAAAATACTCATCATATTTCTCAGTGCCCCAAAGTGAGAAATAAAGAGGAGAGAAAGAAAAAAGAATTGGATAAGCCTTCTGCTGAAGCCAGTTTTGTTGAAACTTTGGATAGTGGAGAAACTCTATTTGTTGCCTCTGTTGAAAATTGCTATTCTTGGGTTCTCGATTCCACTTGCACTTTTCATATTTGTTCGCATAGAGATTGGTTTTCTGATTATATTCAGTCTCATACTTGTGAGGTTGTTATTGGAGATGGATCCACATGTAAGATTATTGGAATCGACTCTATTTATATCTATGTTCATGATGACAGTATTAAGAAACTTATCAATGTTCGTTTTGTTCCAAAATTAAAGAGAAATCTTATTTCTTTGAGCACTTAAGAAGAAATGAGATTTAGTTTTGCTGCTATTGATGGTGTTCTTAAGGTTTCTTGTGGCAATCGTATTATCTTGAAGGGCAACCGTTTGAATAATCTGTATTATTTGCAATGTTCAACAGTTGATGCTGAAGCTGTTTCTATTACGTTAGAGAAGAGAGATTATTTTGATGATACGAAGTCGTGCTCCAGTTCCAAGTCTAATGATTCCTTAGACTTGCTTGATATTTAAATTTACCATCCTAGTGGTGTTTGGGAAATAGTTTTATGGATTTAGAGTCAACTGGAGATTTGTTGAAATATGTCTCTAATTCTTTTAATTTTATATATTTGAAATATGCCCTCCCTATAACTTGTAATCTGCGGTTGATAGTGGATCTGTTTCCTCGTTGTTGTTTGCTCCTTCATATTGGAGGAGATTTTTCCACGTGAATCTTTGTGTCTATTTTATTTCCTAACACATCTAAATACCAGGTCTATGTGGATTAGTTGGCTGATTCATGGTCATTCACCCACGCATTATCGGCATAAGGAAGCTGTTTCTACAGGGTATATATGATTCCCTGTAATTGAAGCAGTATAAATAATCCTTGTTCCATGTGCTAACTCTCTAAATCTCAACGCATGAAACACTAAATAACGACTAATCAGATGACAGATCATACAAAAGCAGTAGTCAGAATGTCACACCAAATCATAAATAGTCGGCATAATGAAAACCAGCATAATCAGTTCATGGTGGCAATGTATAGTCTGGAAAACAAAATGGTTCTTAAAATTCTGTAAACTAACTTAATTGGATAACAGAAGTCATGGAGTCGTCTTTCAGAAACAAAGCTGCTGCGGAAATAAGAGTAAAAAGTTTGCTCCAACCTTGACCCAAATGGTATCACCGCCATGCTTATGTAACAAATAAACCCGCATTAGATTGGGACAACAATAGGTGCCCCAACAGCATCCATGATCTTCTTTATCGCATGGCAGATCCGCTTTCCAGCATTCTCGTAGGTCTCTTGCACATCTGGATGACGGAGATTGTTGAATGGCACCGGTACCTGGTAGGCTGCGGTGAGAAGACATCCTGCAGTTCCGTTGAGTTCGGCAAGAGAGCTGGAGGAGTTGGAAGCAGCGGCATGGTGAGCTCTGCCATGGCCATCTGGGAGGATGGCGAATCCAGATGGCAGGAGGACTAAGTTTGAAGTGTCGTCGCTAACATCCAGGACGGAACGAAGCATGGTCTCTTCAACAACGCTGTACACAACTAGCGCGCGCGAGACATCGATGCTTGTCTGTTGCAGGAACAGCATGGCGTTGTTAGCTGCATTGGTCACCTGCACGCAGTGTATAATATGCCACAAAAAGAATACTCTTGTTAATTATTAGCAATTTCTTTTTAAACCATCGTGGAGGCAAACAAAACGAGCTGCAGGCAGGCATACTTACATTAGGGCAGAGAACAGAAACAGCATTCCCATGAAGGTGGGGGCACGTGGCAACTGAGCTCAACTCCTGCACTGCGCCGGCACAGACGAAGGCATCCCACTCGCCACGGCGTTGCCCATTGCACAGGTAGTTAAAAACACTCTCCGGAGGCGTTCCTGGCAGCCACACAGTTGTGGTGGCGCTTAGCACTTGGAGGGGCGATGGCTGCCCATCCATGGCGCCAAAGTAATTCCCTAGTACCATGCGCACAGCTGGCTCAAGCATCTCGCCTGTAGTGCCCATGCAGCCACGACCCCACCTGGTGACAATGTTGCCTGGTTCCACGGTGGGCAGCCCAGATGTAGTCTTGTAGAAGATCGCCATCATCCGCTGTGCCAGCTCTAGGAGGTTCCATCTACCCAGAGCAGACAAGGTGAGCACCCCTGTGAGGTTTACGAGAAACAAACAAAATAATTAATCTATTTAAATATAGTCTCAATACAAAAGTGACTTGATTGCACAATAAGGCTTTGTTTTGTTACTTCAATTAGATCAACGTACCTGAGCCGGAGACACAACCAGTTGGAACATGGATTGAGTGCATAACGGCCATGTATTCACAGTGCCTTTGGAGTGATGCAAGCCAACGGCTTGCACCGAATGCCAGCCCAGACTGGTAGAACTGTCGGAAGAGAGGTGGCACGGAGCTGGCCTCCTCGTACTCTGCATGGACAATCCATGTGACCTGAAACAGTATAATATATGCACGAAAAATATTGAGTCCTGAGTCCTGACCATATACTCATACACCTTGTAATGCAACTTCGTCATAGTGGGAAAAGATCATGATAGTATAAAACATAAATTAAGATATTTTGACTCATTAAAACAAAGGACATGCATGATTACACAATATGAATCCTGTGATATACAAGATTTGTAGTGCACTTCTCCAAATGAAAGCAAACTCTTACTTATATTGTAGAAACATCGGAAATCACACATTTCGACATGAATTTGTATGTCATATACTTTTAGTTGACATGTTGAAATGAAGTACAAATATTTGAGCGTTGTTAAGTGATAAGAGCATTTAGGGCATATAAAACATCTTCTTGAATCTATACCATATACAATTGAAGTTATTTTATAGTTTCATGAAATTAGTTTGAGGCACACTCAGATTTCTGGTGATAGATAATTAAGCTTTTACATTCTTCAATTTAATGTCAAGCATTTGATTTTAGAGCAAAATGTTTCTGTGTTTGTCCACAGAATTTGAAGGCTACAAAAATGGTGCCACATACAATTGGATGCTATGAAATCACAAATCCCCTATGCAACAAATTCAGACAATTTATAGCTACAACAACTGCTAACTAATATAAGCAACACATCATCTGTGCATTGCAATCTTATTTATTCCCAGTTATACTAGAGTACCTGACAATAGCCATCGCCCTTGTCTTTAATGAGGCAACCAGAGGGCAGCATGGTATGCTTATGTTGGCTGCCTTGTTGTTCATGAATTCCTTGGACATCATTGATTGACACATCCACTACAACAAAGTCCCCATTTGCATTCTGCTTGGTAATCCTTAGAAATTTCATGTTGCGAAGAGGCGGGCGAGGTGATTCCACAGATAGATCTACATTTATCTGCAGGAGCTCCATAAAATCATTGAAGCTCATCAAACTCATGATCAATTATATACTTGTCTACATAGATGTTGCATGAACTCACCTCCTGAATTAGCACGTTGCCAGATGCAAAAGGTCCACTAAAGACGACGTGGTAGGCCCTTAGTGCTGCTACAATGCAAGGGAACGCCTTGAACCATCGTGGCTGAAAAAATACATCGTTATTACCAACACTAGCAGAGAGTGCATTATTGATGGACGAATGCTGGTACATGTAAATAATAGCTGCATCAAGCTTACCACATCAGTGAGGATGTCAACAATGTCTGGGGCTGATCCCTTGACTAAGGCAGTGTCCCTTGTGGCCTCCACAACAAACCCTTCTGGGCGGATCGTCCCATGTAATCTTGGAAATCTATGGCAGGCATACTCCTTACTGTTGAGCACGTCGCCACCGATGGTCGGCAGCCACAACGGCGTACCATCCCTTACTAGCATCTCAAACTCTTTGATAGCACACTCAACATATGAGAGAAGCTCATCCTGGTTGATTGGGCTACGACTGCTGCTAGCATTGCTGGACAATGGGTTCATGGAAGTAACTAATGCCATATCCTCTAGTATCACAGAGGGAGGGAGATTTGCTTCCTGCATGAGCTTGGTCAGTTCTGCACTGGCGAGCGAGTACATTTCCCTAAGCTTGGCATTTTCATCCATCAACTGCCATTTCTGCATTATTGTTGGGGCATCGCATCTACTGCATGTCATTCCTTTCAGTTTCTCCTTGAGTTCCATGTTCGTTGCGAGCAGTTCAGCGTTTTGTCGCCGATATTTGTTGTTCTCAGTTCCACAGGACCTCACCTGTATGTTTCATCTTAAGAAATTAATACATGTGATTACTTTTCATATAATGTATGAGTGTGTTTAGCCTTAAATTATGAATGGAAATTAAGGGCACAAAACATTGTACAATGAGTTATAGTTTTGAAGTTACTGTAAGGCTTGAACAATGCATGGACACTTAATTAGATGCTTAGATGAAGCATATATGAAAGACTCCTGCTAACTCACACTATGGTACCAACTATTAAACATATATATGTTTACATAGTTGAAAATAAATTGATGGTAGTTTATATGCATGATATTTTGACCATAATGTGAAAATCCATTCTCTATTTTTTTTACCAGATCTGAAGCACAAGGCTGAAAACACGCCATTCCCTCCATAAGAACCTATGTATGTATAGTGTGGGCAAGTGGCATTTTTTTATATGCATGATATTTTTATATGAATGTTACTGGCCATGATTCCAAACCATCAAGCTAGGCACCCTTAGAGATATACCTTAATCTGAGAGCGTCGGTTTTGAAACCAAAACTTAACCTGCCTTGCATTTATGCCAACCTTGGCAGCCAGTTCCTGGCGCATTTCATCATCTGGATGGCTACACTTTTGGAACGAACTGCATCATGAAAAAACCAGATAAGCTCACATAATATGTTAACGGTACAAAAATATTCAGTGGTTTCAAATAAATAGCATGTGTTTATTTTGTTTTACGATTCAAGTTGCTGAAGCTGCTGCACGGTGAAGCGTTTGGGACGCTTGGACGATGACACCTTGTCGAGGTTGTGTTCCTCACGAAAAATAGCCTGATCAGTGTTCAACTGATCCTCGACTCCCATGAGAGCATCCATATCATATTCTTCCATGTCTGGCAGATAGATTAACTCATCATCTCCCATGTTCACGCCGATATCCGGTTCAGTGTTCTTCAGCTGCCCCTCGTGCACCATAGTAACCAGATAACTACAAAAGCGTAGGTAAAATTTGGAAAACGAAACATTGTTGTAGGATAAATAGTAAAGTTCCTATCCATGAACTCTTCGTGACCAATTAAAAAGCCATAAAATAATATGCAAAAATTTAGAGGTTGAGAACCACGCCAAATTTTAACATTTGATTTGATTGCTTTAAGAGATGGACGTAAAAAAGAATAAATAGTGATTAGCTCTATATACATGGGAGAATTATCTTTATTTCAAATATATGTGAGTTTTTGAATTTTGAGGTGCCTCAAAATTTTTTTCATAGCATTGTGTTGGTTAATAGCTTGAATGTATTTAACTGCAGGTCCATGTATTCATATGTAATACATTAAAAATAGGAAACAAAATATATAAATTCAAGGTATATACTTGTGGTAAAATATGTACGTAACGAACAAGATAGCTTTGAAACAGTCGTAGTAACATATATGGATAGAACGGGAGATTGTCAATAATTTCAAAGCACAAGACAACCTAGGAGCAGGCAGCAGCCAATGAACTGATATATATGGACCAAACTATTTTAACAGACGACACGATGTGCCTATATCACTATAATATTAGGCGCTAGAATAGGTGACTTAATGCAAAATTATATTACCAAGGCACATGGAAAAGCAGGAAAAACAAGATAAAAACATACAGAAGGAAGATCTTGGTCACTAGCATGCCAGGTACACATGAGACAGGATGAAGCAATAAGTTTTCCTTTCCAACATGTTTTACATAGTACGAAAATATTTTTTTATGCCAAGGTGAACCCAAATGCCTCTGCTTATGGTTCTAAAAATTAATAATATTAGAAATAAATAGTACTTTTTCAGATACCAGCAATTCAAGATCACGAGCACCTATATGCGGATTTTAGCTTATTGTAGAATGTCAGTGTTAACGAAATATGTAATTCGTGGTTTTAGTTCTTATTATACTGTAACATGGACATACTTCAGGAGTGTGTTGCCTTGCCATGTTATATGTTGATGCATTCAACTGAGGACGAGCGGATCCGAGGTACGTAGAACTCGGTTGAATAATAGTTTTTAAATATCTCTCTTAGGACACAAGAAAATAGAGCAACTAGTTGCACAAGGGATCTCTTTTCTCGCGAAACTAGATCTCTAAAATTAGATGAAATCATGGACTTCTAAAATATGCAAAATAAATACTTTGAATTTACTCCACATAAGTATACCTTTGATTTCGTGAGTTGTTGTCTAAAGCACACAAGAATATTTTAGAATTGTTGTTGTGCGGTGGGATCTCCCGTAAGGGCGGCGGCAGGTCGAACTTGGTGACCGAACAACTTGAGCTTTGGAGGGTTTTTTATCGATGGCTCTAACTATGAGTGGCCTCAATAGAAGCTATTGTGAAATTTAAAGGTCTCTTAGGGCATAAATCAGGAGAGAAGATACAAGACACAAAGCAGGACAGAAGATACTAGACTGGTCAAAGCATCCTTAAAGGAATAAGTGAACCGTTGTAAAAATATATTAATATATTTGGTACATATTAATTAATTTATACTACTAAATAATGCTATCTAGGGAGATTTGTACATTAATTTTCTAGATTTGATATATTGTGTACAGCATTTCGCGAATGTCACATGTTCCACTAGTTTGCAACATTATATTGTAACTTAATGCAATATGTTTTTTTAGTAATGTTTAATGGTATTGAACCCATGCTGCTATTTTATCTTCACTGCTTATTTATGGATGACAATTTTTTTTATTTTATATATTTGTGAGATTTTGAAATTTGTAGTATCTCAAAGTATTTTTCATAGCATGGTGTTGGTTATTAGACCAAATGTATTTAACAAGTCCATGTATTCACATTATGCAAAATCAAATATTTATCCCATAAATGTCTCTACAGAAAAAAAATGGACCTTCTATCTAAGACTTTTAATTGTGAGATTGGATCTTTCCCATTCAACAATCATTAAGCAAATTGACTTGCACCTCCTTGTTTCTCTCACAAGCTCGAAAATTACAAATAGTCAACTCTCATCGCTGCCAAGTTATTACATGGGCTCTGTGAAGCTGCCAAAAACAATCATTAAGCAAATTGACAAATACAGGAAGAATTGTCTATGGAGAGGATGAGATATCAATGCAAGGAAGTCTACAATGGCAGCTTGGTCCATGTTTACAAAGCCAAAATCTGAAGGGGGCCTTGGAATTTTGAAGATACAAGTGTGGAATGATGCTCTTCTCATGTGGCATTTGGATAAGTTATTTAACAAGACATATATACCATGGGTCACTCTGATATGGGAAGACTATTATCATAATGGTAGGCTACCAGGAGATCATAGAAAGGGTTCATTCTAGTAGAGAGATATTGTGAAGTTGTTTGATGGATATAAAGGTCTTGCAATAGTAAAAGTTGGAGGTGGGCAAACTGTAAAGCTCTGAGGAGATTTTTGGAATCGTCAGTTACCAAAACTCACTTACCCAGAATTATTCTCCTTCACAAAATACCTAACATCACAATTCACCAAGCTCTAGCCCAGGTGTAAACACTTAAATGTATGTACATAAAACTATGTATAGTATTAATGTACTAATTGACTCCTTGAGAAAACAAAGTGAGAAATTATGGTAATATTATATTTGTGGAACATAGTTCCCCTTTTTAAATACATATTAAGTAAACATATAAAACTATGCATCATGTTGGGGTTCTTGGTTTGTGCACTGAATTGAGAAATTTATTTTAAAGTTTTAACTTGGTAAGATTGAAATTTGAACTTTGAAGAATTAAAAGAGAATAGAAAAAAAGAAAAGGAAAGGAAAAGGAAAAAAGAACAAGGATATTGGTCGGGCCATCCCTGTTTTCGGTCCACTACACCAATGCCGCGTGCAACCCAGTGGGGGATGGAGCCTGGTGCCGCTAGCTGGGGCCACCACATCAGTTGGTCATCTGCGAGCGCTCTCCACGTGCGCTCGTGGCCAAGACTGAGTGCACCGCAGGAACACCGGTCAACCTCGGTTTGTGCCATGCTCCTTAGTACTTTCGTTGGTAGGTGGGGCCCTGTCATATCCATAGTGTTCAACATCAATATCAAAGTGCGGAGTAACGAAACATAAAAGATAAGCCTACACAGGCAGCTGACTGGGGGTTCGCCACTAAGATAAACTAGAACTCATCATAGTCATCAACGTACAGTGGACTAGCTGTATGTGGAGACAACCTAGGGTAGGGTGGTTTGTAAAACAAGGGTGAGTACACATCAACGTACTCAGCAAATGTCCCATTTGGCTAAAGTGGATTAGTTGTATGTGGAGTTGAGGTTAAGCAGTTGCTTTTAGTTGGTCAAGTTATATTACTATTAGTAGAGCCAAATTTTAGTAATAAAACCCAGTTATTACCTAGAGGCACTCCCTCCAAGAGGAAATACTAGAGATCAGATTTATAACCATCATTGCTATTCATCATCATAAAAGTAACCAGAGTTCTTCTAATCGAAGAGGATCCCAAGGCTGCTCATAACCGCGAGCATGGCTGATATATCAGTTTCTAACACTCTGCAGAGGTCGCACACTTTACCCACAAGTCATGATTCCCATTCTGCCTGGAGATCAAGACTCTCCATTGATCACTACTAAGGTGACCTAGCAGTGTCTCACTACGTAGCCGGCCGTTACAAAGATTCCACAGAGGTCATAGTCGCCCGTTAGGTTTTTCGAGTTTGATAAACATAGTACATCTCCCCAAAGGAAGGGTGACTAACAAAACCAAATCAAAGAACCTCTGCAACCAGCCTCGGCAGAGCAACTACTGTGCCCGGACCCATTGATGGCCCTACAACGAAGCCAACTACTCCTTTGGTTCCTCTAATTAATCAGCTAAGGGCGTCCCATTCCACCCTCATGGTTGCACCGTTATCCTGGGTTGTCACTCCACAAACAGGTGCTTAAGGAGAGGTACTCAGGAAACAGCCTGAGCACCCTAAAGTAATCACAAGGACCCCGTCGGGATAACATCACCGTATGATAAATGATCACATCATGTTCATTGTTTAAGTTAAAGCAATAGCATAAGTTAACCATGATTAACCCAAAAAGGTAAACAAGGGTATGATAAGTACAGACTAGTCAATCCTTAAGTTTCAATAATGTAATATGGGACAGTGAATTATAAAGTAAAGTAGGACTTGATAGGTCTGAGGGCACTTGCCTTCACTGTGTTGTTGCTCAGAGGGATCTTTGGCAACACACTCAGGAACCACGGACTGCTCGTTATCTAAATAAAGCGATCATACATTCAATACATTGGGAAAATACAAATGAACATCACATCAAACGTGTACAAACATTGGAACACAACTCAAAAGATGTGGTATTAATTAAAGGAGGGTGAGATCAAGCTATAAAATGAACTGACCCTAATTAAGGGTTGATTACTCTAAGTGTTTGGAACATACCTCCAAAAGGTAAAGTAGTAATTAAACAAAGACCAAAATTAAATTATAAGAGGAACTAATCTCATTTAGAAATTTGATTATCCTTTAAGTGTTATCCATAATTACATACCAAATTCTACTCACTTTATTAAGAACTAAAAGTCAGACTAGAGGTGAACTCATGTAGTACATATTATTGATCTCACAAGATTAAATATATTTTAGCTCCTAGGATTTTCTTTTCATTTATTTCATTTAAGAAATAAATTAACATATACATTAAACTTGTATCCTATGGGTAAAATTAAAGTATAAAAACTATAGTTGATCATAATTTATTTGAATAGAGAATAATTTTATGAACATTTTGCAATTTGAACCACTAAATTTGGTGTTCATATGAAAAGATATGAAATAAACAAGTTTTGAAGTTTGAATTATGAAATTAGGGCTAAATCTGTGATTAAATAAAAATACAGGGTGTTGTTTAAAAGAATACAAGGGCCTGTGCGTTAAATACAGGACGGTGGGTTGAATTTCTAAAACCCGAGGGTCTCTTTAGCTAAAGTTACACACGAAGGGGTACGGGGTATTACATCGCGCGGGCGTGGGAGCGCGGACGTGACTAACAGGCGGGGCCAAGGCGTCAGCGAGCCAGGGCGAGCTGACTAGTCGGGCCCAGGACAGGGACGCGGGTGAGGGGGAGAGAGGAGAGTGGCCTGATCTAGATCAGAGGGCTGCGATCAGATCCGCACTAATGAAACCTAAACCGCCCGATCTTGGATGGGCGGTCGAGATCTCTCGGCCAGGGGCGGACACATGCGCGGTGGCGCCGCTCGGTCCCACGGCGAGAGCTCACCGGAGACGAGGGGGCTGGCCATGGCAGGGCTCTAGAGGCTCGGGGGCTAGCTTGGACGCGTTCATGGCGGTCTGGCGGACCTGGCTATGGGCTTTATGCCGGCACGGAAGCACCAGAGGGCGCTACACTCGATGAGTCGGGCTAACAGTGGCGCTGGACAGCTCCGGCGAGCAATCGCGCGAGCAACAGGGCGATAACGACCAAATTAAGGGTGCGGACGGGATGCTCACCTTGAGGGGAAACGCTGGAGTCACGGGGCAACGACGAAGGCACAGGGACATGACGGGGCGACGGCGGCGGATCTCTAGCTGCGCAGAACCACTCCGATGAGCACGGGCCGGCCAAACTAGGGAGGGGGAGGGCACACCGAAGGGTGTCCCGAGCAGTGGACGGCGAGGCGAAACTCACCGTGGCACTGGAAGGGGCGCGAACGAGACGGTGACCACCGAACGGGCAGCAGCTGACGGCGGATGGTGGCGGAGCTCTCTGCTCGCGTGGGCAGAGCGAGAGAGAGGATGAGGTGGGTTGGCTGAGGGCGCAAATGAGCGAGGGGAGGTGGGCGAGCCGGGCGTGAGGTTCAAAAGGGGCGCGGGCGCGGGGACATGGCTGGAGAACGCTCAGACGTGGGCGAGTCCACGACGGGGAGATCGTGGGCGAGAGGTTAGAGACGACTGACAGGTGGGGATGGTGGGATAGAGAGAGAGAGCGAGCGCTCACGAGAGAAGTGACGCCGACAGGTCGGTCCCACAGAGCAACGAGAGGGAGAGGGAGAGGGAGTGAGCGTGCTCGGGTTGGTGCGACAGGCGGGGCCCGCCTGTCAGGGACCGAGGGCGCGCGTGCGGGCTGGGCTGAGTGGGCTGGTTTGGGCCGAAATGGCCTTTTCTTTTTCCTAGAATTTCCAATTGCTTTTCCATTTGTTTTCTCTAGGGTTTTCAATTCAAATTCAAATCAAGTTTCAAATTCAAACCAAATCAAATATGTGCAACAATTTAAAGAATATTTAGGCTCAATATGATGCAACATTCCATGACTTTTATGTTTTCGGCAAAATAAAATAAATAATCCTTCACTAATTAAACTAACTCTACTTAAAAGAGGAAGAGAGGGAGAAAAACTAGAGAGAGAGAAACTAGAGTGAGATAGAGAAGAGTAACACCTGAATTTGGATGATAATGAGAAAGAAATTTTATACCCCCAAATTCAGGGTGTTACAGACCTATCCCCCTTAAAAGAATCTTGCCCTCGAGATTCAGGGCTAGCTGCCAAAGAGTTCTGGGTACTTGGCTCTCAGATTGTCTTCTCTTTCCTAGGTTGCTTCTTCTTCTGAGTGATGACCCCACTTAACTTTGCACATCCTGATGGTGTTCCTCCGAGTGACCCGATCTGCTATCTCCAGAATTTGGGTTGGCATCTCAATATAGGTTAGATCCTCTTGAACTTCAAGGTCCTCCGTTGGCAACTTCTCTTCTAGCACTCACAAGCATTTCTTCAACTGAGACATGTGAAACACATCGTGCACAGCGGACAGATTCTCTGGTAAGCTGAGTTGATAAGCCACTTCTCCACGTCTTGCTTGAATCTGGTATGGCCCAATATAACGAGGTGCTAGCTTGCCTTTGACTCCAAACCTTTTGGTTCCTCTAATGGGTGACACTTTCAAGTAGCCGTAGTCTCCCACCTCAAAACTGAGTTCCCTTCTTCTGGTGTCAGTATAGCTTCGCTATCTGGACTGCGCTGCCTTTAGATTTTCCCGGACCATTCTGATATTCTATTCGGCTTCAAGCAAAATCTCTAGACCAAACACCTGCCTTTCGCCGGGTTGGTCCCAATGCAATGGAGTTCGGCAATTCCTCCCATAAAGTGCTTCGCATGGTAACATCTTTAGACTGGCTTGATAGCTGTTGTTGTAGGAGAATTCTGCATACGGTAGCCTCTTGTCTCAACCTAACTTGTCTTGCAAAGTACAAGCCCTCAACATATCTTCAAGAATCTGGTTGGTTCTTTAAGTCTGACCATCTGTCTGTGGGTGAAACGCTGAACTGAATTTCAGGTGTGTGCCCAAAGCTTCATGTAGCTGCTGCCAGAAATGAGAGGTAAACTAGATGCCTCTGTTCAATACTATCTTCTTTGGAATGCCATGCAAGCATACAATCCGAGACATGTATAACTCTGCCAACACCGTACTGTTATAGGTGGTCTTGACTGGTATGAAATGGACCGCCTTTGTTAAACGGTCCACTACTACCCAGATGGAGTCATAACCAGCTCGAGTGCAGGGCAGACCGACTATAAAGTCCATCCCAATCTCATCCCATTTCCACTGAGGAATCTGCAACGGCTGCAACAAACCAGCGGGTCTCTGATGTTCTGCCTTGATTCTCTAACAACTGTCGCATCTAGCCACATACTCGGCTATCTCTCTTTTCATACCGTACCACCAGAATCTCTTCTTAAGGTCTTGGTACATTTTCTCGCTTCCAGGGTGTATAGAATATGCTGTCTCATGAGCTTCCTTGAGAATCAGTTCCCGGATCGATTTGATGTCGGGAACGCACAGCCTATCCTTGAACCATACCACTCCTTCTACATCTTTACGGAAATCTAGGCCTTTCCCATCGATGATTAGCTGCTGGATCTCATTGATCTTCTCATCATCCTTCTGACCCTTCCTAATGTGTTGCTCTAGGGTAGGTTCTAGCTCAATTGTCACTCCTTGAGTGTTGTTCAGAAATCCGAGACTTAGCCTATCGAATTCCTTTGCTAGCTCGAACGGCATCGGGTGAGCGGCCAACATATTGACTTGACTCTTCCTGCTCAGAGCCTCTTCGCTGCCCGGGTGATAATCGAAGAGGAAATACTAGAGATCAGATTTAAAACCATCATTGCTATTCATCATCATAAAAGTAACTAGAGTTCTTCTAATCGAAGAGGATCCTAAGGCTGCTCATAACCGCGAGCACGACTAATATACCAGTTTCTAACACTCTGCAGAGGTCTCACACTTTACCCACAAGTCATGATTCCCGTTCTACCCGGAGATCATGACTCTCCATTGATCAATACCAAGGTGACCTAGCAGGGTCTGACTACATAGCCTTTACAAAGATTCCTAGAGGTCATAGTTGCCCGTTAGGTTTCTCCAGTTTGATAAACACAGTACATCTTCCCAAAGGAAGGTTGACTAACAAAACCAAATCAAAGAACCTCTACAACCAGCCTCGGCAGAGCCAGCACTGTGCCGGGACCCCATTAACGGCCCTACGGTGAAGCCAACTACTCCTCTGGTTCCTCTAATTAATCAACTAAGGGTGTCCCATTCCACCCTCATGATTGCACCTTTATCCCGGGTTGTCACTCCCCAAACAGGTCCTTACGGAGAGGTACTTAGGAAATAGCCTGAGCCCCTAAAGTAATCACAAGGACCCTGTCGGGATAACATCATCGTATCATAAATGATCACATCATGTTCATTGATTAAGTTAAAGCAATAGCATAAGTTAACCATGATTAACCCAAAAAGGTAAACATGGGTAAGGTAAGTACAGACTAGTCAATCCTTAAGTTTCAATTATGTAATGCGGGACAGTGAATTATAAAGTAAAGTATGACATGATAGGTCTGAGGACACTTGCCTTCACTGGGTTGTTGCTCAGAGGGATCTTCGGCAACACACTCAGGAACCATGGACTGCTCGTTATCTAAATAAAGCGATCATACATTCAATACATTGGGAAAATACAAATGACAACACATCAAATATGTACAACCATTGGAACACAACTCAAAAGATGTGGTATTAAATAAAGGAGGGTGAGATCAAGCTATAAAATGAACTGACCCTAATTAAGGGTTGATTACTCTCTAAGTGTTTGGAACATACCTCCAAATGGTAAAGTAGTAATTAAACAAAGACCAAAATTAAATTATAAGAAGAACTAATCTCATTTAGAAATTTGATTATCGTTTAAGTGTTATCCATAATTACATAACCAAATTCTACTCACTTTATTAACTAAAAGTCAGACCAGAGGTGAACTCATGTAGTACATATTATTAATCTCACAAGATTAAATATATTTTAGCTCCCAGGGTTTTCTTTTTATTATTTCATTTAAGAAATAAATTAACATATACATTAAACTTGTATCCTATGGGTAAAATTAAAGTATACAGACTATAGCTGATCATAATTTATTTGAATAGAGAATAATTTTATGAACATTTTGCAATTTGAACCACTAAATTTGGAGTTCATATGAAAAAGATATGAAATAAACAAGTTTTGAAGTTTGAATTATGAAATTAGGGCTAAATCTGTGATTAAACAAAAATACAGGGAGCTGTTTAAAAGAATACAGGGGCCTGCACGTTAAAAACCGGACGGCGGGTTGAATTTCTAAAACCCGAGGGTCTCTTTAGCTAAAGTTACACGCGAAGGGGTACGGGGTAACCTCAACCGTTGGATCAGAGATCAACGGCCAGGATTAGATCCCGCGGGCGCGTGGACGTGACTGACAGGCGGGGCTAGGGCGTTAGTGAGCCAGGGCAGACTGACCAGCCAGGGCTAGGGGCAGGGACACGGGTGAGGGGGAGAGAGGAGAGCGGCCGGATCCAGATCGGAGGGCTGCGATTAGATCCGCACTGATGAAACCTAAACCACCCGATCTCAGACGGGCGGTCGTGATCTTTCAGCCAGGGCGGACACAGGCGCGGTGACGCCGCTCAATCCCGCGGCGAGAGCTCGCCAGAGACGAGGGGGCTAGCCACGACGGGGCTCCAGAGGCTCGGGCGCTAGCTTGGACACGTTCAGGGCAGTCTGGTAGACCTGGCTATGGGCTTTATGCCGACACGGAAGCACCAGAGGGCGCTACACTCGGCGAGGCGGGCTAACGGCGGCGCTGGACAGCTCTGGCGAGCAATCGCATGAGCAATCCCGCGAGCAATAGGGAAATAACGACCAAATTAACGGTGCTGACGGGTTGCTCACCTTGAGGGGAAGCTCTGGAGTCACGGGGCAACGGCGAGGGCACAGGGACACGCAGAACCACTCCGGTGGGCGCGGGCTGGCCAAAACAGGGAAGGGGAGGGCACACCGAAGGGTGTCCCGAGCAGCGGATGGTGAGGCGAAACTCACCGTGGCACTAGAAGGGGCTCGGACGCGACGGTGACCGCCGAACGGGCAGCAGATGACGACGGACGGTGGCGGAGCTCTCTGCTCTCATGGGCAAAGCGAGAGAGAGGGCGAGGGGGGTTTGTTGAGGGCGCAAATGAGCGAGGGGAGGTGGGCGAGCCGGGCGCGGGGTTCAAAAGGGGCGTGGGCCCGGGGACGTGGCTGGAGAACGCGTAGACGTGGGCGCGTCCACGGCGAGGAGATCGTGGGCGAGAGGTTAGAGACGGCTGATAGGTGGGGACGACGGGACAGAGAGAGAGAGAGCGGGTGCGCGCGAGAGAAACGACGCTGATAGGTGTGACACCCAGGTGTCTATTTCGCGTTATGTGGGGAGATTTATCTTAATCTCTAATGCTCAGTGAAAAATTCTATCTCTGGATCGCGTTTATCTCCAATTATCAAGTTACTTGTGAAGGTTTCACCAATTTCTGATTTTATTCAATCTCTAGAAAGGCCGAATTTGGAGCCTGTTAAAACTTTTCTTCTTGACGCGAATGCAAACTCGATAATCAATCTCGATTTATAAATCTCGTCTAAAGCTCATTTAATCAAACGCTCGACAGTTGCTAGTCGAACTGTGTCCGAATCTAATTTCTTGATGTTCGATCTATGTCCAAAAATTAATCCGAGTCCATGCTCTCAAACAGAATACTCCACGTGTTGGCACCTATTTAATTTTATCCAACCTGGCTTAAAATCTCTGTGTCCAATCTAAATTCGAAAATCAGCATCGGCAATGATTTCTATTAATCCGACTCGCTTTATTTCGATTACGAACCCGAAGCCTATCGACCTCGATTCATTTTATTTCTACTTATGCGCGAGAATTTAATTTCCACGCAACACCCAAATAAAATGTTTCGGTCTATTTTATTTTGTGGCCTCTCGTTCATCCGTACCCCAGTTCGCTCTGTTCCCTGCGTCAGTCTCAGCCAACGAGTGAGCTGTGCAAATCAACCAATAGCTGACCACCTCCCTCCTAACCAATCGGCGTTGCCACCCTCCTCAGCCAGTCGTTGGACGCCATTTTCATGGCCAATGCTTGGCACCAGCCAACCAGCAGCAGCCGGCCAAAAGCCTCCAATAGCCCGCGTCGCCCAATCGCGAGCCAATGGCTGCTGCCAGCAGGGTCCTGTTAAATCAACCAGCAGATGCTCCTCTCCTTTCCCAAAACCAGCCGTGGAGCGCTGTCGTTCTTCCCCAGTGCGCAGAAGCCCCTGGCTGTCGCTCCCTTCTTCCATTTCCTAGCCACTAGGCTTCTCACGCATGCAAGCACCTGCTCCTGGCACACCCGCAGAGCAGCCAGTGGCCTGTAGCCGCTCCTTTCAACCAGTGCCGAGTGACCGCGCCTTCAGCCAATGGAATTCCAGCGATGCCTCGTTAAATCATCCCTGCGCTCTCCCACTCCCTGTCTTATTCTCTAGCCGACGCTTCCCTTCTCTGTTCCTTAGCACAGAAGGATTCTCCTGGCATCTTCCTTCTCCTCTCTGGTTCTGCGCATAAGCTCCCAGAGACAGCCGCTCAGCTCCCTCAACTGGTCATGGCGCTCGGCCCCGCGCTCTCTGCATCATAGCTCCAGTCGCCCCCCTTCCTCCTCCTCTAGGATGGGGCACGCTTCTCTGGCCCATAGCCGCCAGGATCCATGGGGCTGAGCAGCACCTCTGCTCCTCCTTCCTTCCTCCAATGTTGACCGACGCCATGGAGCCGAACCCGAGCTCTCCATCTCTAATCCAGCGCTCAAGGCTCCACTCCCTCTCTCCTCCATGGCACCACTCCTCGCCAGGATCTTGCTCACCTACGTGCTCGGCTCCAGGTGCAGCGCCCCTCTCCATCTCCTCCCCTGGTGGATGCCGACTCTCTCTCTGGCTCCCTCCCCTGGCTCGTTCTCTCCCCTGCTCGACAGCCAGCACAACCAGAGCGCCATCCTCGAGTTGCCCTCCATGGCTACTCCATCTCCGTGACAAGCGCGGGCTTCCCCCAAGCCTCGACGCTCGGCGCTCTGGCCATGGACGTGCTGCTCCTCGTCTCTCTGCCCCACGACGCCCAGCCCTTCTACAGGAGTAGGCGCCTCCTTGCATCTCCCTAGCGTAGGAAATCCCCAAGTGCAGGCGCCCAGGACTCCCATGGCCGCTAGCCTCTCCATTGCAGCCGAGCTCCCTTACTTCCTAGCCATGGACGAGCCTCTGGTGTGCACCGAGCTCCTCTCTGTTGCTGTGGCTAGCAACTCCTTCCGACGGGCCTTCATCCTGTCGCGTTTGACGCCGCTCCTTTCCCCGGCCACCGTCGAATCAGCGTGGACCCAATCTGCGCTGCGCAGCAGTGCCGGTCCACAGCAGCAGCCTCGACATCCCTTCTGCGTCGCGCTCTCGGCGTGCTCGACGAAATGCCGCAGCATGCAGCAGCAGTGACGCCCTTCGCTGTGTCGCGCTCGCCAAGTCGGGCCACCTGCCGTCGATCTGCGTAGCGTCTGTAAGTCGTCGTCGAAACCCGTGGTGAGCTCCTCGTTGTTCCGTGTTCCTTGATTTTATAAAATGACCGAACAAATAAATTGTGTAATGATTGTGTATGTCGTTTAATCGCAGCCCTTGTCGACGTCACGCCTCGCGCATCGCTCATCGGCAAAGAGCCCAAACTAATGGCATGCATGCGCGACACGAGTCGGCCAGGTTGTTCGCCTTGAATGATTGAGATTTTTTTTATTTACGTCTTCGGTCGATGATGTGCCTGCGTGTTTATATGTGTGTGAAAATATAATTGTGTGAATGAAAGCGTGTAGAGAAGGAAATGAAGTGGAAAAGAACTCGGGAATTTTTATTTTGATAGGAAAACGTGTGATGCGTTGTTTGATGCAAAAACTAAGTTACAAAATGCGGATTATGTGTTGGGAAATGCATCGATATGTGTTTATGTGAAAAGTATAATTGTTTTGTGCAATGTGATGGGATTCGTGATTATATCGGGAGTATATTTATTAATGTGATGAGTAGTTTAGAAAATGCTAGTTTGCGTGGAGGATGAATTATTAAGATATGAGTGTCGGAGTTCATATATTAGTGGTTATGCTACGATGATCGAAGTGTCTCGAGTGCACGCCGCAATATGGTTGCATGCGAGACGGGGTTATGCGCCTGATGAGTTTAGTAAAAATCCATCGGTGTCGCGAGTGTTAAGTTGAGGTTTATTTTGCGCGTGGAAAGTAATAAAGTGTTTAATACTTAGAACTCTTAGTCGATAGTAGAAATTGTTTTGGCTTATATAGAGATGTGGTGTCATGCCAAAGTAGTCGTCGCTTTCTCTTTATTTATAAGTCGAGTCGAGACGATGCGTATTGTGCATTCGATAAATTAGGCTTCGCATATAGTGTATGATTGTGCTTACGATTTCGAGTAGACGCTTCAAGTACTTCAAGTAGGTTTGTGGTACACGTGTGTAATGGAGTTAGTTGTTTTAGGATAATTATTGAAGTACTCGGCTTGTATGATGAACATGTATGCATTCGTGATTTGGGAAGTAAATGCATGGTGATTGCAATTTGGAGATTAGTCGTTTACGATTCGTATAGATTGGTCGGTGCGCGAAAATACTTGTGAATCTGTGTGTTTATAAAAATGTCAGTATATGTTGTGTCTCGGATTACAGCGATAATGGAGTAGCCGACGTGTATGTTATTTAGCGGGCTATGTCGTTACTCTAGTTAGCCGAATCGTTGGACGGCTTTGGTTAAGCACGTAATCGTGATAAATTGCTTGTTGTAGTCCAAATGTGTATGGTTATGATCGCGGGTAAAAAGTAGTAGTGCTCATGTGATGTCTAAGTTGAAATGCAAATTATTGGGTGAAAAGCGCTTCGATATTGATTATCGCAGAGAATGTGTTGTTAATTGAGTATGGTACTTCTAGTGTTCAAAATGACACGGATAAGAATTAGTAAGTCTACTTATTAGTCCTCATTTGATTAATTTAACGCTAACAAATGGTAAAGTGTTAGAATGGTTTGAGTCTCTAGAACGCGGCAATTCTTGAAGTAAATAGGAGCTGAAATTATTAGTTGCTGTTTTGGAGTGCACGCAGTGATTTCCCCGTACTGTATGTTTGATGAACCAAATTGTGCTTTTTGTAGATATGTGCTATAGAAAAGTGGTAGATAACTTTATTATCTTGCTGGTGTTAAAATTTGACAGGCATAAGTCTGATCGTTTAGGAGCTATGCTTTTCACAAATTCAGTAACTGAATCTGCCCAAATTCTGTACAGATTTCAGAAACTGCATTGTTTGACTAATTTAATATTACAATCTGTTCATGGTCGTTATAAGAAAGTTGTAGATTCTTTTCTTATCTTGCTTGTGTTAAAATTTCATAATCATAGGCCTGACAGATTAGGAGTTATGAATTTTATAAACTGGTCGCTGTATTCTGTCCACTAACAGAACAGATTTCGAAAACTGTAATGTTTGATTTGATTAAACCTGGAATCACTTCTTGGTGATTACAAAAGTTATGTAGTACTTTTGCTAAGCTTTCCAAAAATTCTTGGATCACTCTTTTTGGTGCTCTGAAGATTAAGTTATAAGTGTTTAAAATGTGAAGACTGAATCTGTCCAAATCTGGACAGCAAAGTCTTCTAGTGTCTTTTATCCTTAGTTAAATATTGAATCACCTTGAGATGTTTATAAATAATTTGTAGAACATTTAATTAGCTTTCCAGAAAGTCTAGGATCAATCGATTTGAATGCCTGAGTCTCTAGTTATAAATTTTTGAAGTCGCAAGTCTGAATCTGTCCCAAATCTAAATAAAACTGTCGTGTATCACTATTTAACCTTATTAAGTGTTTAATTACCTTGAGATGAAAATACCAAAGTTATAGAGTGTTTAATAAGATTTCCGAAGAATATTTGTTCACCATGTTTAGATAAATAATGTGTGAGTTATAACTGAAACAAGCAACTGCTATGCTGCTGTCCCAAACATGTTGAATGTGATTGATTGCCCTACTTGTTGTAGCTGTCTTGAGTCGACTGCTTGTTTGTTTTGGGATTTGGCTGAACATGAGTAATAATAAGTGACTAGTATAATTGGGGTTATATATAAGTAAGTAGTACACATCTCACTAAGTTAGTGAACTAAATTGATTAAGGTCTAATAAGTAGCTTAGCTTAATCAACAGTTAGCAAGTGCAGTGATATATTAGGGAAACAAAATGAATATTGTCATGTCTTTGGCTTTCTGCTAATACTACCAAGTAACCAATATCATTAAAGTAGTACAATTTGTAATTGTGAATGAACTATCTCCTCATGTGTGTTCTCTAGGGTGTATGCTTGCAGTAGAAGGTTGTGAATGATTGTAAAACCCGATTAAACAACTATTCCTTTTTAACTAAGTCTATCTATGTGTAAGTCGTCGTAAATTTACACGTACTTAACTAGTCTAATAATAAGTAACTAATGAATGATAAAAGTGAACGTGGCGAATGCTTGTACTTATGATGTCGTGTTTGCAATAAATAATTATAGGAAGTGTTTGTTGTTTTCCAGTGATGATTGACTACGTATGCCCGATGACGTATAGATAACTAGCGCTTGCGTACAGTTGTCATGGTGTCTTACAATTTAATGTTTAGTTCGCTACCGTGTATTTGAATATCTTGTGCTACTTTTATTATATTCATACATATGCATCGTGCATCTCATTTAGGACCGAGATATGATGATCGTGCCAGTGATGTGGTGCCAACCACAAGATGCAGTTGGTGGACGACCTGAAGAAGGATGAACTTAACCAGTGGATGCTCGCCAAGCGAGTGTCATCTAGCAAACACTATCTAAGTGTTGAATTCCAGGCAAGCCCCGGTTTTATGCATAACCGTTATATATGCTATTTTACTACACTTAATGTTTGTAGGCTTGTACCGTGCACTTAAGTGTAGGAGTTGGTTGAAACCCTAGTTGCATGAACTCATGATTCCTTTTTGAGATGAATACTAGTATGCTAGGTCGAGTAGCTGCTATGCTAAATTAGGATCTCGGTAGAAGTCGAGTGATTTTTCTAGCACTCGCGCGAGGTCAGGAATTGGTTGTATCCATTTTGATAACAGAATGATGATGGGCTGTGGACACGAATCCATGGGGATGCGTTGTCTATGAGACGAAATTGGAATAAGGATTAACGTGCGGATACCTGTGTCAAGCGTTTGAATGTACTAAACACATGTCGGGAAATATGGTAACCGGTAAACCTAGTACCTGAGTGAAGCCGGGCGTGGACTTTGTCCCTCACGCGACCTGAGACTGGGTCTCCCATTCTAGATATGGTGGTACAAGTGCGGTCACTGCACGGTGGCAGCCGGGGTCAGTGGAGCATTGTATGCCAAGGCGGTGAGGCCTGGACGCTAACGTGGAATCGATGGGGACGGTTGACATGTGTGGGGTCGGAGTACCCTGACATGTCGTGTGTTTAGGTTTACCTTGCAAGGATAAAACTCGATTCGAATCGTCTGCTTCTCGCAGCTAATGAGACTGCTTGACCCCTTGTACTGCATTGAGTAATAAGTGGAAATGAGATGACTGGCAAAAGAGGTTGATTGATATAATGTTTGATACCATGTATGAATAGATAGATGTTCATCTAGTCTAAATTATTATTCTAGAACTTGAAACGCTAAAACTTGTTTTTAGACTCAGCTAGTGCTTTTGGCAAACCAAACCCCTCAGCCAAACAGCTGCATGGTCTAGAGGTAGAGGAGTAGACTCCTCACACCGGGTAAGTCTAGCTGAGTATTAGTATACTCAGCCTTGCTTGTGGCATAATTTTTGCAGGTACCTCCTTGATTTGGTTGATGGTGTGACTTGGCCTCCATCCCTGCTACCGGGATAGAAGGTCGAGTGGGTTACTGCTTCCACAGGAGAGGACTAGGAGGAGTAGCGTGGCCAGGCTTCACCATGTTACTCGGTTTTCTCCGTTAGTTATTTTCGCTGCATTAAAAATTTATGGTTATTATTTCTGAAACTCCGATCATGTAATCACTAATGATACTTCTTAAATTTGTGGTATTATGCTTTATTGTATTTCTCTGTGCCTCACCTTCGACTGAGCTAGTGGTATTCGATCCTGGATAAGTGGCTTTATCGGACTAGATCCGACGGACTAACGGGTTATTCCGATTTAAGTGTGTTGCTGCCTTTAAGGGTGCGACTTGGGCACTTAAGCTAGAATAATTCGGGCGGTTCCGCCACAATAGGTCGGCCCCACAGAGCAGCGAGAGGAAGAGGGAGTGAGCGCGCTCGGGTTGGCGCTAACAGGCTGGGCCCGCCTGTCAGGCACCGAGGGCGCGCGAGCGCGGGCGCGCGCGGGCTGGGCTGATTGGGCTGGTTTGGGCCAAAATGGCCTTTTCTTTTTCCTGGAATTTCCAATTGCTTTTCCATTTATTTTCTCTATGGTTTTCAATTCAAATTCAAATCAAGTTTCAAATTCAAACCAAATCAAATATGTGCAACAATTCAAAGAATATTTAGGCTCAATATGATGCAACATTCCATGACTCATATGTTTTGGGCGAAATAAAATAAATAATCCTTCACTAATTAAACTAACCCTATTTAAAAGCGGAAGAGAGGGAGAAAAACTAGAGAGAGAGAGAGAAACTAGAGTGAGATAGAGAAGAGTAACACCTGAATTTGGATGATAATTAGAAAGAAATATTATACCCCCAAATTCAGGGTGTTACAGGAACTCCTCAAAGTCCTCCATGTTGCCAGCATCTCCTCCTGAGCACTGAATACAGTGGGGACAACCTGGGGTGGGGTGGTTTTTAAAGGAAGAGTGAGTACACATCAACGTACTCAGCAAATGTCCCGTTTGGCTAAAGTGGACTAACTGTATGTGGAGTTGAGGTTGAACTGTTGCTTTTAGTTGGTCAAGTATTTATTACTAATAGTAGAGCCAAATTTTAGTAATAAACCCAGTTATTACCCAAATGTACTCCCTCCAAGAGGAAATACTAGAGATCATAATTACAACCATCATCATTAAACATCATCATGAACGTATCCAAAGTTCTTCTAATCAAAGATATCCCAAGGCCGGTCTTAACCGTGAGCACGGCTCATATACCAGTTTCTAACACTCTGCAGAGATTGCACACTTTACCCACAAGTCGTGATTCCCATTCTTCCCGGAGATCATGACTCTCCATTGATCACTACCAAGGTGACCTAGCAGGGTCTCACTACGTAGCCTTTACAAAGATTCCCAGAGGTCATAGCCGCCTGTTAGGTTTCTCTAGTTTGATAAACACAGTACTCCACCCCACAGGAAGGGTGACTAACAAAACCAAATCAATGAACCTCTACAACCAGCCTCCGCACAGCAAGTAATGTGCCTGGACCCCATTGATGGCCCTACGGCGAAGCCAACTACACCTCAAGTTCCTCTAGTTAATCAGCTAAGGGCGTCCCATTCCACCCTCATGGTTGCACTGTTATCCCGGGTGGTCACTCAACGAACAGGTCCTTATGGAGAGGTACTCAGGAAATAGCCTGAGTCCCCTAAAGTATCACAAGATCATCCTCGAGAGAACATCATCGTATCATAAATATTCACATCATGATCGTTGATTAAGTTAAAGCAATAGCATAAAGCTAACCATGATAACCCAAAAAGGTAAACAAGGATAAGGTAAATATAGACTAGTCAATCATTAGGTTTCAATAAAGTAATACGGGACAGTGAATTATAAAGTATGTAGGACTTAATAGGTCAGAGGACACTTGCTTTCACCAGGTTGTTGCTCAGGAAGATCTTCGACAACACACTCAGGAACCATGGGCTGTTCGTTGTCTAAACAAAGCGATCATGCATTCAATACATTTGGATAAAGACAAAGAACAATACACCAAACAAATTAAATGCAATCAAGTGAACACAAGTTTGACAGGACATTATAAACACAAAAGATAAACCTAAGTGCTAGGGATTAGTACATTTAGAAATTAGTGATTCCCTAAATATTATGGATTACATAATTTAGTTGTACTAATTTTAGTGAGGCACAAAATTATAACAGGGATAAATTCATACATGACATTATTAATCTCACAAAATTAAGCACTTAAATATCATTAGGGTTTTCCTTTTTATTTTCTTATTTCATAAAAATTATTACATGCACTAACATATAGCTTAGGCATAAAATTAAAGTGTACAGACAGTGAATGATCATAATTTATTTGGGTAGAGAATAATCCTATGAATATTTTGCAATTTGAATTACTCAATTTGGAGTTCATATGAAAACGATATGAAATAAACAAGTTTTGAAGTTTAAAATAAAAAATTAGGCCTAAATCTGTGATTAATTAAAAGGTTAGGGGTCTGTTTGCAAGAATACATGGGTCTACGTGCTAAACTATAGGACGTCAGGTTGATTCCCGGAAACCCGAGGGTCTCTTTAACAAATTTACACGCGAAGGGGTACAGGGTTGCGCTAGCCGTCTGATCTCTGATCAACAGTTCGAATTAGAACAGCGAGCGAGGCCGTGGGCACACAGACTGCGGGTGCATGACAGGTGGGCTCAGGTTGGGTTGAGGCACTGACGCACGGGGCCCATGGGTGAGCGGTGTGCTAAGGGCGTGGGACATGCTTGCCACTAGATCTCAGATCAATGGTTTTGGTTTCACAGACACGCGAATCGTTATTCGCACAACCAGGCCATCCGATCAAGACTAGACGGTTAGGATCGAGCGCTAGGGGCTTTGTCCTCTCCGGTCAGCCAGGGCGGCACTGTTCATGGTCGCGGCGGCGCCGTCGCTGGAGGCAATGCAGACTGGGGCTCCAAGGGCACTAGGGGTTGGTCTGGGTAGCCAGGGAGGTTGGGGAGGACACAGCGAGCACTATGGCAGGATCAGGATAGCAGGAATGGGGGTGAGGCAACCGGACGGCAGAGGGGGAGTCCTCGGAGGACTGGGGAACACTCTAGCGAGCAATCGCGGGAAACTAAGTGCAAGACTGGGGAAATTAGGGGCAGGGTCAGGACGGTTACCTTGAGGGAAGACTCTGGAACACACGAACAGCGTCCGGGGCACAGCGAGGACACAGGTCGATGGCTGTGGAACTGTGGCAGTGAACCGGTTAGCGCGGACTAGGCAAACCAGAGGGGGAGGGAGTGAACCGAGGGGTGTCCCGGGTTGTGGGATAAGGCGGAGCTTACCGAGGCAACGGACACGGCGAGGGCTCGATGGTGACCGCAGAATGGGCGCGAGACCACTGCGAGCGGTGGCAGAGGTCCCTGTGTGTGCGCGCGTTGCGAGGCGAGTGCCGAGGGCTGCGAGTGCGTGAGTGATGGAAGAGGAGAGCGAGCGGGTACTAGGCAGCTAGAAAAAGGCCCAGATGGTGACGGGCGCGGCCTCGGCAGGCGTCGTGGGCGTGGTGTCCACTGTGACGTGCGTGTCGTGCGCGGGCAGTTCGGAGGGGAAGGGTCCGACAGACAGGACCCACGGGTCAGAGAGGGAACAGGCGAGTGAACGAGCTTCTGTGTTGACGAGTGGGCCCCGTGAGACAGTGAGAGAAGGTGCACGCACGGAGGAGATCGGCGCCGACAAGTCGGCCCCATTGGGTAGCGAGAGGGAGAGGGGGAGAGAGCGGGCACGAGAAGGCACTGACAGGCGGGGGCCGCATGTCAGGGGGAGGGCTGGCGCGCGGGCACGCGTGAGGCTGGGTCGAGATGGGCCTGCTGGGCTGAAATGAGGTTTTCTATTTTCCTAGAATTTCTAATGGCTTTTCTATTTTATTTAATCTAGGGTTTTCAAATCGAATTCAAATCAATTACAAATTCAAACCATTTCAAACATGTGCATCAAACAAAAGAATAATTTAGGCTCAGCATGATGCAACATTTCATGACGCACATTGTTTTGACAAAATAAATAATTAATCCCTCTCCTAATTAACTTAATTCTAATCAAAAGAGAGAAAAAGTCAAGAGATAACACCTGAATTTGGTAGATATTTAGAAAGAAATTTTATACCCCCAAATTCAGGGTGTTACAAACCTATCCTCCTTAAAAAGAATCTTGTCCTCGAGATTCAGGGTTGGCTAGCAAAGAGTTCAGGGTACTTGGCTTTCAAATCATCTTCTCTTTCCCAGGTTGCTTCTTCTTCTGAGTGATGGCCCTATTTGACTTTGTACATCCTGATGGTGCTTCTTCGAGTGACTCTGCCTGATGTCTCTAGAATCTGAGTTGGCTTCTCAATATATGTCAGATCTTCTTGAACTTCAAGGTCCTCCGTTGGCAACTGCTCTTCTGGTACTCGCAAGCATTTCTTCACCTAAGACACATGGAACATGTCATGCACAGCTGACATGTTTTCTGGTAGGCTAAGCTAATATGCCACTTCTCCACATCTTGCTTGAATCTGGTACGGTCCGATGTATCGAGGTGCTAGCTTGCCCTTGACACTTTCAAGTAGACATAATCTCCTACCTCAAAACTCAATTCTCTTCTTCGAGTGTTAGCATAGCTTTGCTGTCTGGATTGTGCTGTCTTCAGATTCTCTCAAACCATTCTAATATTCTCTTCAGCCTCAAGCAAAATATCTAGACCGAACACCTGCCTTTCCCCAGGTTGGTCCCATTGCAATGGAGTTCTACAATTCCTCCCATAAAGTGCTTGGAATGGGGACATCCTCAAACTGTCCTGATAGCTGTTGTTGTAAGAGAATTCTGCATATGGTAGCCTCTTGTCCCAACCTAACTTGTCTTGCAATGCACAAGCTCTCAACATATCTTCAAGAATCTGGTTGGTTCTCTTTATCTGACCATCTATCTGTGGGTGATAAGCTGAACTAAACTTTAAATGTGTGCCCAAAGATTCATGTAGCTGTTGCGAGAAATGAGAAGTGAACTGGGTACCTCTGTCTGATACTATCTTCATTGGAACACCATGCAAGCATACAATCCGAGACATATATAATTCTGCCAACACTGCACAGTTATAGGTGGTCTTGAGTGGTATGATATGAGCCGCCTTTGTTGAACGGTCCACTATTACCCAGATGGAGTCATAACCAGCGTGAGTGCGAGGCAAACCAACTATAAAGTCCATCCCAATCTCATCCCATTTCCACTGAGGAATCTGCAATGGCTGCAACAAACCTACGGCCTTCTGATGTTCTGCCTTGATTCTCTAACAACTGTCACATCTGGCAACATACTTTGGTATCTCCCTTTTCATACCGTACCACCAGAATCTTTTCCTCAGGTCTTGGTACATCTTCTAGCTACCAGTGTGTATAGAATATGCTGTCTCATGAGCTTCCTTGAGAATCAGTTCCTGGATCAATTTGATGTCGGGAACGCATAGCCTATCCTTAAACCACACCACTCCTTCTGTGTCTTCACGGAAATCTTGGCCTTTCCCTTCTATGGTCAGCTACCGTATCTCGTTGATCTTCTCATCATCTTTTTGGCCCTTCCTAATATCTTGCTCTAGAGTGGGTTCTAGCTCGACTGTCACTCCTTGAGTGTTGTTCCAAAATCCGAGACTCAGCCTGTCGAATTCCTTTGCTAGCTCATACGACATCGAGTGAGCGGCCAACATATTGACTTGACTCTTTCTGCTCAAAGCATCTGCAACCACATTTGCTTTGCCTGGATGATAATGTATCACCAGCCCATAGTCTTTGATCAATTCTAGCCATCTTCGTTGCTTCATGTTCAACTCTGACTGGGTGAATATGTACTTGAGACTCTTGTGGTCCGTGTAGATATCACACTTCTACCCATACAAAGACTGTCTCTAGGTCTTTAGTGCATGAACCACTGCTGCTAACTCCAGATCATGAGTGGGGTAATTCTTCTCATGAATCTTTAATTGTCGGGACGAGTATGCCACTACTCTCCCTTCCTGCATTAACACACATCCCAGACCGGTGTATAAAGCATCACTATATTCTGAGAATGGCTTGTGAACATCTGGCAGAATCAATACCGGTGCTGTTGTCAATTTCTTCTTCAACATCTCAAAGGATTCTTGGCATGCTGGGGTCTACTTGAACTCAACCTTGTTTGCCAACAAGACTGTCATTTGCCTGGCAATCTTGGAGAAACCTCCAATGAAACGCCGATAGTAGCCGGCCATTCCAATGAAACTCTTTATTCCTCAGACATCTTTCGGTGCTTTCTAAACCAGAATCGCTGCTAGTTTCTTTGGATCCACAGCTAATCCATCTCGGTTTATAATATGACCTAAGAACAGAACTTTGCTGATCCAGAAATCGCATTTGCTCAGCTTGGCATACAATTGACAATCTCATAGCCTCTGTAGTACTTTACTCAAGTGCTCTTCATGCTCTTGCTCATTCTAGGAGTATATGAGGATATCATCAATGAACACCAATACGAACTTGTCGAGATAGTCCATGAACACACTATTCATCAAGTATATGAAATAAGCTGGCACATTCGTCAGACTGAATGACATAACAGTGAACTCAGATAGTCCATACTTGGTAATGAATGTTGTCTTCAGTATGTGAAAAGGAAATGTGCCCTTGGGCCATTTCTAAGTGTTTTGGTGATTGAGTGCCAACACAAGTGCTTAAGTGTTAATCTATGCCAATTGATGGACAAAGTGCAAATCAGGATTAAAGGTATGTTTCTAAGACTTAGTACATTGTTTTGGAGACTAATGTATTGTGTCTAAGTGCTAGAAATAGGAAAAGACCAATTTGGAAAAGACTTGGCTATGCAGCCAAGACTCTGCGCAGTCTAGGTGCACCGGACTGTCCGGTGGTGCACCGGACAGTGTCCGGTGTGCCAGGCTGGCAACTGTCAACTAGCTGCTCTCGGGAAGCGATCAACGGTGTACGGCTATAAATCATCGGACTGTCCGGTGGTGCACCGGACTGTCCGGTGAGCCATTCACAGGCGAAGTCGTCGCTCTCGGGAAGCGATTAACGGCGTACGGCTATAAATCATCGGACTGTTCGGTGGTTCACCGGACTGCCCGGTGAGCCAAAGGTCGGCCGCGTAATCCGCGCGCGACGCGTGGCCGAGCCAACGGTCAGAAGGGGGCACCAGACTGTCCGGTGTGCACCGGACAGTGTCCGGTGCGCCAACGGCTCTGGATCTTCAACGGTCGGCTGTGCCACAGAAGGAAAGAAATCCGCACCGAACAGTGTCCGGTGGTGCACCGGGCTGTCCGGTGCGCCAGTCGACAGAAGGCAAGAATTGCCTTCCTGGAATGCTCTCAACGGCTCCTAGCTGCTTTGGGGCTATAAAAGGGACCCCTAGGCGCATGGAGGAACACACCAAGCATTCTCTAAGCATTCCTAAGCACCAAGACTCCAATTTCGCGCATTCGATTCTTTGTGATAGCAACTAGAGCTCCATTTGAGTAGAGAACTCTTTGAGTTGTGTTGAGAGCTCGTGTTGTGACTTGTGTGTGTGTTGTTGCTCTGATTTCGTGTCTTGTGTGCGTTGCTTATCCCATCCTTACTTTTGTGCTTCTTTGTGATACTCAAAGTGTAAGGGCGAGAAGCTCCAAGTTGTGGAGATTCCTCGCAAACGGGATATAGTAAAGTGAAAGCAAAACACCATGGTATTCAAGTGGGTCTTTGGACCGCTTGAAAGGGGTTGAGTGCAACCCTCGTCCGTTGGGACGCCACAACGTGGAGTAGGCAAGTATTGGACTCGGCCGAACCACGGGATAAACCACTGTGCCATCTCTGTGTTGATCTTCTTGTGGTTATCGTGTTGTGCGAGAACTTTTCTCTAGCCACTTGGCCTTATTGTGCTAACTCCTAATCAAGTTTTGTGGATTAAGTTTCAAGTTTTTACAGGATCACCTATTCACCCCCCTCCCTCTAGGTGCTCTCAATTGGTATCGGAGCCGTTCTCTTCACGTGAGGGACTAATCGCCCGAAGAGATGGATCCTAAGGGCAAGGGGATGGTGGTCAATGATAAGGAGAAGGAGTCTTTCGTCAATGATCCAAAGGATGACAAGCCTACTGACTCGGACGCGAGTCACAAAAGAAAAGACGGGAAGAAGAAGAAAACGAGGCGCATCAAGGAGATCATCTACTACGACGACAGCGACGAGTCCTCTTCTTCCCAAAAGGACGACGACAATGACTACGAGAAAAAGAAGACGGTTAATTCAAATTTTTCCTTTGATTATTCTCGTATTCCGCAAAGTTCCAATACTCATTTGCTTTCCATACCACTCGGTAAACCCCTCACTTTGATGGAGAGGACTACGGATTTTGGAGTCACAAAATGCGTAGCCACTTGTTCTCTCTCCATCCAAGTATATGGGAGGTAGTAGAAAATGGAATGCACTTTGATAGTTCGGATAGTCCCATGTTCATCAATGAACAAATCCATAAAAATGCACAAGCCACTACTGTCCTTTTAACATCATTTTGTAGGGAAGAATACAATAAGGTGAGCGGCTTGGACAATGCCAAGCAGATCTGGGACACCCTCAAGGTATCACATGAGGGAAATGACGTCACCATGCTCACCAAGATGGAGTTGGTGGAGGGCGAACTTGGGAGATTCGCAATGATCAGGGGAGAGGAGCCAACCCAAACGTACAACCGGCTCAAGACCCTCATCAACAAAATAAGGAGCTATGGAAGCACAAGATGGACGGACCACGACGTCGTCCGCTTAATGCTAAGGTCCTTTACTGTCCTTGATCCACATCTTGTAAACAATATTCGTGAGAATCCCAGGTACACCAAGATGTCGCTCGAAGAAGTACTTGGGAAGTTTGTAAGGCGGCGGATGATGATCAAGGAGGCAAGATACGTCGACGATGCATTGAATGGCCCAATCCATGAGCCTCAAGCCATTGCTCTCAAGGCAACGAGTAGCAAGGAGGCGCTACCTAGCAAGGTGGTGCAAGTTGAGGCGGCGGGGCTAAATGAGGAAGAGATGGCCCTCATCATCAAGCGCTTCAAGACGGTGCTAAAGGGCCGCAAGGAGCATCCCAACAAGAACAAGACGAAGGGGAAGCGCTCCTGCTTCAAATGTGGTAAGATTGGTCATTTTATCGCTAATTGTCCCGATAATGAGAGTGACCAGGAAAAGAAGAGTGGAAAGTGGGAAAAGAAGAAGAACTACAAGAAGGCAAAGGGCGAGGCACATCTTGGAAAGGAGTGGGATTCGGATTGCCCCTCGTCCGACTCCGACAATGAAGGACTCGCCGCCACCGCCTTCAACAAATCATCCCTCTTCCCCAACGAGCATCACACATGCCTCATGGCGGAGGAGAAGAAGGTATGTACTCGAAAGTCTACTTATGCTTCTTCTAGTGATGATGAATCTAGCGATGATGAAATAGATTACTCTAGTTTGTTCAAGGGCTTAGATAGATCTAAAATTGATAAGATTAATGAATTGATTGATGCTTTGAATGATAAGAATAGATTGTTAGAAAAGCAAGAGGATCTTTTGTATGAAGAACATGATAAATTTGTAGAGGCACAAAAATCTCTTGCTTTAGAGGTTAAAAGGAATGAAATGCTTTCTTCTGAACTATCTACTTGCCATGAGACAATTTCTAGTTTAAAAAGTGTTAATGATGATTTAAATGCTAAACTAGAAGTAGCAAATAGATCTAACTCTTGTGTAGAACATGTTGTGATTTGCAATAGGTGTAAAGATTTTAATTTTGATGCTTGTAGTGAACACCTAGTTTCTATTGCAAAATTAAGTGATGAAGTGGCTAGTCTTAATGCCCAACTTAAGACTAGCAAGAGTGAATTTGACAAACTAAAATTTGCATGGGATGCCTACACTATTGGTAGACACCCCTCAATTAAGGATGGACTTGGCTTTAAGAAGGAAGCCAAGAACTTAACAAGTCATAAGGCTCCCATCTCCACCAAGGAGAAAGGGAAGGCCCCTATGGCTAATAGTGCTCAAAAGAATCATGCATTTATTTATGATAGAAAATTTTCTAGAAATGTTCATCATGATAGGAGTTGTAATGCTTATGATTCAAATGCAATGTTTGCTTCAAGTTCTTCCTATGTGCATGGTAGAGATATGCCTAGGAGAAATGTCATTCATCATATGCCTAGGAGAAATGTTGCTCATGTTCCTAGGAAAGTAAACAATGAACCTTCTACAATTTATCATGCTTGCAATGCTTCCTTTGCAATTTGTAGAAAGGATAGAAAGGTGATTGCTAGGAAATTAGGGGCAAAATGCAAGGGAGATAAAACTTGCATTTGGGTCCCTAATGATATTGTCACTAACCTTGTAGGACCCAACAAGAGTTGGGTACCTAAGACCCAAGCCTAAATTTGCCTTGCAGGTTTATGCATCCGGGGGATCAAGCTGGATTATTGACAGCGGATGCACAAACCACATGACGGGGGAGAAGAAGATGTTCACCTCCTACGTCAAGAACAAAGATTCCCAAGAGTCAATCATATTCGGTGACGGGAATCAAGGCAAGTTGAAAGGGTTAGGAAAAATAGCTATTTCATCCGAGCACTCCATTTCCAATGTGTTTTTAGTTGAGTCGCTTGGATATAACTTGTTGTCTGTGAGTCAGCTTTGTAATATGGGATATAACTGCTTATTCACAAATGTAGATGTGTCTGTCTTTAGAAGGAGTGATGGTTCATTAGCTTTTAAGGGTGTATTAGACGGCAAACTCTATTTAGTTGATTTTGCAAAAGAGGAGGTCGGTCTAGATGCATGCTTAATTGCTAAGACTAGCATGGGCTGGCTGTGGCATCGCCGCTTAGCACATGTGGGGATGAAGAACCTTCACAAACTTCTAAAGGGAGAACATGTGATAGGTCTAACAAATGTTACTTTCGAAAAAGATAGACCTTGTGCAGCTTGTCAAGCAGGTAAACAGGTGGGAAGCTCTCATCATACCAAAAATGTGATGACCACATCAAGACCTTTGGAGTTGCTTCATATGGACCTCTTCGGACCCGTCTCCTATCTAAGCATAGGAGGAAGTAAGTATGGTCTTGTTATAGTTGATGATTTTTCCCGCTTCACTTGGGTATTCTTCTTGCAGGATAAATCTGAAACTCAAGGGACCCTTAAGCGCTTCCTAAGGAGAGCTCAAAATGAGTTTGAGCTCAAGGTGAAGAAGATAAGGAGCGACAACAGGTCCGAGTTCAAGAACCTTCAAGTGGAGGAGTACCTTGAGGAGGAAGGGATCAAGCACGAGTTCTCGGCTCCCTACACACCACAGCAAAACGGTGTGGTAGAGAGGAAGAACAGGACGCTCATTGACATGGCGAGGACAATGCTTGGAGAATTCAAGACGCCCGAGCGATTTTGGTCGGAAGCCGTGAACACGGCTTGTCATGCCATAAACCGGGTGTACCTTCATCGCCTCCTCAAGAAGACTTCGTATGAGCTTCTAACCGGTAACAAACCCAATGTGTCTTACTTTCGTGTATTTGGGAGCAAATGTTATATTCTAGTAAAGAAAGGTAGAAATTCTAAGTTTGCTCCCAAAGCTGTAGAAGGGTTTTTGTTAGGTTATGACTCAAATACAAAGGCATATAGGGTCTTCAACAAATCATCGGGTTTGGTTGAAGTCTCTAGCGACGTTGTATTTGATGAGACTAATGGCTCTCCAAGAGAGCAAGTTGTTGATCTTGATGATGTAGATGAAGAAGACGCTCCAACGGTCGCAATACGCACCATGGCGATTGGAGAAGTGTGGCCACAGGAACAAAAGGAGCAAGATCAACCCTCTTCCTCAACAATGGTGCATCCCCCAACTCAAGATGATGAACAGGTTCATCAAGAGGAGGCATGTGATCAAGGGGGAGCACAAGATGATCATGTGATGGAGGCAGAAGCACAACCGGCACCTCCAACCCAAGTTCGAGCGACGATTCAAAGGAATCATCCCATCGACCAAATTTTGGGTGACATTAGCAAGGGAGTAACCACTCGTTCTAGATTAGTTAATTTTTGTGAGCATTACTCCTTTGTCTCTTCTATTGAGCCTTTCAGGGTAGAAGAGGCCTTGCTAGATCCAGACTGGGTGTTGGCCATGCAAGAAGAGCTCAACAATTTCAAGAGAAATGAAGTTTGGACACTGGTGCCTCGTCCCAAGCAAAATGTTGTGGGAACCAAGTGGGTGTTCCGCAACAAACAAGACGAGCACGGGGTGGTGACAAGGAACAAGGCTCGACTTGTGGCAAAAGGTTATGCCCAAGTCGCAGGTTTGGACTTTGAGGAGACTTTTGCTCCTGTGGCTAGGCTAGAGTCCATTCGTATTTTGCTAGCATATGCCGCTCACCATTCTTTCAGGTTGTTCCAAATGGATGTGAAGAGCGCTTTCCTCAATGGGCCAATCAAGGAGGAGGTGTACGTGGAGCAACCCCCTGGCTTCGAGGATGAACGGTACCCCGACCACGTATGTAAGCTCTCTAAGGCGCTCTATGGACTTAAGCAAGCCCCAAGAGCATGGTACGAATGCCTTAGAGACTTTTTAATTGCTAAAGCTTTCAAGGTTGGGAAAGCCGATCCGACTTTATTCACTAAGACTTGTGATGGTGATTTATTTGTGTGCCAAATTTATGTCGATGACATAATATTTGGTTCTACTAACCAAAAGTCTTGTGAAGAGTTTAGCAGGGTGATGACTCAAAAGTTTGAGATGTCGATGATGGGCGAGTTGAACTACTTCCTTGGGTTCCATGTGAAGCAACTCAAGGACGGCACCTTCATCACCCAAACGAAGTACACGCAAGGTTTGCTAAAGCGGTTTGGGATGAAGGACGCCAAGCCCGCAAAGACTCCGATGGGAACTGACGGACACGTCGACCTCAACAAAGGAGGTAAGTCCGTTGATCAAAAAGCATACCGGTCCATGATAGGTTCTTTGCTTTATTTATGCGCTAGTAGACCGGATATTATGCTTAGTGTATGCATGTGTGCTAGATTTCAATCCGATCCAAGGGAGTGTCACTTAGTGGCTGTGAAGCGAATTCTTAGATATTTAGTCTCTACGCCTTGCTTCGGGATCTGGTATCCAAAGGGGTCTACCTTTGACTTAATTGGATATTCAGACTCCGATTATGCTGGATGTAAGGTCGATAGGAAGAGTACATCAGGGACGTGCCAATTCTTAGGAAGGTCCTTGGTGTCATGGAGTTCTAAGAAACAAACTTCCGTTGCCCTATCCACCGCTGAGGCCGAGTATGTTGCCGCAGGACAGTGTTGCGCGCAACTACTTTGGATGAGGCAAACCCTCAGGGACTTTGGCTACAATCTGAGCAAAGTCCCACTCCTATGTGATAATGAGAGTGCTATCCGCATGGCGGATAATCCTGTTGAGCATAGCCGCACAAAGCACATTGACATCCGGCATCACTTTTTGAGAGACCACCAGCAAAAGGGAGATATCGAAGTGTTTTATATTAGCACCGAGAACCAGCTAGCCGATATCTTTACCAAGCCTTTAGATGAGAAGACCTTTTGCCGGCTGCGTAGTGAGCTAAATGTATTAGATTCGTGGAACTTGGATTGATGTATAGCATACATGTGTTTATGTCTTTGATCATGTTCCTTACGCATTTTGTTGTTTATTATGGTGCATAAGTTGTACAAACACTCCCCGAACCTCAAAAGTCCATGTGTGAGTGATGCACACATTTAGGGGGAGATGTGCTACAACTTGACCCTTTGAGACTAACCATGTGTTTGAGCTTGTTTGATTTAGCCTCAAAGGAGGATTGAAAGGGAAAAGGTGAACTTGGACCATGCAAGACTTCCACTGCACTCCGATGAGAGGGTAACTCACTCCAAGTTCATCTCCATATTCTTATTGCCTTTGTACTCTTATTTGAAGATTTTGGTGAGGCAATGAGGTTTAGGGGCCAAGATTGATCCCGTTTTGGTGCTTGATGCCAAAGGGGGAGAAAATAAGGCCAAAGCAATCAATGGATCAGCTACCACTTGAGAACTTTGAAAATAGTAGAATAGAGCTTTTGGTTTGTCAAAACTCTCTTGTTGTCTCTCTTGTCAAAAGTTGGCTTCTTGTGGGGAGAATAGTTGATAATGGGAAAAAGGGGGAGTTTTTGAAATCTTTTATCAATTTCTCTTGGAACAACTCTCTTTATGTCTCAACAAGTGTGTTTGACATAGAGATAGGAAATTGAGGTTGATTTGCAAAAACAAAACCAAGTGGTGGCAAAAAATGATCCAAATATTCCAAATTTGAATCAAAACAAATTTGTGTTCTCATTTGCATTGACGTTGCACTTCTTTATTTGCTTTTTGTAGTGTTGGCATAAATCACCAAAAAGGGGGAGATTGAAAAGGAAATGTGCCCTTGGGCCATTTCTAAGTGTTTTGGTGATTGAGTGCCAACACAAGTGCTTAAGTGTTAATTTATGCTAATTGATGGACAAAGTGCAAATCAAGAGTAAAGGCATGTTTATATGACTTAGTACATTGTTTTGGAGACTAATGTATTGTGTCTAAGTGCTAGAAACAGGAAAAGACCAATTTGGAAAAGACTTGGCTATGCAGCCAAGACTCTGCGGAGTCTAGATGCATCGGACTGTCCGGTGGTGCACCAGACAGTGTCCGGTGTGCCAGGCTGGCAACTGTCAACTAGCTGCTCTCGTGAAGCGATCAACGGCGTACGGCTATAAATCACCGGACTGTCAGGTGGTGCACCGGACTGTCCGGTGAGCCATTCACAGGCGAAGTCGTCGCTCTCGGGAAGCGATTAACGGCATACGGCTATAAATCACCGGACTGTTCGGTGGTGCACCGGACTGTCCGGTGAGCCAACGGTCGGCCAGTCCAACGGTCGGCCGCGTAATCCGCGCGCGACGCGTGGCCGAGCCAACGGTCAGAAGGGGGCACCGGACTGTCCGGTGTGCACCGGACAGTGTCCGGTGCGCCAACGGCTCTGGATCTTCAACGGTCGGCTGCGCCACAGAAGGAAAGAAATCCGCACCGGATAGTGTCCGGTGGTGCACCGGACTGTTCGATGCGCCAGTCGACAGAAGGCAAGAATTGCCTTCCTGGAATGCTCTCAACGGCTCCTAGCAGCTTTCGGGCTATAAAAGGGACCCCTAGGCGCATGGAGGAACACACCAAGCATTCTCTAAGCATTCCTAAGCACCAAGACCCCAATTCTGCGCATTCGATTCTTTGTGATAGCAACTAGAGCTCCATTTGAGTAGAGAACTCTTTGAGTTGTGTTGAGAGCTCATGTTGTGACTTGTGTGCGTGTTGTTGCTCTGATTTCATGTCTTGTGTGCGTTGCTCATCTTATCCTTACTTCTGTGCTTCTTTGTGATACTCAAAGTGTAAGGGCGAGAGGCTCCAAGTTGTGGAGATTCCTCGCAAACGGGATATAGTAAAGTGAAAACAAAACACCGTGGTATTCATGTGGGTCTTTGGACCGCTTGAAAGGGGTTGAGTGCAACCCTCGTCCGTTGGGACGCCACAACATGGAGTAGGCAAGTATTGGACTTGGCCGAACCACGGGATAAACCACTGTGCCATCTCTGTGTTGATCTTCTTGTGGTTATCGTGTTGTGCGAGAACTTTTCTCTAGCCACTTGGCCTTATTGTGCTAACTCCTAATCAAGTTTTGTGGATTAAGTTTCAAGTTTTTACAGGATCACCTATTCACCCCCCCTCTAGGTGCTCTCAGTATGTTCGAAGGTCGGATCCAGAGATGATGGTAACTTGACCTCAGATCTATCTTCGAGAACACAGTGGCTCCTCTCAACTGATCATTAGATTTTCCATTCAGGGTAGGGGGTACTTGTTCTTAACAGTGACTTCATTCAAAGATCTATAATCAATGCACATCCTCTTTGTACCATCCTTCTTCTCCACAAATAACACTGGGGCTGCCCAAGGCGAGGTACTCGGTCTGATGTAGCCTTTCTCTAACAATTCATCAATCTGCTTCTTGAGTTCCACCAATTCTAGTCCGGACACTCGATAGGCTCTCTTGGAAATAGGGGCGGTGACTGGGATAAGCTCTATGGAAAACTCAACTATATGCTCGGGTGGCAAGCCTAGTAAATCCTCAAGGAACACACCGGGGAACTCTGACACAATTCTAATATCCTCAATCAGGTTGGCCTCCATGCCATCTACCGAAAAATAGTGACAGGCTCCTTCTTCTAGTTCGGGCATGTACAGTTCAGTTAATACTTCCTTCCCGGATGGGGACACTAACTTTACTATCCTCTTGCCACAACTGAAAGTGGCTTGGTTTCTTTGTAGCCATTTCATCCCTAGGATGACATCTAACCCTTGATTACCCATTACAACTAGGTCAATAGGAAAGTCTACCCCCTTATTTCAATCCTTAGATTCAGACACATCTTATCGGACTGAACTTTTCCTACAACTGAATTAACTCTTAAAGGTGGAACCATTGGTTCTATGGGGATGTTATGTGCTTCTACCCATGATGTAGAAACAAAAGAATGTGTGGCACCAGAATCAAACAATACTTTTGCTAGATATGATTCGACTAGAAACATACCTACTGCCACGTCCTGAGCATCTTGGATTGCTTCGGCCTCCAAGTGGTTCACCTTTCCATGGTTGTAGGCTTGGCCACGGCCTCCTGGTGCTTGCTGTGGCGCTCCTTATCTTGTTGAAGTGTTGAAAGCTAGTGACTGCTGAGTTGCCTTCTTTGGGCAATGATCCACCCAGTGACCTTGTTCCCCACAGCTGAAACATGTGCGGCCTCCTCATTGTGCTGGAGCTTCTTGGTTGTTCTAGTTGGTTGCTGGGGCAGGGAGGCGAGGTGCCTAGTTGTTCTGACGCCGGTACAGATTTCCTCCATGCTGGTTGTTTTGACAGTACTGCTACTACTGCTGAGGGAACTATCTCTGATACTGCTGGTGGTGCTGACGCTGATGCTGGTGCTGGTGGCCTTGAGGGTGACCTTGCTAGAACTACTGAGGCAGAGCTTACCGAGGCAACGGACACAGCGAGGGCTAGACAGTGACCACAGGACGGGCGCGAGACCACAGCGAGCGGCGGCGGAACTCCTTGGGTGTGCGTGCGGTGCGAGGCGAGTGCTGAGGGCTGTGAGTGCACGAGTGAGGGAAGAGGAGGGCGAGCGGGTACTGGGCAGCTAGAAAAAGGCCGAGGTGGGGATGGGCGTGGCCTCAGCGTGCATCATGGGCGCGGAGTCCACGGCGACGCGCAGGTCGTGCGTAAGCGGTTCGGAGGGGAAGGGTCCGACAGACGGGACCCACGGGTCAGAGTGGGAACGGGTGAGCGAACAAGCTTCTGTGCCGACGAGCGAGGCCCGCGGGACAATTAGAGAAGGTGCGAGTGCGCGGAGGAGATCGACACCGACAAGTCGGCCCCACTAGGTAGCGAGAGGGAGAGGGGGAGAGAGAGCGGGCGCGAGAAGGCGCTGATAGGTGGGGGCCGCCTGTTAGGGGGAGGGCTGGCGCGTGGGCGCGGGCGCGCGAGGCTGGGCCGAGATGGGCCTGCTGGGCTAAAATGAGGTTTTCTATTTTTCTAGAATTTCTAATGGCTTTTCTATTTTATTTACTCTAGGGTTTTCAAATCAAATTCAAATCAATTACAAATTCAAACCATTTCAAACATGTGCATCAAACAAAAGAATAATTAGGCTCAGCATAATGCAACATTTCATGACTCACATTGTTTTAACAAAATAAATAATTAGTCCCTCTCCTAATTAATTTAATTCTAATCAAAAGAAAGAGAGAGAGATAAGAGATTACATCTGAATTTGGTAGATATTTAGAAAGAAATTTTATACCCCAAATTCAGGGTGTTACAAGCCCGGTAGCCAGGTTTCCCATCTCAACGACCCCGGCCAAGAAAGTCGACGATGCAGCCACCGCACCTACCTTGGATTCTGTTTGAGGGTGTTGTAATCGGCCTTATGGTGCGCCTGGACCTTGCCTTTGGACTATAAACAACTAGGCTCCACCAACCCCTTGTTCATTTGCGCCCACGCCGAGGAGTCCATAGCCATTAGCGGCGAGGGAGGGGAAGCAAGTCGAAGCCGGAGAGCGTGCGAGGATCCAGCATCGTTGTTCTTCGCCTCCACGCCCATGAGCATCGATCGTGTCTAGGGAGCCACCAAGCACATGGGCACTAGAGGGGCAGTAATTGCTCGCTGTTGAACAACCATCGCCGCGGATTCACCTCACATCGCTGTCAAGTATTCTATGGCATCTTACGGTGAGAGCTTCCTAAATCGATTCGCCTCGATATCCTCGGGATGTGGAATAGAGTACTGGGATTGGGGAGTGTTGGGGGCCTTCATCCTCCAAAGGTCCTAAAAAACGAGGTCTAACAAAATCTTCCAAGTATAGCATATGAACAGGTACCTTCGGACTCGGGCTAAAAGCATGATCGCGACGAAGGTTGGAGTTGCTCCGAAGCTACGCACGGGGGGAGCTTCGGCTAAATGACAGAGAATGGAACCGACTTAAAAGGGGAAAGGCTATCTAGTCCTCATAGAGTTGACTATTAGTTAACAATGAATGTAAAGGGCATGAATGTAATTTATCACAGGCTGCGTCCTGTGCCTATAAATAGATGAACAGTTCCCCCGTACTGTTCACGCTGACTTGTACTTGCTCGTGCGTCATGCTTGTACCTTTGCCTTCTATCAAGCCGAAGGTACAAATGTAATTCAATATTGTTCTTATTCATTCATGATTATATAATAAAAGATATATTAACGATGTCATATGATTATTCATGTTATTTCTCATGTTTCATATACTTCGTCTGTCATTAATATATGCTGTGATAATGAAGGTATCTCCTTCATGACCTTCGTCCGAAGTTCGTTATATCCTTAGGGAAATAATGCTTCGAAGGTCGAAGGGCATTAACATTTAACATTTTGTGTTGTCTTGTTTTTAATTCATAGCATTTGAGAACAAGTCCCCAACATTGGCGCCCACCTCCGATGAACTCACTTCCACAAGCTTCGTCAAGCATTGACCTTCGTCATGCCGCCGAAGAAAGCTTCAGCACCAGGGACCGCTGCACTATAGCCGCTGGACCCAAACCAAGAAACTCTTTCTCTTTGAGAGGCTTGAAGCCAGAAGAGGAAAGCCACCAATCCAACACTCCAGGAGGAGGAGTTGGACCAAGAGATCAGGGATATGGAGATCATCCATCAGCATGTACAAAGGAAGAAGGATAAGATGGCGCGATTAGCTGATCTTCAATGGAAGATCGACGAAGCCACTAAAGAAGTGTGTCATCTTGTTCAAGATGAACAAGATCGAAGGCCTCAACACAGGGAGCATCGTCAAGAAGGCCTATTAATTGAGGATGCATGGTATGATGATTTTAATCATGATGCCTTTACTTTTGATGATGCTTCTCCCTTGGCAGCAGAACTGCAGGCTACTCCATGGCCCCCATCATACAAGCCACCCCAGCTTCCCATGTATGATGGGCATTCAGATCCAAAGCAGTTTCTCATGAGCTACGAAGCAACTATATCTTCGTATGAAGGCAATACTGCAGTTATGGTGAAGTCCATTGTTATGGCAGTCCGGAATGTAGCCCAAACATGGTACTCTTCTCTTCGACCAGGGACGATCACATCGTGGCAGAAGCTTAAGGACATGCTGGTTACCAGTTTCCAAGGCTTTCAAACGAAGTCGGTTACATCTCAGGCTCTATTCCAATGCACACAAGACCACGAAGAGTACCTTCAGGCATATGTACGAAGGTTCTTGCGATTAAGTGCACAAGCGCCTACGGTGCCTAATGAGATTGTCATTGAGGCCAAGATCAAAGGTCTTCGCCCAGACCTACCGCTCAATATTTCGCCTGGAAGCCCCACAAACTCTAGAGAAGTTGCTTCAAAAGATGGACGAATACATTTGGGCTGACAATGACTTCCACCAAAGAAGGGAGGAAGCTTACAGATTCTCTGAAATGACCAGAGGCTTCGGAGGAAGAATCCACCCGAGGCAAGTCAGGTCAATTCATAACTCCACTCAGAATGATGACAAAGGAAGTCAGCTACAGAGGCCACAGTATACCTCACAATCTTCGGGGCAGCAACAAAGCTCTTTCCGGCCGCCAGCTCCAAGAGGCAGAGGCGCCAGGGGCTTCAGAGGAAGATATAGAGATCAGCCCAGGAAGATCTACTGCTTATTTTGTGGTGAAAACAAGGGCCATACTACAAGAATGTGCCAAATCACTATCCAAAAGCAGAGGGAGATTGCAGAAGCCGAAGCTCGGCAGAATCAGCCGAAGCAGGTCTTGCACACTACTTCGTGCCATTCACCCTACATACCAAAATATGTGGGTAATCACTCTACAACTTCTGTTGCTTCGGCTAGTCAGCCACAGGCTTCTTGGCCACAGCTTCCACCTCCACCACCACTACAACCTACCTATTCACGGGGTCAGCAGCCAGAAGGGAGCCAGCACACCCAGCAGCAGAGGGATTTCAGGGAGGAATCCGAAGCCCACACAGTCAACAGTACCATGCCGGAGTCAAAGCACATCTATTGAGAGATATCCTACTTTCCGAAGCACTTTTTTACTCTATGCCACTTTGTTTTTTTAATAAAGGACAAGTAATGTAAATCTAGTTTTAATTCTCTGTAATAGTTTCGCTTCTATTAAAATGAAATGTATCTTCTTCACAGATTTACGAAGCTCGAAAATTGGCGAAGCTTAAAAAGTCGTTCCTAAGGAAGCGCAGTATAAGCCTTGCCGAAGCCTCAGAAAGTCGTTCCCAAGGGAGCACAGAGTAAGTTTTTTGCTCAAAAGTCATTCATAAGGGAATGCAGAGCCCAATACCGCCGAAATATAAGGCGAAGCGCGAAAAGTGAACGCAAAAAATACCGCCGAAATATAAGGCGAAGCGCGAAAAGTCAACACGAAAAATACCGCCGAAATATAAGGCGAAGCGTGAAAAGTCAACGCGAAAAATACCGCCGAAATAGAAGGCGAAGAAGTTCAAACGTCGTTCCTAAGGGGACGCAGAACTTACACCAAAAAAATAAACGGTGAAGCCGAAAAATAAACGACAAAGAGATCCTGATCCTTCCTAAGGGGACGCAGAGATGGTGTGTTCCAGTGTGGGTGTGTGGGTGTGTATCTTCGGCATTAACATCATCTTTTTCATCATATCATCACATCATACATCATATTGCACCAATGAAACGAATTGAATACGAAGTTGATCTTCGGAGACTTTATAAAAAATGAAAGCGTGCTAAGGCACAAAGCTGAGAAATACAGCTTCGTCAGTTCTAATGCCAAAGAAAGGATCCTTTTCTTACGAAGATGGGATGTTTTTACAAAGCAAGGATATTTTTTCTAAAGCACGAATTTTCTTCTTTATGAAGCATGAAAAGAAGGGAAGGCGTTTTTTCGTCGAAGGCTCAAAAAGCGGTATGTATATAAAGTTTCATGCCTCGCAAAGAACTGAATTACAAAAAATTTACATTCAAAAACATACACATCGAGCATCGCAGTCTTGATACAGCAAAGTTACATTGATTATCTAAATTTTTTTACAAACAACTACTAGTCCTCTCTCAGGACCTTCTCCGCAACTTCATTTAGCAGCTTGTTAACAACTTCGTCAACAATAGATTCGGCTACATTAATGATATCTATTGCTTCTTTCGTTTCCGGGTCTGCCAGGGGGTCGAATGGTTTTGGTGGAGGAGATAGTTCAGCTGCAATAGAAAAAATCAATCAGTTCGAAGACACGAAAACAAACGACGAAGCTAAAACCAATTAAACGATACCTATCCGTCTCTCGAGTTCTGCAGCTTTCTCAGCTTCTTTCATTACTTCTCGAGCGTCATGAATATCTTTTTCGTTCTTCTTCATTATCTCGTGGGCCATTTCTCGGCCACCATTCTCCTAGATGTCAGTGAAAAATTTTCCGCCCAGAAAACTTGCTTCGGCCGAGGGATCCTTTGTGTCATCCACAAAGAGGGCAGCTTTGGCCTGGGCCAAGGTTTTAACATGATTACAACCCACCTTCTCCGAGATAGCTGAAACTCTCTCACACCAGAGAACGCACAGACATTTCCACGATCACCTAAGATTTCTTCAAAAGCTTCGGCTTCTCCGCTGATCCACTCGATAACACCCTCAGGATTGCCTCGTATGAAGTTATCTTCGTTTGAATAGGCGCCCACGTTGGCGATGCTAGCCTTTATCTTCTTCACGCAGCCCAAAGATTTTTCAAAACATCTTTCCTTGGATGCGCGAAGTTCTTCAACTGTTTTTTCAAAATATATTTTCCAATACTCACTGGCCTCTCGATTAGCTTCTGCAACAGCGAATTTTTCCTTGGCTTCTGCTAGTTGTTTCCGAAGCTCTTCGATCTCATTCTTTTGGACCTCAGCTTGAGCCTTGGAATTAGTGTCGTCTTCTTTTATTTTGTTTATCAATGAAATTAATATCTTGTCTTTTTCATGCCCTTCGTTCCTTAGTTCAATCACCTCTAGACGAAGGTTGTTGAGAGCCCTTGGGCCATTTGAGAACTTTGAAAATAGTAGAATAGAGCTTTTGGTTTGTCAAAACTCTCTTGTTGTCTCTCTTGTCAAAAGTTGGCTTCTTGTGGGGAGAATAGTTGATTATGGTAAAAAGGGGGAGTTTTTGAAATCTTTTATCAATTTCTCTTCGAACAACTCTCTTTATGTCTCAACAAGTGTGTTTGACTTAGAGATAGGAAATTGAGGTTGATTTGCAAAAACAGAACCAAGTGGTGGCAAAAAATGATCCAAATATGCCTAATTTGAATCAAAACAATTTTGTGTTCTCATTTGCATTGACGTTGCTCTTCTTTAGTTGCTTTTTGTAGTGTTGGCATAAATCACCAAAAAGGGGGAGATTGAAAAGGAAATGTGCCCTTGGGCCATTTCTAAGTGTTTTGGTGATTGAGTGCCAACACAAGTGCTTAAGTGTTAATTTATGCCAATTGATGGACAAAGTGCAAATCAAGAGTAAAGGTATGTTTCTAAGACTTAGTACATTGTTTTGGAGACTAATGTATTGTCTCTAAGTGCTAGAAACAGGAAAACCAATTTGGAAAAGACTTGGCTATGCAGCCAAGACTCTGCGCAGTCTAGATGCATCGGACTGTCCGGTGGTGCACCGGACAGTGTCCGGTGTGCCAGGCTGGCAACTGTCAACTAGCTGCTCTCGTGAAGCGATCAACGGCGTACGGCTATAAATCACCGGACTGTCCGGTGGTGCACCGGACTGTCCGGTGAGCCATTCACAGGCGAAGTCGTCGCTCTCGGGAAGCGATTAACGGCGTACGCCTATAAATCACCGGACTGTTCGGTGGTGCACCGGACTGTCCGGTGAGCCAACGGTCGGCCGGTCCAACGGTCGGCCGCGTAATCCGCGCGCGACGCGTGGCCGAGCCAATGGTCAGAAGGGGGCACCGGACTGTCCGGTGTGCATCGGACAGTGTCCGGTGCGCCAACGGCTCTGGATCTTCAACGGTCGGCGGCGCCACAGAAGGAAAGAAATCCGCACCGGACAGTGTCCGGTGGTGCACCGGACTGTCCGGTGCGCCAGTCGACAGAAGGCAAGAATTGCCTTCCTGGAATGCTCTCAACGGCTCCTAGCTGCTTTGGGGCTATAAAAGGGACCCCTAGGCGCATGGTGGAACACACCAAGCATTCTCTAAGCATTCCTAAGCACCAAGACTCCAATTCCGCGCATTTGATTCTTTGTGATAGCAACTAGAGCTCCATTTGAGTAGAGAACTCTTTGAGTTGTGTTGAGAGCTCATGTTGTGACTTGTGTGCGTGTTGTTGCTCTGATTTCGTGTCTTGTGTGCGTTCCTCATCCCATCCTTACTTCTGTGCTTCTTTGTGATACTCAAAGTGTAAGGGCGAGAGGCTCCAAGTTGTGGAGATTCCTCGCAAACGGGATATAGTAAAGTGAAAGCAAAACACCGTGGTATTCAAGTGGGTCTTTGGACCGCTTGAAAGGGGTTGAGTGCAACCCTCGTCCGTTGGGACGCCACAACGTGGAGTAGGCAAGTATTGGACTTGGCCGAACCACGGGATAAACCACTGTGCCATCTCTGTGTTGATCTTCTTGTGGTTATCGTGTTGTGCGAGAACTTTTCTCTAGCCACTTGGCCTTATTGTGCTAACTCCTAATCAAGTTTTGTGGATTAAGTTTCAAGTTTTTACAGGATCACCTATTCACCCCCCCCCTCTAGGTGCTCTCAGTATGTTCGAAGGTCGGATCCTGAGCTGATGGTAACTTGACCTCAGATCTATCTTCGAGAACACAGTGGCTCCTCTCAACTGATCAATAGATTTTCCATTCAGGGTAGGGGGTACTTGTTCTTAACAGTGACTTCATTCAAAGATCTATAATCAATGCACATCCTCTTTGTACCATCCTTCTTCTCCACAAATAACACTGGGGCTGCCCAAGGCGAGGTACTTGGTCTGATGTAGCCTTTCTCTAACAATTCATCAATCTGCTTCTTGAGTTCCACCAATTCTAGTCCAGACACTCGATAGGCTCTCTTGGAAATAGGGGCGGTGACTGGGATAAGCTCTATGGAAAACTCAACTATACGCTCGGGTGGCAAGCCTAGTAAATCCTCAGGGAACACACCGGGGAACTCTGACACAATTCTAATATCCTCAATCATGTTGGCCTCCATGCCATCTACCGAAAAATAGTGACAGGCTCCTTCTTCTAGTTCGGGCATGTACAGTTCAGTTAATACTTCCTTCCCGGATGGGGACACTAACTTTACTATCCTCTTGCCACAACTGAAAGTGGATTGGTTTCTTTGTAGCCATTTCATCCATAGGATGACATCTAACCCTTGAGTACCCATTACTACTAGGTCAATAGGAAAGTCTACCCCCTTATTTCAATCCTTAGATTCAGACACATCTTATCGGACTGAACTTTTCCTCCAACTGAATTAACTCTTAAAGGTGGAACCATTGGTTCTATGGGGATGTTATGTGCTTCTACCCATGATGTAGAAACAAAAGAATGTGTGGCACAAGTATCAAACAATACTTTTGCTAGATATTATTCGACTAGAAACATACCTACTGCCACGTCCTGAGCATCTTGGATTGCTTCGGCCTCCAAGTGGTTCGCCTTTCCACGGTTGTAGGCTTGGCCACGGCCTCCTGGTGCTTGCTGTGGCGCTCCTTATCTTGTTGAAGTGTTGAAAGCTGGTGACTGCTGAGTTGCCTTCTTTGGGCAATGATCCACCAAGAGACATTGTTCCCCACAGCTGAAACATGCGCGGCCTCCTCCTTGTGCTGGAGCTTCTTGGTTGTTCTAGTTGGTTGCTGGGGCAGGGAGGCAAGGTGCCTAGTTGTTCCGACGCTGGTACAGATTTCCTCCATGCTGGTTGTTTGACAGTACTGCTACTGCTGCTGAGGGAACAATCTCTGATACTGCTGGTGGTGCTGACGCTGATGCTGGTGCTGGTGGCCTTGAGGGTGACCTTGCTTGAACTACTGAGGCAGAGCTTACCGAGGCAACGGACACAGCGAGGGCTCAACAGTGACCACAGGACGGGCTCGAGACCACGGCGAGCGGCGGCGGAACTCCTTGGGTGTGCGTGCGGTGCGAGGCGAGTGCTGAGGGTTGTGAGTGCACGAGTGAGGGAAGAGGAGGGCGAGCGGGTACTGGGCAGCTAGAAAAAGGCCAAGGTGGGGATGGGCGCGGCCTCAGCGTGCATCATGGGCACGGAGTCCACGGCGACGCGCAGATCGTGCGTAAGCGGTTCGGAGGGGAAGGGTCCGACAGACGGGACCCATGGGTCAGAGTGGGAACGGGTGAGCGAACAAGCTTCCGTGCTGACGAGCGAGGCCCGCGGGACAATTAGAGAAGGTGCGAGTGCGCGGAGGAGATCGACACCGACAAGTCGGCCCCACTAGGTAGCGAGAGGGAGAGGGGGGAGAGAGAGCGGGCGCGAGAAGGCGCTGATAGGTGGGGGCCGCCTGTTAGGGGGAGGGCTGGCGCGTAGGTGCGGGCGCGCGAGGCTGGGCCGAGATGGGCCTGCTGGGCTAAAATGAGGTTTTCTATTTTTCTAGAATTTCTAATGACTTTTCTATTTTATTTACTCTAGGGTTTTCAAATCAAATTCAAATCAATTACAAATTCAAACCATTTCAAACATGTGCATCAAACAAAAGAATAATTTAGGCTCAACATAATGCAACATTTCATGACTCACATTGTTTTAACAAAATAAATAATTAATCCCTCTCCTAATTAATTTAATTCTAATCAAAAGAAAGAGAGAGAGACAAGAGACTGAATTCGGTAGATATTTAGAAAGAAATTTTATACCCCAAATTCAGGGTGTTACAAGCCCGGTAGCCTGGTTTCCCATCTCAACGACCCTAGCCAAGAAAGTCGACGATGCATGCGAGGCTGGGCCGAGATGGGCCTGCTGGGCTAAAATGAGGTTTTCTATTTTTCTAGAATTTCTAATGGCTTTTCTATTTTATTTACTCTAGGGTTTTCAAATCAACTTCAAATCAATTACAAATTCAAACCATTTCAAACATGTGCATCAAACAAAAGAATAATTTAGGCTCAGCATAATGCAACATTTCATGACTCACATTGTTTTAACAAAATAAATAATTAGTCCCTCTCCTAATTAATTTAATTCTAATCAAAAGAAAGAGAGAGAGACAAGAGATAACACCTGAATTCGGTAGATATTTAGAAAGAAATTTTATACCCCAAATTCAGGGTGTTACAAGCCCGGTAGCCAGGTTTCCCATCTCAACGACCCTGGCCAAGAAAGTCGACGATGCAGCCACCGCACCTACCTTGGATTCTGTTTGAGGGTGTTGTAATCGGCCTTATGGAGCGCCTGGACCTTGCCTTTGGACTATAAACAACTAGGCTCCACCAACCCCTTGTTCATTTGCGCCCACGCCGTGGAGTCCATAGCCATTAGCGACGAGGGAGGGGGAGCAAGTCGAAGCCGGAGAGCACGCGAGGATCCACCATCGTTGTTCTTCGCCTCCACGCCCATGAGCACCTATCGTGTCTAGGGAGCCACCAAGCACACGGGCACTAGAGGGGCAGTAATTGCTCGCTGTTGAACAACCATCTCCGCGGATTCACCTCACATCGATGTCAAGTATTCTATGGCATCTTACGGTGAGAGCTTCCTAAATCGATTCGCCTCGATATCCTCGGATGTGGAATAGAGTACTGGGATTAGGGAGTGTTGGGGGCCTTCATCCTCCAAAGGTCCTAAAAAACGAGGTCTAACAAAATCTACCAAGTATAGCATATGAACAGGTACCTTCGGACTCGGGCTAAAAGCATGATCGCGACGAAGGTTGGAGTTGCTCCGATGCTACGCACGGGGGGAGCTTCGGCTAAATGACGGAGAATGGAACCGACTTAAAAGGGAAAAGGCTATCTAGTCCTCATAGAGTTGACTATTAGTTAACAATGAATGTAAAGGGCATGAATGTAATTTATCACAGGCTGCGTCCTGTGCCTATAAATAGATGAACAGTTCCCCGTACTGTTCACGCTGACTTGTACTTGCTCGTGCGTCATGCTTGTACCTTTGCCTTCTATCAAGCCGAAGGTACAAATGTAATTCAATATTGTTCTTATTCATTCATGATTATATAATAAAAGATATATTAACGATGTCATATGATTATTCATGTTATTTCTCATGTTTCATATACTTCGTCTGTCATTAATATATGCTGTGATAATGAAGGTATCTCCTTCATGACCTTCGTCCGAAGTTCGTTATATCCTTAGGGAAATAATGCTTCGAAGGACGAAGGGCATTAAAATTTAACATTTTGTGTTGTCTTGTTTTTAATTCATAGCATTTGAGAACAAGTCCCCAACATTGGCGCCCACCTCCGATGAACTCACTTCCACAAGCATTGACCTTTGTCATGCCGCCGAAGAAAGCTTCAGCACCAGGGACCGCTGCAGTACAGCCGCTGGACCCAAACCAAGAAACTCTTTCTCTTTGAGAGGCTCGAAGCCAGAAGAGGAAAGCCACCAATCCAACACTCCAGGAGGAGGAGTTGGACCAAGAGATCAGGGATATGGAGATCATCCATCAGCATGTACAAAGGAAGAAGGAGAAGATGGCGCGATTAGCTGATCTTCAAAGGAAGATCGACGAAGCCACTAAAGAAGTGTGTTATCTTGTTCAAGATGAACAAGATCGAAGGCCTCAACACAGGGAGCTTCATCAAGAAGGCCTATTCAATGAGGATGCATGGTATGATGATTTTAATCATGATGCCTTTACTTTTGATGATGCTTCTCCCTTGGCAGCAGAACTGCAGGCTACTCCATGGCCCCCATCATACAAGCCACCCCAGCTTCCCATGTATGATGGGTATTCAGATCCAAAGCAGTTTCTCATGAGCTACAAAGCAACTATATCTTCGTATGAAGGCAATACTGCAGTTATGGCGAAGTCCTTTGTCATGGCAGTCTGGAATGTAGCCCAAACATGGTACTCTTCTCTTCGACCAGGGACGATCACATCGTGGCAGAAGCTTAAGGACACGCTGGTTAACAGTTTCCAAGGCTTTCAAATGAAGCCGGTTACAGCTCAGGCTCTATTCCAATGCACACAAGACCACGAAGAGTACCTTCAGGCATATGTACGAAGGTTCTTGCGATTAAGTGCACAAGCGCCTACGGTGCCCAATGAGATTGTCATTGAGGCCATGATCAAAGGTCTTCGCCCAAGACCTACCGCTCAATATTTCACCAGGAAGCCCCACAAACTCTAGAGAAGTTGCTTCAAAAGATGGACGAATACATTCGGGCTGACAATGACTTCCACCAAAGAAGGGAGGAAGCTTACAGATTCTCTGAAATGACCAGGGGCTTCGGAGGAAGAATCCACCCGAGGCAAGTCAGGTCAATCCATAACTCCACTCAGAATGATGACAAAGGAAGTCAGCTGCAGAGGCCACAGTATACCTCACAATCTTCGGGGCAGCAACAAAGCTCTTTCTGGCCGCCAGCTCCAAGAGGCAGAGGCGCCAGGGGCTTCAGAGGAAGATATGGAGATCAGCCCAGGAAGATCTACTGCTTATTTTGTGGTGAAAACAAGGGCCATACTACAAGAATGTGCCAAATCACTATCCAAAAGCAGAGGGAGATTGCAGAAGCCGAAGCTCGGCAGAATCAGCCGAAGCAGGTCTTGCACACTACTTCGTGCCATTCACCCTACATACCAAAATATGTGGGTAATCACTCTACAGCTTCTGTTGCTTCGGCTAGTCAGCCACAGGCTTCTTGGCCACAGCTTCCACCTCCACCACCACTACAACCTACCTATTCACGGGGTCAGCAGCCAGAAGGGAGCCAGCACACCCAGCAGCAGAGGGATTTCAGGGAGGAATCCGAAGCCCACACAGTCAACAGTACCATGCCGGATTCAAAGCACATCTATTGAGAGATATCCTACTTTCCGAAGCACTTTTTTACTCTATGCCACTTTGTTTTTTTAATAAAGGACAAGTAATGTAAATCTAGTTTTAATTCTCTGTAATAGTTTTGCTTCTATTAAAATGAAATGTATCTTCTTCACAGATTTACGAAGCTCGAAAATTGGCGAAGCTTAAAAAGTCGTTCCTAAGGAAGCGCAGTATAAGCCTTGCCGAAGCCTCAGAAAGTCGTTCCCAAGGGAGCGCAGAGTAAGTTTTTTGCTCAAAAGTCATTCCTAAGGGAATGCAGAGCCAAATACCGCCGAAATATAAGGCGAAGCGCAAAAAGTGAACGCAAAAAATACCGCCGAAATATAAGGCGAAGCGCGAAAAGTCAACGCGAAAAATACCGCCGAAATATAAGGCGAAGCGTGAAAAGTCAACACGAAAAATACCGCCAAAATAGAAGGCGAAGAAGTTCAAAAGTCGTTCCTAAGGGGACGCAGAACTTACACCAAAAAATAAACGGTGAAGCCGAAAAATAAACGGCAAAGAGATCCCGATCCTTCCTAAGGGGACGCAGAGATGGTGTGTTCCAGTGTGGGTGTGTGGGTGTGTATCTTCGGCATTAACATCATCTTTTTCATCATATCATCACATCATACATCATATTGCACCAATGACACGAATTGAATACGAAGTTGATCTTCGGAGACTTTATAAAAAATGAAAGCGTGCTAAGGCACAAAGCTGAGAAATACAGCTTCGTCAGTTCTAATGCCGAAGAAAGGATCCTTTGCTTACGAAGATGGGATGTTTTTACGAAGCAAGGATATTTTTTGTAAAGCATGAATTTTCTTCTTTATGAAGCATGAAAAGAAGGGAAGGCGTTTTTTCGCCGAAGGCTCAAAAAGCGGTATGTATATAAAGTTTCATGCCTCGCAAAGAACTGAATTACAAAAAAATTACATTCAAAAACATACACATCGAGCATCGCAGTCTTGATACAGCAAAGTTACATTGATTATCTAAATTTTTTTTACAAACAACTACTAGTCCTCTCTCAAGACCTTCTCCGCAACTTCATTTAGCAGCTTGTTAACAACTTCGTCAACAATAGATTCGGCTACATTAATGATATCTATTGCTTCTTTCGTTTCCGGGTCTGCCAGGGGGTCGAACGGTTTTGGTGGAGGAGATAGTTCAGCTGCAATAGAAAAAATCAATCAGTTCGAAGACACGAAAACAAACGACGAAGCTAAAACCAATTAAATGATACCTATCTGTCTCTCGAGTTCTGCAGCTTTCTCAGCTTCTTTCGTTGCTTCTCGAGCGTCATGAATATCTTTTTCGTTCTTCTTCATTATCTCGTGGGCCATTTCTCGGCCACCATTCTCCTAGATGTCAGTGAAAAATTTTCCACCCAGAAAACTTGCTTCGGCCGAGGGATCCTTTGTGTCATCCACAAAGAGGGCAGCTTTGGCCTGGGCCAAGGTTTTAACATGATTACAACCCACCTTCTCCAAGATAGCTGAAACTCTCTCGCACCAGAGAACGCATAGACATCCCCACGATCACCTAAGATTTCTTCAAAAGCTTCGGCTTCTCTGCTGATCCACTCGATAACACCCTCAGGGTTGCCTCGTATAAAGTTATCTTCGTTTGAATAGGCGCCCACGTTGGCGATGCTAGCCTTTATCTTCTTCACGTAGCCCAAAGATTTTTCAAAACATCTTTCCTTGGATGCGCGAAGTTCTTCAACTGTCTTTTCAAAATATATTTTCCAATACTCACTGGCCTCTCGATTAGCTTCTGCAACAACGAATTTTTCCTTGGCTTCTGCTAGTTGTTTCCGAAGCTCTTCGATCTCATTCTTTTGGACCTCAGCTTGAGCCTTGGAATTAGTGTCGTCTTCTTTTATTTTGTTTATCAATGAAATTAATATCTTGTCTTTTTCATGCCCTTCGTTCCTTAGTTCAATCATCTCTGGACGAAGGTTGTTCAGAGCCATTGTATACCCTTCATCTTCAATGTTTTTCTGTGCTCTAAGGGCATTGCTAAGGATTAGGCCCTGCAAGAGGAGGACAAGATCAGGTATAAGAAAATGAAACAATTCGTTTTCAAATACAAAATTAGCTTTTATACCTTTATGCTATTATATACTAAACTATCAGCCAATTCATCCTTTGATAATACTGAAAGGCCTTCTTCTAGCTTCAGAAATCCGAAGCTTCTACCCATCTCCCGATAGACGGATATTTCTTTACTATCCGGGAGACAGTACAAAAAATCTTCCTCCCCACTGCCATTGAACATGAATGCCCCCTTCGGGTATTTCAGTTTTTGGGCATAATGTTGAGACTCTCGTTTCTCTTCCTTAGAGAGTCCCTTTCCCGAAGCATGGCGGATGATGTAATCAATGGTCTCTTTTAAAGCTTTGGGAGCAGGAGTGATAACCTTTTCAGGCGAAATTCGCTCTGTGGCCCTTTCTTCTATTGCCCTTTCTTCAATTTCCGAAGGCCTTTTCTCAGCGGGCTCTGAAGGCCCAGCTTCGGTATTAGCTTGGATTACTGCAGCTTCAATTTCGGTCGGCTTTGTTTTAGCTTCGGTTGGCACTTTTGAAGCCTCGACAACTTTCCTTGAAGGAGTAGAGCTCAAAGTCGTTACTGATTCTAACACATCTAGTACATTTGCCATCCTTCTCCTCTTGGGAGTTGCGGCAGAACTTTTTTGTGCCCTCGGCGCTGTTACTTCTGATGAAGGGCTTAGAATTCCTAGCGCTTTTGTTTCTTCAATGTTTGGCTTTTCAGCTTTATCTTTATCAGTCTTCAACTCAGCTAGCTCGACTGAGGGTACCTTTGGCATTTCAACTGGCTCTTCAGTCTTCTGTGTGGAGGAACGAGTTCTCTTGGTTCAGCAGCTGTAGAAGCCTCCCCTCCAAACTCAGGAACCACGACTGGCTCAATATAGCATGGCCGGTGGGTAAGTACCTTCATCTTTTTGCTTGTAGCCTTTGGCACAGGTTCGGCCGAGGCGACCACAGCAGTAGCTTTCCTCTTCTTCCCTTGCCCCCACAGTGGATAGTGGTAGTCGGGATAGACGAAGCCAATAGTGTCAAAAACTCTGTTCAATCTCTTCTTTCCTCGACTTCCGAATGCTATGGACAATGCATTATCTTCTGCCTTGGAATATGATCCAAGCAGTTCATCACTTGTTACTTCGATGCATTTTAACCAGTCATCGTTTGGCTCCTCGAATTTATCCCCATATCTGGAAGTATACTTCAGCCGGACCAGCTCACCTTCGCTTGATTCGGCGACAGTGTCCTTTGGCATTTCCTAGATCTCTACAAGTGGCCATACTCTGAAGGCTATATGCTCTTGAATTAAGTCTCTTGTACCAATGAAAAACAAACAGTACCAAATGCCTTCTGGCATGCTTTGGCGGCTTCATCAATTTCAACCTTCGGCCTTCGGAGGCCGAAGCGGGACCAAATGGGACGCATAATAACTTCCTTAATATCCTCCCTCGCTGACAAGTCGTTCTTCACATAAAACCATTCTTCCATCCAATTCCCGGGCCATCTCTTCCGAAATGTCGGCACAGGGTGACTGGCATTGGGACGGGCAATAAACCCATAACAACCGAAGTTGTTATGATATTGTTCTTTCCCCATAGCTTTTGTCTCATACAAAAGTTCGTGCATGCTACATAAACACTTCGCACTTGGTTCTATCCCTTGTCTTCTCGCTGCCCAGACGAAGATTCCCATCCTCAATATAGCTTCGGGGGTCAGTTGGTGAAGGAAAACTTGGTAGGTCTTCAATACTTCAACTACAGACTTACTCAGCGGAAACCAAAGCCCAGCTTTGAAGAAGCTTTGGAAAATCACAACTTCGTTTTCCTCAAGGGTCGGGACGTTGTTGTCTCCGCCAGCCCTCACAATAGACATATCTCAAAAGTATCTTCCCCTCATGTTTTCGAGGTGACTTTGCTTAATTGAAGATTTTCTGAAAATTGTATGGCTAGGTCTCCAGGGTCGATCCTCCGAATCTTCGCCACCACTTTCTACATCATAACTGTCACTGTCACCAGTATCCTCAGACTGGCCCTCTAATATCTCCTTAGTAATCTTTCCTGTATTTGTTTTTGCCATTGACTCGACAAATCCAGCAATGTATGGATTCACAACCTTCTTCTCCTCAAAAAGCTTCTCCTCTTCAGCAAGCTTCGTGTCAGCAACAACCTTCTTGTCCTGAGACATTCTTTCTTTCAGAAATTACGAAAATGTGTCTTTCAAACCGAAGCTTGAAAACCTTTGAAAAACTAGCAAGTGTTAGTGAGCAACAGCTGTGAAATTGAGAAAATAAAGCAAATGGCATAGGCAGTGTACCAAATGAGGTTGGTGCGAGCTCTTATTTATACGCTCGGCACGCTCTAAACCAAGGGGCCCCGCCTGTCATTGACTGTTGCTATTCTAGCAAAGGGAAGGTGTTATTTTGGACCTTCGGCTTTGGGCCTTCGTCCATATCACAGTCTGAATTCGTTATCTTAAACAAATTAATACTGCGAGGAGCTACTGTTAGGGGCCTTCGTCCTTCGAAGGTCCTCAAAAACGAGGCCTAACAAAATCTTCCAAGTATAGCATATGAACAGGTACCTTCGGACTCGGGCTAAAAGCATGATCGCGACGAAGGTTGGAGTTGCTCCAAAGCTACGCACAGGGGGAGCTTCGGCTAAATGAAGGAGAAAGAAACCGACTTAAAAGGGAAAAGGCTATCTAGTCCTCATAGAGTTGACTATTAGTTAACAATGAATGTAAAGGGCATGAATGTAATTTCTCACAGGCTGCGTCCTGTGCCTATAAATAGATGAACAGTTCCCTCGTACTGTTCAAGCTGACTTGTACTTGCTCGTGCGTCACGCTTGTACCTTTGCCTTCTATCAAGCCGAAGGTACAAATGTAATTCAATATTGTTCTTATTCATTCATGATTATATAATAAAAGATATATTAACGATGTCATATGATTATTCATGTTATTTCTCATGTTTCATATACTTCGTCTGTCATTAATATATGCTGTGATAATGAAGGTATGTCCTTCATGACCTTCGTCCGAAGATCGTTTTATCCTTAGGGAAATAATGCTTCGAAGGACGAAGGACATTAACATTTAACATTTTGTGTTGTCTTGTTCTTAATTCATAGCATTTGAGAACAAGTCCCCAACAGGGAGATTTCTCACCAGATTTCCCACGCCGACGATGACCCATTGCTCAACATGGACAACTCAGCGGGTGGCCAAACTCGCGGTGAGATTACCCTCCTGAAGTTCACTTTTTCCTTCTCTTTGTTTTGCACCAACCGGTGCTGCAATCGGAGCCCTGTGTCGCCTGGTTGGGGGTCGCCGGCATGGACTGCCGCCGTGGGGGCTAATGGCGCCACCAGGCCCGGTCGGAGTGGGGTGAATTAGCGCGGGTCATTGATTCGGTGATGTGCGTCCCTACTCGCATACCCTTCGCGAATTAATCCGCGCCGTGGATATCTAATCGGGTGGCATCAGTTAGTTTACAATTCAGTAGAATCTAGGGCATTGATTTAGGATCGATCGGACAACATTGCGTAATGGTTCTATTAATGAATCAATAAATCCTAGCCGATGAGATCTGATCGGGCGGCCAGCGTTTCTAGGTACCGCTTCACTATGCAATTTTAATTAATGAGCCCTCATCTTTTAGCAAATCAACCTGCAATCCTCTCATAGTTAAATGTAATTCTAACCAGGCCCTCGAATTAACAGATTAGACCTCAAACTTCTATAGCATAGGTACCGCCATCCAAGGGGTTTATAGTTTACATAAAACAATTCTGAAATTAATTTCTTAGTGTGAAAATAATTCTAAAAACTTAGAATAATCATATGTTCTACACTTTAGCTCTGTTTTATTCTGTTTAAGTTTCGTTAGCTTCATAACAAAATGGTCTACATAGTGTTATTATCTTGTCATATCCCATAGTTTTATAAATGAAAATTAGTTTAACCTATCTTTAAAGTCAAAGTCAAACTATCTATAATCAAATCTGACCAACCCATAATCTATAATCAAGATAGGATAGAGATATTGTCGAATTAGTCACTTCTTTGTAATATTTTACTCAACAAAGAATATAATATCACTATTTAATCATCAAAAGTTTCTGAAAATCATATCGTCTTAACCGGAACTCCGATTTTAGTGGTTCTTGAACCTACGATCTCGTAACATCACATAGTACATTATTATGTAGCTTGATCTCATGTTTAGTGCGATGTTAATTTCTCCTATTTCATGTTTGTTTATATTGCTACGAATAGACGAGCAAGCGATCGAGGAACCCGGTGCTCAGCAGGTGGAAACTTTGAGCACAAGCTCATTGAAGGCAAGTTATGCCCTTGATCACTCTTTTTTACCCAATAATGTTTATGTTAATCACTGTGATATGCTCAGGCAAATTATGATGGGACACAATAGGTCACCCTAGTTTGGTGTACCTTACACCTCGCTTACCACTGAACTTCTGGGTAGTATCTGCTATTGTTCTATGTGGTTTTAGGTGTTAAGATACATATTATTCAAGATCATGCTATTTATTGTTATTGAATTATTTACTATTCATGATAAGACTATTGTGTTAAATGGAACATGGAGCTTAACTTGAGATAACCGTGCTACCACAAGGGTGGAACGGGACACCCTTAACTAACTAATTAGGAAAGCTAGTAGAGGACTACCTTACCCGAAAGGGGCAAGGGCGATAAAGGAGTTGTCGGTGTAGGGAGGTCAGGGGTCGAGCATGCAACGATGGCTTTTCGGAAAAGGGATTCCTATTTCAGTCTTCTCACAAAATCGTAGCGAGTTTTCTGAAGCTAGTGGAACTTTGTAAAGGCCTCGTAGTGGGACCCTGCCTCGTATCCTTGGTAGAGATGAATGGGAAGTCGTGATCCCTTGGCGAATGGGTAACACAACTTGTGGGTAAAGGGTGCAACCTCTACACAATGTAAAACTAGTATATCAGTCGTGCTCATAGTCAAGAGCAACTCACGACTCTCAATGATTAACTTATGGAATTAAACTTAATCTGTCATATGCTTCGCATTGTAGGTTTTATTATTAATTATGAACTCTTATTTTATTGGAATGATATTTACTTAAACTTAGTAACTGCTAATAAAACTTGACCAACTTATTAAAGCAACGTTGTGCCTTAACCACTATTTGTTGATCAGCCTTACACTATACATGAGCCTCCACCGTAAGTGAGCTCATGCACATTATTCCCCACACATGTTGAGCGATGAACATCTGTCAGCTCACTCTTGCAATAAAACTCCCCACACAGGTGAAGACCAGGTGCCACCCGAGGAGGACTATTACGACGAGTTCGATGAGGTCTAGGTGTCGTCTCCCAGTCAACTTGATGGCGTCTAGGTAAAATAATGATATTAGTTTGTTCTATTTATTATTAGTTATTTTGTAAGACATTTCATTATCTAATAAAGATTGTGACATTCGTCTCTATACATTGAGTCATTATATGTGTTGATCTTGTTTGCCGCACATATGAGACGCACCAAGGTTTGCCTCTTAAATCCGGGTGTGACAGAAGTGATATCAGAAGCATGTTGACTATATGACGTAACCTAGATAGAACTAGACAAAACCCTTACCTACTTACCTTTACTCTGATTCTTTCTATACTTTTCTTACCGTTTGGTTGTTCCACTCTTACTACTCTTATCTTTTCTACTAGAAAGACAAAAAGTATTTCACACCTGGAATCCCATATCTATGAATCCCTAAAGAGATAGGAGACCTAAGACAAAAATATATTTTTATCGATATTTAAGTGCTTGAATGTTTGTTCTTATGCTAATTGCTTGATTCGCTTCTTCGATTGATTGAAATAGTTGTGGGGCTATATATACCATAAAATTTAGTATAGTGGATGCATCCTAGCATGTGCCACCATAGGTGTAGTGTAGTAGTGTTAGGTAGGTGACACTCTAATGCTGAGCTATTGTGACCCAAAAGACAATGACCTCAAAGTCGGGCGTCTCGTACTTAGTTGTCTTATCTGCAAATCTATCTTACCCTGTGTTTCTACCTAGATGGTCAATACCAGGAAGGGAGGCGGTGTCGATCTACCTACACATATTCGCCGAAGGAGGGCAGTATCTAATCCAGCACCCGAGATGAATCCTCCTCTGAATCCTCTGCCAGTTGGGACTGATGTTGTGGTTGCCGCTCAAATGCAACTGCTGCAACAAATGTCCAAAACCATGGCAAAGATGCAGGCTCAGCTCCATCAAAACCAGTAGCATCCACCACCTCCACCACTACCAGCACCACCCAAGGATAAGTATTGCGAGTTCATGAGCAACAAGCCACCCACCTTCTCCAGCTTCCCAAATCCACTTCAAGATGATGATTGGCTGAAGACAGTAGAGAAGATGCTCAACATTGCCCAATGCACTGATAGGGAGATGGTCATGTATGCATTGGGTCGCCTTACTGGCCCGCTGTTGACTGGTGGGATTCTTATTGTTGTGCTCAAGCCACTGCTGACACCATCGCTTGGGAAGAGTTTTTATCTAATTTCAAAAATTATCATATTCCTGCTGGGTTGATGTAACACTCCAAATCTCATTTGGAGAAAATAGCAAATTTTCCAAAGATTTTGAGTTATAATATTTTTTAGAATTCCCATAGCTTCTGAAGTCACATCTCCTAAAATAAATGTTTACAATAAAGATTCAATAAAAAGGTTTCTTATATAAATTATCCTCTATTGAAGTTTATAAGTATTATATAAGGATAAATGTTAGAGCATCTTTTAATTGAGATTATACAATAGAAACTATTTTTCTTAAAATAATTATATACCCAAAAGCATTTGCTTATGGAGGATAATAAATAAATGAATAAATAAAATGAATACTGCGTCACATGCTCAATTGCTCAATTTTTAATTGTGCATCTAACTCAAACCTTTATTTAAGTATGAACTTGAAAACTTAGAAATAGAAATTCAAAAGGAATTGGTAAGGAAAATAGAATAAGGAGAAGAATAAAAACAAAAGAAAAGAAAACATTAATTAGAAACCCGCCATGGGCCGAATCGGCCGTCCTAGCCCATCTCTCGTATCCCACCAAGCGCGGCCCAATTCCATTCCCATTGCCTTGGCCCAGCCATCCGCGCATCGATAGACTTGGCCCACGTGCCAGCTGTTGCGCGCCTCGCGCTAGTCATTGCCATGAGGGACTATGCATGCACGACCACTGGATGGTGGGGCTCGCTCGTCAGCTACTCCTGCTCGCGCCGCGCTAAGAACTAACCGCTTGCATCTCGCGCCGTGTCTCCCTCTCCATGGATTCCACTGCCCCTAGCTGCTCACAACAACTACCCCTCTGCGCCTACAAAGCCTAGACCTTGCGGTCACGCTTGCATCCACCTAAAGTTGCTGCAGCCAGTGCTCGTCGTCGGAGATTTAGCGGGGAGGGGAAATTGGAGGCAGCGTCGTCGATCGGGTGTGGAAGAAGGGTCGCTAGTGTTTGCCGAGGGTCAACGTACATCAGGAAGGTCCTCCCTAGCGCGGAAGCCAAGCTTTAGGGGAGGAATTTCTCGCTGTTGCTGTTGGTCTACCGTGGACCGCTCCTCCTTCGCAGTTTGGGCATGGCTCCACGTGTATGAACCCCCTTCTTCATGCTTGCCATGTCCCTCTGCTCATGTAGTGTGCCTCGGCCTGGGTATTGGGGGCTTGTGATGGGTTGGCGCCACTCGCCGGTGTGAGCTCTGCCACAGTGCGGTCGGTGCCGCTGCGGAACCTATGTGGCAGCTTGGGAGGTAAAGGTTGGGGTCGCGTGGGCCGTTGATCAAACAGCGCACGGTTGAGATTAGGTTGATGCGTACCCCTTTAGCCCGATGGATCCGCACCCTCGGATCGTGATCGGGCAGCCCCAGATCAGTGTAGGGAGTTTTTAATCCGTGCCGTCGATCACCGATCTAACGGATTGTATCGCATATCGGTATGATATGAGATGAATATGATCTGGGTCATCCGGATAGGATCCAACGACCAATATTGGCCGATACCCCTTAGGCCAGAGCCAATTGCAAAATAGACCCTCGGTTTTATAGATATAAACCCACCGTCCATCTGCTGTGAAAGGGTACTACTTTCGAGTCCCTAGATTTTTACAAAAGTGACCTAGGAATTTATGTTAGGCTTCAAATTAATATAAAAATATACAAAAAGTTAAAAAAACTCATATCTTACTCGTTTCAACTCCAAATTGGTCCGTTCAAGTTGCATTAGCTTCGTAATAAATATGCCTACACAATAAAAACATTGTTTTTAACATATCACATGTTCTAAAAAGTAGATAAATACATGTTTAACTTATGATTAAACTCGCTAATCAGGTTCAGATGTTTTTTCAAATTGTCTACAAGTATACTTTGAATAAAATATGATCTCCAGTTAACTTATAACTTAGATTAAAATAGAATTAGTTATTTCTCTAATATTTTTCTCATGTGATTTATATAGAGTTATTTTTACTATTTAATCACCTGAAACTTCAGAAAACAATATCTTCTTAACTGTAACTCTGATTTTAGTGGTTCTCGAACCTACGTTCTGTAGCGATGCGTGGAATATCCTTATGTTGTTTTGTTCTTATGATTTGGTGTAATGTTACCATACCCATTATTTGCTTGATTGTATGTATTGCTACGTGTAGAAGTGAGGTCACATGGAACCCGAAGACGAACTTGGTGAACTTCCTGGAATCTCAAGTCTAAGGCAAGTTATGCCCTTGGTCACTCTTCTTTACCCAATAATGTTCTCTGCTTAATCCCTGTGACATGCTCAGGTTAATTTTGATGGGACCTAATAGGTTACCCTAGTTTTGTTTATCCTACACCTTGCAAACAAATGAACTATTGGGTAGACTTGCTATTGCTCTACTTGGTTTTGGGATTAATGCTACACTAAATTATGATCATGTTTCACTATTATTGCTGGTTTATTATTGTTCTTGACAAGATCATTGTGTTATTTGGAACATGGAGTGACCACTCGGGAAAATAGTGCTACCACAAGGGTGGTATGGGACGCCCTTGGTTGACTAATTAGGAAAACTAGTGAAGGACTACCTTAACCGAAAGGGGCAAGGGTGGTAGAGGAGCTATGCTATAGGGAGGTTCTCGGATCGATCATGCTGCGATGGCTTTTTGGATGAGGGATTCCTATATCGCCCTTCTCAGAAACCGTAGCGGGTTTTCTAAAGCTAGTGGGACTTTATAAAGGCCTCGTAGTGCTACCCTGCCTCGTCTCCTCAGTAGAGATGTATGGGATTCATGACCTCGTGGTAATTGGGTAACACGACTTGGATAAAGATGTGCAACCTCTGCAAAGTGTAAAACTGGTATATCAGCCGAGCTCACGGTCATGAGTGGCTCAAACCCTCATATGAGTAATTTATGTAACTAAACTTAATTTGCCATTTGGATTGCATTGTGGGTGTTATTATTAATTGTGATCTCTTATTTATTTGGGTTGGTATCTACTTATACTTAGTAACTGCTAATAAAAATTTGACTAACTCTAAAAGCAATGCTCAGCTTTAACCATCTTCTTTGGTAAGCCTTACACTTCACATGAGCCACCATCATAAGTGAGCTCATGCACATTATTTGTGACGGAACCTCCCAAGTCATTAGGCCCACCTACAGTTGTCCTTGTCCAACGGACCTTGGACAATCCTGTAGATGCACATAATCACTCGACAAGTTCGGTATCTGTATCCTTTTCCTTGCCCAAGAGCGTTTCACCCATCACGCAGATATTACAACACATCGGAGGTACGAATAAGCGGAAGCAAAATACAATAACTTAATTTACATTCATTAAAATATAGAAAGAGTGTTATTATTACATCACCAGGTCATAAGAGTGCAAAAGTAATATTGTTACAACCCTAAGAGGCAAAAATCCCTCCTGCATACAAGTATATTGTTTTTCAAAAGGGAGGCCAACATCCTCCCGAGGCTTCACGGTTGAGGTTCCTCTTTAGGCACCACCTTAGAACAGAAACCGCAAAAGTCTGTTGTTTCCTCACCAACAACAACATGGGTTCGAAAACCCTGAGTACGGAGTGTACTTTCGCAAGTGTTACCCGTTAAAAGAAAAGACTCAAGGATATGCTGGCTTGAGGGAGTCAAGGTAATACTATTCAAGAATCAAAGACTTCGTTTTGCAGAGATGCTTACTAATAGTGGATCCTTAAAAATCCAGTTTTATTAGCAAGTTAAGTCATTACCTGTAGATAAAGTTCTTTCTACCCTAGTTCAAGCACTTGGCCTATACTAGTCGTCTTTTATCAACCCTTCAGTTCACTGGATTGCTACGTGTAAGTCAGTGACCAAGTCTTCATGTCCGAGAAGTAACGGCGATCCGAATTGATTAATACTCAGCTGAGGATCTCTAATCACACGACATATGTAGCACTTAACCCTTGCATATGTCAACTCGCCACCGGGGTTCTTAAGGCTAGACCAGGTTCACGCCAACTGAGAGCATAGATACACCACCATCTAGCCTCTTGCCACGGAGGGTACACGCTACTCTCGCCATCTCTCCACTCCTAATGCGTGTTGGCCTTTCTGGTATTAGTCTGCCCGAGGCAAAGCTTACCCATGACAAGGCATGTGACCAGTTAAAGGGTCCTCGGTCAGCAGGCCCACATCGACATGGTCCTTAAGCGACTCAGATGGAGACACTACACCGAGACTTCCTTCTCGTGCAAGTCACCTGCCCGGTCTCAGTTTTATCATTTCAAACCCAAAGTTTGGTACCTGGCAGACGTACATCCTTTCTGACATTCAACCCATCATGGCCATGATGGATCCACCATCAAATTTTATTTTGGAAAACATCCCATCCACTGTGAAGCATTACCTTTTGTTTTAAAACCAAAACATTTGTTTTTCTAAAGCAGGACTAAGCATTAGAAAACTTTTTAGGAAAGCAGGTAATCAAGGAATGGTAAATAGTTCCAAGGAAGGTAATGCAACAATTGGTTTAACACTCAACTCCTATCACCTAATGCATCATTCAAGTCATAAAGAGTTTAAAACAGCAAGGAGGTGGCAAATGCATCGGGGCTTGCCTTGTTTTGTAGGGGAGTCGGGCTCTTTTCCACAAATATCAAAGTAAAAATAGTTCCCGGAAGGTGGATTCTCAGGTGGTGGTGTAGCTTCTTCTTCTTCGACCACTACTTCCTCTTCGTTCTCTATACATAACCAGATATATCCATGAATGCTCATGTGATGCTTATGTAAATGCAATGATAATAAGGGTACAGTAAGTTATGTCTTGAATACAATTTTCCTTCATGGTGCACCAGGGAAACTGGGGTCTTCTGGGTCAACACCCTAATAGGGTTAGACAATTTTACCCTAAGGGACTAGGGCTTTGGGGTTTTGGGATCAAACAATGTTCAAAACATACCAAACTTCACCCAAGGGTTATAATGGTCAAAATAAGTTTACCCAAAAAGCTTTATGATTTTTGGAGTCATTAAATAATTCCTAAAATTCCAGAGGTATAGGTTTAAGCTCTTTTAATACTGATTAATTCCTTATTTGGACTAAAAATCCTAGAACTATTTTTATTAAATACTAGAGAAATCTAGGAGTCCAACAAAATTAGTCTAATATTTTTATCATTTTTCTATAATTTTCTATGGATTTATTAAGTCTGGCAGAAAAAGAAAAAGGAAAAGCATATACAGTATTGGGCCCAATTTGGCCCGAGCCGGCCCAAGATAGGCGAAAACGCGCCCGCGCGTGCGCCCGCGGTGTCCACCTTGCACAGAGGTCCTTGGTGTTTTCAAAAACTCTTTAATAGTCCCGCGCACTATTTCTATGTGTCACTGACATATTGCGTAGAGACCCTTCACTTTCTAATTTTTCGCGAATTGAAGTCCCCAACCGAGGACGGCAGAGCAGTGGCTCCGGCGAGCCAGGACTGGCCGGAAAACGCGACCACTAGGGTTCCGGTGTAGCTGACACCCAATTCTACCCCTAATGACTCTTTCCCCTCCATCAATTGCAAGATTCTAGCTCCTAATCACTCTGTCCACGGTGACAGCGCATTCTAGGGACAATTCAAAGTGTTCCCGGTGATCCACTCCGGTTCAGTGCAATTAGTTGGGCCGATGAGCTTCAAGAGCACACAGGAATGCTAGAACAAGAGCGAGGAGAACATGATCGGACCTATGGAGAGCTGGCCACAGTGAGCTCACTCACGGCGGAGTTTTGACTGATTTGGGGGAAATCCCAAATTGGAGCTCTCTGGTGAACAATCTGAGACACGAGTGGGTGCGCTGGATGCTTGACTACCTAGCGAAGCTAATGGCACGCTTAATTTATAGGATCCGGGGCGGTGGCTCATGAATTTGAATTGGCGTGCTGGCAGCCGGAGAGAGGGGAGAGCACTGGCACAAGAGATGTGTGGCCTTCACCATGGCCTGACCACCGGCGATGACCGGACGTGCTAGAGTGAGTCACTGCGATGAAGTACTGCATCTAGGCACGTGGCATCCGAGCGATAGACGACTAACTCCGATGAACTTATCTGAACTGGCCGTGAGCCAGGCGGACACGGCGGCTGGGGCGGAACAGTGCCTTAAGCTCATCCACGGTGAAGATCTTTTCACCCCGAGGCGTTATCCGGGCACCAGTGAGCATGAATCACCTCGGCGGCGCAAATGCAGGCGCGGGGGTCACCGGTGCAAGGGGAGCTGAATCCGTGATCTTTGTCAGGTACTGTACCATCAGGTTTTTATTCAGTCAGCCTGACAGAGCCATTTGCAGGGCGATTTACTTCAAAATTCATGTAGCGACTTGACCACATCTCTGTATCAAAGTCGTAGCTCAATAATCCAACTACAAATCGACTATAGATACTTGGCTCATTTACTTGCTCCTTCGAGCTAGAATTGAGTCCATAGTTTAGCAGATCACACTGTTAGACCAATATCAGAGTCTGAGTTGACTGACAGTCCAACTTTAGGGCTAGTTATCTCCAAATTTTGTATGTCAACAATGCTTAATCACTTAAGCAAAGTTATGCTCCTATAGTAGCTCTATACTTTTGATGTGTTGACCTAGGGCAAATTCTTTATGAACTGAGAGATACAGAGTTCCAAAGTTGACCCTATGCACTGAATTTTCAGACTTAGGCATTTATGGTGTCATAGGGTACTTTTTGCAAATAAGCCCAAATTCCACAAAGTTTACTTGTAAATCCTCAAATGAGAGAAACACATGACTTGGGGTGTTCTACTACTTTGGTATCGGCAATCTGATCCAAGGTGCACAAATTTTGCACTTAGCCCCCTAGGGTTCCAATTTAGGGTTTTCTAGGGGTCTTTTCAGGGTTTTTAGTACTTTAGGGTTTTGGTGTTACTAAAGTCCTTCAAATGTGATATTTTATGGTCATGTCTCATGTCTTTTGAGGTTTTTACCTATTTGGGCTTCATGTTCACTCATAATCCCAATTTAGGGTCAGGTGCTCTACTTTAGGGTTAATCACACATCAACTCATAACATCACAACTTATTTGAGATTTTACCTAGTGAATGCATTCTAGGTGTGACAAACAGATGATATGCCAATGCTCATGATGTTATGCTCAAGTTTTAGTAACAGTAACACCAGAGGTGTTACATTATTCCCCACAGCTTGTTGAGCGATGAACGTATGTGAGCTCACCCTTGCAGTACTCACATCCCCAAGTTAAGGACAGGTACCATAAGATAAGGAGCATGAAGGATGCCGTGATGAGCTCGTGAGAGGTCTAGGCTGTTGTCTCCCAGTCAACTATTGTTGCTGGATCGTCATCTTCGTATGATGTATTTATTTAGTTATTTTGTGCAGAACTCCTATTATATAGTAAAGATGTGACATTCATTTCTGTACCATGAGTCATCATATGTGTGAGACTTGATCCTAGCATAGATTTGATTCGCGCTTGGGTTTGCCCTTAAATCCGGGTGTGACAAGAGTGGTATTAAAGGAATGTTGACAGTAGGACAAAACCTAGATAGAACTAGATAATCCTTACCTGCTTACCTTTGCTACTCTGATTCTTTCTAAACTTTCCTTAATCTTTTCTCATCTATTGCTGCTTTACTCTGATTACTCGTACCTTAGCTCTTCTCAAGAGAAAAGTGGATTTCACACTTTGAAATCATGTACCTAAAGTAACCCTTAGGAATAGGAGACCTAATCTTAGGAACAAAAAACTATTTTTGTAAGTATCTAAGTGCTTAAATGCTTGTTCTTATGATATATGTTTGATTTGGTTCTTTGATTGAGTGTGATGGGTTGTGGAGTAATATCCACAATTGCATTTGCATATACATATAGGCATAAAAAATGTTTATAAGATAACTAGACACCCTAGATTATCCCCCATTAAAAATGTATCTAGTGTACAGATCCATCTTATCTTAACAAATTCTATCTTATCCTTGGAGATTCATCTTATAAGCATAGTTATCCCAACCCAGAAACAACACAACCAACCAAAATCCTGCCTAAGCTCCTTCAGCTTGTGACCAGCTACTAGGCTATCTATTCCTCCTACTAAAATTATGTCTCTTGCCAAACTATCTTACCCTATGTCTTTAACCCAGAAGGTTAATACCAGGAGGGGAGGAGGCGTTGATCTACCTACACACATTCGTCGAAGAAGGCCAGTAGCTAATCTAGAACCGGAATTGAATCCTCCTCTGAATCCTTCGCCTGCTGGGACTGATGCCGTGGTTGCCGCTCAAATGCAACTGCTACAATAAATGGCCAACACTATGGCAGAAATACAAGCTCAGCTCTTCCAAGAAAGGCAGCAGCCACCACCTCCACCACCACCAGCTCCACCTAAGGATAAGCATCACGAATTCATGAGCCACAAACCCCCACTTTTTCCAACTCTTCAGACCCACTACAAGCTGATGACTGGCTGAAGTCCATGGAAAAGATGCTCAACATAGCCTAGTGCACAGACAGAGAGAAAGTGCTACATGCATCGGGTGACCTCACCGGCCCCGCTGCAGATTGGTGGGATGCATATTGTGTAGCACATGCTGCTGATGACACCATATCCTAATAGAATTCTCCACCAACTTCAGGAACTACCACATTCTTGCTGGTCTTATGAAGATTAAGAAGGAGTTTCTATCCCTCAAATAGGGAGGCATGTTAGTAAGTGAATACAGAGACAAATTCATCCAGCTGTCCTGATATGTTTCTGGGGAAGTTGATGATGATGAGAAAAGGCTAGAACTATTTTTGAAGGGATTGATCGGGCCACTCCAGTACCAACTGATGTCTCACTAATTCTCGTTCTTCTAGAAACTACTGGACAAGGCTATAGCTCTAGAGCACAAGTGAGTTGAGCTAGGCGAGATGAAAAGGAAGGCTACTAACCTAGGATAGGCTAGAAGCAGTACTCGTCTCCGTTATGCTTCACCACATGGTACCCTAGCTAGTGTCAGTCACGGGCAAAAGTCTGAATAGGTAAAAACTGCTCCACAAGCAAGCACCCCAGTGGAACTAGTTGCTCCTAATGCATCCACAAACAGGTCATGCTTTAAATGTGACAAGCTAGACATTATGCCAACTACTGCCCAACAAGGCTGCTTACACTACTCCAACTCCGATGAAGCAAGGTCAAGTCTCAGGAGGTAAAATTTAGGCCTTATCCATCAATCGAGGACAAGTTGACCACGTGGAAGCAGAAGCCGAACCTGAAGAACCCGAAAACCTAAAGGAGGTGCCAAGAGAAGTTGAGGAAGCCAGTGAAGAAGGAAATGAGCAACAAGATTAGAGTAGTTTTTTTAGAGATAGCATTTGAAAGGCCTAAATAAGACCTTAAGAGGTATCTAGTTCTTTATTATTTTAGGAATGCCAATAAGGTCTATTTGAACCTATTTTTAATATCAAGTTGTGCATCATTGCCGATTTTCTTGATTGTACATATGCTTTGAGACAAGATTTGAATTCTGTTAGATGTTAAACTTGGAAATTTTCAACCAAAACAAAACACTATTGACTACATCCCTTTTCTACTAATCTCGACAATGAAATTATTTTTAAGGGGGTAGAATTTGTAACACTCCAAATTTCATATGGAGAATATAGCAAAATTTCCAAAGATTTTGATTTAGAATATTTTTTTAGAATTCCCATAGCTTCTGAAGTCACATCTCCTAAAATAAATGCTTTATAACAAAGATTCAATAAAAGGGGTTCTTATATAAATTATCCTCTATTGAAGTTTATAAGTATTATATAAGGATAAATGTTAGAGCATATTTTAATCAAGATTATACAGTAGAAACTATTTTTCTTAAAATAATTATGTACCCAAAAGCATTTGCTTATGGAGGATAATAAATAAATGAATAAATAAAATGAATATAGTGTCACATGATCAATTTTTAATTGTGCATCTAAGTCAAACTTTTATTTAAGCATGAACTTGAAAACTTAGAAATAGAAATTCAAAAAGAATTGGTAAGGAAAATAGAATATGGAGAAGAATAAAAAGAAAAGAAAACAGTAATTAGAAACCCGCCATGGGCCGAATCGACCGTAAGGGCCCATCTCTCGTATCCCACCAAGCGTGGCCCAATTCCATTCCCGCTGCGTTCGTCCTGTCGTCCAGCCATCCGCACACTAACAGACTTGGCCCACGTGCCAGCTGTTGCGCGCCTCGCGCTAGTCACTGCCATGTGGGACCAGGCGTGCGCGGCCACTAGATGGTGGGGCTCGCTCGTCAGCTACTCCCGCCCGCGCCACGCAAAGAACTGACTGCTCGCATCTCGCGTCGTGTCTCCCTCGCCGTGGATTGCGCTGTCCCTAGCTGCTCGAAACAACCACCCCTCTGTACCTATAAAGCCTGGCCCTCGCGGTCGTGCTCGCATCCATCCAAAGCTGCCGCGCCCAGTGCTCGTCGTTCGAGAGTTAGCGGGGAGGGGAAATCAGAAGCCACCACTACTGCTCCCCATGTCCGTCATTGGTCGGTTGTGGAAGAAGGATCGCTAGTGTTCGCCAGGGGTGGACGTACACTAGGAAGGTCCTCCCTAGCTCGGAAGTCGGGCTTTGGTGGAGGAATTTCTCGACGTCGTTGTTGGTCTGCCGCAGACCGCTCCTCCTCCGCATTCTAGGCACTGCTCCGCGGTAACACTTGTATGAACCCCCTTCCTCATGCTCGCCATGTTCCTCTGCTCGTGTAGCGTGCCTCGGCCTGGGTATTGGGGGCTTGTGATGGGTTGGCACCACTCGCCGGCGTGAGCTCCGCTGCAATGGGGTCGGCGCCGCCGTGGAACCTGGGTGGCAGCTTAGGAGTTAGGAGGGAAAGGTTGGGGTCAAGTGGGCCATCGATCAAACAAAGCGCGACTGAGATTAGGTTGACGCGTACCCCTTCGGCCCGATAGATCTGCACCCTTGATCAAGATCGGATGGCCCTAGATCAGTGTAGCGAGTTTTTAATCCATGTTTTCGATCACCGATCTGACGGATTGTATCCCATACTGGTTTGTTATGAGATGAATATGATCTGGGTTGTCCGGATAGGATCCAACGGCTAGTATTGGCTGATACACCTTCGGCCAGGGCCAATTGTAAAAGAGACTCTCGGTTTTATAGATATAAACCCGTCGCCCATCTGTTGTGAAAGGGTATTACTTTTGGGTCCCTAGATTTTTACAAAAGTGACACGGGAATTTATGTTAGGCTTAAAATTAATATAAAAATGTACAAAAAGTTAGAAAACTCATATCTTACTCTTACTCGTTTCAACTCGAAATTGGTCAATTCAAGTTGCATTAGCTTCGTTAGAGAAATGCCACGCAATAAACAACATTGTTTTATCATATTACATGTTCTAAAAAGTAGATAAATACATATTTAACTTGTGACTAAACTTGCTAATCAAGTTAGGATGTTATTTCAAATTGTCTACAAGTATACTTTGAATATAATATGATCTCTAGTTAACTATAACTTAGATTAAAATAGATTAGTTATTTCTCTAATATTTTTTCATGTGATTTATATAGAGTTATTTTTTACTATTTAATCACCTGAAACTTTAGAAAACCATATCTTCTTAACCGTAACTCTGATTTTAATGGTTCTCAAATCTACATTCTCGTAGCGATGCGTAGAATATCCTTACACTATTTTGTTCTTATGATTTGGTGTTATGTTACCATACCCATTATTTGCTTGATTGTATGTATTGCTACGAGTAGAAGTGAGGTCACGTGGAACCCGAAGACCAACTTAGTAAAGTACCTGGAATCTCTAGTCTACGGCAAGTTATTCCCTTGATCACTCTTCTTTACCCAATAATGTTCTCTACTTAATCACTGTGACATGCTAAGGTTTATTTTGATGGGACCCAATAGGTTACCCTAGTTTTGTTTATCCCACACCTTGCAAACAAATGAACTATTGGGTAGACTTGCTATTGCTCTACCTGGTTTTAGGATTAATGCTATACTGAATTATGATCATGTTTCACTATTATTTCTGGTTTATTATTGTTCAAGACAAGATCATTGTGTTAATTGGAACTGGAGCGACAACCGGGAAAACAGTGCTACCACAAGGGTGGTAAGGGACACCCTTGGCTGACTAATTAGGAAAGCTAGTGGAGGACTAACTTAACCAAAAGGGGCAAGGGCGGTAGAGGAGATGTGGTATAGGGAGGTTCTTTGGTCGATCATGCTGCGATGGATTTTCAGACGAGGGATTCCTATATCGCCCTTCTCAGAAACTATAACCGGTTTTCTTAAGCTAGTGGAACTTTGTAAAGGCCTCGTAGTGCTAACCTGCCTCATCTCCTCAGTAGAGATGTATGTGATTCATTACACCGTGGCAAATGGGTAACGTGACTTGTGGGTAAAGATGTGCAACCTCTGCTATAACACCCCATCCTTTCTCTGAACCAGCGATACTTACTTCTGGCAGCTCTTTAGGATCATATATTGTCCCCACAGACCAACAAGGGTCTTTTGTGCACACTTTGTCCTCACTCATGCGCACCCGAGAAAACTTCCTGGTCGGTCACCCATCCCAAATTGCTCCAAGCGAAGTACAACTTGGAGGTTCTTTTGAGCTTGGCTTCTAAAAAAGAAGATGCACCTTGTTGATATAAGTACTCTATTAATTATATTAAGCCTTGGGCCAGGATATCACCATCCTAGGGGCTAGGATATCACAAATGTCACACTCGGATTTAAAGGATAAAGCCGGGTGCGTCTCATATGTGCGCCAAGGAAGAACTTCACATATAATGACAGAATGTATAGGGATAAATGTCATAAATATCATAAATGTACTTATTACATAGCGGAAGTCTTACAAAAATAAATGATAATAATAAAGCAAACAAATTATTATTTTCCCGACGCCACAAAGCTGACTGGGAAATGCCACCTAGATCAAGTCGAACTCCTCGTTGTGCGAGTCTTCGACCACCTGCTCTTCACCTGTGGGGTTTTATATATCGCAAGAGTGAGCTCACAAAAGATCATAGCTCAACAAGTCGTGGGGAATAATGTGCATGAACTCACCAAAGGTGGGAGCTCATGTGAAGTGTAAGGCTTACCAAATAGGATGGTTAAAGATGAGCATTGCTTTTATAAGTTGGTCAAAATTTTATTAGCAGTTACTAAGTGTAAGTAAATACCAAACCATAGTAATAGTAACTCAAAATAATAATAAATCCCAATGCGATGCAAATGACAAATTGAATTTAATTCCACAAATTAATCATATGAGTGTCTGAGCTGCTCATGACCGTGAGCACGGCTAGTATACCAGTTTTGCATTATGCAGAGGTTGCGCATCTTTACCCACAAATCATGTTACCCATTTGCCACGGGGTTGATCGGACCCCATACACCTCTTCCAAGGAAATGAGGTAGGGTTCCACTACGAGGCCTTTACAAAGTTCCACTAGCTTTAGAAAACCCGCTACAGTTTCTAGGAAGCTCTAATGCAGGGATCCCTCGCCTGCACTGACCGCCATCGCAGCAAAATCAACCCAAGGACATCCCTACAATGACCACTCCCCTACTGCCCTTGCTCCTATCGGGTAAGGTAGTCCTCCACTATCTTTCCTAGTTAGTCAGGCAAGGGCGTCCCATACCACCCTTGTAATATCACTATTTTCCCGGGTAGTTCTCCATGTTCCAATTAACATAATGATCTTATCATGAACAGTAATAATAAACAGATAATAAAAGTGTAATCATGAATAATGTATATCTCCATACCCAAAACCACATAAAGCAATAGCAGGTACTACCCAAAAATGCAGTGGTAAAACAAGGTATAAAGATAGCCAAACTAGGGTAACCTATTGGGTCCCATCAAAATTAACCTATGCTGGTTATTATGATTAATAAGAACATGACTGGGTAAAAAGAAGTGATCAAGGGCACAGCTTGCCTTCAACGAGCTCCTGCTCAGCAGTCTCCACCTGTTGAACACCTGGATCCTCTATGGCTTGCTCGTCTACTGGCAATAATACAAACAAACATAGTATAGCAAAAATTAACATCACACCAAACAACAGAACATAATGCATGATAATATTCTACGATACGTAATGAGATCATAGGAACAAGAATCACTAAATTTGGAGTTACAGTTGTTAAGTTCGGAATTTCTAAAGTTATTTAATACCTAAAATAGCATAATTCATGTGAATAATTTTTGTTTAGGTTTCATGGCTAAACAGAGGCACTAGATGATAGATAACATTAAAACTAAATTAATATTTCTAGAATGAATCAATTTGTAGCTAAAATGAATTTAATATGATTTATACAAGTTTCTAGATTTATTTTTGTATTAAAAATCAATTTCTGTAATTATTTCTATAATTTCTCTGGTTTCTGGATTGGGCGCACAAATACCGAATAGTATAGGGTCTCTGGCGCAAACGAACCTAAGACTCAGGTTAACCCGAGATGTACTGCGGGATGGTTCTCTAAAAACAGAAGGGCTTTTCTGCAAAACGTGCAAAGCGAAGGGGTATGGCGTGATATCGGCCGTTAGATCAGATGCAATGGTGCCGATTAGATCTAGTCGCCAGCGAAGTGGTACGCAGCGTGGTCCGTCTGATCTGCGATCTATGGCGCAGATTCAATTACCCCGGAATCACCCTGACCCGTCCGATCGGATCCTACGGTCAGGATTAAATCTAACCTCTCGCTGAAACGGTAAGGAATGTGGGCCCGTGGATCAGAGATCAACGGCCTGGATTTTATATTAACTGAACTCATTTGTGCCCCTCGGATTTTAGATCTACGACATGGATTTAATTGATCCAAGGGCTATCTACGGCTCTGATCCTCGCCGTCCAATGAGTATCCAACGGCTAAACATAGTCTCCTACCTCCCACCGCATCAGCGCGACGACGGTGAGTGCTCCCATGGCGAGGTTTCTCCGGCGAGCTTCCATGGACGCCTAGGACCCCAAAATCTAACTCCCAGTAGACTCACGCGATGTGCATGATATCGGGAACAGGATTAGGCACTAATTGCCTGTGATTGTATGGCGACGCAGTATGGCCACGACAAAGAATGGCTCTGCCATGGCGAGGAGGTCCGGTGAGCAATTCCATCTGCCCCGACGCCTGATTTGCCCCACCGAGACCACGAATAGCTTCACCACGCGCCTGCGATGCACCATGGCCCGACCACGCGTCCAGATCGACAAGGGGGCGAGCTTTCCCCGGGTGGCGGCATCAACGACGCATCCAACTCCTGCGATGAGAGCTTTGGGTTTCCTGGTACGGTGCGGATGGGCGTGCACGCAGGGACCTCTCCCATCACATAGGCACGAGCATAGTGGGTTAGGCCAGCTGGGGCCTAGGTTCTCAGCGTGGCGGTTGAGGCTCGCCCGCCATGCGTGCGGAGTGGGGAGGATGGCGTCCTAGACCCCGGGCCCCACTAGTCAGCGATTGCAGCATCCTGATCCTGTGTGTCAGTGAACGATTAGAGGGGTTATGAGGCGTGACCGACAAGCGGGCCCCGCCTGGTCGTGCAGGTGTAGGAATTGGGCTGCGCAGAGCGGAGGCTAGATGGGCCGCCTATCCCGATTTCGGCCCAATGTGGCTGAATTTGATTTTCCCTTTTTTCCTTTTTGTTTCTATTTTTCTAAATACCAAATAAGATTCTAATGGGAATGATACTACCCCTTTATGCCATAATTATTATTTAGTTATTATTATAATAATTATTCATCCTATATTCTTTAATTCTTTGGCTCCCATATCATATAGTGTACTACTTTGGATTCAAGTCTAGTCTTAATTCACTTATAACTTTGTATTTGATGCACAGACAAAAGATATCCAGCATGATGCATAGAGTATTTTATTAGTTAATTGTTTTCTTAAATATGGTTATGCTCATGTTCTATCTTGTGGATGGCAAAACATGTAGTATAATCAATTCTTTTCCTTATCTCTTAAAAATTGGGTATTACAACAAACCACCCCCTTAGAAGACCGACGTCCTCGTCAGTCAACCGCAATCCAGGAACCTCCCCTCTTAGCCACGTCTTTATGTCTAGTGTCATCATATGCCATGCCATGTGATCACTCGAGGCCCACATGCGACATGTGCCATATACTCAAACCACTAACCCAAACACGCCCATGAAACTGCGAGGGTTGGCTCTGATACCACTTGTAACACCCGTCCAATCCCTGGACCAGCGGTACTTACTCCTGGCAGCTCTCTAAGATCATATATTTGTGGTGGAACCGCCCAGATTATTCCAGCTTAAGTGCTCAAGTCTCGCCTTAGAGGCAACGACACACTTAAATCGGAATAAACTGACAATTCCTCGGATCTAGTCTGATAAAGCCACTTACCAAGGATCGAATACCATTAGCTCACTCGAAGGTGAGGCATAGAGAAATACAATAAAGCATAATACCATAAATTAAGGGAGTATCAGTAGTGATTACATTATCAGAGTTTCAGAAACAGTAACCATAGTTTTTAATGCAGCGGAAATAACTAACAGAGAAAACCGAGTAACATGGCGAAGCCTGGCCACACTACTCCTCCTGGTCTTCACCTGTGGAAGCAGTAACCCACCCGACCGTCTATCCCGGTGGTAGGGATGGAGGCCAAGTCAACCATCAACCAATCATCCAAGGAAGTACCTATAAAAAAATTACGGCACAAGCAAGGCTGAGTATACTAATACTCAGCTAGACTTACTCGGTGTGAGGAGTCTACTCCTCTACCTCTAGACCATAAAGCTATTTGGCTGAGGGGTTTGGTTTGCCAAAAGCACTAGCTGAGTCTAAAACAAGTTTTAGCTTTTCAAGTTCCGGAATAATATTTTTAGACTAGATGAGCACCTAGCTATCCATACATGGTATCAAGCATTATGTCAATCAACATCCTTTTGAAAGTAACCTCAATTCCACTTTTTACTCAATGTAGTACAATGGATCAACCAGACTCATTAGCTACGAGAAGCAGACAATTCGAATTGAGTTTTAACCTTGCAAGGTAAACCTAAACACACGACATGTAGGGGCAGTCCATCCCCACACATATCAGCCGTCCCCATCGATCCCCCGTTTGTGGCTAGGGCTCATCGCCTTGGCATGCAATGCCCCACTGACCCCGGCCGCCGCCGTGCAGTGGATGCACTTGCACCCACCATAATCCGGCATGGGAGACCACGTCTCAGGACAAGTGAGGAGTAAAGTTTGCGCCCGGCTTCCCTCAGGTACTAGGCTTACCGGTTACCATATTTTCCGACATGTGTTTAGTACGTTCAAACGCTTGACACAGGTGTTGGGGGCCTTCATCTTCAGAAGGTCTTCAAAAACACGACTAACATGTTTTCCAATGTGATGTAATGGCGCATGAAACTTCGGGTTTAAGACGAAGGTGTGAATGGTTTGAAAAAGCGTGATTTGGAAGAAGGATAGACCAACTCCGAAGTTATGGCTGAAGAAGCTTCGGCTCAATGCAAGAACGATGATGAAGGATGAAACCGACTTAAAAGGAAAAGACTGTTTAGTCCTCGATAGATTGCTTTTTAGCTAATAGTAAATGTCAGGGACATGAATGTAATTTTACCTAGGCTGTGTCCTGTGCCTATAAATAGATGAACAGTAACACCGTATGTTCACGCTGACTTGTAATCACTCGCACGTCACTCTCGGACTTTTACCTTCTGTCAAGCTGAAGGTACAAATGCAATTTACTATCATTAATGTTTTTTCATGATGATATAAGGACAATATGAGTAATCTCGAGATTTAATATAATCATTCATGCTCCTTTTATGTTGCATATGTCCTTGTTTATATTCTTTCATGTTAAAATGATGAAGGCATGTCCTTCATGACCTTCGTCTAAAGATCATTATATCCTAAGGGAGATAATGCTTCGAAGGACGAAGGTCTTTAACCATTAACATTTGTGTTGCCTTGTTCTTAACTCATAGCATTTGATAACAAGTGACCAACATTGGCGCCCACCTCAGGTGAACTCATTTGACTGTGGTGGAACCGCCCAAATTATTCCAGCTTAAGTGTCCAAGTCGCACCCTTAAAGGCAGCAACACACTTAAACCGGAATACCCCGTCAGTCCCTCGGATCTAGTCCGATAAAGCCACTTATCCAGGATCGAATACCACTAGCTCACTCGAAGGTGAGGCACAGAGAAATACAATAAAGCATAATACCATAAATTAAGAAAGTATCATTAGTGATTACATTATCGGAGTTTTATAAATAATAACCATAAATTTTAATGCAGCGAAAATAACTAACGAAGAAAACCGAGTAACATGGCGAAGCCTGGCCACGCTACTCCTCCTGGTCCTCTCCTGCGGAAGCAATAACCCACTCGACCGTCTATCCCGATGGCAGGGATGGAGGCCAAGTCACACCAGCAACTAAATCAAGGAGGTATCTGCAAAAATTATGCCACAAGTAAGGCTGAGTATACTAATACTCAGCTAGACTTACCCGTTGTGAGGAGTCTACTCCTCTACCTCTAGATCATGCAGCTGTTTGGCTGAGGGGTTTGGTTTGCCAAAAGCACTAGCTAAGTGAAAAAAACAAGTTTAGCTTTTCAAGTTTTAGTATAACCCTTTAGACTAGGTGAGCACCTAACTAACCATACATGGTATGAAACAATTTAGCCAATCAACAACTTTTGAATGCCACCTCATTTCACTTCTTTCTCGATGCAGCAGCATGGATCAAGCAATCTCATTAGCTGCGAGAAGTAGACGATTCGAATTGAGTTTTAATCCTTGCAAGGTAAACCTAAACACAGGACGTGGTGAGGCACTCCTTCCCCACACACATCAACCATCCCCATCGATTCCCTGGCAACAGAAAGGGGCTCACCGCCTTAGTGTACAATGCCTCACTGACCCCAATACTGTCGTGCAGTGACTGCACTTGTACCCACCATAACCGGAATGGGAGACCACGTCTCAGGTCGCGTGAGGAGGGCAATCTGCGGGCAGGTTCACTCAGGTACTAGGCTTACCGATTTACCATATTTCTCGGCATGTGTTTAGTACGTTCAAACGCTTGACACACGGTACCACACATTAATCCTTATTCAAATTTTTCATCTCGTAGACAACGCATCCCCTTGGATCGTCGTCCACAGACCATCATCATTCTGATATAAAAATGGTACAACCAATTCCTGACCTCGCGCGAGTGCTAGAAAAATCACTCGACTTCTACCGAGATCACTAATTAGCAAAGCAGCTACTTGACCTAGCATACTAGTATCCATCTCAAAGGAATCCTGAGTTCATGCAGCTAAGGTTTCAGACAACTCCTACACTTAAGTGCACAATACAAACCTATAAAAATTAAGTGCAGTAAAATAGCATATATATAACTGTTATGCATAAAACCGGGGGCTTGCCTAGAATTTAACACTAGATAGTGTTTGTTAGATGACACTCGTTTGGTGAGCATCCACTAGTCATGTCCATCATTCTTTGGGTCGTCCACCAACTGCATCTTGTTGTTGGCATCACATCACTTGCTCGATCTTCATCTCTCGGTCCTAAATGAGATGCAAGATGCATATGTATGAATGTAATGAAAGTAGCTCAAGATATACAAATACACGGTAGCGGACTAAACATTAAATTGTAAGTCACCGTAAACAACCACACACTAGCATTAGTTATCTACATGTTATCGGCGTTCACCATTAACACTATTAAAAAGACGACAACATTTTACTTATTTACGCAACACAAATACGACATCACAAGTACGCGCATTTACCACGCTCACCTGAACCATTTATTGGTTCTCCTACTGACCACACAAGAGCAACCAAGACAACGTACATTTAAATAGGACATAGGCACCAATAACTACGGAACTCCTATCCACAACCAACTACAACAAGCAAGTACGTTAATCATGGAACGCATGTTAACCTAAGTTTAGACATTATAAGTCTATGTCCGTTAAGTGCTAACTAAGCATTTTTAGTCAAAAGGGTGAACTAAACAATTAAATGTGTACTTGCAGATTTTTAGACAGCAACACAACAGTACTTGTTTTAATCATAACTCTTCAAATATTAATCCAAAAATAGCAAACTAGGACTTTCTGGAAAGCTTAAAATGTTATCTACAACTTCGTATTTTTATCTCAACATGATTCAACACTTAGCAAGGTCCAAATGTGCTAACACGACAGCTCTGTCAAGATTTGGACAGATTCAGACTTGTGACTTTAAAATTTCATAACTAGAGATTCAGACATCCAAATAAATTGATCCTAGACTTTCTGGAAAGCTAATGAAATTGGCTACAAATCTTTTATGAACATCTCAGGTTGATTTAATATGAATCAAGGATAAAATACACTACGAAGGCTATGCTGTCCAGAACTGGGCACATTCAGTCTTCACACTTTAAACCTTCATAACTTAATCTTCAGATCACCAAAAAAGAGTGATCCAAGACTTTTTGGAAAGCTTAGCAAAAGTACTACACAAATTTTATAATCACCAAGAAGTGATTCAATGTTTAACTAAATCAAACAACACAGTTTTTGAAATCTGTTCTGACGGTGGACAGAACACAGCAACCAGTTTGTAAAATTCATAACTCTTAAACTATCAGGCCCATAGTTATGAAATTTTAACACAAGCAAGATAAGAAAAACATATACAACTTTCTTATAACGACCATGAACTGATTGTAAAATTAACTTAAGCAAACAATGCAGTTTCTGAAATCTATACAGAAATTGGACAGATTCAGTTACTGAATTTGTGAAAAGCATAACTTCTAAACGATCAGACTTATGGCTGTCAAATTTTAACACAAGCAAGATAATAAGGTTATCTACAACTTTTCTATATGGCTTTTCTACAGAAAACATAATTTATTCCATCAAACATACAGCAAGACAAAAACAGTACGTGCAGCCCAAAACAGCAATTAATAAATTTCAGCTCCTATATAATTCAAGAATTGCCATGTTCTAGAGACTTGAATTATTCTAACACTTTACCATTTGTTAGAGTTAAAACAATCAAACGAGAACCAACAAGTCAACTTACAAATTTTATCCAAGTTATTCCGTGCGCTAGAGTTACCATAACCAATTAACAACGCATTCTCCACAATAATCAAATCCTGTATACATCTATATCGAAGCGCTTTTCACTCAATAATTTTCATTTTAATTTAGACATCACATGAGGACTACTACTTTTCATCCGCGACCATAACCATACACATTTAGACTATAACAAGCAATTCATCGTGACCACGAGCTTATCTAACAAGTGTGCTAACCCATTATTATCGCAATCCGAGACACAATATGTATATAACAATCACTTAATGCAATCGACTCTTTCTTAACAGAAGTTGGCCAACACAACATAAAACTTAGCCAACTATTTTAGACATCACAACTCAAAACATGGGTTGGAGCAGATTAATCAGCTTTTCCTAATCATTACTCAACTTAAATTTGTTAACACACAAGTCACCTAAAATAGCACATTTTGGGGGTCTAACATAGAGGTATTAACACATGGCATAAAACTCCTTAAGACTACATGTGCTACTGAAGGACCTAAAGCACTTATGTGCATATCTTATCGGATTGTTCTTCAATTTTAACAAGGTTCGACTTATGAACGCTACTCGCCTCCAATAATTAATGGGCAGCGATCGCGCTCATATAAGACCTTTAATCAATTAACAAGATATTTATTTATCCAATGGGAATGGAATGCAATAATTGACAAAGCAAGGCAGCGATCTGCCATTCAACAGAAATCATGACGACACCGATAGATGCTATCAACTAACTATTTAAAAATACTAAACTTACTTCTCGCTTTGCCACTACACCACTCTTTAGTCACATGACCATCGTGAGCATCCTTCACACGATTATATAATAGCGACCTAAGCGTCGTGTTACCCAATGCATACATCTGTCTTCGTCGCGAGTATAACCATATTACGGCTTATACCCGCACACCTCAATCAAATATCTTACACCACCACTACTATAATACACCATGGCACACACACATATGTGCACTAATTCAATCCTCACATCACTTGTATTTCCAAACATACTCATCACACTAAACAAGCATGACACATCCATTTCTCTAAGTTCCCTATGCATCCACACATATGCTTGTTGGCTTTTTCAAACGCAAACACACCTACGCGTACCACTTTCTCCACGCAAACGAGCATTTTCTAAACTACTCGTCACATCAATAATTATAGCCCCTATATAATCACGAATCCCATCACATTGCATAAAACAAATACACTTTTCACATAAATTTCTATCGATGCATTACTCACAACATAACCTGCATTTTAAAATTTATCCTCACACCAAACCACACATCAAATACATTCTTACCGAAACTTAAAGCAATCCGAGTTCTTTTCTACTTTATTTTCTTCTCTACACGCTTCCATTCATACAAATATATTTTCACACACATAATCACACATGCACATCATCGACCAAATACGTAAATAAAACAAATCGGGAATCACTCAAGGCAAACAACCTGGCTGAAATCCGATTGGAGGTGCGCATGCGTCCATGGTTCAGGTGCTTCACCGAACCATGCGTCGCATGAGGCGCAGCGGCAACACTAGCTGTGATTAACAACACCAAATGATTCAAACAATTTATCAAGCACCTGAGATCCAAAAAAATGGGATACTAGCGAGGGGCTCACCAAGGATCTCGACGACGACCCGGTTGGGCTGCGCAGCAAGCACGAGAGCGATGACACACAACAAGGGGAGTGGGGACTGACCGGGAGGGCTGCTGCGCCGATTCTTCTTGCCGGCATCCCAAAAAAGGAGGGCTCGACGAGCAGCACCATAGGAGAGGAAGAAGGGCTCTGCATAGATCAGTCATTCTGTCGAGCTGGTAGTGTGCATGGTGGAGCTGCGACATGGGAAGATGGTGTGGGCTGCTGCTCGCCATGGACAGCGGAGGGAGAAAATTCTACCTGTTGCTGCTGTCGTGTGTGCGCTGGAGCTTGGGGGAGGGAGACGCTGCGCAGTGCGCTGGCCATGGAGAGGCTCACCATTGGAGCTGAGGGGAGGGGGGCTTCCTGCTGGTTCCCCTAGCCGTGGAGCAGAGGGAGGCCAAGCCAGGGGAGGGGTGCGCGCGTCCGGGTGCCCAGGGAGAAGAGCAGAGGGCGTCGAGCAGCTGGAGGCGAGAGCTCGCAGGGAGGGGCACCGAGCACAAGAAACTTTGGACGCCATGGCTGTTGGCCGAGCAGAGGCATCGGTCTGCAACAGAGGGGCGTCGAGCTAGAGAAGGGCAGAGGTCCGACCATGGCTGCTTCTGCCCCTGCGCAAGGGAGGCTAGGGAGGAGGGCGCCATGGGAGGTGAGGAGCCGAGCTCTGTGCAGGCTGACGTGGGAACCAGGGAGGAAGAAGACATCGTGGGGAGGAAGAGAAGGGTTGTTGGCGGCTAGGGAAAAATAGAGGGGTGGGAATGAAAAAAGCCAAGTGCAAGGGGAGAGGGATCCGTATTTATAGAGGGGCACTAGGGTTAGGGTTTTTAATGGGTCAAATGGGCTGGGCTGGCCCAAGACACCAAATCGGGCTACACTAAATATTCCCCGGAATAAAAATGCTCCTGTGGACTTTGTCTCTATGGAGAACAGAGCGAAATAGAGTTCGGAAGATCGGACGATTAACTTGACCAAGAGTTGATTTGACTTCGATCAGCAATAATTCCCTACGCATGATTCAAAAATAAATCGTCTTGAGATATGACCGGTTTTCGGGTTTATGATTGAAAGAGACAAATCGCGACATTTAAAAATCATCGCCGATGTTGATTTCTTTGAATTTGGATCGAACACAAAGGTATTAAGCCGAGTCGGATAATAACTAATTAGATACCGACAGAACAGAGCATTTCTTTTGAGAGTACGGACTCGGATTAATTTTTGGACATAGATCGAATGTCGAGGAATCAGACTCAGGCTTAGATCAAATAATAGTCATCGAGCGTTTGATTGAATGAGCTTTAGATGAGATTTATAAGTCGAGAATGATTTTTGAGTTTGCATTCGTGCCGAGAAATAAAAGTTTTAACAGGCTCCAAATTCGGCCTTCTGTGAGACTGAATAACCCTGAATTCGGTGAAATGTGTACGAATAGTCTGGATAATTAGAGACATACGCGAGCGAGAAATCAAAATTTTCACTGGGCATCCGAGATTAGGATAAATCTCCCGACATAACATGAAATAGACACCTGGGGTGTCACAGCCTTCCCCCCTTAAAGGAATCTCGTCCTGAGATTCAAATGAGGATCTTCAAGGGTGGAGAAGCATGTAACTCCTAGGCTGATGGTTGATGCATATTCATGAGATGGTACCAGACAAGATACTGAAGATAGATTTGGATAGAATATCGCGACAAGTTGAGACAAAATGTAGCGATCACTCTGAGTGAATGTCCACAAGAGATAGCACATCAGTATAGTTCCATAATGGATCACGACCATTAACCGTGATACCAGCGCGTGCCGAGCAGCTCAACCTTATGTACGCGCCCACATGAGGCTCTCGGTTTCGTCGCGGCACCATCAGTCGTTAATCATCACACCATTACCAAACGTATCTAATGAGAAATCCACATAGCACAGTAGATGGAGCCCTTGAGAGTATGGCTCGAAAAATAAGATCATGATAGGAGTTGAAACATAGATTTTTGGCAAAAAGAGCAATGCATGAGAATCTTCTTCCACTCCATATACTCTTTTATGATCATCACGGAGATTATCAAGTCAGGGACTAGTACTGTTTAGGGCCTTCTTCTTCACCCAAGGTCCTCCAAGCAAAAACACCTTCATCAGGACGATATGCAAGCAGACACAATGCGAAGGTATTTGCTGAGGCTACAATGCAGGAAGCTTCGACATGATGACACGCCTTGAGACGAAGGGCAGCACCAACTTAAAGAGGAAAAGACCATTTAGTCCATGATAGTTTGTGTCATGTTTGTAATTAGTTATCAAGGACATAAATGTAATTTGGACCAGACTACGTCCCGAGCCTATAAATAGGTGAATAGTAACCCTGTACTGTTCACGCTATCTGACAATCCCGCGCACGTCACTTTCGGATTCGTACCTTCTGTCAAGCCAAAAGTATTAATGTGATTCGATATCATTAATGCTTATTCATGATCATATAATGAAAATATTGATAATCTATTGGTTTAACACAACTATTCATGTCCTTTCTATGTTTTATATGTTTTATATGTTTTCGCTGTTATTCTGATATAATGCGATGATGAAGGTATGCTCTTCATAACCTTCATCTGGAGACCATTATATCCTAAGGGAGATAATGCTTCGAAGGACGAAGGTCTTTAATCATTAACATTTGTATTGTCTTGTTCTTGATTCGTAGCATTTGAGAACAAGTGAACAACATTGGCACCCACCTCCGGTGAACACACTTCCACTATTGATACGATGGCTTCGTTCAACAACCAAGCTGTAGCACCTTCGGTCATGAAGCTGGTGCTCCCAATCACGGGCGGTTCAAGTTCAGAGCCAGCCAACAAGAAGCAGAAGAAGGAAGCGCAGAGAAGAGTACAACATGTTGGGGTGCAAGGACCCTTCATCAGATCCAAGTGGTCCCACATCCCAATAACCTTCTTCTAGGAGGATCTTTAGCTCAAAAACTATCCTCACAACGATGCTATGGTTATATCTTGTGTCATCAAGGGATTTCTGGTCCACCATGTTATGGTTGACATAGGTAGTGCAGCAGACATCATATTTGCAAAGGCTTTCAGATAGATGCAAGAACTAGAGGACAAGATTCATGATGCTACACACCATCTTTGTGGCTTCAGAGGAAGGCAGATTGTGGCACTTGGCAAAATCACAATGTTGGTTACCTTTGGTTATGTCCACAACACAAGGTCTGAGCTGGTTATCTTTGACATTGTTGACATGGATTACCCATACAATGCAATCATTGGCCGAGGGACGCTTAATGCCTTCGAAGCCATACTTCATCTGGCGTACTTATGCATGAAGATACCTTCGGAACAAGGGCCCATTGCTGTCCATGGAAGTCAAGAAGCTGCCAGAAGGGCTAAAGGGAGTTGGACAGATTCAAAGGCAATCCATAACATAGATGAAGCCGAAGCTTGTCAACAATATAAGCACAAAAGAGAGAAGGCTGCTTCGGCAGATCAGCCGAAGCCTATGCTCCTATGTGAAGATATAGCAGATCAAAGGGTACTGCTGGGATCTCAGCTATATAATGAGCAAGAAAAGACTCTGCTAAGATTTTTGTTTAACAACAAAGATGTCTTCGCTTGGACAGCTAATGATCTTTGTGGTGTTAATAGAGATGTCATTGAACATTCACTTAATGTGGATCCATCTTTCGGGCCAAGAAAGCAAAAACTTTGGAAGATGTCTGAGGATAAAGCTGAAGGTGCTCAGAACGAAGTAAAGAGACTTCTCAGTGCTGGTGTTACCAGAGAAGTAACATATCCAGAATGGCTAGCCAGCACTGTTATGGTGAAGAAGGCTAATGGCAAATGGAGAATGTGTATTGATTTCACAAGTCTCAACAAAGCATGTCCAAAGGAAGAGTTCCCATTACCAAGAATAGACTCCCTTGTAGATGCAACAACTTCTTCGGAGCTCATGAGTTTATTAGACTGCTACTCAGGCTATCATCAGATTTGGATGAAAAAGGAAGATGAGCCAAAGACTAGCTTCATAACTACCAGTGATACTTATTGCTACCTTCGGATGCCTGAGGGGCTCAAGAATGCTGGAGGAAGCTTCAGCAGAATGACAGCTAAGGTCCTTCACTCTCAAATAGACAGGAATGTGTTGACTTATGTTGATGACATCATAGTAAAAAGCACGAAGCAAGAGAATCATATTGCTGACTTGCAGGAGACATTTGCCAATTTCAAGCAAGCTGGTCTTAAATTAAATCCAGAAAAGTGTGTTTTTGGAGTAAAGAAGGGCAAGTTCCTTAGCTGTCTGGTATCAACAAAGGGAATCGAAGCTAATCCAAATAAGATCAAAGCTATCCTTCGGATGGAGCCACCAAATTCAAGAAGGGGGCTCAACGATTGGCAAGAAGGTTGGCATCGTTAAATAGATTTATATCAAGATCAGCAGAAAGGAATCTACCGTTCTTTGAAATATTAAAGTCAGCCGAAGTTTTCTAATGGGGTCCGGCTCAACAAAAGGCTTTCGAGGAGTTAAAGCAATACTTGGTAGACTTGACAACTCTAACTCCACCTTCGCCACGGGCTCCGTTACTCTTGTATGTGGCAGCATCTCACTCTGCAGTCAGTGCGGCACTTGTACAGGAGAAGCAAGATGGCCAAGTCAAAAGACAAGCACCAATATACTTCGTCTCCGAAGTTCTAAGTTTATCAAAGAAAAATTATACAAAATTGGAGAAGGTATTGTATGCTATGTTGATGGCCTCCAGGAAGCTTCGACATTATTTTCAAGCATATCATATAATTGTTCCTTCATCACAACCTCTCAAGGACATAATGAGGAATATAGAAGCTACTAGAAGAATTGGAAAATGGGCTGTGGAGCTCAACGAATTCAGTATTGATTATGTACAATGTACATAGATCCTCAATTCAGTCCCAGGCATTAGCGGATTTCATTGCTGATTGGACGCCAGGGGCTCAGGGAGAAGAAGTAATAAAAGATGCCTGTTGGGGGCCTTCGTCCTCCGAAGGTCCTCAAAAACGTAATTTAACAATGTCTTCCAAGTATGGTTTATAGACAGGTACCTTCGGATTCGGGATTAAAAGCATAAACGATGAAAAGGGCATGATCATGGCGAGGGTTGCTGTCGTTCCGAAGCTATGCGAAAGGGAGCTTCGGCTCAATTGCGGGAAGAGGAACCGACTTAAAGGGGAAAAGGCTATATAATCCTCATAGATTTTTCTATAAGTCAATAATGACTGAAAAGGGCATAATTGTAATTTTTCACAGGCTGCGTCCTGTGCTTATAAATAGATGAACAGTACCCCTGTACTGTTCATGCTGACTCGTACTCGTCCTTGTGTCACTCTTGTTCTTTCGCTTTCTGTTGAGCCGAAGGTACAATTTGTAATTTCGTATTGTTTTCATTCATTCATGATAATATGATAAAAAATCAATTAATAATGTTACATAATTTTTCACGTTGTTTTTTACGTTTTCATATGCTTCTTCTTTCATTAATGTATACTGCAATGATGAAGGTACGTCCTTCATGACCTTCGTCCGAAGATCATTATTTCCTAAGGGAAACAATGCTTCGTAGGACAAAGGGCATTAACATATAACATTTTGTGTTGCCTTGTTCTTAATTCGAAGCATTTGAGAACATGTCCCCAACATTGGCGCCCACCTCCGGTGAACTCTTTCGACCACCTTCGGCAAGCACTGACCTGCGTCATGCCACCGAAGAAAGCTTCAGCGCTAGGGGCTGATGCATTGCAGCCGCTGGATCCGAACCAGGAGACTCTCTCTCTCTCTTCGAGAGGCCCGAAGCCAGAAAAGGAAGGCCACCAGTCCAACACTCTAGGAGGAAGAGTTGGACCAAGAGATCAGGGATATGGAGATCATTCATCAGCAAGTACAAAGAAAGAAGGAGAAGATGGCACGACTGGCTGACCTTCAAAGGCAGATCGACGAAGCTACTGAAGAAGTGCGCCATCTAGTTCAAGACGAACAAAACTAAAGGCCCCAGCATAGGGAGCTTCGCCAGGTAGGCCTATTCAATGAAGATGGATGGTATGATGATTTTAATCATGATACTTTTACCTTTGATGATGCTTCTCCCTTGGCAGCAGAACTGTAGGCTACTCCATGGCCCCCATCGTACAAGCCACCCTAGCTTCCCATGTATGATGGGCATTCAGATCCAAAGCAGTTCCTCATGAGCTATGAAGCAACTATATCTTCGTATGGAGGCAATACCGCAGTTATGGTGAAGTCCTTCGTCATGGCAGTCCGAAATGTAGCTCAAACATGGTATTCTTCCCTTCGGCCAGGGACAATCATATCGTGGCAGAAGCTTAAGGATATGTTGGTCACTAGCTTCCAAGACTTCCAAACAAAGCTGGTCACAGCTCAAGCTTTGTTCCAATGTACGCAAGTCCATGAAGAATACCTTCAGGCATACGTACGAAGGTTCTTGAGACTAAGGGCACAGGCGCCTACAGTGCCCACTGAGATTGTCATTGAGGCCATGATTAAGGGCCTTCGGCTAGGACCTATGGCATAGTACTTCGCTAGGAAGCCCCCACGGACTCTGGAGAAGCTGCTTCAGAAAATGGATGAGTACATCCGAGCTGACAATGACTTCCGCCAAAGAAGGGAGGAAGCTTACAGATTTTCCGAAATGACTAGGTGCTTCGGAGGAAGAATTCATCTGAGGCATGTCAGGTAAATCCACAACACTTAGAATGATGACAAAGGAGGTCAGCTGCAGAGGCCACAATATACCTCACAATCTTTGGGGTAGCAACAAAGTTCTTTCCGGCCGCCAGCTCCAAGAGGCAGGGGTGCCAGGGGCTTCGGAGGAAGATATGGGGATCAGCCCAAAAAGATCTACTGCTTATTCTGTGGTGAGGACAAGGGCCATACCACAAGAATGTGCCAAATCACCATCCAAAAGCAGAAGGAGATTGCAGAAGCCGAAGCTCGGCAGAATCAGCCGAAACAGGTCTTGCACACTGCTTCGTGCCATTCACCCTACATACCAGAATATGTGGGTAATCACTCTGCAGCTTCTGCTGCTTCGGCTAGTCAGCCACATGCTACTTGGCCACAACTTCTACCTCCGCCCCCTCTACAGCCTACCTATTCACGGGGTCAGCAGCCAGAAGGGAGCCAACACACTCAGCAACAGAGGGATTTCAGGGAGGAATCTGAAGCACTCAGCACCGTTAACAGTATTGTGCTGGAGTCAAAACACATCTATTGAGAGATATCCTACCCTCTGAAGCACTTTTTTACTTTATGCCATTTTGTTTCTTAATAAAGGACAAGTAATGCAAATCTAGTTTTAATTCTTTGTAATAGTTTCATTTATGTTAAAATGAAATGTATCTTCTTCACAGATTTACGAAGCTCGAAAATTGCCGAAGCTTCAAAAAGTCGTTCCTAATGGAGCACAGCAAAAGTCTTGTTGAAGCTTCAAAAGTCGTTCCCATGGGAGCGCAGAGTAAGTTTTTTTGCTCAAAAGTTGTTCCTAAGGGAATGCAGAGCCAAATACCGCCGAAATATAAGGCGAAGTGCGATAAGTCAACGCGAAAATACCATCGAAATATAAGGCGAAGCGCGAAAAGTCAACGCGAAAAACCGCCGAAATATAAGGCGAAGCGCGAAAAGTCAACGCGAAAGTACCATCGAAAAATAAACGGCAAAGAGATTTTGATCGTTCCTAAGGGGACGCAGAGATTGTGTGTTTCAGCGAGGGTGTGTCTTCGGCATTAACATAATTCTTCGCATCATATCATCGCATCATCTCGCATATCATCACATCATACATTATATTGCACCAATGACACGAATTGGAAACGAAGTTGATCTTCGGAGAATGCTTTACAAAGGTGAAAAGGTGCCAAGGCACAAAGTAAACTGGGAATTATAGCTTCATCAGCTCTGATGTGGAAGAAGAGGTCTATTGTTTTTGAAGCATTGATATTTTTATGAAGCTTGGATGCTCTTTATGAAGTATGGATATTCTCACGAAACATAAGTATTCTTCTTTGCGAAGCATGAAAAGAAGGGAAGGTGTTTTTTTCGCCGAAGGCTCAAAAACGGTATGTATGTAAAAAGTTTCATGCATCGCAAAGAAGTGAATTGCAAAATAGTTTACATATTAGATTCAAAACTATACGTATCAAATATTACAGACTTACTTCAACAAATGTTACATTAACCACCTAAGAACGTTTTTACAACAACTAGTCCTCTTCCTTTAGAACTTTTTCCGCAATTTCGTTAAGTAATTTGTTGACGACTTTGTCAACGATAGATTTGGCTATGTTGATAATTTCTATTGCTTTCTTCGTCTCCGGGTCAGCCAGGGGGTCAAATGGCTCCGGTGGAGGAGATAATTTAGCTGCGAAAGAAAGAATCAATGAGTTCAAAGCCACGAAAGCAAGCGACGAAGCTTAAACCAGTTAAACAATACCTATCCGTCTCTCGAGTTCTGCAGCTTTCTCAGCTTCTTTTGCTGCTTCTCGAGCGTCGTGAATGTCTTTTTCGCTCTTTTTCATTATCTCGTGGGCCATTTCTCGGCCACCATTCTCCCAGATGTCAGTGAAAAATTTTCCGCCAAGAAAACTTGCTTCGGCTGAGGGGTCCTTCATGTCATCCACGGAGAGGGCAGCTTCAGCCTGGGTTTTAACATGGTTACAACCCGCCTTCTCCAAGACAGCTAAAACTCCTCTCGCACCAGAGAACACACAGACATCCCCACGATCACTTAAGATTTCCTCAAAAGCTTCAGCGTCTCCGCTGATCCACTCGATTACACCCTCAGGGTCACCTCGTATGAAGTTATCTTCATTTGAAAAGGCGCCCATGTTGGCGAAGCTATCCTTTATTTTCTTCACGCATCCCAAAGATTTTTCAAAACATCTTTCCTTGGATGCGCGAAGTTCTTCAGCTGTTTTTTCTAAATAGTTTTTCCAATATTCACTAGCCTCTCGGTTAGCTTCTGCGACAACACATTTCTCTTTGGCCTCTGCTAATTGTTTTCGAAGGTCTTCGATCTCATTCTTTTGGACCTCGGCTTGAGCTTCGAAATTAACTTCATCTTCTTTTACTTTGTTTACCAATGAAATTAATATCTTGTCTTTTTCAAGGCCTTCGTTCCTTAGTTCAATCACCTCTGAGTGAAGGTTGTTCAAGGCCATTATATGCCCTTCATCTTCAGCGTTTTTCTGTGCTCTAAGGGCATTGCTAAGGATTAGGCCCTGCAAAAGGAGAACGAGATCAAGTATAAGCAAATGAAACAATTCGTTTTAAAATACACAATTAGCTTTTATACCTTTATGCTATTGTATGCTAAACCGTCAGCCAATTCATCCTTTGATAACACTGAAAGACCTTCTTCTAGCTTCGGAAATCCGAAGCTTCTCCCCATCTCCTGACAGACGGATATCTCCTTACTATCCGGGAGACAGTAGAAAAAGTCTTCCTCCCCACTACCATTAAACACTAATGCCCCCTTTGGGTATTTTAATCTTTGGGCATAATGTTGAGCTTCTCCTTCTTCTTCTTTAGAAAGTCTCTTTCCCGAAGCATGGCGAATAATGTAATCAATGCTCTCTTTTAAAGCTTCGGGAGCAGGAGTGGCAACCTTTTCAGGTAAAATTTGCTCTGTGGCTTTTTCTTCTGTTGCTTTTTCTTCAATTTCTGCAGACTTTTTCTCACCAGGCTCTGAAGGCCCAACTTCGGTACCAGCTTGAGCTACTGCAATTTCAATTTCGGCCTGCTCTGTTTCAACTTCAGTTTGCGCTTTCGAAGCTTCAGCAATTCTCCTCGAAGGGGTTGAGTTCAAAGCCTTCACTGTTTCTAGCACATCTAGTACATTTGCCATCCTTCTCCTCTTGGGATTTGCGGCAGAACTTTTTTGTGCCTTTGGCACTGTTACCTCTGTCGAAGGGCTTGAAATTTCTAACACTTTTGTTTCTCCAATATTTGGTTCTTCAGCTTTACCCTTATCAGTTTTCGTCTCAGCTAGCTCAGCTGAAGGTAGCTTCGGCTTTGTACTTGGTTCTTCAGTCCTTTGCGTGGGGGGAGCAGCTTTTCCTGATTCAGTAGCTGAAGAAGCTTCCCCGCCAAACTCAGGCACCACGGCCGGCTCAATATAGCGTGGCCGGTGGGTAAGGACTTTCAATTTTTTGCCCTTTGGTGCAGGCTCGTCTAGAGTGGCCGAAGCAGCAGGTTTCCTCTTCTTTCCCTGGCCTCGCAGTGGATAACGGTAGTCCAAGTAAACAAAACCAATAGCGTCAAAAACTCTGTTCAATCTCTTCTTTCCCCGGCCTCCGAAGGCTGTGGATAGTGCATTATCTTCCGCCTTGGAATATGATCCAAGCAGCTCATCACTGGTAACTTCAATGCATTTTAGCCAGTCATCGTTCGGTTCATCGAATTTATCCCCGTATCTGAATGTGTACTTCAGCTGGACCAAATCACCTTCACTAGATTTCGTGATGATTTCCTTCGGCATTTCCCAGCTCTCTATAAGCGGCCAAACTCTGTATGCTATGTGCTCTTGTACCAAATCTCTCATACCAACAAAGAAGCAGACAGTACCAAATGCCTTTTGACATGCTTCGACGGCTTCGTCAATTTCAACCTTCGGCCTTCGGAGACCGAATCGGGACCAAATGGGTCGCATAATAACTTCCTTGATAGCTTCTCTTGCATTCAAGTCGTTTTTTACATAAAACCATTCCTCCATCTAGGCCCCGGGCCACCTTTTCTGGTATGTTGGCACCGGGTAGCTTGCGTTGGGACCGGTGACAAATCCATAACAACCGAAGTTGTTATGATACTGTTCTTTCCCCATGGCTTTTGTCTCATACAAAAGTTCGTGCATGCTATAGAAGCACTTCACACTTGGTTCTATCCCTTGGCTTTTTGTTGCCCAGACGAAGATTCCCATCCTCAATATAGCTTTGGGGTCAGCTGGTGGAGAAAAACTTGATAGATCTTCAGCACTTCAACTACAAACTTACTCAGCGGAAACCGAAGCCCAACTTTGAAGAAGCTTTGAAAAATCACAACTGCGTTTTCCTCAGGGGCTGGAAAGTTGTTGTCTCCGCCAGCCCTCATAATAGACATATCTCGAAAGTATCTTCCTCTCATGTTTTCGAGGTGACTTTTCTTAATGGAAGATTTTCCGAAAATGGTATGGCTTGGTCTCCAGGGTCGATCCTCAGAATCTTCGCCACTACTTTCTACATCGTAACTGTCACTGTCACTAGTATCCTCAGACAGGCCTTCCAATATCTCCTTTGTAATCTTTTCTGTATTTGTTTTTGCCATTGACTCGACAAATCCAGCAATGTATGGATTCACAACCTTCTTCTCCTCAAAAAGCTTCTCCTCTTCAGCAAGCTTTGTCTCAGCAGAAATCTTCTTGTCCTAAGACATTCTTTCCTTCAGAGATGACGAAAATGTGTTTTTCAAGCCGAAGCCCAAAAAGCTTTGAAAAACTAGCAAGTGTTAGTGAGCAACAGCTGAGAAATTGAGAAAATAAAGCAAATGGCACAGGCAGTGTACCAAATGAGACCGGTGCGAGCTCTTATTTATACGCTCGGCGCGCTCCAAACCAAGGGGCCCCGCCTGTCACTGACTGTTGCTATTCTAGCAAAGGGAAGGTGTTTTTTTGGACCTTCGGCTTAGGGCCTTTGTCCATGTCGCAATCTGAATTTGTTACCTTAAACAAATTAATACTGCAAGGGGCTACTGTTGGGGGCCTTCGTCCTCCGAAGGTCCTCAAAAACATAATTTAAGAATGTCTTTCAAGTATGGTTTATAGACAGGTACCTTTGGATTCAGGATTAAAAGCATAAACGATGAAAAGGGCATGATCGTGGCGAGGGTTGCTGTCGCTTCGAAGCTATGCGAAAGGGAGCTTCGGCTCAATTGCGGGAAGAGGAACCGACTTAAAGGGGAAAAGGCTATCTAGTCCTCACAGATTTTTCTATAAGTCAATAGTGAATGCAAAGGGCATAACTGTAATTATTCACAGGCTATGTCCTATGCTTATAAATAGATGAACAGTACCCCTATACTGTTCACGCTGACTCGTACTTGTCCTTGTGTCACTCTTGTGCTTTCGCTTTCTGTTGAGCCGAAGGTACAATTTGTAATTTCATATTGTTTTCATTCATTCATGATAATAAGATAAAAAATGAATTAATAATGTTACATAATTATTCACATTTTTTTTACGTTTTCATATGCTTCTTCTTTCATTAATGTATACTGCAATGATGAAGGTATGTCCTTCATGACCTTCATCCGAAGATCATTATTTCCTAAGGGAAACAATGCTTCGTAGGACGAAGGGCATTAACATATAACATTTTGTGTTGCCTTGTTCTTAATTCGAAGCATTTGAGAATAAGTCCCCAACAACGCCGAAGCATGGACAGTCTTCTCCGATTGTTCTTGGGGAACCTTCGACGCAGGAGCGACTGATGTTCTAGTAGCACCCTCTAAAGTCAGAACATGCTACACGACAAGGTTGGACTTCAGTTGTACAAATAATATTCCTAAATACAAAGCTCTTCTGTTAGGGCTTCGGAAGCTAAAGGCAATGGGAATAAGAAGGGTGATCCTTAAGACCAACTCCCAAGTCATTTCTGGTCATATAGACAAAAGTAGCAAGGCAAGAGATCCGAAGCTTGAAAAATATTTGGATACAGTCCGAAGATTGGAGGCTTCCTTCGAAGGATTTTCTATAAAAAATATTTCAAGAGGGGAAAATGAGCATGCAGTAGCTAAGTCAGTGGCACAGGGGCTCCCTCTACCTTCGGAAGTATTTTTTGAGACAATAAAATCACCTTCGGTTGAATTTCTAGAGAGAGCAGTGCTTGCAATATCACATGTACATAGTGAAGATTGGAGGACTGAGATCATATCTTTCCTCCAAGGTAACTGTCTTTCGGATGACGAAGTTTATAATAAAAGAATGGAAGCAAGGACAAAACCTTATGTCATAATAGAAGGGGAGTTATACAAACATGGAATCTGCTCTCCACTTCTCAAGTGTTTATCCAGAACCAAAGTTGTAGAGCTGATGAAGAAAATACATGCAGGTTTTTGTGGATCTCACATTGGGTCTAGACCTTTGCTGGGGAAGGTTTTCAGACAAGGATTTTATTGGCCGAAGCAAGCTTCTGATGCAGTAGATCTGGTTCAAAAGTGTGAAAATTGTCAAAAATATGCAAGAGACCAGAAACAACCTTCGTCGCTAACTCAGTTAATACAGCCAACCTGGCCATTGCAAAGATGGGGCCTGGATTTGTTAGGTCCACTCCCACCAGCACAAGGCAACTTGTAGTATGTTGTAGTGGCAGTAGAATATTTTTCTAAGTGGATTGAAGCGAAGCCCTTGGCTATAATAACTTTGGCCACAGTTCAAAAAATCTTCTGGCAGAATATTGTTTGTCGCTTTGGTGTGCCGAAGGCAATAACTATGGACAATGGAACACAATTCGATGCTGAAACATTCAAAGATTTCTGTGACCGAATTGGTACGAAGATTCATTTTGCATCAGTCAGGCATCCAAAATCAAATGTGCTGGTAGAAAGAGCAAATGGCATTATAATGGCAGGAATAATGAAGCTAATCTTCAACCAGCCCAGAGGAAAGTGGCTAGTTGAGTTGATTAAAGTGGTGTGGAGCCACAACACAACTGCGTCAAGGTCAACATGATTTACACCCTTCAAGCTCTTATTTGGTGACGAAGCAATAACTCCAGAAGAAGCAAAAACAGGGTCAATAAGAACAATAGCTTCGGCAGAAGACGAAGCTGATTATCAAATAACAAAAGATACTATAGAAGGGACCAGACTTCAGTCTATAGAGCATATCAATAAATATCAGGCCGAAACAATAAGGTGGCGTGATAGAAAAGTTCGAATGAAAAACAACAAGCCAGGACATCTGGTCCTTCGGAGAGTGGCCAACCCAGATACAGTGGGCAAGTTGCAACTAAAGTGGGAAGGTCCTTTTCTGGTAATATCTTCGTCAAGACCCGGTTCTTATAGATTGAAGGATATGGACGGCAACGACATACCTAGATCTTGGAATTCAGATGAGCTTTGGCGATACTATGTGTAATTTGATGTAATCTTTTTTCATTTTTCTATGGTACCCTTTTCCTTTCAAGAGGGGAGAAAGGTTTTTAATGGGGCCATAGCTTGTAATTTTTTCATTATTATTTAGCTCTACGAGGGCCAAATCCCCCAAAAAATGTAATATGTAAAATCTGAGCCCACACCATCGAGTGCAAAAAGAAAAACAGGGAGAAGCTCAAAAGACATCCCCAAGGGGATGCAGAGCATGACGAAGCTACAAAAAGTCGTTCCTAAGGGAGCGCAGCATAAGTTTTCTGCTCAAAAGTCGTTCCTATGGGAATGCAGAGCCAAAAATTTGACGAAGCTGCAAAAGTCGCTCCTAAGGAGCATAGAGTAAGTTTTCTGCTCAAAAGTCGTTCCAAAGGGAATGCAGAGCCAAATACCACCGAAATAGAAGGTGAAGAAGTTCAAAAGTCGTTCCTAAGGGGATGCAGAACTTAAATGCCACCGAAATAAAAGGTGAAGAAGCTCAAAAGTCGTTCCTAAGGGGATACATAGCTTAAAAGACTCAAAAGTCGTTCCTAAGGGGATGCAAAGTCTAGGTGTGGTTTCGTGTGCTTGTTCGGGACATTCATTTGCACATTACATTACATTTTCATTGCATTCATACACATTCATGTAGACATTCGTAGGACCATCATCATAACATGAAGCACAAACAGAAATACTCCAGCTTTGACAACAATGCTTCGATGAGCACGAAGAAGCAAGGACACGCTTCGTTGTGTACGAAAAGAAGGGAAGGTGTTTTTCGCCTTCAGCTCAAAAGATACAAGTTTCGTCCACAGCAAAGCAATTTATACATGGGTGGAAAGGTAAAAATATGTTACAAGGTATGAACAAAGTATACAATGTATTGTTCAATTCTCGATTACAATTTCTTTACAAAGATAATACAAATGCTTCTAAGTTCTATACAGGCAGGCCTAAGAAATAACTTCAGCAGCCTTCGGAATTTGGCTCGAAGTATCAATCTTCGGCACCACCATCCTGTAGACAAACAGGCAGTATAAGGTAAAAGGTAATTACAAGAGATGGCAATAACAGGTATAAATTTCATACCGGCTTAAGAAAGCTTCGGGCCTCGTCACCAGCCAAATCTCGCCCACCCTTTGCCCAAATCTGAGTTATGAATCTATTTCCAATGCTTTGGGCCTCGTTGGGAATATCAATTAAATCTTAAGGAGACAGACTGAAAGTTGGTCTATTTACTGTTTTCCTGTGTGTGCAACCAGCCTTCATAAATGCCGCAGCTATGCCGCGAGAAGCTAGCAGGGCATAGAAGTCACCGTGCCAGGCTACCACTTCATCAAGCGCCTCGACATCGTTTTCAATATGTTCGAAGGTGCTTGGCATGTCTTCTGTCGAAGGGATAAACTCTTCGGAGCTAGAGCCGAAGACTTTTTTAATCTTTGCACATAGCGGTTGCCAAAGCTTAAACAAATGTTTTGAAGCTCTTTCAAGGATTGCACAAGCTTTGAATTTTTGTCAGCTTCGGCTTCGTATTTTGTTTGCATATCTTTTCTCTCTCGTTCGAAGCTTTCTGATTTTTGGACAAGTTCTTCACTTAATCTAGTATTTTCGGCTTGAGTTTCTGCAACCGAACCCTCCATTGCCAGAAGCAGGAAATCTTTCTTCTCAAGAGAAGCTTCGTACTCTTTAATTTTCTTTTCCAAACCCTCGATAATGATTTCGTTCTTTTTGTCTTCGAGGTCTTGCTGCATCCTCAATGCCTTGCTTAGCAACATACTCTGCAAGGATAACCCTTCATCAGAAAATTTTGCTTCATCAAAAATAAAAAGAAAATTTTGCTTCATCTTAAAAAAGGAATTGTACCTTGAAGTTTGTGGGAGAACCGCCCAAATTATTCTAGCTTAAGTACCCAAGTGCACATCACAAGCCTACAAACATTAAGTGTAGTAAAATAGCATATACATATAAACATGTTATGCATAAAACCACGGCTTGCCTTCAATTGCTAGGGCTGCGGGGAGATCCTTGATGCCAGGCTCGGGAGCTGGCTCCTAATCTTCCTCGTGGATAGCTCCTTCCTCAGGGATGAGAACGTACTCTCCATCAGCAAGGTTGCAATCTAATGAATGCAATGGGTAAGATATATGCATGGTATGATATGCAATTTAGCAACTAAAATTGTATGGTTAAAGATAAATTAAAAGGAAATAGAGTTAAGTCTTGCTATTAGAGATCTCTGGGTATACTTAGTAAATTACGGTCAGGGATGGTTAGACTTTTTTTCCACTAATTTTCCTCTTCCTGTCTTAGTGATATTTTATCAAGATTCTTAGCTGTATTTATTGGGATGAGACTTATTATTCTTCCCAATGTATCTTTCCTTTTCCTTTTCTTTTATGCATTTAAGGTGGGTTTGAACTACAAGCCAGTGTTATAAATTTCCAAAAATTCTGTAAAAATTATAGTGGCTTCTCACTGGTGTATAACTCTCTGTCTCAAAATTTGGGGCTTAAAAAGTGAGGGGTTCTCTCTGCACAAAATTATCAAATGTTAGGGCAGAGGGGGTGCTTTGAACTACAACTCCCTTTTAACAATGGGTTATTCTCTAAGGCTTATTTTTGCTGGTATTTAGGTGTAATAACACGGCTTTGCACAAATTTTCAGCCACTAATACTTAATAGTTATTTTACTATGATTTTCTAAAGTTTCTAGCCAATACTACCACAATACTTGAAAAATATCAAACAACAGATTTCTAAATTTTCCTATTTTCTTCTTTGCGCAAGAGCAATATTTCTAGAATTTGGCAACTTTTTGCTTAAGGGAAAGGGGGTAGGAATTTCTTGGATTAAATGGCCTTTTTCATGAGGTAGGGGCAATGGGTGTGATTTTATAGTTTTGAGTAGGTTTTGCATTTTTTTCTAGTGGTCTACTTCATCAACAAATTGGTAAAAATTTATTTGTCCATTGTTGCACACTTTTTGGCCTTCCTATGATTTAATTGGAATATGGCTATAAATCAAGTTTTAATTGTTCACCCCACTTAAGATGATTGGCTGGGGTGTCTATTATTTTTGTGGGGGTGTTCTAGTAGTTAGGAGTCCACTGAATTTTTCTCACCAATTTTGAAATGGTTCTTATATTTTTAATTATGGCTTTTCTGGATTTATTTGTGCCTAAAAATTATTTCACCTTGGGTTTGTTCTGGACTGAGGTTCTTTTTATTTTTCCTTGGTTCTTCATTACTTAATTGGACTAGGAACAATATGTTCATCCACTGTTCATTAATTTCTATTGTCTTTCTTATTTTCCTAAGTTTTGGGCTGATATAGTTTTTAATAGATAACCCTATGTTAATCTTGTATACTGGAGTGCTTAATATTTTTAAAAAGTGCCTAAGTTGGGTTTGGACTTCTACAAATTTTCTTAAGTCCAGCATAGAAGCATAATTATTTTTCCTCATTTTAATAAGGTTTGGGAAATTTACTTATTTAATTCCAAACACTAAAAATTATTACAGAAATCATAGGGTTCAATATTTTTATTTAATAGCTCATAATATTCTGAATCCAGTAAAATTAGTTTGACTAAATTTGGTTAAACATTTCTCAAGATATGAATTTCCTAAGTTCTCTGCTCATTAAAAAGGATAATCAGAAATGGTTAAATGGAAAAAGGTTTTGCATTGGTGTCCTTGGCAAAAGTTTCTAGGTTTCATTGCAGACAGGTCCTCGGGTCACTATTCATATGGGTCTCTGACTACGCAGAAAACGCCCTAGGGTTTTGTTAATTCAAACCCACGGTCCTTCCCCTAATGAAACAGTAACCGCGATGGAGGAAAGGGCAGAGGGGCTTACCGGCGGCGAGATTGCTCCAGCGAAGTGGTCGAGGGTGTAGGGGAGATCATGACAGTCACGCTGATGTGCGGATCATGTCCGGTGATGGTCAGAGTAGGCTGGTCCACGTGCGCAGGCGGTGGAAATCGTCGGCGGCGAGGACTCCAGCCTATCCAGGGCGGTAGAGTTCAATTGAACTGGTCAACGAGCTTCACTAAGTGCTAGGGAAGGTGTAGGCACGAGGAATTGGACTATAGCTTACCGGTTAGTCGTAGCCACATGCACTGGCGAAGAGGAAAACTCCGACGAGGGTGGAACGGCGTCTTCGGTGAAGCAGCGTCCAATTCCTGCTTCGGGGAGCTCTACAGGGGTCTTAGGAAGCTATCCGAGGCACGAGATTGAGTGGGGGTGGCCGAGAGTGGTCTGGCCATGGTGGCCGAGCGCTTAGGTTGCTTGGCGGGCGGCGCAGAGCTCGCCCGAGCCAAGTGCTGGGCTAGAGAAGTCAAGTGAAGCGTGGAGGGAGCACGACCGAGGCTTCCTTGCTCTTATAGGAGTGGCACGGTGCATGGGCGAGCGTGGACCAGCGTGGGCACGCTGGTGTGCATGGCTGGGCGCGGGTGCGCGAACTGGCGTGAACCGGGCGCGTCAGCCGCGATCGAACATGTGGCGCCATTGTTTCTACCCGAGTTCTAACGCCGATAGGGCGCAGATCTTTGTGAATTTGGGCAAGATCGTGCGTGAAGCCAAGCGATTTCGGGTCAAGGGTAGAGAGTTGTCGCCTCGGCAATCTGGCAGTGTCACAGGGTTGAGTCCCTAGGCAAATCCCTGCCAAGATCATGTCAAACGGCCGAGTCTTTCCCCTGAATTTTTCCAGGGTGTGTTCAAGGTAATTTGGCACCATCTTTATATTTGGACTTATTTGATTTGAGTTTTGAAAAATAGAGAACACGGTTGATCTTTGAAAAGGGACTGAAATTCAGATTTCTGAATTTCTGAATTTTCTCATGGGTCATTAGTTCATGGGCTGGTTTGGGGATTTTGAAAATTTCAAATGACCAAACTTCCTTACTACATTTTGTAGGTTATTTAGTGCACTTTAACTTTGCTATTTGGTTCTCATCATGATTTGGTGTTTTTCAAAATCTTTTTACAAATTTTCCCTGTTTGCCCTTAAATGGCCTACTTAGGGTTATTTAGGGTTTGTGAATTCTTCTCACCTTAAGGTGCATGACATGATTAAGGCACAATCCTTAAGATGAAAAAGACTTAATTAAACCTTTGTTCCTAATTTTTTTTGAAGTCCTTTACTCAATTTGGTTCACATGTGATAATAGTTTTGAGTTAGTTCTAAGAAGAAACCCTAAGTGACACTGGGGTGTCACAGCCTTCCCCCCTTAATGGAATCTCGTCTCGAGATTCGGGTCGGAGTCCTCTGGGGTGAAGTGAATGTTTTAAGGCTTACTTGAATTCAGTGGTTAGTTCATTAAGATTCTCTAGTAAACTGCTCTTCGAATGTCATCTTCTTTGCAACTTCAGAAGGAAGTCCTCTTAGTTTTAGTTTTCCAATTAACTTCTTTTATGATAAGATCATTTTTCTTATATTTAGATTCAAAAGGCAGGGGGAGGGGTTGGGCATGGTTATGTACCAATTCCTTTAGGTAGACAATCGGGGAAGTTCGAACGTAGAAATTCCTCAGTCTCCCAAGTAGCCTCTTCCTCTGAGTGAGTACTCCATTGGATCTTATACATTTTGATCGATTTAGCTCGAGTTGATCTATCTTTGCAATCCAGAACCTTGGAAGGGTACTCTTGGTACGATAGATCTGGCTCTATCTCCAATTCTGGTTCTGCTATGATCTCTGTCGGCAATCGAACACACTTCTTCAGTTGGGATACATGGAATACATTGTGGATGACAGACATTTTTGGAGGTAGCTTCAATTTGTATTCTATGGGTCCACATGCTTCCACGATCACATAAGGTCCAATGTAACGAGGGGCTAACTTGCCTTTGATCCCAAACCTCTGCACTCCTTTGGTGGGTGATACCCTCAAATATACTAAATCTCCCACTTCAAACTAGAGAGGTTTTCTTCGCTTATCATGGTAACTCTTTTGCCTGGCCTTAGCATCTTCTAGATTCTTCCTGATTAGCTTGACTTTCCTTTCGGCTTTAGTCACTAAGTCAGGTCCAAAAATTTCTCTTTCTCCAGGCTGAGACCAATTGAGGGGTGTTCGACACATTCTTCCATATAGGGCTCTGAAAGGTGTCATCTTTAGGCTGGATTGGTAACTATTGTTATAAGCAAACTCTACCAAGGAGAGGTAGTTATCCTAGTTCCTGCCACAATCGATTGCACAAGCCCTTAACATGTCTTCAAGAATTTGATTTACCCTTTAGGTCTGACCATTAGTCTGTGGGTGGTAAGCTGAACTTCTTACTAGCTTGGTTCCCAAAGACTCTTGCAGTTGTTCCCAAAATATGGCAATGAATTGGGCTCCTCGGTCAGAGACAATGGTTCGGGGTAAACCGTGCAAACACACGATTCGGTCAATGTACAACTCTGCATACTTCTGAGCCTTATCAGTGGTGTGCACTGGGAGAAAATGTGCCACTATTGTTAGTCGGTCCAAAATGACCCAAATTGAATCATGATGACGAGAGGTGTTGGGCAGACCCACAATAAAATCCATGCTGATGTCATCCCATTTCCATGAAGGTATTGATAGGGGTTGTAAGGCACCAGCTGATTTCAAGTGGCTTGCCTTTACCCTCTGACATGTGTCACATTCTAATACGTATTGGGCTATCTCCCTCTTCATTCTGGTCCACCAATACAAGGGCTTCAGATCATGGTACATTTTGGTGCTTCCTAGATGCATGGAGAATTTGGAGATATGAGCTTCATCCAAGATTTTCTTCTTGAGATCATTATCTTTAGGAACCACCAATCTGCTTTCAAACCACAATATACCCTTCCCATCTTGGCGGAAACACTTATACTTCTTTGTCTTCTGATGGAGGTTCTCCTTAATGATTTGCACTCCCTTGTCACTGAGTTGGGCCATGATTATCTGGTCTCGCAAATTTGGCTCAACGAAAATGTGAGACAAAGCACCAGAAGTAATCACTTCAATCTTCATTTTGTTCAACTCATCACACAGGGTGTTGATGTGAGAATCCATCATAGTATAGTTGCATTGCGATTTCCGACTCAAGGCATCAGCTACCACATTGGCTTTCCCTAGGTGATAGTGTACTTCCAGGTCATAGTCCTTGATCAGCTCTAGCCATCTTCTCTGCCTCATGTTGAGATCAACCTGAGTAAAGATATACTTGAGGCTCTTATGATCTATGAAGATGTTACAGTGGGTTCCCATTAAATAGTGTCTCTACATCTTTAATGCATGAACCACGGCTGCTAACTCCAAATCATGAGTGGGATAATTTTGCTCATGAGGCCTGAGTGCTCTTGACGCGTAGGCAATGACTCGGTTGTCTTGCATCAAAACACAACCCATTCTAGTGCCAGAGGCATCACAGTACACATCAAATGGCTTGCCGCTGTCGGGTTGCGCTAACACCGGTGCTATAGTCAGATGTTGCCTCATAGTGTGGAAGGCATCTTCGCACTTCTGACCCCAAGCAAACTTAGCTCCTTTCTTCAATAATTCAGTCATGGGCTTCGCAATTCGAGAGAAATCCAGAATGAATCTTCAATAATAACCGACCAATCCCAAAAAACTTCGAATCTCATAGACAGTCGTTGGCGGCTTCCAGTTCATCACCTCTTGCACCTTATCAGGATCAACAGCTATGCCTGCTTGAGAGATAGTGTGACCCAAGAATTTGATTTCCTTTAGCCAAAAATCACATTTTGACAATCTGGCATAAAGACGGTGCTCTCGCAGATATTGAAGCACTACATGCAAATGACCGGCATGCTTGTTGGGGGCCTTCGGCTTCCGAAGGTCCTCAAAAGTATAGTTTGATAATATTTTCCAAGTGTAATATGTGAACAGGCACCTTCGGAGCAGGCACCTTCGGAGTCAGGTCGCGAATATACAAGAGCATGGTTAAGACGAAGCGTGACTGGAATGAAAAACGATCATGACGAAGGATAAGACGATCACGAAGCTGTGTGCAGAAAGGCTTTGGCACAATAACAGAAAAGAGGAACCGACTTAAAGATGAAAAGCCGAATTGGACCCCGAAGAATTAATGTAGTTATTGATAAATGTAAAGGGCATCAATGTAATTTTACACGGGCTGCGTCCCGTGCCTATAAATAGGTGAACAGTACTCCCGTACTGTTCACGCTGACTTGGCATACGCTTTTTCGCATCACGTTTGTACCTTTACTTTGCATCAATCTGAAGGTACATTTGTAATTCGTTTTTATGAATTTAATAATGGAAATATATTGATGATAATGCTGGTATTATTACTCGCACATTAGATATATAGTTACTCTGTTTTATCGTTTATCAACCTAACGAAGGTCTTTTCCTTCGTAACCTTCGTCCGAGATTCATTATACCCGAAGGGATATACTGTTTCTAAGGACGAAGGAGCTCGACATTTAACACTTTTATGTTGTCTTGTTCTTAATTCATATCATTTGAGAACAAGCCCCCAACAATGCTCTTCTTCGTTCTTTGAGTACACCAAGATATCATCGATGAAAACCACCACGAATTTGTCCAATTCAGGCATGATGATCGAGTTCATTAGATACATGAAGTATGCTAGTGCATTAGTCAGCCCAAACGACATTACCAAATATTCATACAGCCCATATCTGGTTGAGAAGGTCGTCTTCGGAATATAACTTGCTCGTATCTTGATCTGATGATAGCCGGAGCGAAGGTCTATCTTGGAAAACACTTTGGCTCTGACCAATTGATCAAAAAGAACACCAATACGAGGCAAAGGATACTTGTTGTTGATAGTCACCGCATTAAGGGGGCGGTAATCTATGCACAACCTCAAGCTTTCATCTTTCTTCTTCGCAAACAAGGCTAGACATCCCCAGGCGAAGTACTTGGGCGGATGAAACCCTTGTCTAACAATTCTTGCAGTTACTTCTTCAATTCTGCCAATTCAGCGGGTGGCATCCGGTAAGGCCTCTTGGAAATTGGCGTCGTTCCCGGTTGCAACTCGATGGCGAATTCAATATCCCTGTCTGGTGGCATTCCTGTCAATTCATTAGGAAAGACATCTGCATACTCACAGACCACTGGGATCTTTTTCAAGGGAAACTCTATCATAGCAAAAGCACATGATTAAGTAGAATCTTGGCTGGGTAGAATTAAGGTGAAACTCCCACAGATTGGGGATTTAATTTCAACGATACGGCTGGCTACATCTAGCACCACTTGGTGCCGGGTCATCCAGTTAGCTCCCAAGATAATGTCCACATTTTCCAATCCTAGAATAAGGAGGGTGGTTTTGACAATGTGGCTTCCCAGCCGAATAGGCACGCTTTGATTTAATTGGATTGATGCAACCTTGCCTCCTGGCGTTGCGATCATAAAAGACCCTCGGGTATGACAGAAAGGCAATTGACACTTAGCACTGAACTTCCAGCTAATGAAGCTATGAGATGCACTAGAATCAAACAGAATTAATGCAGGTTGATTAAAAACTGAAAAGATACCAGTCATGATGGGGGCTCCCTCGGGTAACTCCTCCAGAGTAGTGAAGTTGAGCTTCCCTTGCCTGACTTGCACCTTCTGCTTTCTTCCGTTGTTCTGATTTGGTGCTGGCATCTGCCTGTGCTGATTCCTTGGGCAATTCTTGGCATAATGGCCCACATTGCCACAAGTGAAGCACTTGTCCCTATTTACCTGGCGGAACTGTTGTTGCTGCGGAGGTTGATTGTTCCTTGGAGCAGGAGCTGGAAAACGATTAGGTGCTGGCTGTTGCTGCTGAGGTGGCCAGACACCCATCTGCCTGCCTGCTGCTGAAATCCTCTGCTCTGATTGTGGGAAATAATCCAGAACCTCTGGGTTTGAGCAGAGGGTGCTGACATTGGCGCCTTCCTCTTCTTCTCTGCCCGGTGAGCTACAATACAATCCTCCTAGGAGATAGCCAGGTTGACCAACTCATTGAAGCTATCAGCCCGAACAGTGTTGAGACGCTCACGCAACTTAGTGTTGAGACCTCTGCGGAAGCGGTCTCTCTTCTTCTCATCAAAATCAACATGATACCCCGTGTACTGGTGCAGGTCGTTGAAGGCATGGGCATAGTGCAATACAGTGTGAGTTCCTTGATTGAGTGCCAGGAATTCATTCAGCTTGCGGTCAAGAATTCCAGCTAGGATGTGGTCTCCTCGGAAGGCAGTCTTGAATTCCTCCTAAGAAACTTCATGACCGGCAGGTAGCATGGCGCATAAATGGTTCCACCAAGTCCGAGCAGGTCCGTGAAGCTACTACGCGGCGAAGTGAGCCTTGGTGTCATCAGGGCAGTCTCTCATGAGGAGGTGAAACTTGGACTCCATGATGCGTAACCACACGTTAGGGTCCAACGGATCCTCTACCTTGGTGAACAAGGCAGCTATGTACTCAGGAACTCCTGGTAGGTCGCCGCGGCCGGAGGTCGCTGCGGCTGGCCTCCATCGTGCTGCTGAGGGTGGGGCTGGCACTGCAAGAGCTATCACAGAATTTTGTTCTGCTGAGCCATCAGCTCCTGCACCATGGGAGCTGGGGGAGATGGCGGGGGAACTTGCTCGTTCTGCCCGCAACGCTGCCTAGCTGCCATCTGAAAACAGAGATTGTCGCCATTGTTATCCCATTTCGTAATTCTGAACAACATGCTTTATATCATACAAAAAGAAAATATCATAACATAACATTAATTCGAATGAGGGTAACATGGTTACAAACATTCCACTGGTCCCAAAAGCTCTCATGGGTTACATCAATTAGGGGAAGTACCCGTAAGCCTAGTCCAAAATCTGTCGTCAACTAAGCTTGTGTGGGTTTCTATCCTCCTAAGGCGTCAAAATGACTCATCAACCCCGAGTAGTGGAAGCGACACTAGATATGGGCGAAGGGGGCATCTCAGAGGCAGTCGCATTGGTACCAGGGGCTGGTCCTAACTCCTCAGGAGCCTCTTCTCCCTCGCTTTCGGCCTCATTGGCCTCCATCTCTAGGTGGTGCTTGCCCAGGTGGTCGTTGGTTTCCTCAAGCTCCTGCTGCACATCGTGGAGCTGGTTTTCCAGGACATCAATGGTATTGTCCTAGATCTCCACCTGATGCTCTAGGGTTGCGATGTGCTGGCTCAACTGCTCCACCTGTAGGTCCTTCTCTACCAACTCTGAGGACAAGTCGACCACGAAGTCCTCTCGGCTGTCGAGAGTGAGCTTGGTGGTCTGAGCGAGGTTAGCAAGATGTGCCATAGCGTTGCTCTGTAGGGCCTGGAGGCGGTATAGTGCACTCATGCACTGAACAGTGACCCTCCCAACCAAGTCAGGATACATAGCCCACACGTCCTTCACATGGCTCACACAATTGCACCACATGGGGTCGTCCCTCTTCTCAGTGGGGAAGTCCCAAGGGGTGCATCACCATCTCCAGGGGATGGTAGCCATAGAAAGTCGTCAGGGTCTTCAAGGCTGCTGCCTCGGTGGTGTCGTCCGTCCTGAATCCAACAGTCTCGTAGTCAAGGGAACGCCAACCCGGCTGAAGGGGATGAGCCTCTAGAGTCAGCCAGACTCGGCAACGTGGCACCCGATGCTCCTCGTACAGCTGCACTATGTACAAAGGGGGCGTAGGGTAACCAGCTGAATTGAGCACTTCCTATAAGATGGAAGGAAAACTATCATGAGAAAGGAAATCAGAACTAAAACAAGTGTCTCCTCCATTAGCGGGGGTGGGTGAAGTCACCTGTGGAAGAGTATCAGATGTAAAGATTATGGTGGAAGAAATAAAAATAAAAGAGCCTAGGTGGTTTAAAAAGATGCGGGTTAGATCAAATTTTTACTTCTTTAATTTCTAATCCTTTTGGTTTTTTTTATAATGCATGCATGCTGAAAATAACGTCTCCTCTCCGAATCAAAAGGTGCTTTTTAGGGCATCCTTTAAGAATCCTAAGATTGGCCCATAGGGCCTACTTAATTAGCCACCTATTTCTCCCACTATTCCTAAGGCCTTTTGTCCTAGGTCTAGCGTTCTAGCCTGACGATTCAGTATTGGTTTCTAAGCAAGTTTTAGACTTTTGAATGTTGGTATTCATGGTTTATTGCTTTCTCTATGGGGGTATTTGCTCTGATACCAGCTGTGGCAGAACCGCCCAAATTATTCCAGCTTAAGTACCCAAGTCACGCCTTAAAGGCTGCAACGCACTTAAATCGGAATAACCCGTTAGTCCCTCAGATCTAGTATGATAAGGCCACTTATCCAAAATCAAATACCATAAGCTCACTCGAAGGTGAGTCACAAAGGAAATACAATAAAGCAGGAAACCTCAAATTAAAGTACTGGAGTTATTACATAAATCGAAGTTTTTCAAGTAACTAAAATAAGCTCATAAGATAGATTGCAGTGGATAATCGATATCGTCGAAAAATGAGGAATAGGGCAAGGCCTAGCCCACTACTCTTGCTCCTCTCCTGCTGAAGCAGCATCCCACTCGACCGTCCAACCCGGTGGCAGGGTGGTAGGCCAAGTCACACCATCAACCATATAATGAAGCGTACTTGCAAAAATTATACCACAAGCAAGGCTGAGTATACTAATACTCAGCTAGACTTACCCGGTGTGAGGAGTCTACTCCTCTACCTCTAGACCATGCAGCTGTTTGGCTGAGGGGTTTGGTTTGCCAAAAGCACTAGCTTAGTCTAAAATTCATTTTAGCTTTTCCAATTTTAACATTATTAATTTAGCCAAGTTTGCTCCTTCTAAGCATACTTGGTAGCAACCATTTAGTACAATCAACATGTGATCTCAAGTAAAACCTCATTTCACTTCTTACTCAATGCAGTACAAGGGGTCAAGCAGTCTCATTAGCAGCGAGAAGCAGATGACTCAAATCGAGTTTTTAACCTTGCAAGGTAAACCTAAACACACGACATGTAGGGGCACTCCGTCCCCACACATATCAACCATCCCCATCGATTCCCCGTTCGCAGCCAGGACTCACCGCCTTGGCATATAATGCTCCACTGACCCCGGCTACCGCCATGCAGTGACCGCACTTGTACCCACCATAGCTAGCATGGGAGACCCAGTCTTAGGACGTGTGAGGAGTAAAGTTCATGCCCGGCTTCACTCAGGTACTAGGTTTACCAGTTACCATATTTCCCGACATGTGTTTAGTACATTCAAACGCTTGACTCAGGTATCCACACATTAATCCTTAATTCCTTTTCCCGTCTCATGGACAAGGCATCCCCCTGGATCCAAATCCATAGACCATCATAGATCCCGTTATCAAGATGAATACAATCAATTCCTGACCTCGCGCGAGTGCTAGAAAAATCACTCGACTTCTACCGAGGTCCTGATTAGCAAAGCAACTATTCGACCTAGCATACTAGTATTCGTCTCAAAAAGGAATCCTAAGTTCATGCAACTAAGGGTTTCAAGCAACTCCTACACTGAAGTGCACATCATAAGCCTACAAACATTAAGTGTAGTAAAATAGCATATATATATATAAACAGGTTATGCATAAAACCGGGGCTTGCCTTCAATTGCTGGGGCTGCGGCGAGATCCTCGATGGAAGGCTCGGGAGCTGGCTCTTGATCTTCCAGGTGGACAGCTCTATGCTCAGGGATGAGCACGTACTCTACGTCAGCGAGGTTGCAATCTAATGAATGCAATGGATAAGATATATGCATGGAATGATATGCAATTTAGCAACTAAAATTGTATGGTGAAAGATTAATTAAAAGGAAATAGAGTTAAGTCTTGCTATTAGAGATCTCTGGGTATACTTAGTAAATTAGGGTCAGGGATGGTTAGACTTTTTTTCCACTGATTTTCCTCTTCCTGTCTTAGTGATATTTTATCAAGATTCTTAGCTGCATTTATTGGGATGAGATTTATTATTCTTCCCAATTTAACTTTTCTTTTCCTTTTCTTTTATGCATTTAAGGTGGGTTTGAACTACAAGCTAGTGTTATAAATTTCCAAAAATTCTGTTAAAATTACAGTGGCTTCTCACTGGTGTATAACTCTCTGTCTCAAAATTTGGGGCTTAAACAGTAAGGGGTTCTCTCTGCACAAAATTATTAAATGTTAGGGCATAGGGGGTGCTTTGAACTACAACTCCCTTTTAACAGTGGGTTATTCTCTAAGGCTTATTTTGCTGGCATTTAGGTGTAATAACATGGCTTTGCACAAATGTTCAGCCACTAATACTTATTAGTTATTTTACTATGATTTTCTAAAATTTCTAGCCAATGGGGTGCTTTCTACTACCACTATACTTGAAAAATATCAAACAACAGATTTCTAAATTTTCCTATTTTCTTATTTGCGCAAGAGCAATCATTCTAGAATTTGGCAACTTTTTGCTTAAGGGAAAAGGGGTAGGAATTTCTTGGATTAAATGGCCTTTTTCATGAGGTAGGGGCAATGGGTGTGATTTTGTAGTTTTGAGTAGGTTTTGCATTTTTCTCTGGTGGTCTACTTCATCAACAAATTGGTAAAATTTTATTTGCCCATTGTTGCACACTTTTTGGCTTTCCTATGATTTAATTGAAATATAGCTATAAATCAAGTTTTAATTGTTCACCCCACTTAAGATGATGGGCTAGGGTATTTATTATTTTTGTGGGGGTGTTCTAGTAGTTAGGAGTCCATTGAATTTTTCTCCCCAATTTTGAAATGGTCCTTATATTTTTAATTATGGCTTTTCTGGATTTATTTGTGCCTAAAAATTATTTCACCTTGGGTTTGTTCTGGACTAAGGTTCTTTCTATTTTTCCTAGGTTCTTCATTACTTAATTGGACTAGGAAAAATATGTTCATCCACTGTTCATTAATTTCTATTGTCTTTCTTATTTTCCTAAGTTTTGGGCAGATATAGTTGTTGGGGGTCTGCTTCTTTGCCGAAGGTCCTATAAGAAGAAGTACCTTCGAAAGACCAAAACAGAAGCAGCACCGAAGCTACCATCCGAGGAGCTTCGTAGCACGCCTTTAGGCGAAGGGATGTACCGACTTAAAGATGAAAAGACCAATCAACCCATGATAATTTGTGTTATGATTGTAATTAGATATGAAGGACATAAATGTAAATCCACACAGGCTACGCCCTGTGCCTATAAATAGATGAACAGTACCCCGTACTGTTCACGCTAACTTGTACTCGCTCATGCGTCACGCTTGGACTTTTACCTTCTGTCAATCCGAAGGTACAAATGTAGTACAATATTATTCATATTTATTCATAATGATAAAATTAAAGATATGTTATGATGTCATATAATTATTCATATTATTTCTCAAGTTTCATATACTTCGTCTTTCATTGATTTATACTATGATTATGAAGGTACGACCTTCATAACCTTCGTTCAAAGATCGTTATATCCTCAGGGAAATAACGCTTCGAAGGACGAAGGACATTAACCATTAATCTATTCTTGTGTTGCCTTGTTCTTGATTCATAGCATTTGAGAACAAGTCCCCAACATTGGCGCCCACCTCCGGTGAACTCACTTCCACTTTTGAGCTGATGGCTTCGTTCAGCAACAAAGTTGTAGCACCTTCGGCTACGAAGCTGGTGCTCCCGATAACAGGCGGTTCATGCTTAGAGCCAGCCAACAAGAAGCAGAAGAAAGAAGCACAGAGAAGGGTGCAACATGTTGGGGTGCAGGGACCCTCATCAAGTGCAAATGGTCCCACATCCCAATCACCTTCTCCCAGGAGGATCTTCAGCTCAAGGATTACCCCCACAATGATGCTATGGTCATATCTTGTGTCATCAAGGGTTTTCTGGTCCATAATGTTCTGGTTGATACATGCAGTGCAGCGGATATCATATTTGCTAAGGCCTTCAGACAAATGCAAGAGCCAGAAGATAACATTCATGATGCTACACACCCTCTATGTGGCTTCGGAGGAAGACAGATTATAGCACTCAGCAAAATTACAATACCAGTTACCTTCGGCTTTGTTCATAACACAAGGACCGAACATGTTGTCTTTGATATTGTTGATATGGAGTACCCCTATAATGCAATCATTGGTTGTGGAACACTTAATGCATTTGAAGCAATACTTCATCTAGCATATCTATGCTTGAAGATACCTTCGGAACAAGGGCCCATTGCTGTTCATGGGAGTTAAGAAGCTGCTCGAAAGGCCGAAGGAAATTGGACAGACTCAAAAGAAATTCACAATATAGATGGAACCGAAGCATGTGAACACTACAAATACAAAAGAGAGAAGGCTGCTTCGGCGGATCAGCCGAAGCCTATGCTTCTATATGAAGACATAGCACAGTAAAAGATACTGCTGGGGCCTCAGCTATCTGAAGAGCAAGAGAAAACTTTGATAAGATTTTTATTCAACAACAAAGATGTCTTTGCTTTGTCAGCCAATGATCTCTGTGGTGTCAGGAGAGATGTCATTGAACATTCACTCAATGTGGACCCATCCTTCAGGCCAAGAAAGCAAATGCTTCGAAAAATGTCTTATGACAAAGCCGAAGGCGCTCGGAGTGAAGTAAAAAGACTTCTCAGTGTTGGTGTCATCAGAGAGGTAAAATACCCAGAATGGTTAGCCAATACTGTTATGGTGAAGAAGGCCAATGGTAAATGGAGAATGTGTATTGACTTTACAGATCTTAACAAGGCTTCTCCGAAGGATGAATTCCCATTACCAAGAATAGATTCTCTAAAAGACGCAGCAGCTTCTTTAGAGCTTATGAGTTTATTGGATTGTTACTCTGGCTACCACCAAATCTGGATGAAGAAGGAAGATGAGCCAAAAACTAGCTTCATAACCCCCAGTGGGGGCTTAAAAATGCTAGAGGAAGTTTCAGCAGAATGACAACCAAGGCTCTTCATTCTCAAATAGGCAGAAATGTATTGACCTATGTTGACGACATTATAGTGAAAAAGCATGAAGCAAGAAAATCACATTGCTGACTTGCAAGAGACATTTGCCAATTTCAGACAAGTTGGTCTGAAGTTAAACCCAGAAAATGCGTTTTTGGGGTGAAGAAGGGCAAGTTCCTTGGCTGTCTGGTATCAACGAAAGGAATTGAAGCTAACCCAAGCAAGATCGAAGCTATCCTTCGGATGGAGCCACTAAGTACGAAGAAAGGAGCTCAACGGCTAGCAGGAAGATTGGCTTCATTAAACAGATTCATATCAAGATCAACGGAAAGAAATCTGCCATTTTTTGAAATACTGAAGTCAACCGAAATCTTTCAGTGGGGCCCGACGCAACAAAAAGCTTTTGAAGAGTTGAAACAATATTTGATTGATTTAACAACGTTAACCCCACCTGTGCCAGGGGCTCCATTGCTTTTATATGTGGCAGCTTCGCATTCTGTAGTGAGTGCAGTGCTGGTGCAGGAGAAGCTAGATGGCCAAGCTAAAAAGCAAGTTCGAGTATAGTTTGACTCTAAAGTTTTAAGTCCATCAAAAAAAATTACACAGAAGTGGAGAAGGTATTATATGCTGTGTTAATGGCCTCCAGAAAGCTTCGGCATTATTTTCAAGCATATCACATAATTGTTCCTTCGTCACAACCTCTAAAGGATATCATGAGGAACAGAGAAGCAGAGCTTAACGAATTCATCATTGATTATGTGCATAGATCTTCAATTCAGTCTCAGGCGTTAGCAGACTTCATCGCTGACTGGACGCCAGGGACTCAGGAAGAAGAAATAAATAAAGATGCCGAAGCTTGGACAGTGTTCTGCGATGGTTCTTGGGGAACCTTCGGTGCAGGAGCAGCTGCCATTCTAGTAGCACCTTCGAAAGTCGGAACATGTTATGCAGCCAAGCTTGATTTTAGTTGTACAAATAATATTGCCGAGTACGAAGCACTTCTGTTGGGGCTTCGATAGTTAAAGGCAATGGGAATAAGAAGGGCCATTCTGAAAACTGATTCTCAAGTCATTTCTGGTCATGTGGATAAAAGTAGCAAGGCAAGAGATCCGAAACTTGAAGAATATCTAGATACAGTTTGAAGGTTGGAAGCTTCTTTCGAAGGTTTTTCTGTCAAGAATATTCCAAGAGGCGAAATGAGCATGCAGATCTGCTAGCCAAATCAGCGGCTCAGGGGCTCCCTCTACCTTCGAAAGTATTTTTTGAAACAATAAAGGCACCTTCGGTTGAACTCATGGAGACAGCGGTGCTTGCCATTTCTCCAGTACATAGTGAAGATTGGAGGACTGAAATCATATCTTTCCTTCAGGGTAGTTGCCTCTCGGATGACGAAGTTTATAATAAAAGAATGGAAGCAAGAACAAGACCATATGTCATAATAGAAGGGAAATTATACAAACATGGAGTTTGCTCCCCCTTCTCAAATGTTTATCTAGAACCGAAGGTATAGAGCTAATGAAGGAGATACATACAGGATTGTGCGGATCTCATATTGGGTCTAGGCCGTTGCTGGGAAAAGTTTTTAGACAAGGATTTTATTGGCCGAAGACAGCTTCGGATGCAGCAAATCTGGTCCAAAGGTGCGAAAATTGTCAAAGATGTGCAAGAGACCAAAAACAACCTTCATCGATAACTCAGTTAATACAACCAACCTGGCCATTGCAAAGATGGGGCCTGGATTTGTTAGGTCCACTTCCACCAGCCCAAGGTAATTTGAAATATGTCGTGGTGGCTGTAGAATATTTTTCTAAGTGGATTGAAGCAAAGCCTTTGGCTACAATAACTACGGTTACATTCCAGAAATTCTTCTGGCAAAATATTGTCTATCGCTTCAGCGTGCCAAAGGCCATAACTATGGACAATGGAACACAGTTTGATGCCGAAACTTTCAAAGATTTCTACCACTAGATTGGTACAAAGATTCATTTTGCATCAGTCAGGCACCCAGAGTCAAACGGGCTTGTCGAAAGAGCAAATGGTATTATAATGACGGGAATAATGAAGTTAATCTTCAATCAACCAAGAGGAAAGTGGCTAGATGAGTTGATTAAAGTGGTGTGGAGCCACAATACAACTATATCAAGGTCAACATGTTTTACACCGTTCAAGTTATTGTTTGGTGACGAAACTATAACCTAGAAGAAGCTAAAGCGGGGTCAATCAGAACAGTAGCTTCGGCAGAGGACGAAGCTGATTATTCTGTGGCAAAAGATACTATAGAAGGGACCAGACTTCAGGCTGTGGAGAATATCAATAAATATCAAGCCGAAACAATAAAATGGCGTGACAGAAAAGTTCGCCTGAAAAACATTAAGCCATGGCATTTGGTGCTTCGAAGGGTGGCCAATCCAGACACTGTAGGCAAGCTACAACTGAAGTGGGAAGGACCCTTTCTGGTGGTATATTCGTCAAGACCTGGTTCTTATAGACTGAAGGATATAGACGACAGTGACATTCCTAGATCTTGGAATGCGGATGAGCTTCGACGATATTTATGTGTAGCTTGATGTAATCTTTTTCATTTTTTCCTATGGTACCCTTTTCCTTTCTAAAGGGGGAGAAAGGTTTTTAATGGGGCCATAGCTTGTAATTTTTCCTTTCATCATTCAGCTCTATGAGAGCAAAATACCCCAAAACATGTAAAATGTAAAATCTGAGCATGCACCATCGAGTGCAAAAAGAAAAAAGGGAGAAGCTCGAAAGTCGTCCCTAGGGGGATGCAGAGCATGACGAAGCTACAAAAAAGCCGATCCCAAGGGAGCGCAGCGTAAGTTTTTTGCTCAAAAGTCGTTCCTAAGGGAATGCAGAGCCAAATACCACCGAAATATAAGGCGAGGAAGTTCAAAAGACGTCCCTAAAGGGATGCAGAACTTACACCGAAAAGTCAACAGTGATATCGCCGAAATAGAAGGCGAAGAAGTTCAAAAGACGTTCCTAAGGGGATGTAGAACTTACACCAAAAAGTTAGCGGTGAAGCCGAAAAATAAGTGGCAAAGAACTTTCATTCATTCCCAAGGGAATGTGGGGTATGGATGTAGCTTTGCATGCGTGTGTTTGGGCATTCATTTGCACATTACATCACATCATACATTGCATTCATATACATTAATTTAGACATTCGTAGGATCATCATGATCATATCATTTATAGACAATTTCTTCAGCTTTAATGACAAGGCTTCGGCAAAAACAAAAGAACCAGTCTTATGCTTCGTTGTGTATGAAAAGAAGGGAAGGTGTTTTTCGCTTTCGGCTTAAAAAGAACAAGTTTCGTCCACATCAAAGCAGCTCATACATGGAGGGAAAGGTAAAATATATTACAAGGTATCGACAAATTTACAGAGTAGTATTTGATTCCTAAATAACATTAATTTTTACAAAGATAATTCATAAAATTTCTCTAGAGTTCTTTTGCAGCAGCTTCATCACTTCATCATTGTCCATTAAGCTTCGGTTCATTGTTCTTCGATGTCGTCATCCTGCACACAACAGCAGTACAAGGAAAGTGCAAATTTTAAGAAGGTAAAGCAGCAGGTACAACATTATTACCGGTTTGAGGTGGCTTCGAGCTTCATCGCCAGCTAAGTTTCGCCCACCCTTTGCCCAAATTTGAGTTACGAATCTGTTCCCAATGCTTCGGGCCAGGCCGGGGATATCATTCAAGTCCGCTGGTGACAGGCTGAAGTTTGGTCTGTTTACAATATTTCCATGGTGCAACCAGCCTTCATGAAAGCAACAGCTGTGCCGCAAGAAGCTAGCAGAGCACAGAAGTCACCGTGTCCAGCTATGACTTTGTCAAGAGCATCTACTTCACCTTCAATATGATCAAAAGTGTCTAGCAGGTTCTCAACCGAAGGTTTAAACTTTTCAGAGCTGGCTCCAACTAAGTTGAAAACCTGCTTCAGCCGTTGGACGCCCCTGGTGCCGAAGTCTAAACATTTATCTTGAAGCTCCTTCAGAGATTTCTGCAAATTTGAACTTTTTTCAGCTTTAGCTTCAAGTTTTGTTTCGAAATTTTTCTTCTCCTGTTCGAAGCTTTTTGATTTCGTGGAGAGTTCATTGTTCAATCTAGCAATCTCGGCTTGGGCCTCCGCCAGTGAACCCTCCATTGTTTGAAGTATAAAGTCTTTCTTTTCCAGAGCAGATTCATGATCATTAATTTTGCTCTCTAAGCCCTCAATTATAGCTTCATTTTTCTTGTCCTCGAGGTCTTGTTGCATTCTCAAGGTTTTACTTAGTAGTAGGCTCTGGAAAAAATAGCCTTCGTCAGAAAACACCTTAATCTCAAAACAATAAAAAGTTAGGGAATGAACTTTACCTTAAAATTAGAATAAAACAAGCTACCGGCGATGTGCTGCCGCCGGTACCTGCTGAGGTCGACTTCAAGCTTCGGAAAACCAACACTCTTCGATATAGTGCTGATAACTTTGCTCCAGTTCGGTCTCGGAGGCAACCTAAGCTTTCGTCGTCAACGCCACCGAAGAGCAGCGCTCCTGGCTGGTAGCCGCAAGATATAGCATAATCTCTTAGCTCTTCTTTTTCAGCCTTAGATAACTCTTGCCTGATTATGTTTTGAAAGTTAAAGTCCCTTTCCACTGAAGCATCTTCGGCAAGCTCCCTCTCTTTTCCAGGCGCTGTGGTCAGGGTTTCCTCAACAGCGGCAGCAGTTTCTTCTGCGGTCATGTTCAAAATCATTTTATCAATGTCAGAAAACGTGCTTTCCAGATTTGTAGCTTCGGCCGCTGCAGCTTCGGAAGTTGTAGCTTCGGCCGCTGCAGCTTCGGAAGTTGTAGCTTCGGTGGCAGCAGCTTCAGTAACTGTAGCTTCTTCGGCGGCTGGTGTTTTTGACGATGGCGCCGATGGTGGCGTTTCTTCAATGGCCTCAATTACAGTAATAATTCTTTGCCTTTTTTGTTCAGCAGGCTTCTTGGCTGCCGCATGCTCCTTCTTCTTCTATAAAAGCTTCATCAGTTGTGGCCCCAGTGGACTTAGCTTGATAGGTAAAGATTCAGTCATTACCTTTAAAATTTCTTCTACGTCAGTGGCCGAAGATGTTGAAGGAGATTCTCCTTCTATACTAGTCTTTGGCCTCAGAGATGTAGCTTTTCTTTTCTTTGGAACAACCACCTTCGGCTCAAGGCTGGATTTTTTTCTTTTTCAATAATTTCTCATCTTCTTTTATCATTCTAGCAGCTTGTCTGTTCGTAACACTGACAACTCTTTTTTGCTTTGGTCCTTCGGCACTCTTGTTTAATCGTTCATAATCAGGGTAGTCAAATTTCAATGCATCCATTACTCGGTTCAGCCTTCGTTTTGGCCGGGTACCAAAGGCTGTGGTCATCAATTGATCTTCTTTCTTAGTATAGTTGCCCAAAATTTCATTACACATAGCCTCAATCATCTCTAGCCATTCTTTGCAAGGCTCTTTGAAATGTTTCTTGAACTTGAAATGATAGGGCAATCGAACAAGTTCATTCTTCTTCTTTTCTGCCTTAAGCTTTGGCATATTCCATTTGTTTAGTGTCGGAAATACTCTGTTGGCTAAGTATTCATGTACCAATTCTCTAGTATCGATCTGCTTAGACACAACTCGGTACTCTACCACAGCCTGTCGGCATGGTGACCCTGGCAGCATGTCGCATAATGGCCTAGTTAACACGAAGGTTAGTCTCATTGGGCTCTGAACTAGCTTCTCCTTCTTCTCATCGACCTTAACATAGAACCACTCATTTTTTAACTGGTTGGCCATTTTGTGCGATAGCTAACCACCAGAGTTTTCATATCTTTGCAGTAAGCAAAGTTGTAACAGCCAAAATTCTCGTGTAGCCCATCTTCTCTAGCCTTCGTCTGATAATGAAGCTCATGCACTCGGCAAAAAGCTTCGGCATTCGGGTCCATTCCTTGGCTTTGGAGAGCCCAGATGAAGACGCTGAGCCTAACGATGGCGTTAGGAGTCAGCTGATAAAGATAAATTTCGAAATTTTCCAAAACCTCTCCAATCATTTCGTGCAAAGGAAACCTTAATCCTGCTTTGAAGAAATTCTTGAAAACCACCACCTCATCATTTTCTGGTTTCAGAGTGGTTTCTTCCCCGCCAAAATGAATCAGCATCCTCTCGGCTTCTCCAAAGTAGCCTAGCTTCATCATCATGGGCATATCATCCTCAGAAACAGTAGACTCTCCAAAGTCCAAGTGGCTGGGTTTGGAAGGCATGACGGTGTTATAATCGATCTCTTCTTCATCAGCGTCGTCCTCTTCAATATCAGCTTGTTCAGCTTCGGCAGCAGGTGCACCTTCGTCAGTAACTTCTGTCGCAACCAGTCCCGATTGCCTCATTACTTCAGAGATTGGGGCAGTCTCGACAGCTTCGGCCTCCTCTCCGTCGCGTGTAACTCTAGCAGTTGAATGTACTCTGGCCATCTGATGCTGAATTTCTTATGGTTCTGACGAAGTTATGAATTTTACAAATTTGTCGAAGCTCCCTCTTATGACGAAGCTAGGCCAAGATGATGTTTTGACTGAGAATACGATGAATAAGCTTTGGCTATGGTCAAAATTTTCAGCAGCATAACAGTGTAGTAGTAATGAATGCTGTGGTAACTTCATGCCTACCCGTCTGTTTATATAGTGCTGCAGGTGGGAAGGAGAATCGCCAAGCCGCCCGCACCCGTTGAATAGTCGCCCGCACCCACTGAACGGTGGACCACAGTGCGCAGGAAGGTGAATCACCTGATCGCACGTATCGCCGCATACTGTGACCAGGAATATTTTAATCGTTTCTCGGCAACGAGCTCAGGGAAGGTGTTTTTCGGATCTTCGACATTCCGAAGCCTAAGAGAATTTTTTCACGGATCAAGCTCGTTACGAAAAACGATCTAGCACCATGAAGGGGCTACTATTGGGGGTCTGCTTCTTTGCCGAAGGTCCTATAAGAAGAAGTACTTTCGGAAGACCAAAACCGAAGCAGCACCGAAGCTACCATCCGAGGAGCTTCGTAGCACGCCTTCAGGCGAAGGGATGTACCGACTTAAAGATGAAAAGACCAATCGACCCATGATAATTTGTGTTATGATTGTAACCAGATATGAAGGACATAAATGTAAATCCACACAGGCTGCGCCCTGTGCCTGTAAATAGATGAACAGTACCCCCGTACTGTTCACGCTGACTTGTACTCGCTCATGCGTCACGTTTGGACTTTTACCTTCTGTCAATCCGAAGGTACAAATGTAATACAATATTATTCATATTTATTCATAATGATAAAATTAAAGATATATTATGATGTCATATAATTATTCATATTATTTCTCAAGTTTCATATAATTCATCTTTCATTGATTTATACTATGATTATGAAGGTACGACCTTCATAACCTTCGTTCAAAGATAGTTATATCCTTAGGAAAATAACGCTTCGAAGGACGAAGGACATTAACCATTAATCTATTCTTGTGTTGCCTTGTTCTTGATTCATACCATTTGAGAACAAGTCCCCAACAATAGTTTTTAATAGATAACCCTGTGTTAATCTTGTATACTGGGGTGCTTAATATTTTTAAACAGTGCCTAAGTTGGGTTTGGACTTCTACAAATTTTCTTAAGTCCAGCACAGAAGCATAATTATTTTTCCTCATTTTAATAAGGTTTGGGCAATTTCCTTATTTAATTGCAAACTCTAAAAATTATTACAGAAATCATAGGGTTCAGTATTTTTATTTGATAGCTCATAATATTCTAAATCCACTAAAATTGGTTTGACTAAATTTGGTTAAACATTTCTCAAGATATGAATTTCCTAAGTTCTCTACTCATTAAAAAGAATAATCAGAAATGGTTAAATGGAAAAAGGTTTTGCATTGGAGTCCCTGGAGAAAGTTTCTAGGTTTCATTGCAGACAAGTCCTCGGGTCACTATTCATATGGGGTCTCTGACTACATAGCAACCCCCTAGGGTTTTGTTAACTCAAACCCGCGGTCCTTCCCCTAATGAAACAGTAACCGCGGCGGAGGAAAGGGTGGAGGGGCTTACCAGCGGCGAGATTGCTCTGGCGAAGTGGTCGAGGGTGTAGGGGAGGTCTTGATGGTCACGCTGATGTGTGGATCGTCTCCGGTGATGGTCGGAGTAGGCCGGTCCACGTGCGCAGGTGGGGGAGATCATCGGCGGTGAGGACTCCGGACTATCCAGGGCGGTAGAGTTCAATTGAACTGGTCAGCGATCTTCACTAAGTGCTAGGGAAGGTGTAGGCGCGAGGAATTGGCTATGGCTTACCGGTTAGTCGGTGAAGCAGTGTCCGATTCCTACTTCGGGGAGCTCTACAGGGGTCTAAGAAAGCTATCTGAGGCATGGGATTGAGTGGGGGTGGCCGGGAGTGGTCTGGCTACGGTGACCGAGCGCTCGGGTTGCTTGGCGGGCGGCGCAGAGCTCGCCGGAGCTAAGTGCTAGGCTTGAGAAGTCAAGTGAAGCGCGAAGGGAGCACGACCAAGGCTTCCTTTCTCTTATAGGCGCGGCATGGTGCACGGGCGGGCGTGGACCAGCGTGGCGCACGAGCGTGCGCGGCTGGGCGCGGGTGCACAAACTGGCGTGAACCGGGCGTGTCAGCCACGATCGAACACGTGGCGCCATTGTTTCTGCTCGAGTTCTAACGTCGATAGGGCGCAGATCTTTGCGAATTTGGGCAAGATCGTTGTGTAAGATTTGTTCTCCCGACTACACTCTATCGTTTGCACGAGAAGCCGAGCGATTTCGGGTCAAGGGCAGAGAGTTGTCACCTCGGCAATGTGGCAGTGTCACAGGGTTGAGTCCCGAGGCAAATCCCTGCCAAAATCATGTCAAACGGCCGAGTCTTGCCCCCAAATCTTTACAGGGTGTGTTCAAGGTAATTTGGAGCCATCTTTATATTTGGACTTATTTAATTTGAGTTTTGAAAAATAGAGAACACAGTTGATCTTTGAAAAGGGGCTGAAATTCAGCTTTCTGAATTTCTGAATTTTCCCATGGGTCATTAGTTCATGGGCTGGTTTGGGGATTTTGGAAATTTCAAATGACCAAACTTCCTTACTACATTTTGTAGGGTATTTAGTGCACTTTAACTTTGCTATTTGGTTCTCATCATGATTTGGTGTTTTTCAAAACCTTTTTACAAATTTTCCTTGTTGCACTTAAATGGCCTACTTATGGTTATTTAAGGTTTGTGAATTCTTCTCACCTTAAGTGCATGACATGATTAAGGCACAATCCTTAAGATGAAAAAGACTTAACTAAACCTTTGTTCCTAATGTTTTTGAAGTCCTTTACTCAATTTGGTTCACATGTGATAATGGTTTTGAGTTAGTTCAGAGAAGAAACCCTAAGTGACACTGGGGTGTCACAAAGTTGGAATAAAACAAACTACCGACGATGTGTTGCTACCGGTAGTCGCTAATATCAGCTTCGAGCTTCGGGAAACCAACACTCTTTGATAGAGTGTCGATTTTCTTTGCCTCGGTACGGTCGCGAATGCATCATAGGGCACCTTCATCGATCCCACCGAAGAGCATGGCTCCTAGCTGGTAGCCACAGGATATAGCATACTCCTGTTGCTCCTTCTTTTCGGCCTCGGATAATTCTTGCTTGACCAGGTTTCGAAGGTCAAAGTATTTTTCCTCCAAAGTAGCATCGACAATCTTCTTTCCTTTGTCAGGCACTGTGGCCATGACCTCTTCTGTAGCTACAGCTGCTTCTTCCGCAGCCACATCCAAGAGCAGTTTATTAATCCCAGATAGTGTACTCTCGAGGTTCATAGCTTCGGCATAGATATTTGCTTTAGTAGCGGCCTCGGCGCTTGCAATGGGTGTTATTTTAGATACCGAAGCCGATGGTGGCGTCCGTTCAATTGCTTGCATTACAGTAACGATTCTTCGCCTTTTCTGCCCACCCGCCTTCTTTATAGCCGAAGGCTCGCCCTTCTTCTGTAAAAGTTTCGTTAGTTCTGGACCCAGAGGACTTAGCAGCTTGATAGGTATAGATTGAGTCATTACCTTTAAAATTTCTGTTACTTCGGCAGCAGGAGGCGTCGAGGGAGTCTCCTCTTCTACCTCAGCCATCTTCGGCTCTGGAATTTCAGCTTTTCTTTTCTTCGAAGCTGCCACCTTTGGCTCAGGAGTGGATTTTCTCTTCTTTAAAATCTTATCATCCTCCATCACCATTCTGGCAGCTTGTTTGTTCAAAATGCTGACGTTTCTTTTTCTTTTTGCCCCTTTGGCACCCTTGCTAAGCCGCTCATAATCAGGGTATTCAAATTTTAGAGCATCCATCACCCGGTTTAACCTTCGTTTCGACCGGGTACTGAAGGCTGCTGTCATCAATTGGTCTTCTTTCATGGTATAATTTCCCAATATTTAATTACACATAGTTTCAATCATCTCTAGCCATTCTTGGCAGGGCTCCTTGAACTATTTAACAAACTTGAAACGGTAAGCTAGTCGAACAAGTTCATGCTTCATCTTCGTTTCATTCATCTTCGGCATCCCCCAGCCACTCGATGTTAGGAATGTCAGGTTGGCCAGGTATTCTTGTACCAAGTCCCTAGTGCTAATTTCCTCTGCAACCACCCTAAATTCTGCTGCAGCTAGCTGGCATGCTTACCCTAGCTGCATGTTGCACAGGGGCCTAGTCATTCCGAAGTTTAAGGACAGTGGGCACATGACTATCGTCATCAGTTTCCCCCTCTTCTTCTCATTAGCCTTAATATAAAACCATTCTCCTTTCCAGCCAGTTGGCCATTTTGTGCGGTAACTGAGAACTGGAGCCTTCGTATCCTTGCGATACGCAAAATTGTAGCATCCAAAATTTTCGTGAAGACCGTCTGCCCTAGCCTTCGTCTGGTAGTGTAACTTGTGCACTCGGCAGAATGCTTCAGCATCTGGGTTCATCCCTTGGCTTCAGAGGGCCCAGATGAAAACGCTAAGCCTAACAATGGTGTTAGGGGTCAGCTGATGAAGATATATTTTGAAATTTTTCAAGGCTTCCCCTATCATCTCGTTCAAGGGGAATCACAGTCCGGCTCTGAAGAAGCTCTTGAAAACAACTACTTCATCACTCTTTGGAGCTAGGGTGATCTCTTCTGCGCCAAATCGGATAAGTTTGCTTTCAGCCTCCCCAAAGTAGCACAGCTTTATCATCATGGGCATGTCTGCTTCGGACATAGTAGATTTCCCAAAATCTAGATGGCTGGGTTTTGTTGGGATCAAGATACTATAATCTTCCTCATCTTCGTCAATACTTTCTTCTTCAATAGTGGTCTGTTCAGCTTCGGCAGCACGAGCACCTTTGTCAGTAGTTTCCTATGTCACTAGACCTGATTGCTTCATGACTTCGGAAATTGGTGCTGTCTCGGTGACTTCGGTTTCTTCTCCCTCACAAGACACCCTTGCAGTCGAACGCACTCTGGCCATTTGATGGATTTTTCGCGGTTTTGACGAAGTTGATGGTTGTTTCGCAGTTTTGACAAAGCTCACTTTTCTGACAAAGCTAACTCTAATTGATGAAGTGCTCCGTTGAGAATGCAGTGAAAAAGCTTTGGCTACGGTTAAATTTTTTAACAGCACAACAATGCAATGGCAATGAATGTTGTGGTAACTCTACACCAACCCATATGTTTATAAAGTTCTGCAGGTGGGAAGGTGAACCGCCAGATCGCCTGCACCCGCTGAACGGTGGACCACCCGACGCTTGGAGTATTTTAATTGTTTCTCGGCAACGAGCTCAGGGAAGGTGTTTTTCGGACCATCGGCATCCCGAAGCCTTTGAGATTTTTTCGCGGATCGAGCTTGTTACGAAAAACGATCTGGCATCGCGAAGGGGCTACTGTTGGGGGCCTTCTTCTTCGCCGAAGGTCCTCCAAGCAAAAACACCTTCGTTAGGACGATATGCAAGCAGACACAACGCGAAGGTATTTGCCGAAGCTGCAACCCAGGAAGCTTCGGCATGACGACACGCCTTGAGACGAAGGGCAGCACCGACTTAAAGAGGAAAAGACCATTTAGTACATGATAGTTTGTGTCATGTTTGTAATTAGTTATCAAGGACATAAATGTAATTTCGGCTGGGCTGCGTCCCGAGCCTATAAATAGGTGAACAGTAACCCTGTACTGTTCACGCTATCTGACAATCCCGCGCACGTCACTTTCAGATTCCTACCTTCTATCAAGCCGAAGGTATTAATGTGATTCGATATCATTAATGCTTATTCATGATCATATAATGAAAATATTGATAATCTATTGGTTTAACACAACTATTCATGTCCTTTCTATGCTTTATATGTTTTATATGTTTTCGTTGTTTTTCTGATATACTGAGATGATGAAGGTATGCTCTTCATCCTAACCTTCGTCTAGAGACCATTATATCATAAGGAAGATAATGCTTCGAAGGACGAAGGTCTTTAATCATTAAAATTTGTGTTGTCTTGTTCTTGATTCGTAGCATTTGAGAACAAGTGAACAACAAGTACGAGATTTGATATGGGGAGGAACTAACCATGAGATCAGGATGGATGAGCTTTTAGAGACATCAGAAAACCAAGGACAACAACAGAATCCATTGAACTCGATGGAACACCATTTAGAGATAAAAATTGATAAAACAGTGTCATGATCCTCGAAGAAGGGGTTATGAGAATGACCAGAATTAAGAGATTTAGGCAAGATCAACATCCGATACTTGAGAATCGGTTGGAGCAGATTACAAGACGACATGGTAGACTCGACGAATGTGGTCACACCATGATCCTCAAGGAAAATGATTACCAGATTCGAACAAAGGAGAGATAGGAAAACAAGATCTGCTAGGATGTGTAGCAGAAATGCTATGAAGATTCGGGACAGGATCTATGGAAAGAAACATGGCCTTGATAGGGTTTGTGCAACTAGACACCAACAACAATTTTTTTGACACAACAAGTGCACAAGGAGACTTGGGTTGGTCTAGCGGTCAAGCTATGGGGGTCTACAAGTCGTGCAGGTGTAAATTCAAGGGTGAAACACACAGGGGTTAGAAGACACCAACACAAGCATGTGATTAGAATTTTATTATAAAGGTTTTACTAGGGAACCACTAGGTTGTTTGGAGAAGGGGGTCTTTTTATGGGCAAAACAGACAACAATTTTTATTGGCAAAGAGGGTTGAACAATTATAATACCACCTAGCTAGCAAGACAAGAGAAACACATAGCATGACCTAACAAGGCTTACCAATCTGACACGAGGTAAGGCATTTCTAACATAGCAATACATCACATTATTCACAAGTTCTTATTATTGGAATAAAGGTGAGAAAAGCATGTTGATGCACAAGAGACAATTATAATGCGACAATCATGATGCATGCTCATTCTAGACATCTTCTCAGGCCTAACTACTTTTTCGGGAGCTTCTACAGCATCCTTATTAATAGTAGTAGTAGCCTTTATGGCCTATATAAATAGCCACCTAGCTAACCATCTATTTCCTAAGGCTTCACGTCCTAGGTCTATCCTTATCGTCCTGACGATCTATCCAATATTGGTTTCTAAGCATGTTTTACTTTAGAAAAGGTTGGAATCATGACTTATTGACTTCTCTGTAATGGTATTCGCTCTGATACCGACTGTGGTGGAACCGCCCGAATTATTCTAGCTTAAGTGTCCAAGTCGCACCCTTAAAGGCAGCAACACACTGGAATAACCCGTCAGTCCCTTGGATCTAGTCCGATAAAGCCACTTATCCAAGATCGGATACCACTAGCTCACTCGAAGATGATGCATAGAGAAATACAATAAAGCATAATACCATAAATTAAGAAAGTATCATTAGTGATTACATTATCGGAGTTTCAGAAATAATAACTATAAATTTTAATGCAGCGGAAATAACTAACGGAGAAAACCGAGTAACATGGCGAAGCCTGGCCACGCTACTCCTCCTGGTCCTCTCCTGCAGAAGCAATAACCCACTCGACCATCTATCCCGGTGGCAGGGATGGAGGCCAAGTCACACCAGCAACTAAATCAAGGAGGTATCTACAAAAATTATGCCTCAAGCAAGGCTGAGTATACTAATACTCAGCTAGACTTATCCGGTGTGAGGAGTCTACTCCTCTTGGCTGAGGGGTTTGGTTTTCCAAAAGCACTAGCTGAGTCAAAAAAACAAGTTTAGCTTTTCAAGTTTTAGTATAACCCTTTAGACTAGGTGAGCACCTAACTAACCATACATGGTATCAAACAATTTAGTCACTCAACAACTTTTGAATGCCACCTCATTTCACTTCTTACTCAATGCAGCAGCATGGATCAAGCAGTCTCATTAGCTACGAGAAGCAGACGATTCGAATTGAGTTTTAAACCTTGCAAGGTAAACCTAAACACACGACGTGGCAAGACACTCCTTCCCCACACACAACAACCATCCCCATCGATTCCCTAGCAACAGAAAGGGGCTCACCGCCTTGGCGTACAATGCCTCACTGACCCCGACTGTCGTCGTGCAGTCACCGCACATGTACCCACCATAACCGGAATGGGAGACCACGTCTCAGGTCGTGTGAGGAGGGCAATCAGCGGGCAGGTTCACTCAGGTACTAGGCTTACTGATTTACCATATTTCTCGGCATGTGTTTAGTACGTTTAAACGCTTGACACACGGTACCACACATTAATCCTTATTCCAATTTTTCCTCTCATAGACAACGCATCCCCATGGATCATCGTCCACAGACCATCATCATTCCGATATAAAAATGGATACAACCAATTCCTGACCTCGCGCGAGTGCTCGAAAAATCACTCGACTTCTACCAAGATCCCTAATTAGTAAAGCAGCTACTCGACCTAGCATACTAGTATCCATCTTAAAGGAATCCTGAGTTCATGCAGCTAAGGTTTCAGACAACTCCTACACTTAAGTGCACAGTACAAACCTACAAACATTAAGTGCAGTAAAATAGCATATATATAACGGTTATGCATAAAACCGGGGCTTGCCTGGAATTTAACACTAGATAGTGTTTGCTAGATGACACTTGTTTGGCGAGCATCCACTGGTCATGTCCATCATTGTTTGGGTCATCCACCAACTGCATCTTGTTGTTGGCACCACATCACTTGCTCGATCATCATCTCTCGGTCCTAAATGAGATGCAAGATGCATATGTATGAATATAATGAAAGTAGCACAAGATATACAAATACACTGTAGCGGACTATACATTAAATTGTAAGACACCGTAAACAACCACACGCTAGCATTAGTTATCTACACGTTATCGGCATTCACCATTAACACCATTAAAAGACGACAATATTTTACTTATTTATGCAATACAAATATGACATCACAAGTACACGCATTTACCACGCTCAACTTAATCATTCATTGGTTCTCCTACTGACCACACAAGAGCAACCAAGACAATGTACGTTTAAATAGGACATAGGCACCAATAACTACGGAACTCCTATCCACAACCAACTACAACAAGAAAGCACATTAATCATGGAACGTATGTTAACCTAAGTTTAGACGTTACAAGTCTTTGTCCGTTAAGTGCTAACTAAGCATTTTTAGCCAAAAGGGTGAACTAAACAATTAAATGCGCACTTGCAGATTTTTGGACAGCAACACAACAGTACTTGTTTTAATCATAACTCTTCAAATATTAATCCAAAAATAGCAAACTAGGACTTTCTGAAAAGCTTAAAAAGTTCTCTACAACTTTGATATTTTTATCTCAACATGATTCAACACTTAGCAAGGTCCAAAAGTGCTAACACGACAGCTCTATCCAGATTTGGACAGATTCAGACTTGCGACTTTAAAAATTCATAACTAGAGATTCAGGCATCCAAATAAATTTATCCTAGACTTTATGGAAAGAAAATGAAATTGGCTACAAATCATTTATGAACATCTCAGGTTGCTTTAATATGTATCAAGGTTAAACTACACTACGAAGGCTTTGCAGATTCAGTCTTCACACTTTAAACATTCATAACATAATCTTCAGATCACCAAAAATAGTGAGCTAAGACTTTTTGGAAAGCTTAGCAAAAGTACTACACAACGTTTATAATCACCAAGAAGTGATTCAATGTTTAACTAAATCAAACAACACAGTTTTTGAAATCTGTTCTGACGGTGGACAGAACGCAGCAACCAGTTTGTATAATTCATAACTCTTAAACTATCAGACCTATGGTTATGAAATTTTAACACAAGCAAGATAAGCAAAACATCTACAACTATCTTATAACGACCATGAACTAATTGTAACATTAACTTAAGCAAACAATGCAGTTTCTGAAATCTGTACAGAAATTGGACAGATTCAGTTACTGAACTTGTGAAAAGCATAACTTCTAAATGATCAGACTTATGGCTGTCAAATTTTAACACAAGCAAGATAATAAGGTTATCTACAACTTTTCTATATGGTTTTTCTACAGAAAACATAATTTAGTCTATCAAACATACAGCACGACGAAAACAGTACGTGCAGCCCAAAACAACAATTAATAAATTTCAGCTCCTATATAATTCAAGAATTGCCATGTTCTGGAGACTTGAATTATTCTAACACGTTAACATTTGTTAGAGTTAAAACAATCAAACGAGAACCAACAAGTTAACTTACAAATTTTATCCAAGTTATTCTGTGCGCTAGAGTTACCATAATCAATTAACAACACATTCTACACAATAATCAAATCCTGTATGCAAGTATATCGAAGCGCTTTTCACTCAATAATTTGAATTTTAATTTAGACATCACATGAGCACTACTACTTTTCATCCGTGACCATAACCATACGCATTTAGACTACAACAAGCAATTCATCGTGACCACGAGCTTAACCCAAAACCATCTAACAAGTCTGCTAACCCATTATTATCGCAATCCAAGATACAATATGTATATAACAACCACTTAACGCAATCGACTCTTTCTTAACAGAAGTTGGCCAACACAGTATAAAACTTAGCAAACTATTTTAGACATCGCAACTCAAAACATGGGTTGGAGCAGATTAATCAGCTTTTCCTAATCATTGCTCAACTTAAACTTGTTAACACACAAGTCACCTAAAATTGCACATTTTGGGGGTCTGACATAGAGGCATTAACACATGGCAGAAAACTCCATAAGACTACATGTGCTACTGAAGGACCTAAAGCACTTATGTGCATATCTTATCGGATTGTTCTTCAATTTTAACAAGGACCGACTTATGAACGCTACTCGCCTCCAATAATTATTGGGCTGCGGTCGCGCTCATATAAGACCTCAAATCAATTAACAAGATATTTATTTATCCAATGGGAATGGAATGCAATAATTGACAAAGCAAGGCAGCGATCTGCCATTCAACAGAAATCATGACGACACCAATAGATGCTATCAACTAACTATTTAAAAATACTAAACTTACTTCTCGCTTTGCCACTACACCACCCTTTAGTCACATGACCATCGTGAGCATCCTTCACACAATTATATAATAGCGACCTAAGCGTCGTGTTACCTAATGCATACATCTTTCCTCGTCGCGAGTATAACCATATTATGACATATACCCGCACACCCAATCAAATATCTTACGCCACCACTACTATAATACACCACGACACACACACACATATGTGCACTAATTCAATCCTCACATCACTTGTATTTCCAAACCTACTCACCACACTAAACAAGCATGACACATCATTTCTCTAAGTTCCCTATGCATCCACACGTATGCTCGTTGGCTTTTTCAAACGCAAACACACCTACGCGTACCACTTTCCCCACGTAAATGAGTATTTTCTAAACTACTCGTCACATCAATAATTATACCCCGTATATAATCACGAATCCCATCACATTGCATAAAACAAATACACTTTTCACAAAAATTTCTATCGATGCATTACTCACAACATAACCTGCATTTTAAAATTTATCCTCACAGCAAACCACACATCAAATACATTCTTACCGAAACTTAAAAACATCCGAGTTCTTTTCTACTTCATTTTCTTCTCTACACGCTTCCATTCATACAAATATATTTTCACACACATAATCACACATGCACATCATCGACCAAATACGTAAATAAAACAAATCGTGAATCACTCAAGGCAAACAACCTGGCCGAAATCCGATTGGAGGTGCGCATGCGTCCACGGTTCAGGTGCTTCACCGAACCATGCGTCATGCGAGGCGCAGCGGCAACATCTAGCTGCGATTAACAACACCCAATGATTCAAACATTTTATCAAGCACCTGAGATCCAAAAACAATGGGATACTAGCGAGGGGCTCACCAAGGATCTCAATGACGACGTGGTTGGGCTGCGCAGCAAGCACGATAGCGATGACACGTGACAAGGGGAGTGGAGACTGAACGGGAGGGCTGCTGCGCCGATTCTTCTTGCCGGCATCCCAAAAATGGAGGGCTCGACGAGCAGCACCATAGGAGAGGAGGAAGAAGGGTTGTGCATAGATCGGTCATTCTGTCGAGCAGGTAGTGCGCGTGGTGAAGCAGTGGCATGGGAAGATGGTGTGGGCTGCTGCTCGCCATGGACAGCAGAGGGAGGAAATTCTGCCTGTTGCTGCTGCCGTGTGCGCGCTGGAGCTTGGGGGAGGGAGACGTTGCGCAGGGCGCCGGCCATGGAGGGGCTCACCATTGGAGCTGAGGGGAAGGGGGCTTCCTGCTGGTTCCCCTGGCTGTGGAGCAGGGGGAGGACGAGTCAGGGGAAGGGTGCACGCGTCTGGGTGCCCAAGGAGAAGAGCAGAGGGTGCCGAGCAGCTAGAGGAGAGAGCTCGCAGGGAGGGGCACCGAGCATAGGGAACTTTGGATGCCATGGCTGCTGGCCGAGCAGAGGCATCAGTCTGCAATAGAGGGGCACCGAGCCAGAGAAGGGCAGAGGTCTGGCCATGGCTGCTTCTGCCCCTGCGCAAGGGAGGCCAGGGAGGAGGGCGCCATGGGAGGAGAGGAGGAGCCAAGCTCCCTGCTGGCTGCCGTGGGAACCAGGGAGGAAGAAGACAACGTGGGGAGGAAGAGAAGGGATATTGGCGGCTAGGGAAAATAGAGGGGTGGGAATGAAAAAAAGCCATGTGCAAGGGGAGAGGGATCCATATTTATAGAGGGGCACTAGGGTTAGGGTTTTTAGTGGGCCAAATGGCTGGGCTGGCCCAAGACACCAAATCGGGCTGCGCTAAATATTCCCCGGAATAAAAAATGCTCCAGTGGACTTTGTGTCTACAGAGAACAGAGCGAAATAGAGTTTGGAAGATCGGGCGATTAACTTGACCAAGAGTTGATTTGACTTCGATCGGCAATAATTCCCTACGCATGATTCGAAAATAAAGTGTCTTGAGATATGACCGGTTTTCGGATTTATGATTGAAAGAGACAAATCGCGACATTTAAAAATCATCGCAGATGTTGGTTTTTTTGATTTCGGATCGAACACAGAGGTATTAAGCTGAGTCAGATAATAACTAATTAGATACCAACACAACAGAGCATTTCGTTTGAGAGAACGGACTCGGATTAATTTTTGGACATAGATCGAAGGTCGAGGAATCAGATTCGGGCTTAGATCAAATAACAGTCATCGAGCGTTTGATTGAATGAGCTTTAGATGAGATTTATAAGTCAAGAATGATTTTTGAGTTTGCATTCGTGCCGAGAAATAAAAGTTTTAGCAGGCTCCAAACTTGGCCTTCTGTGAGACTGAATAACCCCGAATTCAGCGAAATGTGTACGAATAGTCTAGATAATCAGAGACATACGCGAGCGAGAAATCGAAATTTTCACTGAGCATCTGAGATTAGGATAAATCTCCCGACATAACACGAAATAGATACCTAGGGTGTCACATTGACCACCTTCGGAAAGCATCGACCTTCGTCGTGCCGCCGAAGAAGACAGCAGCGCTAGGGGCTGCATTGCAGCCGCTGAACACTAATCAAGAGATGCTACGTGGAGCTAGAAGCCAGAAGAGGAAGGCCACTAGCCCAACACTTCATGAGGAGGAGCTGGACCAGGAGATCAGGGACCTAGAAATCATTCACCAGCAAGTACAAAGGAAGAAGGAGAAGATGGCCCGCTTAGCCGATTTATAGAAGAAGATTGACGAAGCTGCTAAGAAAATGCTTCATCTTACTCAAGATGACTAGAACCGAAGGCCCCAGTACAGGGAGCTTCGTCAAGAGAGCTCATTCAACGACGATGAATGGTACAATGACTTTCATCATGGAAATTTTGCTTTTGACGATGCTTCTCCTTTAGCAGCAAAGTTGCAGGCTACTCCATGGCCCCCATCATTCAAGCCACCTTAGCTTCCTATGTATGATGGACACTAAGATCCTAAGCAGTTTTTGATGAGCTATGAAGCAACCATATCTTCATATGGAGGCAATACTGCAGTCATGGCGAAATCCTTCGTCATGGCAGTCCGAAGTGTGGCCCAAACATGGTACTCTTCTCTCCGACCAGGGACAATCACATCATGGCAGAAGCTCAAGGATATGCTAATCACTAGCTTCCAAGGCTTTTAGATGAAGCCAGTCACTACTCAGGCTTTGTTTCAGTGCACGCAGGACAATGAGGAGTACCTTCAGGCGTATGTCCGAAGGTTCCTGCATCTAAGAGCATAAGCGTCTAAAGTGCCCAATGAAATTGTCATTGAGGCCATGATCAAAGGGCTTTGGCCAGGACCTACGACTTAGTATTTTGCCAAGAAACCCCCACAAACCCTGGAGAAGCTTCTTCAGAAGATGGATGAGTATATCTGGGCTGATAATGATTTCCGCCAAAGAAGGGAAGAAGCGTACAGGTTTTTTGAGATGACCAGGGGCTTCAGAGGAAGAATTCACCCTAGACACGTCAGATCAATCCATAATTCCAACCCAAGTGATGACAAAGGAAGTCAACCTCAAAGGCAGTAGCTCCTAGTCTTCGGGGTCACAACAAAGCTCCTTCAGGCCACCAGCCCCAAGGGGCAGAGGCGGCAGGGGCTTCGGTGGAAGGTACGAAGATTAGCCTAGAAGACAGTATTGCTTATTCTGTGGTGAAGACAAGGGCCACACCACATGAACATGCAAAATCACAATTCAAAAGCAAAAAGAGATTGCCGAAGCTGAGACATGACAGAATCAGCTGAAGCAGGTCCTACATACTGCTTCATGTTATTCTCCTTATGTCCCAGAATACGTAGGTAATCAATAGCCTACGACCTCTATCGCTTCGGCAAGCCACTCTCAAGATTCTTGGGCCCAGCTACCACCACCACCACCACTTCCACCTACTCTGACCCGTGGCCAGTAGCCATAAGGGCACCAACACGCTCAACAGCAGCGCGATTTATGGGAGGAATCCGAAGCTTGCACAGTCAATAGTACTGTGCCTAAATCCAAGCACATTTACTAAAGAATATCCTACCTTTGGTGTATCTTTATCTTTCCCCTGTTTTGTCTTTTGTACGAAAAACAAGTCATGAAGGACTGAATTCTGTTTTCATATAATAATAGTGCTTGAACCAGACCGAATTGCTTCCTCTTAGCAAAGTTCCGAAGCTACAAAAGTCATTCCTAAGAGAGCAGAGAGTAAGTTTCGAAGCTACAAAAGTCGTTCCTAAGGGAGCGCAGAGTAAGTTCCGAAGCTCAAAAGTCGTTCCTAAGGGAATGCAGAGCCAAAATACCACCGAAATAGAAGGCGAAGAAGCTCCAAAGTCGTTCCTAAGGGGATGCAGAGCTTAGATACCACTGAAATAGAAGGTGAAAAAGCTCCAAAGTCGTTCCTAAGGGGATGCAGAGCTTAGATACTGCCGAAATAGAAGGCGAAGAAGCTCCAAAGTCGTTCCTAAGGGGATGCAGAGCTTAAAGACTCCAAAGTCGTCCCCAAGGGGATGCAGAGTCTTGGGTGTTTCAGTATGGGTGTATGTCTTCGGCATAAACATCATGTTGCATCATATCATCGCATCATTCTGCACAACATTACATAATACATCATATTGCATCAACAGCAAAAGGTCAAGCACGAAGCAGAAGTTCGGCAACAATTTGTTGAATGAAAATGTGTCTTGGGGGTCTGCTTCATCGCCGAAGGTCCTGTGAGAAGAAGCACCTTCGGAAGGCTAGAACTGGAACGATGCCGAAGCTACCAGTCAAGGAGCTTCGTAATATATTTCAAAATGCACCGACTTAAAGATGAGATCACCAATCGGCCCATGATAGACTGTGTAACGACTGTAATAATTTGTAGAGGACATGAATGTAAATTCACACAGGCTACGCCCTATGCCTATAAATAGGTAAACAGTACCTCCGTACTGTTCACGCTTTTCATCGCATTCGTATCTTTGTATTTCTGTCAAACTCAAGGTACAAATGTAATTCAGTTCAATTTTTATATATTTATGATTATTTATCAATACATGTTCACATTTTGACACTATATAATTATCTATGTCATTGTCTTATGTTTCATAACCTTCATCCCCTAATTTTACATGTCATATCTATGAAGGTATGTCCTTCATATCCTTCGTCCGAAGATCATTATATCCTTAGGGAAATAATGCTTCAAAGGATGAAGGACATTAACATTTAACATTTTTATGTTGCCTTGTTCTTGATTCATAGCATTTAAGAACAAGTCCCCAACATTGGCGCCCACCTCCAGTGAACTCACTTCCACTGTTGAGCTGATGGCTGCGTTCAACAACCAAGCTGAAGCACCTTCGGTGACGAAGCTTGTGCTACCGATAACAGGCGATTCAAGTTCAAAACCGGCTAACAAGAAGCAGAAGAAGGAAGCAAGAGAAGGGTGCAGCATGTTGGGGTGCATGGACCCTTCATCAAGTCAAAATGGTCTCACATCCCAATCACCTTCTCCCAGGAGGACCTTCAGCTCAAGGACTATCCTCATAATGATGCTATGGTCATATCTTGTGTCATCAAGGGTTTTCTGGTCCACAATGTTCTAGTTGATACAGGTAGTGCTGCAGATATCATATTTGCTAAGGCCTTCAGACAAATGCAAGAGCCAGAAGATAAGATTCATGATGCTACACATCCCCTATGTGGCTTCGGAGGAAGGCAGATCGTAGCACTTGGCAAAATCACAATGCCAGTTACCTTCGGCTTTGTTCACAATACAAGGACTGAACCGGTTGTTTTTGACATTGTTGACATGGAATACCCCTACAATGCAATCATTGGTCGAGGGACACTTAATGCTTTCGAAGCAATACTTCACCCAGCATATCTATGCATGAAGATACCTTCGGAACAAGGGCCCATTGCTATTCATGGAAGTCAAGAGGCTGCCAGAAAGGCCAAAGGAAATTCGACAGATTCAAAAGCAATCCACAATATAGATGGAGTCGAAGCTTGTGAACAGTATAAGTACAGAAGAGAGAAGGCTGCTTCGGCTCATCAGCCAAAACCCATGCTTCTATGTGAAGATATAGCAGAGCAGAAGGTACTGTTGGGGTCTCAACTATCTGAAGAGCAGGAGAAAACTTTGATAAGGTTTTTATTCAACAACAAAGATGTCTTTGCTTGGTCAGCCAATGACCTTTGTGGTGTCAATAGAGACGGCATTGAACATTCACTCAATGTCGACCCTTCCTTCAGGCCAAGAAAGCAAAGGCTTCAGAAAATGTCTGATGATAAAGCCGAACGTGCTTGAAATGAAGTAAAAAGGTTTCTCAGTGCTGGTGTTATCAGAGAGGTAAAATATCCAGAGTGGCTTGCCAATACTGTTATGGTGAAGAAGGCCAACGACAAATGGAGAATGTGTATTGACTTCACAGATCTTAACAAGGCCTGTCCAAAGGACGAATTTCCATTACCAAGAATAAACTCTCTTGTAGATGCAGCAGCTTCTTCAAAACTTATGAGTCTGCTGGATTGCTACTCAGGATATCGTCAAATATGGATGAAGAAGGAGGATGGGCCGAAGACTAGCTTCATAACTCCCAGTGGCACCTATTGCTATCTTCGGATGCCTGAGGGGCTCAAGAATGCTGGAGGAAGCTTTAGCAGAATGATAGCTAAGGTCCTTCATTCTCAGATAGGCAGAAATGTGCTAACATACGTTGATGACATCATAGTTAAAAGCACAAAGCAAGAAAATCACATTACTGATCTACAAGAAACATTTGCTAACTTCAGGCAAGCTAGCCTGAAATTAAATCTAGAAAAATGTGTCTTTGGAGTTAAGAAGGGTAAGTTCCCTGGCTGCCCAGTTTCAACAAAGGGGATTGAAGCTAATCCAAGCAAGATCGAAGCTATCCTTCGGATGGAACCACCAAGCACAAAGAAGGGGGCCCAACGGTTGACAGGAAGACTGACATCATTGAATAGATTTATATCTAGATCAGCAGAAAGAAATTTACCATTCTTTGAAATACTAAAGTCAGCCGAAGTTTTTCAATGGGGCCCAGCTCAGCAGAAGGCCTTCGAAGAGTTGAAGCAGTACTTGATTGATCTAACAACATTAACTCCACCTGCGCCAGGGGCTCCATTATTATTGTATGTGGCAGCTTCGCACTCTGCAGTGAGTGCGGCGCTTGTACAGGATAAGCTTGAAGGCCCAATTAAGAAGCAAGCTCCAGTATATTTTGTCTCTAAAGTTTTAAGTTTATCAAAGAAAAACTATACAGAGTTGGAGAAGGTGTTGTATGTTGTGCTAATGGCCTCTAGGAAGCTCCGGCATTATTTTCAAGCATATCACATAATTGTTCCTTCATCACAGCCTTTGAAGGATATTATGAGAAACAGAGAAGCTACTGGAAGGATTGGAAAGTGGGCCGCAGAGCTTAATGAATTCAGTATTGACTATGTGCATAGGTCCTCAATTCAGTCGCGGGTGTTAGCAGACTTCATTGCTGTTTGGACGCCAGGGGCTCAAGAAGAAGAAGCAAATAAAGATGTTGAGGCCTGGACAGTGTTCTGTGATGGCTCCTGGGGAACCTTCGGTGCAGGCGCAGCTGCTGTCTTAGTTGCACCTTCTAAAGTAAGAACATGTTATGCAGCAAGGCTTGATTTTAGCTGTACAAATAATACTGCTGAATACGAAGCATTACTTTTGGGACTTCGAAAGTTAAAGGCAATGGGAATAAGAAGGGCAGTCCTCAAAACTGACTCTCAAGTTATTTCTGGACATGTTGACAAGAGTTGCAAGGCAAGAGATCCGAAGCTTGAGAGATACTTAGACACAGTTCGAAGGCTTGAAGCTTCTTTCGAAGGATTTTCTGTTAAGAATATTCCAAGAGGGGAAAATGAGCATGCTGATCTGCTAGCCAAGTCAGCAGCGCAGGGGATTCCTCTACCTTCGGAAGTGTTTTTTGAGACAATAAGAGCACCTTCGGTAGAACTTCTCGAAAGAGCAGTGCCCACAATATCTCCTGTCCATAGTGAAGACTGGAGGACTGAGATTATATTTTTCCTCCAAGGTAATCATCTCTCGGATGATGAGGTTTATAACAAAAGAATGGAAGCAAGAACAAGACCATATGTCATAATAGAAGGGGAATTATATAAACATGGAGTTTGTTCCCCCACTTCTCAAGTGCTTATCCAGAACTGAAGTTATAGAACTGATGAACGAGATACATGCAGGACTGTGTGGATCTCATATTGGGTCCAGACCTCTCCTGGGAAAGGTTTTTCGACAAGGATTCTATTGGCCGAAGGCAGCTTCGGACGCAGCAGATTTGGTTCAAAAGTGTGAAAATTGCCAAAAATGTGCAAGAAATCATAAACAACCTTCATCTTTAACTCAGCTAATACAACCAACCTGGCCATTGCAAAGATGGGGCCTGGATTTGTTAGGTCCACTTCCACCAGCACAAGGCAATTTAAGATATGTTGTGGTGGCTGTAGAATATTTTTCCAAGTGGATTGAGGCGAAGCCTTTGGCCACGATAACTTCGGTCACAGTCCAGAAATTTTTCTGGCAAAATATTGTTTGTCGCTTCGGTGTGCTGAAGGCAATAACTGTGGATAACAGAACACAGTTTGATGCTGAAGCTTTCAAGGAATTCTGTGATCAAATTGGCATGAAGATTCACTTTGCGTCAGTCAGACATCCAAAGTCAAATGGACTTGTCGAAAGAGCAAATGGTATTATAATGACAGGAATAATGAAGCTAATCTTTAATCAGCCTAGAGGAAAGTGGTCAGATGAATTGATTAAAGTGGTGTTGAGCCACAATACGACCGTATCAAGATCAACAGGTTTCACACCATTTAAGTTATTGTTCGGTGACGAAGCCATAACCCCGAAGAGGCTAAAATGGGGTCAATAAGAACAGTAGCTTCGGCCGAAGACGAAGCTAATTATTCTGTGACAAAAGATACTATAGAAGGGACCAGACTTCAGGCTGTGGAAAATATCAACAAATATCAAGCCGAAACAATAAAATGGCACGATAGAAATGTTCGATTGAAAGACAATAAGCTAGGACACTTGGTGCTTCGGAGAGTAGCCAACTCTGACATAGTAGGCAAACTTCAGCTAAAGTGGGAAGGACCCTTTTTGGTAGTATCTTCGTCAAGACCCGATTCTTACAGGTTAAAGGACATGGACGGCAACGACATTCCCAAATCCTGGAATTCGGATGAGCTTCAGCGATATTATGTATAAATTGATGTAATCTTTTTCATTTTTCTATGGCACCCTTTTCCTTTCCAAAGGGGGAGAAAGGTTTTTAATGAGGCCATAGTCTGTAATTTTTTCCTTTTTAATTCAGCCCTACAAGAGAAAAGTCCCCCAAGATATGTAAATGTAAAATCTGAGCATGCACCATCGAGTGCAGAGAGAAAAAAACAGGAAGAAGCTCGAAAGTCGTCCCTAAGGGGATGCAGAGCACGACGAAGCTACAAAAGACGTTCCTAAGGGAGCGCAGTGTAAGTTTTCTGCTCAAAAGTCGTTCCTAAGGGAATGCAGAGCCAAATACCGCCGAAATATAAGGCGAAGCGCGAAAAGTCAACACGAATACCGCCGAAATAGAAGGTGAAGCGCGAAAAGTCAACACAAATACCGCCGAAATAGAAGGCGAAAAAGTTCAAAAGACGTTCCTAAGGGGATGCAGAACTTACACCGAAAAATAAGCAGTGCAGCCAAAAAATAAACGGCAAAGAGATATCAGTCATTCCGAAGGGAATGAAGGCTATGGATGAAGCTTTGTATGTGTGTGACTGGGCATTCACTTGCACGATACATTACATCATACATTGCATTCATAAACATTCATTTAGGCATACATAGGATCATCATCATCATATCATACATATAGACAGTTACTTCGTCTCCAAGAATAAGGCTTCGGAAGCAGATCAATGCTTTGTTGCGTACGAAAAGAAGGGAAGGTGTTTTCGCCTTCGGCTCAAAAAATACAAGTTTCGTCCACATCAAAGCAGTTCACACATTGACGGAAAGGTAAAAATATATTACAAGGTATGGACAAATTTACAGAGTAGAGTCTGATTCTCAAATTATAATATTCTTTACAAAGGATGATACAAGAGCTTTTCTAGAGTTTTTTCACAGCTGGGTTTTCAGCTTCATCATTATCTGCTAAGCTTCGGATTGTCTGCTAGGCTTCGGCTCAATCCTCCTCGACTTCGTCATCCTATACATGTCAAAGCATTATAAGGTAAATTAAGTTTCAAGGAAAAAAGGTAAGCACATGGTATGAGTTTATTACCGGTTTAAGGTGACTTCGAGCTTCATCACCAGCCAAGTCTCGCCCGCCCTTTGCCTAGATTTGAGTAACGAATCTATTTCCAATGCTTCGGGCCAGGCCAGGGATGTCGTTCAAGTCTGCCGGTGACAGGCTGATGTTTGGTCTGTTTACAATATTTCCATGTGTACAGCCAGCCTTCATGAAAGCGACAGCTGTGCCTCGTGAAGCAAACAGGGCACAAAAGTCACCATGTCCAGCTATAATTTTGTCGAGAGCATCAACTTCACCTTCAATATGATCAAGTGTCCCCGGCAGGTCTTCAACCGAAGGTTTAAACTTTTCGGAGCTGGCCCCAACTAAGTTAAAGACCTGTTTCAGTCGTTGAATGCATCGGGTGCCGAAGCCTAAGCATTTTTCCTAAAGATCTTTGAGTGATTTCTGAAGATTTGAACTTTTTTCAGCCTCAGCTTCGAGTTTTGTTTGGAAATCATTCTTCACTTGCTCAAAGATTTTTGACTACAGAGAAAGTTCACCGTTTAATCTAGCGATCTCAGCTTGAGCTTCTGCCAGTGAACCTTCCATCGTTTGAGCACGAAGTCTTTCTTTTCTAGGGTAGCTTCATGATCTTTAATCTTCTTCTCTAAACCCTCAATTATAACTTTGTTTTTCTTGTCCTCGAGGTCTTGTTGCATCCTCAAGGCTTTGCTTAGCAGTAGGCTTTGGCAAAATAACCTTCATCAAAAAACATCTTCATATCAAAACAATAAAAGTAAAGGGAAAAATTTTACCTTAAAGTTAGAATAAAACAGGCTGCTACTGTTTTCAGTGCTGAGGCCGGTGGCGGTGTTTCTTCAATAGCCTCAATGATAGTAATAATTCTTCGTTTTTTTGGTTCAGCAGGCTTCTCGGCAGCCGAAGGCTTCTTCTTCTTCTGTAAAAGCTTCATCAGTTCTGGTCCCAGCGGACTTAGCTTATTAGGTAGAGATTTAGTCATTACCTTTAAAATTTCTTCTGCGTCAGTAACAGAAGGCGTTGAGGGAGCTTCTTCTTCTAAATCAGCCTTCAGCTTCGAAGCTGGAGCCTTTCTTTTCTTCGACACAGCTACCTTTGGCTCAGGACTAGATTTTTTCTTTTTTGCTAAATTTTCATCCTCTTTTATCATCCTGGCAGCTTACCTTTGTACAACACTAACAACCCTTCTTTGTTTCGGCCCTTCGGCACCTTTGCTTAACCTTTCGTAGTCTAGGTATTCAAATTTCAAAGCATCCATTACTCGGTTTAGCCTTCATTTCGGCTGGGTGCCGAAGGCTGCTGTCATTAGTTGATCTTCTTTTTTCGTATAATTGCCCAAGATTTCATTGCACATAACTTCAATTGTATCCAACCATTCCTGGTAGGGTTCTTTGAAGTGTTTCTTGAACTTAAAATGATAAGGCAACCAAACGAGTTCATTCTTTTTCTTCTCTCCCTTAAGCTTCGGCATATCCCATTCCTTCAACGTTGGGAATACTCTATTGGCTAAATATTCCTAAACTAGATCCCTAGTACCAATATGCTCAGACACAACTCTAAAATCACCCACAGCATCTGGGCATGCTGTCCCCGGCGTCATATTGCACTGACGCCTAGTCAACCCGAAGGATAGCTCTAGCGGGCTCTAAACTAACTTCTCCTTTTTCTCATCAATCTTAACATAAAACCATTCAGTTTTCCAACCAGTCGGCCATTTGGTGCGGTAGCTAACCACCGGTGTCTTCATGTCTTTGCGATAAGCAAAATTATAGCAGCCGAAGTTCTTGTGCAATCCATCTTCTCCAGCCTTCGTCTGATAGTGAAGTTCATGTACCCGGCAAAAGGCTTCGGCAACCGGCTCCGCTCCTTGGCTTTGGAGAGCCCAGATAAAGACACTGAGCCTAACAATAGCATTAGGAGTCAGCTGATGAAGATAAACTTCAAAATTTTCCAAAACATCTGCAATCATCCCATGCAGAGGAAACCTTAATCCTGCTTTAAAGAAGCTTCTGAAGACTACCACCTCATTGTTTTCTGGTTTCGGGGTTGTCTCTTCCCTGCCAAAGCGAACCAGCTTCTTCTCGGCTTCCCCGAAGTAACCTAGTTTTATCATCATCGGCATATCAGCTTCGGAGACAGTCGATTTTCCAAAATCCAAGTGGCTGGGCTTAGATGGCACGTCGGAATAATCATCTATATCTTCCTCGACAGCCTCACTTTCAGCAATATCTGCCTGCTCAGCTTTGGCAGCAGGTGCATCTTTGTCAGCAGTACCCTCTGGCATAACCAGTCCCTATTGCCTCATTACTTTGGAGATCGGGGCAGTTCCAGTAGCTTCGGCCTCCTCTTCATCGCGTGTAACTCTCGCTGTTGAACGGACCCTAGCCATTTGATGATTGAATTTCTTGTGAAGTTGAATAATTTTTATCTTTACCGAAGCTCCCTCTTGTGAGGAAGCTTTAGTTTGAAGTACGGTGAATAAGCTTCGGCTATGGTCGAATTTTTCGGCAGCACAACAGTACAATAGTAGTAAATGCTGTGGTAACTTCACACCTACCTGTCTGTATATATAGTGTTGCAGGTGGGAAGGTAAATCGACAGGACGATTGCACCCGCTGAACGGTGGACCATACTGCCCGAGGAGTCGAATCACCAGATCGAGTGAACCCGTCCTATGGTGCCTTGCACTCGGAATATTTAAATCGTTTCTCGGCAGCAAGCTCAGGGAAGGTGTTTTTCAGACCTTCGGCATTCCGAAGCATAAAAGAATTTTTCACGGGTCGAGCTCGTAATGAAAAACGATCTAGCACCATGAAGGGGCTACTATTGGGGGTCTGCTTCGTCGTCGAAGGTCCTATGAGAAGAAGCACCTTCAGAAGGCCAGAACAGGAACGATGCCGAAGCTACCAGTCAGGGAGCTTTGTAATATATTTCAAAATGCACCGACTTAAAGATGAGATGACCAATCGGCCCATGATAGACTGTGTAATGATTGTAATCATTTGTAGAGGACATGAATGTAAATTCACACAGGCTACGCCCTGTGCCTATAAATAGGTGAACAGTACCCCCATACTGTTCACGCTTTTCATCGCATTCGTATCTTCGTATTTCTGTCAAACTCAAGGTACAAATGTAATTCAGTTCAATTTTTATATATTTATGATTATTTATCAATACATGTTCACATTTTGATACTATATAATTATCTATGTCATTGTCTTATGTTTCATAACCTTCGTCCCCTGATTTTACATGTCATATCTACGAAGGTATGTCCTTCATAACCTTCGTCCAAAGATCATTATATCCTTAGGGAAATAATGCTTCGAAGGACGAAGGATCTTAACATTTAACATTTTTATGTTGCCTTGTTCTTGATTCATAGCATTTGAGAACAAGTCCCCAACAATGTGCTGAGGCACGAATCAAACCTTTGACCAATTTGATTCTATCAGGAAATCTGTTAGCAGTATCACACAATAGATTCGCCATAAAAAAAGAGGTTTCTTTCTTTACGAAGCATGAAAAGAAGGGAAGGTGTTTTTTCGCCGAAGTCTCAAAAAGGTATGTGTGTGAATTTCATGCATCGCAAAGAAATATATTACATCAACATACACAAATGTAACATTGTTCCACAATTGTTTCATACACAAACGTTACATTATTTCACAATTGTTGCATACGTAAAATATTACAGGGTATCATCACAACAAGAGCTTAGTCTTCTCTGAGAATTTTCTCAGCAGCCTCATTCAGCAGTTTATCGACAACTTCGTCGATGATGGAATTAGCAACACTCATCACATCAAGTGCCTCTTTCATAATGGCATCGGCTTGGGGGTCATATGGCTTTGGAAGTGGCGAGAGTTCAACTGTAGTAGACAAACTGTTTGTTCGAGGACAATAGTTAAGCGCCGAAGCTAAAATTCAAGAACAATACCTATGCGCCTTGCAAGCTCAGCAACTTCTTCGGCTTGTTTCGCTTTTTCTCGAGTGCTGTGGGTTTCCTTTTCATTCTTTTTTATAATTTCGTTGGCCAGTTCTAGGCCACCGTTTACCCAGACATCGGAGTAAAATTTTCCACCCACTAGAGTAGCTTCGGCCGAAGGATCTCTCGTGTCGTCTGTAGAGAAGGCGGCTTCAGCCTGAGCTACAGCTTTAACATGATCACAATCAGCCTTCTCCAGAATTGCCGCAATCTCTCGAGCGCCAATGAAAGCACAGATGTCCCCATGACCGCTCAGGATCTCTTCAAATGCTTCGGCTTCCCCGCTTATCCAATCAATAACACCCTCGGGGTCACCTCGAATGAAATTCTCTTTGGAAGAATAAGCACCCACTTTGGCAAAGCTAGTTTTTAATTTTCTTACGCAATCCAAGGATTTCTCGAAGCACCTCTCCTTGGATTCGCGAAGCTCCTCAACATTTTTCTCTAGCCTAGTTTTCGACCATTCACTTATTTCTCGACTGGCTTTTGCAACTTCAAAATTTTCATTAGCTTCGGCAAGCTTTTTCCGAAGGTCTTCAACTTCGGCTTTATGAGCTTCAGATTGAGCGTTAAATGTCATTTCACCTTCCTTCACTTTATCCACCAATGAAAGTAGAATTGTATCTTTCTCCAAGGCTTCATTTCTCAGCTTGATAACTTCTGATCAAAGGTTGCAGAGGGCTATCACGCAACTTTCATCTTTAGCATTCTTCTGTGCCCTCAAAGCGTTGCTAAGAATTAAGCCCTGCAGATAGATAGGATTAGCACGAGAATACAAGACAAGATAATCTATTTTTAAGTTCATCACTTCCATACCTTTAGACTGTTGTATGCAAGGCTGTCTACAAGGTCATTCTTTGATATGGCGGAGAGGCCGGCTTCAAGCTTCGGAAATCCCATATTCTTAGCCATCTCCCGGCAGACGGATATTTCCTTATTGTTTGTGAGACAATATAGGAAGTCATCTTCGTCTGTGCCATTGTACACTAAGGCCCCCTTCAGGTATTTTAGTTCTCGGGCGTAGTGTCTAGCTTCTGCAATTTCTTCTTCAGATAGTCTTTTTCCCGAAGCATGTTGAATAATCAAGTCAAAATCTTCGAACGATGCTTCGGGAATAGGAGTTTTAGCTTTTTTGGGCACATCCTTCTCTAGAGTCATGCCGGTATTTGAAGATCCTTGCTCAACTCTCTACTCAATTGTGGTAGGCTCTGTCTCCGCAGGCACTGAGGGCCTAGCTTCGGTTTCAGCACGAACTTTAACAGTTTCAACAACCTTCTTCACAGCGGTAGGAGTTAATGCCTTCGTAGACTCCATGACAGCATCTAGCACGCTGGCCATTCTCCTCCTCTTAGGAGTTGTTGCGATAGCATTTGCAACCTTCGGCAATTCTGCTTCTGCCGACGGGCTCAAGATTTCTGGTAGCACCATTGCTTTTGTAGCTTTGACTTTTTGGCTGCCCCTTCTTTGGCTTTGGCTGGCTCGGCTATAGGCACCTTCGGCAATTCAATCTGTCTTGCCTCGGCAGTGGAAGATGTCCCTTCACCAAGTTTCGGCATTGTGGCCGTTTCGATGTATCTCGGCCGATGTGTTAGGACCTTAATCTTTTTGCCCTTCGGCGCAACAGAGATGGCCGAGGCAGCAGTTTTCCTTTTCTTCCCCTGCTTTCTCAAGGGGTAAATGTAGTATGGATATAAGAAGGCGATAACGTCAAAAACTCTGTTCAACCTTTTCTTGCCTTGCCCTCTGAAGGCTATGGTCAAGGCATCATCTTCGGCTCTTGTGTATGCTCCAAGTAACTCATCGCTAGTCACCTCAACACATTTCAGCCAGTCATCGTTTGGTTCATCAAATTGGTCTCTGTATCTGAAGGTGTATTTCAAGTAAACCAATCCACCTTGACTGGACCCAACATCAGTCTCCTTCGGCATCTCCCAATTATCCACAAGTGGCCATACTCTGTAAGCTATGTGCTCTTGAACCAGGTCTCTCGTGCCAATGAAGGCACAAACATCATTGAAAGCCTTCAGACATGCTTCGGTATCATTTTCAAGCGCAATAGTCGGCCTTCAAAGGCCGAAGCGAGACCAGATGGGGTGTTAGATAATCCCCTTTATGTCGTCCCTTTCAATCAGATTATTCTTAACATAAAACCATTCCTCCATCCAGGCTCCGGGCCACCTTTTTCGAAAGGTTGGAACATGATAACTCATAATGGAGCAAGGAGTGAAGCCATAACAACCGAAGTTGTTGTGATATTGCTCTTTACCAGTGGCCTTTGTCTCGTACAGTAGTTCATGCATGTTGTAGAAGCACTTCGCGCTCGGCTCCAGCCCTTGGCTCCTCACGGCCCAAAAAAATACCCATTCTAATTATAGCTTCAGGATTGATTTGATGAAGGAAGATTTCAAATGTCTTCAAAACTTCAACCAAAAATCTGCTCAAGGGGAATCGAAGACCTGCCTTCATAAAGCTTCTGTAAACGACAACTTCATCTTCTTCGGGTGCGGGGGCGGCGCTGTCTCCCCCAACCGTCACAATAGACATGTCACAAAAGTATTTCCCTTCATGGCATCAATCTGACTCTATTAAGGGACGACTTTCCAAAGATGGTATGACTTGGCTGCCAGGGCCGATCTTCGGCATCTTCATCCCCACTTTCCACATCAAAGTTATCACTATCGTCAGAATCTTCAGATAAATCAGCTAGTATTTCGTATGTAATCTTCTCTATGTTTGTTTTTTCCATGGCCTCGTAAAAACCAGCCAGGGCAGGATCAGCAACCTTCTTCTCGTCAGCCATTTAGTGGAAAATCGAACAAATGCCGAAGTGGAAAATCGAACAAATGCTGAAGCTCACAAAACAAGTGAAATCTGACAGCAAGAAATTTAAAACTTGAGAAAACAGCAAAAGCAATTGAAATGGCGCAGCAGATGCTGTCGTTGTGGGTTTATATTTATATGCCTAGTGCATTGCAACTTGGCGGGCCCCATTTGTCATTGACTCGCTATTCTAGCAAAGGGAAGGTGTTTTTTCGGACCTTCGGCTAAAGGCCTTCGTTCACGTCGCAGTCTGAATTTGTTAAACAACAAATTAACACTGCGAGGGGCTAATGTTGGGGGCCTTCATCTTCCGAAGGTCCTCAAAAACACGACTAACACATTTTCCAGTATGATGTACTGGCGCAGGAAACTTCGGGTTTAAGACGAAGGCGTGAATGGTATGAAAAGCGTGATCTGGAAGAAGGATAGACCAACTCCGAAGCCATGGCTGAAGAAGCTTCGGCTTAATGCAAGAACGATGATGAAGGATGAAACCAACTTAAAAGGAAAAGACTGTTTAGTCCTCGATAGATTGCTTTTTAGCTAATAGTAAATGTCAGGAACATGAATGTAATTTTACCCAGGCTATGTCCTGTGCCTATAAATAGATGAACAGTAACACCGTACTGTTCACGCTGACTTGTAATCACTCGCACGTCACTCTCAGACTTTTACCTTCTATCAAGCCGAAGGTACAAATGCAATTTACTATCATTAATGTTTGTTCATGATGATATAAGGACAATATGAGTAATCTAGAGATTTAATATAATCATTCATGCTCTTTTTATGTTTCATATGTCCATGTTTATATTCTTTCATGTTAAAATGATGAAGGCATGTCCTTCATGACCTTCGTCTAAAGATCATTATATCCTAAGGGAGATAATGCTTCGAAGGATGAAGGTCTTTAACCATTAACATTTGTGTTGCCTTGTTCTTGACTCAAAGCATTTGAGAACAAGTGACCAACAACAGGTATCTACACGTTAATCCTTATTCCAATTTCGTCTCGTAGATAGCGCATCCCCATGGATCCTTGTCCACAGACCATCATCATTCTGTTATCAAAAATGGATACAACCAATTCCTGACCTCGCGCGAGTGCTAGAAAAATCACTCAACTTCTACCGACATCCCTAATTAGCAAAGCAGCTACTCGACCTAGCATACTAGTATCTATCTCAAAAAGGACTCCTGAGTTTATGCAACTAGGGTTTTAGGCAACTCCTACACTTAAGTGCACGGTACAAGCCTACAAACATTAAGTGCAGTAAAATAACATATATAACGGTTATGCATAAAATCGGGGCTTGCCTAGAATCCAACACTAGGTAGTGTTCGCTAGATGATACTCGCTTGACGAGCATCTCCTATCTTGGTGCGTGTTCAATCCATCCATCTTAAAGTTGTCGATCGACTTTGCCTTGTGGTCGGTCCACTTTACGTCCTTCATTTCGTATGATCGACATCTCCCGGTCCTAAATGAGATCCAGGATGCAAATGTATGAATATGTTGGAAAATAGCATAAGGCACTCCAAGGCACATGGTAGTGAACTAAACATTAAATCATAAGACACCGTAAACAACCACACGCTAGCATTAGCTATCTACACATCATTAAGCGCACAACATCAACACTACTGGAAGGACGACGATTAGTACATATAATTAACCAACGCAAACACGACATCACTCGTACAAGCATTTATCACATTCACTTTAATCATTTATAAGTTACTCTATTATTAAACTACTTAGGCACACGTACATTCAATGTGACTTTTAAATGTCATACAGATAAACTTAGTTTAATAGGGAATAATCACTTAATCGGATTCTACCAACATTCTCAATATTCTAATGCAAGCACACACCCAAGAGAACACATAGAAGGTGGTAGCCTAATCACAATCCCTTTTATACTATTCTAATGAGGTTGGTTATTTAGTATTATTTGATTAGTAGCGCAAGTATTAGAAATGGTAACAAATCGTTAATTATGTTTCTTGTCCATATAATGACACTTGCTAAATTAACGTTGATCGAAGCTAATTACTTACTAGACGTCAACAATCTAATTTACTACTGCACTAGTTACTTGTATATCTCCAATTATATAATCTACTAATATAGGGATCATGAGATATCACTATCAATCATGCTCAAGTAAGACGAGAGAGTAGAGCAATCAACCACAATCAACAAGATTAGGACAACATCACAGCATTTACTTGTTTCAGTCATAACTCACAAGATATTCATCCAAAACTAGTGATCAAATACTTTTTGGAAAGTCTAAGAAATGCTCTACAACTTTAGTATTGTTATCTCAATCTGATTAGACACTTAGCAAGGTTAAATAGTGCTAAAATGACAGCTCTGTCCAGATGTGGACAGATTTAGACTTGCGACTTCAAAAATTCATATCTGGAGATTAATGTATACAAACAAAGTTATCCTAGACTTTTTGGAAAGCTAATGAAATTGTCTATAAATTATTTATGAACATTTCAGGTTGATTTAATATGTATCAAGGTTAAAAGACTCTAGGAAGGCTTTGCTGTCCAGATTTGGACAGATTCGGTCTTCCTACTTAAAACATCTATACCTTGAGCTTTAGACCACTAAAAAGGATGTTCTAAGACTTTTTGAAAAGCTTAGTAAAAGCACTACATAACTTTTATAATCACCAAGAAGTGGTTCAAATTTTAATCAACCCAAACAATACAGTTCTCAAAATCTGTCCAGAGAGTGCACAGAACACAGGAACCATTTTGTAAAATTCATAGCTCTTAAAATATCAGGCTTATGGTTATGAAATTTTAACACCAACAAGATAAAAAAGTTATATACAACTTTCTTATGGTCATAAAGAACTGATTCTAAGATTAATTAGAGCATACATTGCAACCTTCTAAATAAGTACAGAAATTGGATAGATTCAGTTACTGAACTTGTGAAAAGCATAACTTCTAAACCATTAATTCTTAACTCATGAAATTTTAGGACAAGCTAGACATCTAAGTTAACTATAACTTTTATATAGAACACATCTAAATAAATGATAATTTGCATCACTAAATTATCATCACAATCAGAGAGCACACAAGGAGCAATTTCAGTTTGTGGGTAATCCTACTTAACTTAATTCACAAGTAGACAACAAAGAAGTATTACTAATACTTGGCTCTATATTACTATGACATAAATGATATTAAGGAACAACTTAAGCATTTCAAGAAACATGCACGCTTTTGTTTACTTCTAATTTTTCACTAACTTTTCTTATAATTATAAAATGGGTGTTATTTTAGCACCATATGAAACTATCTAATTTGGGGCTGGAATTTTTATGAGGCATAGGTAATAACAAATCATGACCAATGTATAAATTTTACATGCTCAGATTTTATATTTTATTATTACAAAAATAACAAATTGTTAATGCGATAGAGCATGTGAGAGCAAGTTAAATCTAAAACTAATTATTTCCTGTGGATGCAAGACCATATTAAGTTTTCTTAGGCTACTATAATATCATGCAAGGACAGTGGAACACCATTTTCCATTTTTATATCTATATATTATTTGTAAATCATTTAAAACTATTTAATGTGCATGAAGCAAGTTAAATCACTAACTCAGTGATACATCGACCAAATCATGGTTATTAAGCATCACACAGTGGGTCTACTATAAAAATGTCAATCCATTTGGAGCACTAGAGCTAGAGATCCAAAAATAACAAGCAAATCAATCTTCTTTTTCCTATTTAACATGTTTTAATTAACACACCAAGAAAACAGTGAACAACATATAAGTTTTATATTTTTCTTAGCTAGTGTATGACAGCATCTAACTAACAAAACAAGTTTCATCATTTTTGGATTTTTATAATTAAAAGTATGGAGACAAGCAAGTTCATTTATTTTGTCAACCAGTTTTAAATACGAATTTCTGCAGAAAATTTTTCCACTAAAACATGCCAACTTATAGATTCAATATGTAGAGAATTTTATAAGGAAGCTAACAAAACAAGTTTCAAGATTTTAGGAGCTATACAACTCGATATATGAATTTTAAAAGAAACCACAAAACTCTGAATTTTGAGCACCCTTACCATTGGCCTTGGGCCTACACGTCATAGGCACAGGGCCTTCTTCCTCCTTGGGCTCGTGCACGCACAATCACATGCAAGAAATGTTGGGCTCACAGCCATGGGAGTTGGGAGCAGAGGGGTGTGCTCGTTTCCATGCTCCTACGCCTTGCTGTGTGGGAAGGGGAGCACGTTGGCCTCCATGAGCAAGGGCACCAATCAGCCTGCTGGCTCCCCTGGCTAGCATCCTATACTCCTTGGAGCTGACGGAGTGGAGGGAGGAGTTGGGGGCGCACTGGTTCCCAGGGAAGCAAGCCACCGTGCCATGGATATGAGGAGCAGGAAGAGAACAAGCCGAAGGAGGGGCTAGCTGGAGAATGAAATGGCATGGGGGAGAAGTGGCGTGTGGGGGAAGGGAAGGAGCACTAGTAGAAAAAGGCTCAACACCTGCGGGACGATTTATTTTTACAGACGGATCCGGTTATCCACCGACTGTGCTATTTCTAGTGGCGGTTTCTTAAGAAAACCGCCACTAGAAATCGTATTTCTACTGGCGGTTCCTTAAGAAAACCGCCAGTAGAAACCGCTAGTAGAAATCGATTTTCACTGGCGGTCTTCAGTTATCCGCCTGTAAAAATGATGATTTTTACTGACCCCTAGCACTGGCGGTTACGATAAACGCCACTAAAAATAGGTTTATGACCGTCAGTATAGATCTTCTCTATACTAGTGGAGAGGGGTGGGCTGCCATTTATAGAGCAGAATATCTGGACATGTCAGCCAGCTCCAACAGGTGGCAGGTGCTACAGTGGTGATCTTGGACAACGAGTTTTGGTGTTTTCCCATTGGATTCGGATCTTGGTCACTATAGGAGATATTTTCCTTGATCTACACTCTACAAATCTTATATAGAGATTGAGGTGGTTCGGGCACTGGTTAGGGAGTTATAGACCCACAAAAATTGGTTTGTCAGTGGCTTAGAAATCAATGGAAACTTGTGAAAATTGAGTATCAAAACATGTCAAACGAAATCAGATGAAAGCCATCTTTTAACATGTTGTGCCTCTATTAGTTATTAACAACTTTTATATTTGGGGAAACTCGAGTTGTTCAACAAAAAATTGGGAACACGAGACATCAACCCGAACGACCCTGATTCCAGACTTAGAAGGATTTCAAATCCTGAAATTAGATTTTTATTTTGTCTTGAGGGCACTGTTTGAGATACTTAGAGATTGGATCAAGGCTATGTGTAATTATAAAATTTGTTTTATAACACAGGTTCTACAACTTTTATTAAAGGTAAAACCTCATATCTTGAATATGAAACAAAGTTTCACTTTGATCAAAGTAGTATCATTTTAATGCTTCAAATTATATTGTTAAGGCAATCGAAGTATTTTTCTCGATATTTTCTTGGCATGGACCCTTAATAACTTTTGTTGTAGAGTTCATCTAGAGTTGTTTGAGCAAGATGGCAAGGCTTGGTTGAATTTCAAAATTTTCATTTGTTCAAACGGGCAGCATCAAGCAAGCCTAAGATTTATCTTCTCATGTGAGTATTTGGTTCAACTTTGAGAAATCTTTAGAATACACTTGATAGATAGAGATGATTGACGACATAGAGATAACAAGTCAATTTGCATAAGAATTAATTAGAGGTTCACATAACAGAGATTCTGTTGTAGAATGCAGATTCAGATTAAATAGCCGGACATAGATCGAAGTCAAGAAATCAGATTCAGACACAGATCGAATAACAACTGTCAAGAGTTTGTATAAATGAGTCTGTACGGGATTTGCAAGACACGATTGACTTTCAAATTTGCATATGCTTCAAGAAATAAAAGTTTTAACATGCTCTAAATCTAGCCTTTCTTGAGATCAATTAACTCAGAATTTGGTGAAACATTCATGATTAACTTGATAAAAGGAGATAGACGCGATCAAGAAATAGAAATTCCCACTGAGGATCCAAGCTTAGGATAAATCTCCCGACATAACATGAAATAGACACCAGGGGTGTCATAGCCTTCCCCCCTTAACAGAATCTCGTCCCGAGATTCGAACAAAGACTCTTAAGAGTAGAGGGGCATGTAACTCCCATGCTAAAGGTAGATATCAATTCATGAGATGGTATTTTGAAAGGATATGGAAGATAGATTTTGATAGAACATTGCGACATATTGAGCCAAAATGTAGTGATCACTTTGAGACAATGTCCACAAATGATAGCACATCAGTATAGTTCCATAATAAATCACGACTAATAACCGCGGTACCAGCGCGTGCCGAGCAGCTCAACCTTATGTGTGCACCCATAGGAGGCTCTCGGTTTCGTCGCGACACCATCAGTCGTTAGTCATTACACCATTACCAAATGTAACCAATGAGAAATCCATGGGACACAAATAGATGGAGCCCATGAGAGTATGACTCGAAGGAATAATAATATGACTCCACGAACTATTTCATGATCACCATGAAGATTATCCGGCAAGGGTCTAGTATGAGATTTGATATGAGGAGGAACCAACCATGAGATCAAAATAAATCGATGAGCTTTTGGAGACATCAGAGAACCAAAGACAACAGCAACATCCATTGAACCAGATGGATATGCATTTTAGAGATAAGGTTGATACAATGACATCATGATCATCGAAGAAAAGAGTATGAGAACGACCAGAATGAGAGATTTAAATTATCAACATCCGATACTTGAGAATGAGTTGTAGTAATTAACAAAGTGACGAGGTAGATTTTGATGGATCATCTAGAGATTCAACGGATAAGATCGCAACATGATCCACAAGGGAAAATATTACTAGATCCAGACGAAGGAGAGATAGGAAAACAAGATCTGCTAGGATCAGCAGCAGTGTAACACCCCAGAAATTCATACAATATTGAGAAGATGAAAACTCCCCATAGTTATTATGAAAACAACTCTAGGGTGTTACTAAAACTACACTGCTATGCCAAAATAGATTGAATTTTGACACAACACCTCTAAGACAGAGCAAAAGCACTAATTAAACAAAAGGTAAAACAAGCTAGTTAAAGACTCTACTCTTCCATTCACTTAAATTAGTAGCAAGCCAAACTTTGGTTAAAGTGTCATCTATGTGTGTGAAGTGCAGCTACTCCCATCCCTCGAGTAGACATATCCAATTAGCACACCTGAAAAGACTGTGAGGGTTGAGAATAAATCTCAGCAAGTAAATTGTTTCGACAAGCTATTTAAATCACAAGTTAAATTAATCAACAACTTAAAAATCCATAATTGATAAGAGGGATACTTCAATAAAAATATGAAAGATAGTACTTCTCATTCTCATCTATCAATATAATATTCCCCTTGCATATCACTTCACTTCCATAATATAATTTTCATGGATTAATATTCAATGAGTGCATATGAATACAATGCATACTTCCTTCTGCCTGCATACCCAACAAGGTATGGAGCTGCATCCGAAGATGTTGTACCTGTACAGTTGGACCATAGGTCATGACATAACTTCAATGCAAATGCATTATGATATGCATATGATATGCTGCAATTATCATTATATACTTTGATATTACTTCAATTCATTCAAAACGTGATATGGGCCACATAAAACATGTGAGAACAATGACAACATAGATTGATATAGGATTACAATAATACTTCATTAAAATTCAAAAGATAATTTAAACCATTCCAATTATTAGTATTTAATGGAAATCTTCATATTATTAAATGTAGGTGATAAAAAATAACAATTCAAAACTGTAGCAAACCACCGTTACATTTACTTGCCTTTACCACTAAGGCGACAATGAATTAAGTCTGATACGGAGCACTGCAACCTCAACGAGACCACGACCTCCTCCCACCCTTCTCTCCTTATTTTCTCCTTGCTTTTTTCAAAGCCAAGCAAATCCGGCGAGGAGCAGGCCCCTTCTCTTCTTCTACATTTGTTTCGATAGATCAGGGAACAAAGCAACATGACGGCTAGGTAGGGAAGGCTCATGTGGTACCGAAGATAACAGAAAACGATGGTTGTCTCCTATACCCTAATGCAAAATCTAACGACCCAATAAGAAATACTCATTCCTGACTCGTTTCGACCCCAAATCGTGTGTATGAGTAATCAAACGGATTCATATCGACAAGTTCTACATATCTACGACCTCGGATCGTCCATCTAAAGAACGATTCAAAAAGTCAATTGTTGGTCAACTGTAAGATCTTGAGTAAAACATAATATTTTTTATGTATGTTTTTTGGAATATTACATTCTACCTCTCTTAAAGAGAACTCAACCTCGAATTCTACTTTCCTACAACACTTGACAAAGAAAAATAATATGTAAAGCTACCAACTTCACTAGCACATTAAAACCTATAAAGGTCAATATTCTATATGCCACTTCTTTGTTAAAATATTAATAACACCACATCAGAGTATCACTGAACACATAAAATATTGTAGGAACTAGAATAGAATTGCTAGGGTACTCCAAAACTACCTAATGACATCATGAAAAGGAAAATCATACCGTCTAACACCATTATGAACTTCGATAGTGATAAAGGTTCTAACTCAGGGAATACTTGAGGGATAGCAATGAAAGGCACTACCATTTTGTTCTTTGATAAAGTCTACTGGACTCACACACAAATTTCAAAAAGAGCACTCACGACACCACAATTCCACATCAAACTATCCTGACCACTGAACAATCAATAAGTTGACAAAATGAACATCATATCCATAATTTCTAGGTTAACACTTTTATTTTAGCAACCCACTTAAAGAAAAAGCCTTCTTCAACAACACCAGAACAAGTTATGCCTCATTCAACAAGAAGGCACATTCAACTAGCAACCAAGCATGGTCTCTAACTAACCCATAATCATTCATTGAGAGTCGAGTAACTTAGTTGATATATTGATTGAGTACTAAACACAATCAAGGTATTACTTAGATCTTTACTTTGCTTCAGACACATAGTAGCATGCTCCATAAGCATGGTCCACCAAGTCTACCTAGGAAAGAACTATCAGATGATCAAACTACTAGCATGTATTCTTTGAATTCAGCAATTCAGTTATTTGGCACAAACATGGGTATCATGCTACCATCCGAGTCCACACCAAACCCTTAAGGCTCATGTAAAGAAATCATAGATGGAGGAAGGCCTAAGCCTTTAGACTACAAGGAATACCTTCAGTCTTAGAATCCCATATTAAAGCTCCTGCAATCAATCTTAAAATCTAGACTTCACCACATAAGCAAACATTCCATGTAAATGCAGTTCAAGGAGTGGGATACTCATACAAGATTTCTTATGTTATACACTATGTGTTTATATGATCGACAACGTGCTTTCTCTGAACTATAGGGAAAAACCAATTCTCTACTACAATCAATTAGACATGTCAACACTCCAACTCAGATACAATGCAATTCACCAATCCTAAAACAAGAGTATACAAAGAGTGTTAAATCCATTATCACTCAACTTGAATAAGAATAGCATGGTTATAACTCAAACCCAATCAACACTCCAAGAGAGACATTACATAATATCTCATAAAAACACTAAAACCTTATTATACATAGTCGACATGACCTTAAAAAGGAGTCCTAAAGATATGATAGCAATAAGCTTGTGAGGAGGTTAAAATCAAACATACATGATTGTGATATTGAAACAAATCTCTACCTATGTCAAGCAAACATGGTGAATACCAATATAGATGTATCTAAGTAACACGTGAACAATAGCAACATTAATCACACCTGACTCTCATCAAGAAACTACAACTAAACTAAGTAACAAGCTATATTAGATATAGAAACATTATCAATATGCCACATCAATCCGTAAAGAAAAGAGAATAGAAAATTACAATCATTTGCACTTCAAAAAAAATTAATAACACGCATGATATGCAAACCCATACCCATCCTACATATGCATGTGTGTCATTTGATCTTCAATTTGCCTAGAATCTAAAACCTTGTCCCTCTGATACCAATTGTAACACCCCAGAAATTCATACAATATTGAGAAGATGAAAACTCCCCATAGTTATTAAGAAAACAACTCTAGGGTGTTACTAAAACTACACTGCTATGCCAAAATAGAATGAATTTTGACACATCACCTCTAAGACAGAGCAAAAGCACTAATTAAACAAAAGGTAAAAACAAGCTAGTTAAAGACTCTACTCTTCCATTCACTTAAATTAGTAGCAAGCCAAACTTCAGTTGAAGTGTCATCTATGTGTGTGAAGTGCAGCTACTCCCATCCCTCGAGCAGACATATCCAATTAGCACACCTGAAAAGACTGTGAGGGGGTGAGAATAAATCTCAGCAAGTAAATTGTTTCGACAAGCTAAATCACAAGTTAAATTAATCAACAACTTAAAAATCCATAATTGATAAGATGGATACTTCAATAAAAATCTGCAAGATAGTACTTCACATTCTCATCAATCAATATAATATTCCCCTTGCATATCACTTCACTTCCATAATATAATTTTCATGGATTAATATTCAATGACTGCATATAAATGCAATGCATACTTCCTTCTACCTGCATACCCAACAAGGTATGGAGCTGCATCCGAAGATGTTGTATCGGTACGGTTGGATCATAGATCACGACATAACTTAAATGCAAATGCATTATGATATGCATATGATATGCTGCAATTATCATTATATACTACAATATTACTTCAATTCATTCAAAACGTGATACGGGCCACATAAAACATGTGAGAACAATGACAACATAGATTGATATAGGATTACAATAATACTTCATTAAAATTCAAAAGATAATTTAAACCATTCCAATTATTAGTATTTAATGGTAATCTTCAGATTATTAAAGTGTAGGTGATAATAAAATAACATGTCAAAACTATAGCAAACCACCGCTACATTTACTTGCCTTTACCACTAAGGCGATAATGAATTAAGTCTGATACGGAGCACTGCAACCTCAAGGAGACCACGACCTCCTCCCACCCTTCTCTCCTTATTTTCACCTAGCTTTTTCCAAAGCCAAGAAGATCCGGCGGCAGGAGCAGGCCGCTTCTCTTCTTCTACATTTGTTTCGATAGGTCAGGGAACAAAGGGATATGACGGCTGGGTAGGGAAGGCTCATGTGATACCGAAGATAGCAGGAATTGATGGTTGCCTCCTATACCCTAATGCAAAATCTAACACCCAATAAGAAATACTCATTCCTGACTCGTTTGGACCCCAAATCGTGTGTATTAGTAATCAAGCGGATTCATATCGACAAGTTCTACATATCTGCGACCTCTGATCGTCCATCTGAAGAACGACTCAAAAAGTCAATTGTTGGTCAACTGTAAGATCTTGAGTAAAACATAATATTTTTTATGTTTGTTTTTTTTGGGATATTACAAGCAGAAATGCTATGAAGTTTTGGGGCATGGATTTACGAAAAGAAACATGGCTTGGATATGGTTTGCACAACTAGATACCAACGATTTTTTTTCTTTGACATAAACACGTGCACAAGGAAGCTTGGGTCGATCTGGCTGTCAAGCTATAGAGATCTACAAGCTACAAGTTGTGCAAGGGTAAATTCAAGGGTGAAACACACAAGGGCTAGAAAAACACTAACACAAGCATTTGATTTTTTTCTATAATGGTTTCACTAGGGAACCATTAGATGGTTTGAACTGGGGGTATTTTATGAGCGGAACAGACAACAATTTTTATTGGTTAAAGGCCAAATGGACTGAACAACTACCGCACCTTCTAGATAGCAAAGCAAGAGAACACATAGCACAACCTAATTAAAACTATCATAACAACACAGGATAAGGCATATTTTTGCAGTTCATAAATAGCAATACATTACAATATTCATAATTTCTTATTAAGGAAATAAAGGTGAGGGAAGCATGTTAATGCACAACAACAATGATGCGACAATCATGATGCATACTCATTCTAGACGTCTTCTCAGACCTAACTATTTTTCGGGTGCTTCTACAACATCCTTCCTAGTAGTAGTAGTAGTAGTTATAGTAGTAGTAGTAGTAGTAGTAGTAGTAGTAGTAGTAGCAGCCTTTATTGCCTATATAATAGCCACCTAGCTACTCATCCATTTCCTAAGGCTTCATGTCCTAGGTCTATCCTTATCGCCTAGATGATCTATCCAACTTTGGTTTCTAAGCAAGTTTTACTTTGGAAAAGGATGGTAATCATGACTTATTGACTTCTCTAAAGTGGTAATCACTCTGATACTAGCTGTGGCGGAATCGCCCAGATTATTCCAGCTTAAGTGCTCAAGTCTCGCCTTAGAGGCAACGATGCACTTAAATCGGAATAAACTGACAATTCGTCGGATCTAGTCCGATAAAGCCACATACCAAGGATTGAATACCACTAGCTCACTCGAAGGTGAGGCACAGAGAAATACAATAAAGCATAATACCATAAATTAAGGGAGTATCAATAGTGATTACATTATCGGAGTTTCAAAAATAGTAACCAGTTTTTAATGCAGTGGAAATAACTAACGGAGAAAACCGAGTAACATGGCGAAGCCCGGCCACACTACTCCTGGTCCTCTCCTCCGGAAGCAGTAACCCACTCGACCGTATATCCAGGTGGCAGGGATGGAGGCCAAGTCACACCATCAACCAATCATCCAAGGAAGCACCTGTAAAAAAATTACGCCACAAGCAAGGCTGAGTATACTAATACTCAGCAAGACTTACCTGGTGTGAGGAGTCTACTCCTCTACCTCTAGACCATGAAGTTGTTTGGCTGAGGGGTTTGGTTTGCCAAAAGCACAAGCTGAGTCCAAAACAAGTTTTAGCTTTTCAAGTTCTAGAATAATATTTTTAGACTAAATGAGCACCTAACTATCCATACATGGTATCAAGCATTATGTCAATCAACATCTTTTTTAAAGTAACCTCATTTCCACTTTTTACTCAATGCAGTACAATGGATTAAGTAGTCTCATTAGCTGCGAGAAGCAAATGATTCGAATCGAGTTTTAACCTTGCAAGGTAAACCTAAACACACGACATGTAGGAGCACTCCATCCCCACACATATCAGCTGTCCCCATCGATCCCTCGTTCACAGCCAAGGCTCACCGCCTTGGCATGCTATGCCCCTCTGACCTCGGGCGCTGCCGTGCAGTGGCTGCACTTGCACCCACCATAATCGGACATGGGAGACCACGTCTTAGGACAAGTGAGGAGTAAAGTCCACGCCCGGCTTCACTCAGGTACTAGGCTTACCGGTTACCATATTTCCGGACATGTGTTTAGTACGTTCAAACGCTTGACATAGGTATCCGCACGTTAATCCTTATTCTAATTTTGTCCCGTAGACAGCGCATCCCCATGGATTCGTGTCCACAGACCATCATCATTCCGTTATCAAAAATGGATATAACCAATTCCAGACCTCGCGCGAGTGCTAGAAAAATAACTCGACTTCTACCGAAATCCCTAATTAGCAAAGCATCTACTCGACCTAGCATACTAGTTTCCATCTCAAAAAGGAATCCTGAGTTTATGCTTCTAGGGTTTCAGGCAACTCCTATACTTAAGTGCACGGTACAAGCCTACAAACATTAAGTGCAGTAAAATAGCATATATAATTGTTATGCATAAAACCGAGGATTGACTGGAATCCAACACTAGGTAGTGTTCGCTAGATGATACTCGCTTGACGAGCATCTCCTATCATGGTGCGTGTTCAATCCATCCATCTTTATGTTGTCGACCGACTTTGCCTTGTGGTCGGTTCCATTTTACGTCCTTCATTTCGTACGATCAACATCTCCCGATTCTAAATGAGATGCGGGATGCATATGTATGAATATTTTGGAAAATAGCACAAGACACTCCAAGGCACATGGTAGCGAACTAAACATTAAATCATAAGACACCATAAACAACCACACGATAGCATTAGATATCTACACGTCATCGAGCGCACAACATCAACACTACTGGAAGGACGACGATTACTACCTATAATTAACCAACGCAAACACGACATCACACGTACAAGAATTTATCACATTCACTTTAATCATTTATTAGTTATTGTATTATTAAACTACTTAGGCACACGTACATTCATTATGACTTTTAAACGTCGTACAGACAAACTTAGTTTAATAGAGAATAATCACTTAATCGGGTTCTACCAACATTCTCAATATTCTAATGCAAGCACACACCCAAGAGAACACATAGAAGGTGGCAGCCTAATCACAATGCCTTTTATACTAGTCTAATGAGGTTGGTTATTTACTAATATTAGATTAGTAGCGCAAGTATTCGAAATGGTAACATATCGTTAATTGTGTTTCTTGTCCATATAATGACACTTGCTAAATTAACGTTGATCGAAGCTAATTACTTACTAGACGTCAACAATCTAATTTACTACTGCACTAGTTACTTGTATATCTCCAATTATATAATCTACTAATATAGGGATCATGAGATAACACTATCAATCATGCTCAGGTAAGGCAAGAGAGTAGAGCAATCTACCACAATCAATAAGATTAGGACAGCAGCACATCATTTACTTGTTTCAGTCATAGCTCACAAGATATTCATCCAAAACTAGTGATCAAATACTTTTTGGAAATTCTAAGAAATGCTCTACAACTTTGGTATTGTTATCTCAATCTGATTAGACACTTAGCAAGGTTAAATAGTGCTAAAATGATAGCTCTATCCAGATGTGACAGATTCAGACTAGCGACTTCAAAAATCCATAACTAGAGATTCATGTATCCAAACAAAGTGATCCTAGACTTTTTGGAAAGCTAATGAAATTGTCTATAAATTATTTATGAACATCTCAGGTTGATTTAATATGTATGAAGGTTAAAAGATTTTAGGAAGGCTTTGCTGTCCAGATTTGGACAGATTTCGTCTTCCTACTTAAAACATATATAATCTGAGCTTTAGACCACCAAAAAGGATGATCTAAGACTTTTTGGAAAGCTTAGTAAAAGCACTACTTAACTTTTATAATCACTAAGAAATGGTTCAAATTTTAATCAACCCAAACAATACAGTTCTCGAAATTTGTCCAGAGAGTGGACAGAACACGACAACTATTTTGTAAAATTCATAGCTCTTAAACTATCAGGCTTATGGTTATGAAATTTTAACACCAACAAGATAATAAAGTTATCTACAACTTTCTTATGGTCATAAAGAACTGATTCTGTTGGTCACTTGTTCTCAAATGTTGTGAGTCAAGAACAAGGCAACACAATTGTTAATCTTTAAGGACATTCGTCCTTCGAAGCATTATCTCCTTACGGGTATAATGCCTTTCAGATGAAGGTCGAGAAGGACATACCTTCATCATATGAATACAAGGATAAGAATGCGAGGGAATAAGTGTGATATCTATATCTTAATTCATTATTCTTGCATTTCATAAAACATAAATGAATATCAACAATGTTAATATTACAATGGTACCTTCAGCTTGCTCGAAGGTGAGGATGCGAGAAAGTGAATACAATCCAGCGTGAACAGTACATGGGTATTGTTCATCTATTTATAGGCATGAGACATAACCCAGGTAAAATACATTCATGCCATTGAATATTTGTTTACAAACAACTCGAACTAATAAGGTCTATCTAGTCCTTTTTCCTTCTCTGCTTGGTCTGGGCCGAAGCTACTGAGCTTCGGCATTCTACATTGTTGCTTCTATGTAGAGTCTTCGTCTTCAGGGGCTAGACCGAGCCTCTGGGTTATCTTGCCGAAGGTGTTTCTGCCTTGAGGACCTTCAGCAGAGAAGAAGACCCCCAACAGTAGCACCTTCGTGTTGCTAGATTGTTTTTTCGTGACGAGCTCGATCCGCGAAAGACACAAAGGCTTCGGAATGCTGAAGGTCCGAAAAACACCTTCCCTGAGCTTTTTATCGAAAAACGATTAAAATATTCCGAGCGTCGAGCGGTCCACCACTCAGCCAGTATAGGCGGTCTGGTGGTTCGCCTTCTTCCCCTACAGCACTATATAAATAGACAGGTTGGTGAGGAGTTACCACAGCATTCATTGCCATTGCAATGTTGTGCTGTTAAAAATTTTAACGAAAGTCGAAGCTTTCTGGATTGCTCTTTCCAAATACACTCTTCGTCATTCGAAGTCAGCTTCATCTTAAGGAACCACGACAGTTGAGATGGCCCGAGTAAGATCCACTGCTAGAGTGTCCCATGAGGGAGATGATGCTGAAATGATGGAAATAGTGCCAATATTAGAAATGATGAGGCGATCGGGTCTAGTAGTGCCGGAAGAAGCTGCTGCCGAAGGTGAAACTGCCAAAGCTGAGCAAACTATAGTTGAGGATGGGAGTGATGATGAAATTGAAGAAGACAACAATATTTTGAGCCCATCGAAACCGAGCCATATTGAATTTGGAAAATCTACTGTGTCGGCAGATGACCTGGTTATGATGAAGAAGTTGGGCTATTTTGGGGAAACTGAGAGTTAACTTATTCGTTTTGCTGGCGAGGAAGTGGTTCCGGAGCCAAAGGAGGATGAAGTTATTGTTTTTAAAATCTTCTTTAGGGCAAGGCTTCGGCTTCCTCTATACGATATAATTGGAGAGGTTTTGAAGAAGTTTGAGATATATCTTCATCAGTTGATGCCAAATGCCATTGTGAGGCTGAGCGTTTACATATGGGCTCTCCGAAGCTAGGGCATGAGTGCCAATGCCGAAGGTTTCTGCCGAGTGCACGAGTTGCACTATCAGACAAAGGCCAGGGCGGATGGCCTTCACAGAAACATTGGATACTATAATTTTGCGTACCGAAAAGACACCAAGGCCCCGGTAATCAACTATCGCACCAAGTGGCCGACCGGATGGACAAATGAGTGGTTCTATGTAAAAGCTAATGAGAAGAAGAGGGAAAAGTTGTTGACTATGGTTATGAGTCCTATGAGATTGAGCTTCGGGATGACAAGGCCATTGTGCCATATGCAACTCAGCTCCCCATGCCAGCTGGCCAAGGTCGAATTAAGAGTGGTGGCTGCTGAAATTAGCACCAGAGATTTAGTACAGGAATACCTGGCGAATAAGACCTTTCGAACCTCTAGCGGCTGGGGGATGCCGAAGAAGAAGGAAGGGGGAAAGAAATATGAGCTTGTTCGACTCCCCTACCATTTAAAATTTGAGTAGCAATTCAAGAAACCATGCACTAAATGGCTAGAAATGATTGAAACTATGTGCAATGAGATTATTGGTAATTACACAAAGAAAGAGGATCAATTAATGACTATTGCCTTCTGCACTCGGCCGAAACGAAGGCTAAATCGGGTAATGGATGCACTAAACTTTGAGTACCCAGATTATGAGACACTTGACGAGGGGGCTGGGGGAACAAAAAGAAAAAGAGTTGTCAGCGTTCTGAGCAGGCAAGCTGCCTGGTTCGTGAAGGCGGATGAAGAGGCTCTGAAGAAAGTGAAAGTAGCACCGGAGCCGAAGGCACTAGCTCCTAAGAAAAGGAAGCTTGACAAGATACCTTCTACTGAATCGAAGGTAGATGAAGCAGCGGAAAGAACCTTGAGCCCTCAGTGGCCCTCTGCTACCGAAGTGTCCGAAATTTTGAAGGCAATGACTGAATCCCCACCATTTAAGCTCCTAAGTCCTTTGGGATTGGAACTAACAAACCTTTTACAGAAGAAGGAAAACCCTTCGGCTACCGATGGAAGAGACGAGGGATAGAAAAAACGACGAATGATGAACATTCTTCATGCAATTGAGCAAACCCCGCATCCAGCTTCGGCAGACAAATCTACGAAAATTACTGATGCCGAAGCTGCTATTGCAACTGAAGGCGAAGATCTCACGGCCACCATGTCCGAAATTGACAAAATTGTATTATACGTGTGAAAGTTCCCTATGCCTGATAATAGGATCTAGATGTCGCCTAGAGGGGGGTGAATAGGCAGATAATAATTATCACTTTAAAACTAGAAATTCTTACTCTACTCGAAGGCTGAATCGTAGTGGAATGAAATAACCTTCGAGTAGGTTGCAGCAGAATAGAAGTTCCTGTCTTAAAATACCCTGCACTTCGAAGACAACTTGAACCACATATAAATATTGAAGTGCAAGTATAAACAGCAAATAAGACAGAGAAAAAGCACACAACACAGAGCAGAGCACACAGACACAGGGATTTATCCTGAGTTTCGGCCAAGCCTGAAATGCATGCCTAGTCCTCGTTGGAGTTAGCCACACCTTGGCTTGGAGTCTATTTCAACTCCTTCCTCCGTTTGCTCAGATCTGTCAGTGCGACAATAGAGCCTTCCACTATGTTGATATCAGTTACAATGATGTCGTGGCTGCTTACAATCTTCTCGACAGCACTCCGGCAGAGTAACAATGAACTCAAGATTTTGCTCTAGCTCTCAGCAGCACTTCCCCTCTCTCTAAAGGCTTATAACTTCGCCTCTACACAAACTAGAGAGATACACAAGAGAGGGAGAGAGGATTGATCCAAATGATGTATGCACTTGTTAGCTGCTCTTGTGTACTTGTTGGAGGCGCTTAGAGGTCCCTTTTATAGTACCAAAGGGCCTAGGAGCCGTTGGAGCTTCATTTGGAAGCTCCCAGTCTTCCCTGGTTGCGGGTGCACCGGACTGTCCGGTGGTGCATCGGACAGTGAACAGTAATGGATCTGATTGATAGTTTCCTTCTCTGAAAGAGCTAGCCATTGGTGCACTAGACAGGTTACTATTCACTGTCCTGTGCACCGGACAGGTAACTATTCACTGTCCTGTGCACCGGACAGGTTGCTTTTCACTGTCCTGTGCACCGGACAGGTTGCTTTTCACTATCCTGTGCACCGGACAAGTTGCTTTTCACTGTCTTGTGCACCAGACATGTTACTAGTCATTGTCCTGTGCACCAGACAGTTACTATTCACTGTCTTGTGCACCAGCCAACAGCACACTAAGTGGTTTTTCATCCATTCTTTCTCCGTTTGACTTCAACTTTCGGGAGGATTTTCCTGAGACTTAAACAAACACATTTAGAGTATAATCCAATTGATTTAGTCCTAGAAACTTACCTCTTTCTTGTTCTTCTAGCTTTTCTGTTTCTCCTCAAGCAGAGATCAGAATGGCACTTTCTCTGCAGAAAGAGTTAGAGAGCAAACCAAAGCACCAAACTTGTAGTAAGAGGTGTATGCAAAATTGTTGAACACTCAAACCTTACATACTTAACATTTTTCATCATTTTACCCAATTTGGCATGTTTGAAGTTGATGTTGGACTCTAAACCAACAAGTCAACTTGACTTGATCTAGATTGACATATCTGAGCTCCAACACTTAGCACATAACTGTAGATGTTACCTCATTGGTTGTAAGTCATGTCCTTATGTAGTGATCCTTGATGCACCATAACTCTTCTTAACTCGATCAACCTTGACTTTGCAAGTCTTCTTCTTCACTCCTAGCTTTGGATTCCTGGTCTCCTTGACCTTCTCTCGTGCACTCGGTACCTCAATGCTCTTCTTGCCTCCTTCTTTGGCTGGATTGGTTGTCTCTGAGTTACACACATCGAGTCTCACTTAAGCAAATTCCATCTTACTTGTGATGTCCAATATCTATCTATAATCCAGTCTTTGGACCATCACACTTGTTCACTTGTGTTGAACCCTATTAGCTTTGCATTAAGCACCTGTTCAACACTTAGCACACTTGTTAGTCCTTTAATTGGGTTGTCATCTAAACACCAAAACCCACAAGAGAGCTTTCAATCTCTCCCTTTTTGGTGATTGATGGCAACACAATTAAGGCTTACACAAGAATAAGATTTAAAGCACAAATTTTGAAATCTAAGTTTATAGAATGCTCCCCCTAAATATGTGCTTACATTAAAATCTTAACTTTGGCCTTATATGCCAAATTGCACATACTTAGGCTAATTCGAAGCATAACTACACCTTAGCACCCGTGGGATACATTGTGTCAATAATTAAACCGTGATGCGTATAACACACAAATGCGCAGAATCAGAGTTAAACACCTATTAAATGGATATACCACAGGAATATGAACCTACCACTATTCACCATTAAGATACTAATTTAAAGCACTAGAACAACATGAATATCTATTATAGGACAAACACAACAGATACCAATTGATTCATATCACCGGAAGCACTAATTATGCATTATCACCATTTAATACAATAAGAAGCATATGATAAATATTATCAACAAAACTAACACATTCTTCCTTAAGATCAAAGGAACTCAAGGAAACCCCTTTGAATCCTTTAGCACACAAAAAATTAATCTTCACCCTTAAGATAAGCTTTCCTCTCAGGTCGAGGTAAGCTTTAATGCACAAATTAAAATTAATCTTCACCCTTATGATAAGCTTTCCTCTCAGGTCGAGGTAAGCTTTAATGCACAAATTATCCCCCTTTGACATCAAACACCAAAACCATATTCAAGTAAGAACATAGGATGATGTCAAGGGACAATAGGGTATTAAGCAGGGAAAATGCAACACACTAACATTACTCCCCCTTACACATTAAACATATGCAACACAAGCATTGGAGTAAAATTAAGGTACAAATACGCAAAAAGGTCAATACCTCCTTTTGTACCTTTACCATGTTATGGTGTACTTTCCATCTAAGTAGGCGGAGTTCCTTTTGTCATCAATTTAAGATTTCCATCTTGAAAGTTTTATCTCTAGGGAGCTCCTTTACACTTGTGCCTGATCCTTTATCCTGACCTTTTCTTGTTGCTAAGACACCAAACTTAGAACAAGTTATAGTATTGTGGCACAAGATGAAGCTTCTATTCTAGTGATTACCAAAAGATACCAATTGAAGCACACTACCAAGGCTACCAATTGAAAAATCATCACTGTCATAGCTCCATGATATTTAAAGATAAGCATCTAGGATCACCAACTATTATAGAGCACGGACAACCTTTAAATACGCAGTTACTCACAACTTTAGGTACCAGTTACTCGACTTGTGGAGGTACACAAGTCATGATTGCTCCATTTCTTGCTCATCTTCCCTTTTCCACCTTGAGACTATACAGGATCACTCAAGAAACAATTATTCTCAAAAGACACAAGTTATGTGTGCTCCCACTAAGTTGTGCATCAAGTATTTGAATGACTTGCACCTTGCACATTCTAGCATCCTCAGAACTAGAGGGGATCACAACATACCTTGGTCTAGGCATAATATTACAAAAAGATACCAATTGGATAGATGGCATAATACAACTTATGACTAGAGGAAACAATGCATGCCTCAAGATATGTAACATTTTAAAAGCAACCTAGGCACGCTTCACACATGATGATCATTGCAACAAATATACCAATTGAAAAACGACAAGATCATGCATATAAAGCACAATGTCTAAGCACACCATGATTAAGAAGTATTTTCTTAGGTACACCAAAGGAAACAACATTTTAAAGCATAAAGCACCTAAGCTAAGATACTACCAATTGAAAGGCAAGAACATAGCTATGACACAATCAATGGAACTTCAAGATATACAAAGAAATTGCATAGTTCCATTCTCCATACCTTAGCCTTTTACTTGAATGCCATGAGATCCATTCTTTTAGGTAGTGTGGAGTGAGAGCACCTGTTGTCACCAATTGAGGGCTTCTTTTGCTCATGCACCTCATAGCTCGAGAGGGTGCATTAGAGACACAACATGGATTTCTTGTTTTGGTATACACAGAGTATCAAGACAAAGTAACCATGTGAAAATGGACTAAACAAAACTATCATGCTTGCACATAGATTAATACATAATCATTAAAAACCACACAACATGATTTACAAAAAGATACAAGTTTAGCCACATACACCAAGAGAGTTAATCATGGTAGATATATCTAATGAAAAGCTACCCATTGAATGATTCAAGAGATATAACCTACAAAGCACACAATCATGATTGAGCAAGCATGATTATGATCTTGGAAATCATGGATCATTAATTGAAATATATTCAACACAAGCAATCTCAAAAGCATAACTACTCCAAGGATATGTATAGCACGACAATCCAACTTAAGAGCAATACTGATTGGAAATAATGCACTTAAGATACATGGGTACCGTCCTTTGGAGAGTAAGATGCAGATTCTCATCAAAGTCTTTTGCTTGATTCACCAATAATGATTAAGGACGTCTACAACTTATTTAACTCGAGATGAACATGGGATTAGTATTGCACAATAATTCAACCTTGGGTCAATAAATAGACAACAAAATTGACAGCTTAAGCATAGAGTTTGAATTAACCATCTTAAGCTCTCCTAGGGTCTCCAGTCCATCTCGAGGCACCTGCATGGTCTAGTTGGCATAGTTTGGTACCCATCTCAGGATGGGTCCATAACGCTCATCTAAAAGAGCCTTTGGTACCCAAGTAGCAGTTGTGCTAGTTCTAGGTGATCTCATTACTGATCTAGCACAAGTGTATGATTTGGGTCTCCTAAGCGAATAAGATTGAGATAAATTTACTTGCTTAGGAACCTTACCCTTCTTACATACCTTAGGTAGATGACCATGCTCACCACACATGTAGCAGAAGCGTCGCTCAACCTGACATGACACATGTTGTTTGTCTTTTTTCTTAGTGAGGGTCATCTTGGAGGGTGCACGTCTTTGATTCTTCATGAGCGGACATGAAGTGATCATATGGTCCTTATCGTTGCATCCAAAACATCTTCTCATTCCTTCATCCTTGTCTTTGTGTGGACAAGACGCAATGAAGTGGCCTCATTCCTTGCACTTGAAGCACCTCCTTTTTCCTCTTCCCTTTTTGCTCTTGGATGACATAGAGAGATGATCAGTGCAAACAACATGACTAATTGAATCTTTACCTTTTTCTTGTTTCATATTGATTGCTTCACTTACTGCCTTATGAACTTCTTTCTCATGGAGTTTGACCCTTGCTGCGGTTTCTCCTTCCTCAAGCTTCTTCACCACGTGTTCGTAGATATCTTGAGGAAGTCGAGCATGGTGTCTTCTCCTAAATTGTCTTTGTTTCTTGTTCCCAAGCAATTTTCTTTTTGACCCTACTACTTGTTGCTCAATCAAAGATTGACCTTCCTTAGGGCAGTAGAGGTCAGCACATGATAATATTTTAACTAATTGTTCACTTGTGAAAGAATGTGGTTCACATGAGTTTAAACTAGTAATTACTACCTCATGAGCAATATCGAGCATGATATGGTCATCAACTAATTCATTATGAGAATAAGACAACATATCATACTTTTCACTTAGAGCAAGTTTTTCTAAATTTATCATTTCTACTTGACTCTTAAGCATAGAATTCTCAGTTTTGAGTTGAGCAACATTAGATAATACATCATGATTATTTCTTTGCTCAAATAAAACAGATTCATACTGTTGGACCAAATTATCATGAGAGCACTTTAGCTCCTCATGTTCTTTGGTCATCTTATGCAGGCTGCTATTGGTTTTAATGAGAGTCTCCTTTAGCTTGAGAAGTGTCTCGCCTTATTCCTTGTTCCTTCTCAACAGCTTAACCAAGAGCACTTTGTCTTCTTTGTTGAGATCGGTGTAGAATCGACGAATCTCCTCTTCTTCCACATCGTCGGTCTCATTTTTCCTGTCATTATTATCAGTGGAAGCAATACAAGAACATGTACCTTGTAGTGATAAAGACTCATCCTCGCTATCATCCTCATATTCCTCCTCATCATTGCTTTCGTCTCCACTATCATTGTTAGCAATAAGACATTTATAACTAGTGGAAGACAAACCTATCGGTGAGGTGGATTCATCGTTTGGTTGCCATCTTTTTTCTTCTCCCTTCGAAAGATTAGTACCACAAGCAACATAGGGAGTAGAAGTAGTACATTTGGACTTAGAATATTTTATTTTAATTCTAGTCCATAGATCATGAGCATCAACAAATAAATCACTGTCACTACTCATGATGGCAAAATAAGCACCTCTAGAAAGAGAGTCAACTAAGATGTTGCAAGCATGGTGATTGAGAGATAGACATCTTAGTTCAGCATTAGAAGTTTTTTTACTAATATGAGAGGGAAAAATACTTTGACTAAAGATTTGTCTCAAATCAGGATCAATATGCATGAAAGCATTATAAATAGAGATAGACCAAGATTTATAATTAGAACCATCGCCTAGAAGAAGTTCTAAAGTTACCTCTTGTGATGACATCGTCATCTCCGGATGGCTAAGCCCACACTGGAGAGGCCTAGCTCTGATACTAATTGAAAGTTCCCTATGTCCGAGAATAGGATCTGGATGTCGCCTAGAGGGGGGGTGAATAGGCGGATAATAATTATCACTTTAAAACAGGAAATTCTTACTCTACTCGAAGGCTGAATCGCAGTGGAATGAAGGACCCTTCGAGTAGGTTGCAGCGGAATAGAAGTTCCTGTCTTAAAATATCCTACACTTCGAAGACAACTTGAATCACATATAAATATTGAAGTGCAAGTATAAACTGCAAATAAGACAGAGAAACAGCACACAACACAGAGTAGAGCACACAGACATAGGGATTTATCCCGAGGTTCGGCCAAGCCTGAAATGCTTGCCTAGTCCTCGTTGGAATTAGCCACACCTTGGCTTGGAGTCTATTTCAACTCCATCCTTCGTTTACTCAGATCTGTCAATGCGACAGATAGAGCCTTCCACTATGTTGATATCAGTTACAACGATGTCGTGGCTGCTTACAATCTTCTCGACAACACTCCGGCAGAGTAACAATGCGCTCAAGATTTTGCTCTAGCTCTCAGCAGCACTTCCCCTCTCTCTAAAGGCTTATAATTTTGCCTCTACACAAACTAGAGAGATACACAAGAGAGGGAGAGAGAATTGATCCAAATGATGTATGCACTTGTTGGCTGTTCTTGTGTACTTGTTGGAGGCGCTTAGGGGTCCCTTTTATAGTCCCAAAGGGCCTAGGAGCCGTTGGAGCTTCATTTGGAAGCTCCCAGCCTTCCCTGGTTGCGGGTGCACCGGACCGTCCGATGGCGCACCGGACAGTGAACAGTAACAGATCTGATTGACAGTTTCCTTCTCTAGAAGAGCTAGCCGTTGGTGCACCGGACAGGTTACTATTCACTGTCCTATGCACCGGACAGGTTACTATTCACTGTCCTGTGCACCGGACGGAGTAACTATTCACTGTCCTGTGCACCGGACAGGTTATTATTCACTGTCCTGTGCACCGGACATGTTACTATTCACTATCCTGTGCACCAGACAGTTACTATTCACTGTCCTATGCACCAGCCAACAGCACACTAAGTGCTTTTTCCTGCATTCTTTCTCTGTTTGACTTCAACTTTTGGGAGGATTTTCCTGAGACTTAAACAAACACATTTAGAGTATAATCCAATTGATTTAGTCCTAGAAACTTACCTCTTTCTTGTTCTTCTCCTAGCTTTTCTATTTCTCCTCAAGCAGAGATCAGAATGGCACTTTCTCTGCAGAAAGAGTTAGAGAGCAAACCAAAGCGCCAAACTTGTAGTAAGAGGTGTATGCAAAATGGTTGAACACTCAAACCTTACATACTTAACCTTTTTCATCGTTTTACCCATTTTTGCATGTTTGAGGTCGATGTTGGACTCTAAACCATCAAGTCAACTTGACTTGATCTAGATTGACATATCTGAGCTCCAACCCCCTTGTTTACTTGCCGAGCTTGATCTTGAGCCTTATGCCTTACACCACATAACTGTAGATGTTACCTCATTGGTTGTAAGTCATGTCCTTATGTAGTGATCCTTGATGCACCATAACTCTTCTTAACTCGATCAACCTTGACTTTGCAAGTCTTCTTCTTCACCCCTGGCTTTGGGTTTCTGGTCTCCTTGACCTTCTCTCGTGCACTCGGTACCTCGAAGCTCTTCTTGCCTCCATCCTTGGCTAGATTGGTTGTCTCTGAGTTATGCACATCGAGTCTCACTTAAGCAATGCCCATCTTACTTGTGATGTCCATTATCTATCTTTAATCCAGTCTTTGGACCATCACACTTGTTCACTAGTGTTGAACCCTGTTAGCTTTGCATTAAGCACCTGTTCAACACTTAGCACACTTGTTATTCCTTTAATTGGGTTGTCATCTAAACACCAAAACCCACAAGAGAGCTTTCAACGTGGCTGTGGAGAAGGAGGTGGCTACAGAGGTGTCACACAAAGGAAAGAAAGATAAAGAACTTTCTTCGAAAAAAGCGGACTGTGTTCTACGGCACCTGGGTGGCCAGTAGCTTTCCAAAGAGGATGCAGCTGAGCTAAAGGACTCTGCTATCAATTGTGGCTACCAGCCGGGGTCCATGCTCTATGGTGGGGTGGATGAAGAAGTTATAGGATGCATCCATGATCGTGTCGATGCAAAGATTATAGGCACCCTGTCAAAGAGCATCGGATTCCTAAAGCTTGAAATGAATATGAGCTGCTATAGGCGGCAGAATATCATAGGGAGTGTTGGTCACTTGTTCTCCTCCGGCGACCCCGGAGCCACCCTAGCCCGCGCCTACCTCAACTCCGGCGACCTCACCGCCGGGAGAGGAGTGACGCCGCCCGCAGCCATCTGTTTTCCCTCGGTCTGATTTCCCCCGTCCGATTCAGATCGAACGGCCTGGACCGCGGGATACCGCTTCGCGCACGCGCGCCTGACACGCCCTAGCCCGCCTGCCAGTGCCATTCACAGCCGCTCATCATTCTCGATCTGATTTTCCCTGTCCGATCTTGATCGAATGGCTCGGACCCCTTCGTACCCGCTCGGACCCGCTCGGACCCCTTCGGACCCCCCCTCCGTCCGATCTTGATCGAACGGTTCGGAACCCCTCGGACCCCTGCAGCCGTCTGTTTCCCCTGGCACTGGGCCCGCTCGGTCACCACGCTCTTCCCCTCAGTTGCTAACACTCCCTGGCCCGCTTGTCAGTGCTCACCCACCCGCACAAGCGCGCCCTCGGCCGCAGATCTAATCTCAGCCGTTGGTTTTAGATCTGACGGTTAGATTCACCCGATACCCCTTCGCGTGGCTATTTTGCTTAAGAAACCCCTGGTTTTAGGAAATCAACCCGCCATCCCTGGTTTTCACGCGCAGACCCCTGTAATCTTGCAGATTTAGCCCTGGACTTTTAAATATTCACAGATTTAGACCTAATTTCATATTTTGAATTCCCAAACTTGTTTATTTCATAGCTTTTGCATATGAAATCCAAATTTAGTGATTCAAATTGTAAAATATTCATAGAATTATTCTCTGTCTGAATAAAATGGTTTCATTTACTGTCTACCCACTCTAATTTTAGGATTGAATATGAACTAATGTAGGTGTATGTTTTATTATTTAATAAATAAATAAAGGAGAACCCTAGAAATTTAATCATGTTTAAACTTGTGGGATTAATGATAGATTCATCTCTGTTCTAAATTATAGGTCACAATAAAATAAATTGGTCCATGCTTATGTACTTGTAAATAACACTTAGGGAAATAATAACCTATTTTCAAATAAAGTTAATGTATGCCATAGTTTATGTTACACTTTGAATTCATTATCCCCTATGTAGTATTATGTCTTTTTAAGATGTGTTCCAATGTTTGTACATGTTTGGTGTGATGTTCATCTGTACTTTCCAAATGTATTGAATGCATGCTTGCTTTACTTAGACAACGAGCAGTCCGAAGTTCCTCAGTGTGTTGTTGGAGACCTCCCTGAGCAGCAACCTGGTGAAGGCAAGTGTCTTCTGACCTATTATGTCCTACATACTTTATGATTCGCTGTCCCACATTACTTTATGAAACCTAAGGATTGACTAGTCTGTATTCACTTGTCCTTGTTTACCTTTTGGGTTACCATGGTTAGCATGTTGCTATTGCCTTAACTTAATCAATGAACATGATGTGAACCTTTATGATACGATACTGTTATCCTGTTTATGTGGATGATCTTGTGATATCTTAGGGGGCTCAGGCCTTTTTCCTGAGTACCTCTCCATAAGGACCTATTCATGGAGTGACCACCCAGGATAACAGTACAACCATAAGGGTGGAATGGGACGCCCTTAGCTGATTAATTAGATGAACCTGGGGGTGTAGTTGGCTTTGCCGGAGGGCCGTCAATGGGGGCTGGGCGTAGTGCTCGCTCTGCCAAGGTTGGGGTGCAGAGGTTCATTCGATTTGGTTTTTGTTAGTCACCCACCTGTAACACTCGAAATCCTATTTTGAGATGTATAAAAGTTTCTCCAAAAGAGTTGAGATAAAACGATTTCTGATAATGATTTCCTTCCTTTATAAAGTATGTCTCTCTAAATTAATTAAATAATGATAAATAAGAATTTGGTATGCAAAACATAGATCCAAAACTAAAAAACTAAAAGGTTGAACAACAAGAAAAAGATAGACTTTCAATCTATTTAATACTCCCATTTATAAACTATATAATGAAAGCACTATTTAGCAATATTTTAACTAAAATAATTCATAGTAGAGGTTATACATTAACTTCTCCTAAAATAAAACTAAGTAATAAGTATTAATTTTTGAAGGTGCTTTAAATTTGGATATACATTTATATATGATAAATTCCTAACATAAAAGAAGCATGCGTGTGCATTCCATATTGGAAGCATTTACCAAACAAGTAAAAGCAACTAAAGAAATATATATCTAGTTCATGCTGCAGCATTTCTTTTGTTTGTGGCAATAAAAATTTATATTTGTTTGATTTTATTTGGGCCAAAATCTGAAAAAAAGAAAAAAAACTTACCATAACATGGCTGTCGGCTCGGCCGTCTTGGACTGCTCGACCCTGCACATGGGCAAGAGCACAACATGGTTTTTTCCCTTATTTTATTCCATTGCCGAAGATTGCATCGACCTGACATCTGTGGTGATGTCATCCATGAGTTAATGACATTGGAGCCCATTGATAGCTACAGCTTACATATCCGTCTGCCATATCCGCCCGTGACTGATCTGTTTGCGTAGCCGATCATCGCACAAAACTATCGGATGTTGTGACGAGCTAGTTTTGATCCGGCGGCCGCTATAAATCCCAAGCCTCGGCACCTCCCCACCAGGTCTCCGAAGAAGGATAACCATGGCCACCGTCGAGCGAGCAAAAGCCGAGAGCAAAGAGAGAAGCCGTCGCCTGGACTTTTCCCCAGCGTCATGGTCCCGGGCTTAGCATGAGGCCAAGACATGTCACTAGGACCGCCTGCGAAGGATCATGGCCATCCCGTGCAGAGTCATCGACCATGGCATGGCAAACGGCTCGACAGAGCAAGAATACGCTGCCGCGCCATGGATTGCGTGGGCGGGGTACGTAGGCGTCCTATATCTAGGTAAAAAGGCCCCTAACACCTCCGCTTCGTCCTCCATGCGATGTAGTAGCATTCGGTTTTGAGCTCGGGAAGCTTGGGCCCGGATCCGCCTTTCCAACCATGGCGCTGCCGCGGCTGGGCCTGTGCGCCACCGCTCTGGTGATCGTCGTGTGGGGGAGAATGGTTGTAGCCTTTTGATCTTTGGCCAATGGCCAAGATTAGCATAGGGTATCGTTTTCTCCTCATAAGATCTGAGCCGTAGATTGATAGATCCATGGATAAGGTTAAGGGTCTATGTGGACCGTCGGATTAGCGCTGAAGGTTCAGGATTTCAACATTCTCATACCCCTTCACGCATTTGTTCCGGACCGTGGATCTTTGATCTCATGGCCCAGGCGCGTCTTTGTCCTCAACTGTGTGGAATTTTAATAAAGAGACCCTAGGGATTGGATAAATCAACCCGCAATCCACTCTGGTGGGACCTTGAGACTTTGGAAAAACTATGGATTAGCCCCTGCACTTCCTAGAAATTGGCGCACAGTCCATAGAGTGATAAAAATAGATAATTAATATCGGAAATTGATCTTTATTACAAAAATAATTCTAGAAACTTGTATGAATCATATTTAATTCATTTTAGCTACAAATTGATCCATTCCAGTTGCAATAATTTTGTTTTAATATTGTTCATCACCTAGTACCTTTGTTTATCCATGAAACTTGAATTAAAATTGTTCATTTGGATTAATCTATTCTAAGCACTAAATAATTTCGGAAATTCATAACTTGATAACTGTAACTTCGAAATTAGTAATTCTTGCTCCTATTATCTCGTAGCAACGCGTATATTATTATTATGTAGTTTATTCTTATGTTTGGTGTGATGTTAATTTTGCCTATACATGTTTTTCTGTATTGCCACGTTTAGCAGTGAGGACACGTGTCATCTGAAGAGCAAGTGGTACCTGGAATCTCAAGTCCCAGGCAAGTTGTGCCCTTGATCACTTATTTTTACCCACTCATGTTCTAATTAATCATAATGATCTGCATAGGTTAATTTTGATGGGACCCAATAGGTTACCCTAGTTTGTCTATCTTTATACCTTGTTTACCACTGAACTTTTTTGGTTGTACTTGCTAGTGCTTTATGTGGTTTTGGGTATGAAGATACATTATTCATGATCACACTTTTATTATCTGCTTATTATTACTGTTCATTATAAGATCATTATATTAATTGGAACATGGAGCGACCACCCGGGAAAACAGTGCTACCACAAGGGAGGAATGGGACCCCTTGGCTGATTAATTAGGAAAGCTAGTGGATGACTACCTTACCCAAAAGGGACAAGGGCAGTAGGGGAGTGGTCAATGTAGGGAGGTCCTTGGGTTGATTTTGCTGCGATGGCGGTCAGGCAAGGGATCCCTGCATTGGAGCTTCCTATAAACTGTAGAGGGTTTTCTGAAGCTAGTGATACTTTGTAGAGGCCTCATAGTGTTACCCTGCCTCGCCTCATCGGTAGAGGTGTATGGGAAGTCGCGATCCCTTGGCAGATGGGTAACATGACTTGAGGGTAAAGATGCGCAATCTCTGCAGAGTGTAAAACTGGTATGCTAGCCGTGCTCATGGTCATGAGCAGCTCAGACCCTCGCATGATTAGTTTATGGAACTAAATTCAATTTGTCATATGCATTGCATCGCAGGTGATGTTATTACTTTTGTTCTACTACTTAATTGGGTTGGTATTTACTTATACTTAGTAATTGCTAATAAAATTTTGACCAACTTTAAAAGCAATGCTCAGCTCTAACCATCCTCTTTGGTAAGCCTTACACTTCATGTGAGCTCCCACCTTTGGCGAGTTCATGCACATTATTCCCCACAACTTGTTGAGCGATGAACGTATGTGAGCTCACTCTTGCTGTCTCACACCCCCCACAGGTCAAGAACAGGTACCACAGGATGAGGCGCATGGAGGATGATGTGATGAGTTCGTGAGTGGTCTAGGCCGTCGTCTCCCAGTCAACTTTGGGTCGCTGGACCGTTGTCTCCTTATAATGTAATTATTTATTTATTTTGTACAAGAACTTCTGTTATGTAGTAAAGATGTGACATTCGATCCTGTGCCATGATTCATCATATGTGTGAGACTTGGTCCCAGCACACCTGGTGATTATGTTCGCGCCCGGGCTTTGGACCCCTAAAACCCGGGTGTGACCTTGGGGAGGTGTACTGTGTTTGTACGACTAGCGAAACCTAACGAGCAGCTATGCACCAGGGGAGTCTTTTTAAAGGCTACATAGTGAGACCCTGCTAGGTCACCTTGGAAGTGATCAATGGGGAGTCATGATCTCCAGGCAGAATGGGAATCACGACTTGTGGGTAAAGTGTACAACCTCTAGAGAGTGTTAAAAACTGGTATATCAGCCGAGCTCACAGTTAAGGGTAGCCTTGGGATCCTCTTTGATTAGAAGAACTTTGGATACTTTTATGTTGATGATTAACTATGATGTTATAAAATCTGATCTTTGGTATTTCCTCTTTTGAGGAGGTACTTTTGGGTAATAACTGTGTTTATTACTAAAACTTGGCTCTACTAATAATAATAAATACTTGACTAACCTAAACGCAACTGCTTGACCTCAACTCCATATACAGCTTGTCTACTTTAGCCAAACAGGACATTTGCTGAATATGTTGATGTGTACTCACCCTTGCTTTACAAACCACCCCACCCCAGGTTGTCCCCACTGTACTCAGTACTCAGGAGGTGATGCTGGCAACATGGAAGATTTCGAGGAGTTTCAGGACTACGATGAGTTCTAGTTCTTTCTTAGTGGCAAACCCCCAGTCAGCTGCCTGTGTAGGCTTAGCATCTACGCTTCGTAATTCCGCACTTTGATAATTATGTTGAACTATGTTTATGTATGTGGCGGAACCGCCCGAATTATTCCAACTTAAGTGCCTAAGTCCCACCTTAAAGGTTAAACCACACTTAAATAGGAATAAAACGTCAGTCCCTCGGATCTAGTCCGACGAGGCCACTAACAGGATCAAGTACCACGTACTCACGCGATGGTGAGGCACAGAGCAAATACAATAAAGCATAAAACCATACATTAAGGAGTATTAATTATTACATCATCATCGGAGTTCAGCAAAAGTAGTAATCATTGTTCGGAATGCAGCGGAATAAAACTAACGATAAGTAACCGGAGGGATGGGGAAGCCTGTCCCATCACTCCTCATGCTCCTCCTCGGCCGAGGTAGGGTCCCACTCGACTATCCAACCCAGTGGCAAGGTGGACGGCCAAGTCACTCAAGCAACCATGTCCTCCAGAGAACCTGTAAAATTATGCCACAAGCAAGGCTGAGTGTACTAATACTCAGCAAGACTTACCCGGTGCGAGGAGTCTACTCCTCTACCTCTAGACATGCAGCTGTTTGGCTGAGGGGTTTGGGTTGCCGAAAGCACTAGCTGAGTCTAAAAATCACGTTTTAGCTTTTGCAGGTTTTAGTGTGACTCTCTTAAGACTGAATGTGTACTAGCTACTCAACCATGGTATCAAGCAATTTAGCAATCAACATCCTTTGCCAATCATCACATTCCACTTGTTACTCAATGCAGTACAATGGATCAAGCAGTCTCATTAGCTGCGAGAAGCAGACGATTCGAATCGAGTTTTTATCCTTGCAAGGTAAACCTAAACACACGACATGGCGAGGCACTCCGTCCCCACACATATCAACCATCCCTATCGATTCCCCGTCAGCAGATCATGGCTCACCGCCTTGGCGTACAATGCCTCACTGACCCCGACTGCCGTCGTGCAGTGACCGCACTTGTACTCACCATAACCGGAATGGGAGACCACGTCTCAGGTCGCGTGAGGAGTAAAGTCTGCTGTCAGGTTCAATCAGGTACTAGGTTTACCGATTTACCATATTTCTCGGCATGTGCTTAGTACGTTCAAACGCTTGACACAGGTATCCGCACGTTAATCCTTATTCCAATTCCATCTCGTAGACCACGCATCCCCATGGATTCGTGTCCACATACCAACATCAGTATGATATGAAAGTGGATACAACAAATTTCCTGACCTCACGCGAGTGCTAGAAAAATCACTCGACTTCTACCAAGATCCCTAATTAGCAAAGCAGCTACTCGACCTATCATACTAGTATCCATCTCACAGGAAATCCTGAGGTAATGCAACTAGGGTTTCAGGCAACTCCTACACTTAAGTGCACAATACAAGCCTACAATCATTAGGTGTAGTAAAATAATATATAGAACTGGTTATGCATAAACCGGGGCTTGCCTTCCAAAGCTAAGGCAGGCAGATCCTCTCGGGCAGACTCTGGTGCTAGATCAGGGGCTACCTCCTGAGCAACTCCTTGCTCTGGCACGAGGATGTATTCTCCGTCCGCGAGGTTACAATCTATCGAATGCAATGAATAAGATATATGCATGCTATGATATGCAAAATTTATTAACAATTATGCCTAGTGAAGAAAAACCAAGTTAGTTAATAACTTAGGGTTTCCTTGTCATAAGAGGCTCTTAGGGGTTTATGCTTATCATTTTAGGTTTGAGGTTTTGCCTAGGGATAAGCATAATGAATTAAGACTTGGATTGCCCCTTAGATGTTTTAGTAGGCACTCAAGGGGTTTTGCTGGTTTGGTTAGGGTAACATTAGTCTCCACCATTAAATTCCCCTTTTCTTTTTCTATTCATGATTTTAGGGTGGGTTTGAACTACAACAGTGATTTAAATTTTTCCAAAAATTCTGTAAAAATACAGTGGTTTACTATTGGTCACTGTAGTTTGTCCTATAAGTTTGAGGTCCAGAAAAATTAGAATATGCCCTGTACAAAAATAACAAAAGTTGGGGCAAAGGGGTCACTTGCACTACCACTCTTACCTAGGTGTTGGTTTTGTAATAGGAGTCATTTTTGCTGGCATCTATAGGTAATATCATGCTTCTGTGCCAAAAATCACAGAGGGCTACTTAGTGGTTATTTAGTTAGGATTTTCTAAAGTTTAATGCTAAAAAGACACTTACAACTAACTTGTTATTTGAAAAATATCAAACAACAAAACTCATAATTTTTCTATGCTTATAATAACAAAACATTAGTTATCCCAAGGTTTGGGGTGTTTTCTCCCAAGGGTTATTTTTCTAGGGTTTTTTCTAAGTTTTCCTTGCTTTCTTAAAATAAAAGGTATCTCATTTCTTTTGTACTAAACAAAGGTCTAACAAAATTTTCTAGTGAACTATACTGAATAAGGAAGCTATAAAAAATGTGGGTACTCCCTGGTTCTTATTTTAAACTACCTTTTATATTTTCTTTAACTTTAAGCCAAAAATGATTTAAATGGCAAACCCTACCTTAATTGGGTGTATAGAGGGGTTTATTATTTTTAAACAGGTTAGGAAGTGATTAAGTGCTTCTCTGAATTTTCTTAATCCCAGTCTAATAGTATAGCTATTTTTCCTTATTTCATTTAGCTTTTGACCAGTTAATCATTTAAATCAAAACTTTGAAGTTTTCTGCAACACTTAGGGGTTTTATATTTTTCCTAAGTAGTTTACATTATTTAGGATCTGGCAAAATTGGTTTGACTTGATTCGGGTAAACAAAACTGAAATTATGAATTTTTCAAGTTTTGTTTGTATTTAAATCAGAAATATCAAAAAGGTTTTCTGGAAATCCACTTTGCATCGAAGACCCTGGATTCTTTCTAAACCAATCCCTTCAGTTATACCCCTGCGCCACTATTCCCTTGAGTCGCTGACAGCGCACAAAACCCCTTGGCCTTTACTTCTTCCCCGAGGTCCCTCCCCTTTTTTAACAGTAACCGCGGAGAAGAACAGGGCGGCGCGGCTTACCGGCGGCGAGGGAGGTCTGGTGAGGGGCGGGGTTGGCTCCGGGAGGTTCTGGCGGTCACAGCGAGGTATGGCTCGACAGCGGTGGTGGCCAGAATCAGCCAGTCCACATGCGCAGGCAGGTGAACTCGTCGACGGCGAGTGCTCCGGCCTAACCACGGCGACATAGGTCAATCCTAGGGCACGGGGAGCTTCACAGGGTGTTGATGAGTCGACTCGTGCAAGGAATTGAAGAACAACTCACCGTGGAGCTCGGTCTATGTTCACCGGCGGTCGAGTGAAGTCCGGCGACCGTGGACTGGCTTCTACGGCGAGGCAAAGTTTGATTCCTTGCTCGAGGAGCTTCACCGAGGCACGCACGGTCTACTTCGAGGGTTGGACGGGGTTGGGAGAGGCTCTGCTGGCCGGTCTACGGTGGTGGGTGTTCGGATGGCCGCGGGCACGCCGTGCACGGGGTAATGCCGGTGAGCTGGTTCTCCGCTGAGGTGGAGCGCGTGCGGGGGAGTATGGACGAAGTCCCTGGTGGCTTTATAGGTGCGGGCGCGGGCAACGACGCTGGTCTGGCTTGGCGCGATGCGGGGGCACGCGGGGGCGGGCGTCGGGCGTGCTCTAGCGATCTCAGTGCACGTCGAACACGTGTAGGTTTGTTTTTGCTCTTGTTCTATCCTCTGCTGAGCGGCCAAACGTGCAAATCTTGCCCTAAGACCTTTGAGAGATCTCTTCCCTGCACCTAGGGCTACCTAGTTTACGTGAGTTCCAAGGGGAGATGTGGTCGGGTTAGAGGGATATGGGGGTGGGAAGTCGGCTTTGTCAGAGCTGTCCACACCGAGACAAATCTTGTGCCAAGTCATGTCAAACGACTTAGGGTCGGTTTCAAAATTTTCCAGGGTATTCTAGAGATATTTTGGCGCCACTTTGTCAATTGGGCCAAGTGGTTTTGAAGTTTGAAAGAGGGTGAACAAGTTTGATCTTTGGAAAAGGGTTGGTTTTGGACTTAGAAAAATTCTGATTTTTCTCTTATGCTCAGCACTTTGGTGAACCTTTTGGGGTTTTTCTGAAATCTTTTTGGGGTCACTTTCTTACTATCATTTGTAGGGTATTAAGTGTACTACAAATGTTATAATTGGCCCAAATCATGATCATGTGGTTTTTATAGCCTTTTGGTCATGTTCACTAATAGTGCTCCAATTGTCCAAAGGGGTTTGCATTAGGGTTTGGGCATGTCTCTCCACTATATGTACATGATAAGGCCAAGTCATGACATCTAAGATGGATTACACTTACTTAGGATTTTGAGTTCCAAGTTTGGAGTCCTTTACTCAATTTAAGTCTCATGTGATGATGGGCTTACTTGTGTAGCCTTGAGTGAAAACCCTAAGTAACACCTAGGTTGTTACAGCCCTCCCCCCTTAAAGGAATCTCATCCCGAGATTTTAGGTAGAGTCCTTTGGAGGGGGGTGCCCTGAAGGTGTGCTGGTGTGTTGCTCCTTCCTTTATCCAAGTTTGTCTAGTTAACTGCTCTTCGAATGTCATCCTCTTTGCAACTTCAGAAGGAAGTCCTTTTTGAGTCATCTTTAAAGCTCACTATACCTTTAACATCTAAGTTTTTCTTATATTTAGATTCAAAGGGCAGGTGGGGGTGGGGTTTTGGATTACGTACCGACTCCTTTGGGCAGAAAGTCGGGGAAGCGAGAACGTAGAAAATCCTCTGTCTCCCAGGTAGCTTCTTCTACTGAATGGTGACTCCACTGAACCTTATACATTCTGATCGACTTTGCTCGCGTTAATCTCTCCTTTTGATCCAATACCTTGACGGGGTGCTCTTAATAAGACAAGTCTGGTTCTATCTCAATTTTCGGTTCAGGTAGTACTTCAGTGGGTAAGCTGACACATTTCCGTAGCTGAGATACATGGAACACATCATGAACTACTGACATGTGGGGTGGCAACTTCAATTGATATGCTACAGGTCCACAATTTGCTTTGATCTCATAGGGTCCAATGTAGCGAGGAGCTAACTTGCCCTGGATTCCAAATCTCTGAAAACCTTTGGTGGGTGACACCTTAAGATAAACATGGTCTCCCACTTCAAACTGTAAAGGCTTCCTCCTCTTGTCATGATAGCTCTTTTGCCTGGCCTGAACAGCTTCTAGGTTCCTCTTAATAACTCTGACCTTTTCCTCTGCTTCGAGTACCAAGTCTGGTCCAAATATTTCCCTCTCTCCTGCTTGAGACCAATTTAGCGGTGTCCTACACCTTCCATACAAGGCCTCGAAAGGTGTCATCTTCAAACTGGACTGGTAGCTGTTATTATAAGAAAATTCTGCCAAGGAAAGGCACTTGTCCCAGTTTTACCATAGTGTAGCACACAGGCTCGCAACATGTCTTTGAGGATTTGGTTCACTCTTTCTGTCTGACCATCTGCCTGCGGATGGTATGCTGAGCTTCTTATTGCACGGGTCCCTAGTGATTCTTGGAGCTGCTCCCAAAAGCATGCCACAAACAGTGCTCCTCTGTCAGATACAATAGTCTTCGGAATTCCATGCAAACGCACTATTTGATCAACATAGATTTCTGCATATTTCTCTGTCTTGTGGGTGGTATGCACTGGCAAGAAATGAGTTGTCTTGGTCAACCTATCCACAATGATCCAGATGGAATCATGGTGCCGGGAGGTATTGGGCAATCCCACGACAAAATCCATACAAATATCCTCCCATTTCCAAGATGGTATAGGAAGGGGCTGCAAGGTGCCTGCTACCTTCAGATGGCTGGCCTTGACTCTCTGGCAGGTGTCGCATTCAGATATAAACTTAGCAATTTCCCTCTTCATTCTGGTCCACCAGTACAAGGATCTGAGATCATGATACATCTTGTTACTGTCAGGGTGCATGGAATATTTTGAAAGGTGAGCTTCATCCAATATTTTCTTTCTGAGCTCTGGGTTTTTGGGAACAACCAATCGGTCCCCAAACCATAGGATCCCTTTGCTGTCCTGACGGAAGCATTTGTATTTTTCCGCCTTCTGTTTGATCATTTCCTTAATGACTTGAACACCCTTGTCACCAATCTGTTCCATGACTATCTGCTCATGTAATGTGGGCTCCACTGAAATATAACTTAAAGCACTGGAGGAAACGACTTCTATTTTTAACTTGCACAACTCATCACATAGGGTGGTGACTCTTGCATCCATAGTCATACAATTGCACTGGGCTTTCCTGCTCAAGGCATCTGCCACAACATTGGCCTTGCCAGGATGGTAATGCACTTCCAAATCATAGTCCTTGATTAGCTCTAACCATCTTCTCTGCCTCATATTAAGATCAGCCTGGGTGAAGATATATTTGAGACTCTTATGATTAGTGTAAATATTACAGTGAGCTCCCATCAAGTAATGTCTCCAAATCTTGAGAGCATGAACCACAGCTGCTAACTCCAGATCATGTGTGGGGTAGTTCTGCTCATGGGGTCTGAGTGCTCGGGAGGCATAAGCAATGACTCTGTTGTCTTGCATTAAGACACATCCCAATCCAGTACCGGAAGCATCGCAATAAACCTCAAATGGTTTGGTGTTATCCGGCTGAGCTAGCACTGGTGCTGTTGTCAAATGCTGCCTTAGTGTATGAAAGGCATCCTCACACTTCTGGCTCCATTCATACCTGACTCCTTTTCTCAATAATTCAGTCATTGGCTTGGCAATTCTGGAGAAATCTAGAATGAATCATCGATAATACCCTGCCAATCCCAGAAAACTCTGAATCTGCCGCACTTTGGTAGGAGGTTTCCAATTCATTACTTCTTGTACCTTCTCAGGATCAACTGATATCCCATCCTGAGAAATTGTGTGACCCAAAAATTTAATTTCTCTCAGCCAGAAATCACATTTAGACAACTTAGCATAAAGATGATGATCGTGCAGTCGCTGAAGCACGATGTGTAGATGCTTAGTATGCTCGTCTTCATTCTTGGAATAAACCAGAATATCATCAATGAAAACCACCACAAATTTGTCCAGCTCTGGCATGAATACTGAGTTCATCAGGTACATGAAATAAGCCGGGGCATTGGTCAGCCCAAAAGACATCACCAAAAACTCATAAAGCCCATATCTGGTAGAGAAAGCCGTCTTGGGAATATCGCTAGCATGGATCTTGATCTGATGGTAGCCCGAGCGAAGGTCTATCTTGGAGAACACTTTGGCTCCTACCAAGTGATCAATCAAAACATCAATGCGGGGCAGTGGGTATTTGTTTTTGATGGTCACCGCATTGAGAGGGCGGTAATCGACGCACATTCTCAGACTTTCATCCTTCTTCTTTACAAACAAGGTTGGGCATCCCCATGGTGAAGTACTTGGGCGAATGAACCCCTTGTCCAACAAGTCTTGTAGTTGCTTTTTCAATTCCGCCAATTCCGCTGGAGGCATCCTATAGGGTCTCTTGGATATAGGAGCAGTCCTGGGTTGCAATTCAATCGCGAACTCTATGTCTCTGTCGGGTGGCATTCCCGGCAATTCGTCAGGAAAAACATCTGGGTAGTCATAGACCATAGGAATTCTTTCAACCAGTGACTCTGTCATGGTGAATGCATAAGAGCGGGTACAACCCTGCTCAGGCAAATATAAAGTAGTCTCGCCACAAGTAGGGGAATGAATCTCAATGGCCCTTGCTGCAATATCGAGTACTGCCTTATGCCTGGATAACCAATCAGTTCCCAATATGATATCCACACTATCCAGACCCAAAATAAGGAGGTTGGTTTTGATTATCAAACTACCAAACTTTATAGGCACATTCTTGTTGATTTGATAGGCGGCAACCCTGCCTCATGGTGTTGAAATTGTGATACCCCCATTGGTGTGATGGAAAGGTAGCTGACATTTGGCACTAAATTTTGTACTGATAAAACTATGTGATGCACCAGAATCAAAAAGAATAATTGCAGGATATTTCAAAACTGAAAAGATACCAGTCATGACGGGTGCTTCTTCCGGAATGTCAGCCATGGTGGTGAAGTTCAGCCTGCCTTGCCTTACATGCACCTTTTGCCTCTTGCCTTGATTCTGGTTGGAATTCTGTCCCTGCCTCTGCTGGTTTCTGGGGCAATTCTTAGCATAATGTCCGGTGTTACCACAAGTGAAACATCTGTTGTCATTGGCCTGACGGTACTACTGCTGCTGCTGATTGTTCCTCTGCACTAGGGGCTGAGAGCGGTTGGGTGCCTGCTGCTGCTGTTGGTCGAATCACCCAATGTCCTTGCTGCTGCTGGGGTCCCCAGTTCTGGGTGTCAGATACAATCCTAAAGCGCTGTGGCTAAGCTGAAGGTCCTGCCACAGGGGTCTTCCTCTTCTTTTCTGCCTGACGGGCTGTGATACAGTTCTCCTGAGAAATGGCCATGTTGACTAACTCATTGTAGCTGTTGGCCCTGACTGTGTTGAGACGGTCGCGGAGCTTAGCGCTGAGCCCTCTCCTGAATCTGTCCCTCTTCTTCTCATCAGTGTCTGCATGATATCCGGCGTACTGGCATAGGTCATTGAAGGCCTGAGCGTACTGCAACACTGTCCGGATCCCCTGAGTGCTAGGAACTCGTTGAGCTTGCGATCCATAATGCCTGCTGGTATATGATGCCCCCTGAAGGCTGCCTTGAACTCTCTCCATTCCACCTCATGGTCAACTGGCTGCATAGCAAGAAAATGGTCCCACCATGTCCGCGCGGGTCCGCGAAGCTGCTGGGTGGCGAACCTAACCTTAGTCACCTCCGAACAAACTCCATTGAGTAGTGGGAATTTGGATTCCACTACCCTCAGCCATACATCAGCATTAAGTGGGTCCTCTACCCTAGTGAACAACGGGGGCTAGGTACTGAGGAACTCCTGATAAGTGGCTGCTGCCGGGTGACGCTGATGGTGATCACCACCACCATAGTGCTGCGGTGGTGGCTGACGCTGAGCCAACTGACGCAGAATCTCATTCTGCTGAGCCATCAACTCTTGCATGGTAGGAGGCGGTGGCGGGGGTGGAGGAATGAGCTCATTCTGTCCACGACGCGCTCTTCCTACCATCTGAAAAATCATGGATATTCTCAATATCATATCTCTGAGGTTCAATACTTAATCGTGGTGAAAGAGTCAAAGGGGGTAAAACCAACATATACATCCTTGCATAATTTATAAAAGATTTCACATGGCATAAACTTTTCTTCTTAATTTAAACTGACATCATTCATCATTCATACTTCCCAAAAAGTTTGTCACGATTACATCGACAACTCAAAAGACTCAACTCTATCTAGCCTAGTACCCCAAAGGTGCAAAAGCTAAGCTAGCCTCGAGGAGTTCTACCGCCACTGATTCTAATTCTACCTTTGTGACCTAGTGAGCAAACAAGGTGTAGGAAACGGGTGACGCCTAAGAGGGGGGGGGGTGAATTAGGACTTCTAAAACTTTTACTAAACTAGGCCACAATTAAATCCCTATAGCAAAACCTATGCAAATAATCAAAACTAGAATGTGCAAACTAGGTTTTGTCTAAGTGTTGCTATCTCTACCGCAAAAGGCTAAGTTTCAATCTATACTAAATAAGTATGACTACAAGATTGAAACTTAAATGCTTAATATAAATGCGAAATGTAAAGAGCTAAGTAGAGAAGCAAACTCTCGTGGATGACGCCGGTATTTTTACCGAGGTATCTGGAACCACGCAAGGTCCCGACTAATCCTCGTTGGTGCCCCTACGCAAAGGGAAGCCCACGCGAGGGCCAAGCACCACGGTCGAGTAACTCCGTAGAGAGCCGCGGGCCTTCTCCACGCGCAAGTGGTGCTCCGCTTCCGGCTCCTCTCGGACGCTCCCCGCCGTCTCCACTATCGAGCTTCCGGCCGAAACGCCGCGGGCCTCGTTCCCTCCGGTACACGGTGGCGGCCGTGACACAAACGCGGTTGTCACGGTCTCGCAAGACTCTCGCCCCACTCGGTACAATTACAACGACTCACGCAAGAGCCGAGGGGTTGTGTGGTTTTACAAAACTCACTCAACTAACTAGGATTCACCTAGAGCAAGCGCTAAAGCGGTCTAACTAACCTAAGCACTTCGCAAAGCACCTACGCTAATCACCGAGTGATTCTATTAAGCACTTCGGTGTTTGAGCTCTTAGAAATGTGCACTATATGCCTTGGTATGTTGCTTGGGCTCTCACACTTGAGAATGGCCGGTTGGGGTGGTATTTATAGCCTCCACACCCCCAACTAGCCGTTGGACAGAAGCCAGCAGCTTTCTGTCGACGGGTGCACCGGACAGTCCGGTGCACACCGGACAGTGCACAGTAGATGTCCGGTGCACGGTGCGTCAGCCGACCGTTGGCGCCTGTAGCAGTCGACCGTTGGATCCGACCGTTGGATTCGACCGTTGCCGTCTGCCCGTTGGCACACCGGACAGTCCGGTGCACACCGGACAGTCCGGTGCTACAGCCAGAGAGCGCCTGTCTGCGGCCTCTCTGCGCAGACTGTCCGGTACCTCACCGGACAGTCCGGTGCACACCGGACACCGATGTCCGGTGCGCCACCAGGCGCTGGCTGACAGCCCTTGTCTTGGATTTCTTCGCTGATTTCTTCGGGCTTCTTTGTTCTTGAGTATTGGACTCCTATGCATCTTTTTATGTCTTCTTTTGAGGTGTTGCATCCTCATTGCCTTGGTCCAATTCTCTTCGCATCCTGTGAACTACAAACACAAACACTAGAAAACTTATTAGTTCACGGATTGTGTTGTTCATCAAACACCAAAACTCAATTAGCCAAAAGGCCCGGGGTCCATTTTCCTTACAATCTCCCCCTTTTTGGTGATTGATGACAACACAACCAAAGCAAGCAAATAATACAAGTATTTGAGTGAAAATATGCAATCTACTTGCTAAGATGCATGATTGTCCCCACAATGTGATATTATGGACTTAAGCCTCCCCCTAACTCCATAATTCACTTACTTCCTATTTTTGGACCAAATAACCAAAACCACTTGTAGAACTTATTTGAAGATATGAAATTTTAAATTTGTGGTGTTTGGTGTTTGATATAGTTTTCATTGCTTTGGTCCCTAAACTTCTCCCCCTTTGGCATCAACCACCGAAAAGGAAGACATTAAAAGCATGTAGGAAGTAAATAAAAGCTTGCCCTCAACACGAATTCTATCAAATGATACCACTAGAAGGATATTGAAATAAACCAAATGAATGATACCACTTGAAGGAGTCCTTAAAAGATTACTCCCCCTAAATGAGTGTTCTCTTTAGAACGAAGTTTCTCCCCCTTTTTAGGGATGAAGAAATACTCCCCCTGACAGAGATCCTCTACTTAGGAAAAAGCATGTGAAAATTAGAGGTGCAAGACATGATTTGAAAAGACTAACTTCCCTTATGCATAGGTAACAGAATATGAGTTAACTACTTATGCATTTTTAGCAACAAGGAAGCATGTGATATGAAATATAGTCTAATCAAACATTGGAGAAGACGTGTAAATGATACTGAATGTAGTCTCAAAAGATACCAATTGGAGATCAATGGCGAGCTTGAGAGACATGAGAGTTCTTGGAGATTTTGCAGTGGAAGATTGTTGTCTTTCTCCGGGGACCTCATTTTCCTTACAATGAGACTATCACATGAAATAGACTTGAAAAGGTGTTAGTCTCAAAGTGTTAGATTATAGAGTAACCTCCCCCTAAAGGTGTGCATACAAGTTTTGAATACTTGTAGGAGACATGCACTTTGATTTGATATCAAGAGGGGCAAATTATCCATAATCCAAACATTGGCACATATAAGTTAAATGATACAACTTGTAGGAATCAAAATTTTCAAATTGATGCATCATTTACTATGGAGTGATATAAAAGCTATGTGCCGTGCTTTAATAAACATTTTAAGCCATGTAGGGTTGCTTAGGCATATGAATTAAAAACAAGCAATCCTACCATATGATTTACCTAGTATGCATGATTTTAAACAAAAGTACATAACACATGTAATACTAGGCAAGAAAGGTAAACTAGATACAAGGTAAATAGATACGCATATCTAAAAACAAGAAATACAATAAAACTAGTTACCTTAGTCATGGGTGGGAAATTTGGGTCCAAAATTTTCACTAACCCACTTGGCAATAAACTTGATCCAATATGATGTATCCCATGATATACATCCTAATTTAGCCAAGTCTCCAAATTTCCCGATGACCTTTGGTCCACTCACTTCCCTTTCGAGATCCAAACCTTCTTGGTGCTTTTCATGGTTGAAATTATTTCCTTTGGCACCCAGATGCGTTTGGTCTCCTTTCCTTTGTTGGTTTGCTTGTTGGCCTTTATTGCTATCACCTTTCCGTTCTTTTTCTTCTTGATCAAATATGGTGTAGCATCCTTTTTGTTCACCTTCTTGATGTAGGTGTTGGAGATTTTGCTTGATGGCTTTTGCTTGAGCTTTTGCCTTTGTTTATCCCCGGTCATCGCCTTGCATTGGAAAGACTTGTGACCTTCCTTGTGGCATAGCCTACAAATCACAGTTTCTCCCTCTACAGGCTTGTTCACTCCCGCAGTGGTGTTATCCTGTGGAGGTCGGATTTGTTTGGCTTTGCCTTTCTTGTCATACAAAGCCTTGCCAAGGCGAGCCACTTCTTGCTTTAATTGTTCATTTTCCTTTGCAACCTCATCCGTACATGTCTCTACAACAATATTTTCAAAAACGACTTGGTTGCAGGGGTTAGAATCATCAATTAAATCAAAGCAGGAAGTAGAAGCATCTTTCTTAATTATTTCAGGTATTTCAACTAAAGATGCTGCTGGGGTGCTACCAATGTTTTCTAGCTTAGTAGTTAGCTCATTATTGTGTATGCTAAGAATTTCCATTTTCTCTAGCAAATTTTCAATAGCTTCTTGGGAGCTAGCTAACTTAGCCTTAAGTTTTTCATTCTTTTTAATAAGGCTATCATCGGTAGCAGTGGATGGAGCACTAGATTCCAATAGCTCAATTTTAGTTGATAGCTCACTATTTAAGTTTGCAAAAGTTTCAAATTTTTCTAGCAAACCTTTGTAATCATTTTGAGAGCTAATCAACTTATTTTTCAAAGTTTTAAGTTGAGCTTTTTGCTTAGTGCAAACATCCTGGAAAAAATTAACGGCTTCCGCAAGTTCTTCTAGAGAGGCCTTTCCCTCACCTTCATCATCACTACTACTTTCATCACTAGAGGATGGAATGCTTTTGTTACCTCTTGCCATAAGACATTTGTGTGATGACCGTGATGATCATGACGAGGACCGGTGGCTGCGCATCCTTGGAGGTTCATCTTCACTTGAAGAATCATCCCAAGTTCTAACACTCGTTAGCGCCTGGCCTTTGCTCCTCTCCTTTTTGGGCTTGGCCATATTTGGACAGTTGTCCCTGAAGTGGCCCTTCTCCCCACATGCGAAGCATCCTCTCTTCCTTTGCTTTTTCCTGTCAATGTTAAAGAGAAGATCCTCGACCTGCAGGGGCACACCCATTAGATTAATCTTGCGGATCATCCTCATTACCTTTCCGACGCGTCGGATTGTTTCTTCGTCCTCGGAGGATGATGTGCACGGTTGATTATCTTCATCATCATCACTTTCTTCTTCTACTTCCTCTTCTTCGCTTGAGGAACTTGGAGTAGGAGCCTTCTTTTTGCCCTTCCTTTCATCACATGCAAAAGCATATGGCCTTGAGGAAGTTGGCTCCTCTCCCCGACTCATTTTTCGCGACATCTCAAAGGCCGCGATTTTCCCAATCACAATGGTCGGTGTCATGTTGCTCAAATCCTCCATGTTGTGAAGGATGGTGATGATGCTCCCATATCTTTGTTGTGGTAGCAGGGAGATAATCTTCCTTACAATGTCCGCATCACCTAGCTTATTTATGCCAATATAGTTGAGCTCATTGATTATTAGATTCAAACGAGAATACATGTCTCTAACAAGCTCATCATCTTTCATAGCAAAAGAATTATACTCATTTAAGACTAGGCAATGTTTTTGCTCACGGACATTGGATGTGCCGTCATGGAGCTCATGCAATTTTAGCCAAATCTCATTAGCAGTTTTCAAGGTAAATACTTGGTTAAAAATATCCATGCTAAGAGATTCATACAAGCAATTTTTGGCTCTAGCATTTAAATGAATTTCTTTTTCCTCACTCGTGGTGGGTTTTTCGGGATTCTTGAGGGGTTTCATCCCGTCACGAGTGACTCTCCAAACACCTAGATCAACGGCCTCTAGGTAACAAGCCATTCTAGCACTATTATATGGGAAGTTAGTGCCGTCGAAGTGTGGTGGCCTATGGGTATCCATCCCTTCCTCTAAAAAGCGTCGGCTCTTTTAGCGGTGAAGCTAAAGCGTTTCAAATGAGCCAAACCAGGCTCTGATACCACTTGTAGGAAACGGGTGACGCCTAAGAGGGGGGGTGAATTAGGACTTCTAAAACTTTTACTAAACTAGGCCACAATTAAATCCCTATAGCAAAACCTATGCAAATAATCAAAACTAGAATGTGCAAACTAGGTTTTGTCTAAGTGTTGCTATCTCTACCGCAAAAGGCTAAGTTTCAATCTATACTAAATAAGTATGACTACAAGATTGAAACTTAAATGCTTAATATAAATGCGTAATGTAAAGAGCTAAGTAGAGAAGCAAACTCTCGTGGATGACGCCGGTATTTTTACCGAGGTATCCGGAACCACGCAAGGTCCCGACTAATCCTCGTTGGTGCCCCTACGCAAAGGGAAGCCCACGCGAGGGCCAAGCACCACGGTCGAGTAACTCCGTAGAGAGCCGCGGGCCTTCTCCACGCACAAGTGGTGCTCCGCTTCCGGCTCCTCTCGGACGCTCCCCGCCGTCTCCACTATCGAGCTTCCGGCCGAAACGCCGCGGGCCTCGTTCCCTCCGGTACACGGTGGCGGCCGTGACACAAACGCGGTTGTCACGGTCTCGCAAGACTCTCGCCCCACTCGGTACAATTACAACGACTCACGCAAGAGCCGAGGGGTTGTGTGGTTTTACAAAACTCACTCAACTAACTAGGATTCACCTAGAGCAAGCGCTAAAGCGGTCTAACTAACCTAAGCACTTCGCAAAGCACCTACGCTAATCACCGAGTGATTCTATTAAGCACTTGGGTGTTTGAGCTCTTAGAAATGTGCACTATATGCCTTGGTATGTTGCTTGGGCTCTCACACTTGAGAATGGCCGGTTGGGGTGGTATTTATAGCCTCCACACCCCCAACTAGCCGTTGGACAGAAGCCAGCAGCTTTCTGTCGACGGGTGCACCGGACAGTCCGGTGCACACCGGACAGTGCACAGTAGATGTCCGGTGCACGGTGCGTCAGCCGACCGTTGGCGCCTGTAGCAGTCGACCGTTGGATCCGACCGTTGGATTCGACCGTTGCCGTCTGCCCGTTGGCACACCGGACAGTCCGGTGCACACCGGACAGTCCGGTGCTACAGCCAGAGAGCGCCTGTCTGCGGCCTCTCTGCGCAGACTGTCCGGTACCTCACCGGACAGTCCGGTGCACACCGGACACCGATGTCCGGTGCGCCACCAGGCGCTGGCTGACAGCCCTTGTCTTGGATTTCTTCGCTGATTTCTTCGGGCTTCTTTGTTCTTGAGTATTGGACTCCTATGCATCTTTTTATGTCTTCTTTTGAGGTGTTGCATCCTCATTGCCTTGGTCCAATTCTCTTCGCATCCTGTGAACTACAAACACAAACACTAGAAAACTTATTAGTTCACGGATTGTGTTGTTCATCAAACACCAAAACTCAATTAGCCAAAAGGCCCGGGGTCCATTTTCCTTACACGAGGCAACGCTCGACTCGGGGGAAGGTGGTCTCCCTGAGCCATCAGTGTCCAAGCTGGAGGCAGGTTCCTCTCCTCGCTCGATGTTGACATCCTCGTTGGCCTCCATGTCCTGGATCTCCTGGTGGTGCATATCCAGATGCTGGTTAGCCTCCACGAGTTGCTGCTGAGTGTTGATAAGCTGATCCTCGAGAACCTCGATGGTGTTCTCCCTGGTTCCCACTAGCTCTTCAAGCTCTTGGATCTCATTTGACAACTGCTCCACTTGTAAGTCTTTTTCCACCATCTCAGTGGACAAGTCTACCACAAGTTCCTCCCTGTTATCTAAGGTGATCTTGGTAGCCTCCAACAATGCCATTAGATGAGACATTGCCTCTCCTCGCATCACTTGCAGACGATACAGGGCATTCATGCACCGCACCGTCAAGTGAGCACTCTGACCTGGGCAGATAGCCCATATATCCTTGGCGTGCTCCACTCTGTCCTTCCACATTGGGTCGTCTTCCTTCTCCGCTGGGAACAAACCAATGGGGTGAGTGGACAGCTCCAAGGGGTGGAAACCACAGAAGGTGGTCAGCCCGTGAAGAGCAATCGCCTCGATAGTATCCTCAGCCCTGTACCCAAAAGACTCAGAGTCCAGCGAACACCAGCCTGGCTGCAGGGGATGAGGCTCTAGGGTCATCCACACCCTACAGCGGGGCACTTGGTGCTTCTCGAACAGCTGTACCGCGTACTAGGGAGGTGTCGTGTAACCGGCTCCCTGAAGTACCTCCCACAAGATACGGGGGAAACCCTCTCGTACAAGCCCGTCCGTGTAGGACTGTGCATTCCCTTCGTCCGAGGATCCATAAGAAGTCATCTTTGTACGGTTAAGCGTAAGTGAAAGAAAAAGAACTATAAAATAAAAAGGGTTCACAACTCAGCCTCTCTATAACTACGACAATGGCATTGGGTGCACTTAATCCGTCATTATTGTGTATTAATGTTCTTACCCAATTATCAAGTATTTTAAGTAAGGATGCACGCATGCTCGTCCTAAGCGACCTTATTTCAATCTAGAGGGATTAGGGAAGAACTCCCATACCTTATAGTAGCCTGTAGGGCTTACTCAAATAGCCACCTAGCTACCCCTGTATCATCCTAAGGCTTCACGTCCTAGGTCTATCCTTATCGTCCTACAGTCTATCCAACATTTGTTTCTATCAAGTTTTACTTTGAAAAAAAGATGGTAATTATAGTTTATTGATTCCTCTGTGGTGGTACAAGCTCCGATACCAGCTGTGGCGGAACCGCCCGAATTATTCCAACTTAAGTGCCTAAGTCCCACCTTAAAGTTTAGACCATACTTAAATAGGAATAAAACGTCAGTCCCTTGGATCTAGTCCGACGAGGCCACTAACAGGATCAAGTACCACGTACTCACTCGATGGTGAGGCACAGAGCAAATACAATAAAGCATAAACCATACATTAAGGAGTATTAATTATTACATCATCATCGGAGTTCAGCAAAAGTAGTAATCATTGTTCGGAATGCAGCGGAATAAAACTAACGATAAGTAACCGGAGGGATGGGGAAGCCTATCCCATCACTATGCTCCTCCTCGGCCGAGGTAGGGTCCCACTCGACTGTCCAACCCGGTGGCAAGGTGGACGGCCAAGTAACTCTAGCAACCATGTCGTCCAGAGAACCTATAAAATTATGCCACAAGCAAGGCTGAGTATACTAATACTCAGCTAGACTTACCCGGTGTGAGGAGTCTACTCCTCTACCTCTAGACATGCTGTTGTTTGGCTGAGGGGCTTTGGTTGCCAAAAGCACTAGCTGAGTCTAAAAATCACGTTTTAGCTTTTGCAGGTTTTAGTGTGACTCTCATAAGACTGAATGTGTACTAGCTACTCAATCAAGGTATCAAGCAATTTAGCAATCAACATCCTTTGCCAATCATCACATTTCCACTTGTTACTCAATGCAGTACAATGGATCAAGCAGTCTCATTAGCTGCGAGAAGCAGACGATTCGAATCGAGTTTTTATCCTTGCAAGGTAAACCTAAACACATGACATGGCGAGGCACTCTGTCCCCACACATATCAACCGTCCCCATCGATTCCCCGTCAGCAGATCAGGGATCACCACCTTGGCGTACAATGCCTCACTGACCCTGACTACCGTCGTGCAGTGACCGCACTTGTACCCACCATAACCGGAATGGGAGACCACGTCTCAGGTCGCGTGAGGAGTAAAGTCTACTGCCAGGTTCAATCAGGTACTAGGTTTACTGATTTACCATATTTCTCGGCATGTGCTTAGTACGTTCAAACGCTTGACACAGGTATCCGCACGTTAATCCTTATTCCAATTCCATCTCGTAGACCACGCATCCCCATGGATCCTTGTCCACATACCAACATCAGTATGATATGAAAGTGGATACAACAAATTTCCTGACCTCGCGCGAGTGCTAGAAAAATCACTCGACTTCTACCGAGATCCCTAATTAGCAAAGCAGCTACTCGACCTATCATACTAGTATCCATCTCACAGGAAATCCCGAGGTAATGCAACTAGGGTTTTAGGCAACTCCTACACTTAAGTGCACAATACAAGCCTACAATCATTAGGTGCAGTAAAATAATATATAGAACTAGTTATGGATAAACCGGGGCTTGCCTTCCAAAGCTGAGGCAGGTAGATCCTCTGGGGCAGACTCTGGTGCTGGATCCGGGGCTACCTCCTGAGCAACTCCTTGCTCTGGCACGAGGATGTATTCTCCGTCCGCGAGGTTACAATCTATCGAATGCAATGAATAAGATATATACATGCTATGATATGTAAAATTTATTAACAATTATGCCTAGTGAAGAAAAACCAAGTTAGTTAATAACTTAGGGTTTCCTTGTCATAAGAGGCTCTTAGGGGTTTATGCTTATCATTTTAGTTTGAGGTTTTGCCTAGGGATAAGCATAATGAATTAAGACTTGGATTGCCCCTTAGGTGTTTTAGTAGGCACTCAAGGGGTTTTGCTGGTTTGGTTAGGGTAACATTAGTCTCCACCATTAAATTCCCCTTTTCTTTTTCTATTCATGATTTTAGGGTGGGTTTGAACTACAATAGTGATTTAAATTTTTCCAAAAATTCTAAAAAATTACAGTAGTTTACTATTGGTCACTATAGTTTGTCCTATAAGTTTGAGGTCCAGAAAAATTAGAATATGCCCTGGACAAAAATAACAAAAGTTGGGGCAAAGGGGTCACTTGCACTACCACTCTTACCTAGGGGTTGGTTTTGTACTAGGAGTCATTTTTGCTGGCATTTATAGGTAATAACATGCTTCTGTGCCAAAAATCACAGAGGGCTACTTAGTGGTTATTTAGTTAGGATTTTCCAAAGTTTAATGCTAAAAAGACACTTACAACTAACTTGTTATTTGAAAAATATCAAACAATAGAACTCATAATTTTTCTATGCTTATAATAACAAAACATTAGTTATCCCAAGGTTTGGGGTGTTTTCTCCCAAGGGTTATTTTTCTAGGGTTTTTTCTAATTTTCCTTGCTTTCTTAAAATAAAAGGTATCTCATTTCTTTTGTACTAAACAAAGGTTTAACAAAATTTTCTAGTGAACTATACTGAATAAGGAAGCTAAAAAAAATGTGGGTACTCCCTGGTTCTTATTTTAAACTACCTTTTATATTTTCTTTAACTTTAAGCCAAAAATGATTTAAATGGCAAACCCTACCTTAATTGGGTGTATAGAGGGGTTTATTATTTTTAAACAGGTTAGGAAGTGATTAAGTGCTTCTCTGAATTTTCTTATTCCCAGTCTAATAGTATAGCTATTTTTCCTTATTTCATTTAGCTTTTGACCAGTTAATCATTTAAATCAAAACTTTGAAGTTTTCTGCAACACTTAGGGGTTTTATATTTTTCCTGAGTAGTTTACATTATTTAGGATCTGGCAAAATTGGTTTGACTTGATTTGGGTAAACAAAACTAAAGTTATGAATTTTTCAAGTTTTGTTTGTATTTAAATCAGAAATATCAAAAAGGTTTTCTGGAAATCCACTTTGCATCGAAGACTCTGGATTCTTTCTAAACCAATCCATTCAGTTATACCCCTGCGCCACTATTCCCTTGAGTCGCTGACAGCGCACAAAACCCCTTGGCCTTTGCTTCTTCTTCCTCGAGGTCCCTCCCCTTATTTAACAGTAACAGCGGAGAAGAACAGGGCGACGCGGCTTACCGGTGGCGAGGGAGGTCCGGTGAGGGGCGGGGTTGGCTCCGGGAGGTTCTGGCGGTCACAGCGAGGTACGGCTCGACGGCGGTGGTGGCCAGAATCGGCCGGTCCACGTGTGCAGGCGGGTGAACTCGTCGACGGCGAGTGCTCCGGTCTAACCACGACGACATAGGTCAATCCTTGGGCACGGGGAGCTTCACAGGGTGTTGATGAGTCGACTTGTGCAAGGAATTAAAGAACAACTCACCGTGGAGCTCGGTCTACGTTCACCGGCGGTCGGGTGAAGTCCGGCGACCGTGGACTGGCTTCTCCGGCGAGGCAAAGTTCGATTCCTTGCTCCGGGAGCTTCATCGAGGCACGCACGGTCTACTCCGAGGGTTGGACGGGGTTGGGAGAGGCTCTGATGGCCGGTCTACGGTGGCGGGTGTTCAGGTAGCCACGGGCACGCCGTGCACGGGGCAATGCCGGTGAGCTGGTGCTCCAGTGAGGTCGAGCGCATGCGGGGGAGTACGGTCGAAGTCCCTGGTGGATTTATAGGCGTGGGCGCGGGCAACGGCGCTGTCCTGGCTTGGCGCGACGCGGGGGCAAGCGGGGGCGGGCGTCGGGCGTGCTCTGGCGAGCTCAGTGCACGTCAAACACGTGTAGGTTTGTTTCTGCTCTTGTTCTATCCTTTGCTGAGCAGCCAAACGTGTAAATCTTGCCCTAAGACCTTTGAGAGATCTCTTCCCTACACCTAGGGATACCTAGTTCACGTGAGTTCCAAGGGGAGATGTGGTCGGGTTAGAGAGATATGGGGGTGGGAAGTCGGTCTGTCAGAGCTGTCCACACCGAGACAAATCTTGTGCCAAGTCATGTCAAACGACTTAGGGTCGGTTTCAAAATTTTCCAGGGTATTCTAGAGGTATTTTGGCGCCACTTTGTCAATTGGGCCAAGTGGTTTTGAAGTTTGAAAGAGGGTGAACAAGTTTGATTTTGGAAAAGGGTTGGTTTAGGACTTAGAAAAATTCTGATTTTTCTCTTATGCTCAACAATTTGGTGAACCTTTTGGGGTTTTTTCTGAAATCTTTTTGGGGTCACTTTCTTACTATCTTTTGTAGGGTATTAAGTGTACTACAAATGTTATAATTGGCTCAAATCATGATCAAGTGGTTTTTATAGCCTTTTGGTCATGCTCACTTATAATGCTCCAATTGTCCAAAGGGGTTTGCATTAGGGTTTAGGCATGTCTCTCCACTATATGTACATGATAAGGCCAAGTCATGACATCTAAGATGGATTGCACTTACTTAGGATTTTGAGTTCCAAGTTTTGAGTCCTTTACTCAATTTAAGTCTCATGTGATGATGGGCTTACTTGTGTAGCCTTGAGTGAAAACCCTAAGTAACACCTAGGGTGGTACAATGTATTAGACTCTGTGGATGTCTTGGACATCTTGATGTAATAAAATATCTTTCCGCTATTTATTTTAAGCATTGTGTGATGATTTCCAATTATGTAATCGCTGGGTACGTGAGTTTCTGATCCTGGCACGTACATGGTTCGCATTCGGTTTGTCTTCCAAAAAACGGGTGTGACATTCATCAAACGGACTGACTTCGTCAAACTGCAAAAAATTCATTAGCTTTGTCAAACAGTGGAAAATCCATCAAAAATGGCCAGAGTGCGTTCGACTTTAAGGGTGACTCATGAGGGAGAAGAGGCTGAGGTTATAGAGACAACACCAATTTCCAAAGTTATGAAACAATCAGGTCTAGTTGTGGCAGAGGGAACCACGGACGAAGGTACTTCTGCTGCCGAAGCTGAACAGACCATTGCCGAAGAAGAAGATGTTGAAGAGGATGAAGAAGATTATAGTATTCTGATTCCAACAAAACCCAGCCATCTAGATTTTGGGAAATCTACTATATCCGAAGCTGACATGCCCATGATGGTGAAGCTAGGCTACTTTGGGGAGGCTGAAAAGAAACTTGTCTGATTTGCCGGAGAAGAAACCACCCCAGTGCCGAAGGATGATGAAGTAGTAGTTTTCAAGAGTTTTTTCAAAGCAGGACTATGACTTCCTCTAAATGAGATGGTAGGGGAAGTTTTGAAAAAATTCAAGAAATATCTTCATTAGCTGACCCCTAATGCCATTGTTAGGCTCAGTGTCTTCATTTGGGCCCTCTGAAGCCAAGGGATGAACCCAGATGCTGAAGCATTCTGCTGAGTGCATGAATTGCACTACCAGACGAAGGCCAGGGCAGACGGCCTGCATGAAAATTTTGGCTGCTACAATTTTGCGTATCGCAAGGATACGAAGGCTCCGGTCCTCAGTTATCGCACCAAATGGCCAACCGACTGGAAAGGCGAATAGTTTTATATCAAGGCCGATGAGAAGAAGAGTCGGAAACTGATGACGATGGTCATGTTCCCGCTATCCCTCAACTTCGGAATGACTAGGCCCCTATGCAACATGCAGCTAGGGTCAGCATGCTAGCTGCCGAAGTGGAATTTAGGGTGGTAGCTAAACAAATTAGCCCCAGAGACTTGGTGCAAAATTACCTGGCCAACCGAACATATCCAACATCAAGTGGCTGGGTGATGCCGAAGATGAAGGGAACAAAGAAGAAATATGAACTTGTTCAATTACCCTATCGCTTCAAATTTGAAAAACAATTCAAGCAACCCTGCCAGGAGTGGCTGGAAATGATTGAAACTATGTGTAATGAAATTTTGGGAAATTATACCAAAAAAGAAGACCAGCTAATGACAGCAGCCTTCGGCACCCGGCCAAAACGAAGGTTAAACCGGGTAATGGACGCTCTAAAATTTGAATACCCTAATTATGAGCAACTCAACAAGGGTGCCGAAGGGACAAAAGGAAAAGGATTGTTAGTATTCTGAATAGATAAGCTGCTAGAATGGTAAAGGAAGATGAGAAAATTTTAAAGAAGAAAAAATCCAGCCTCGAACCGAATGTGGTGGCTTTAAGGAAAAGCAAAGCTGTAACTCCAGAGCCGAAGGTGACTGAGGAAGAAGAGGAGACTCCCTCGACACCTCCTACTGCCGAAGTGGCAGAAATTTTAAAGGTAATGACTGAATCTCTACCTATCAAGCTGCTAAGTCCACTGGGACCAGAACTGACGAAGCTTTTATAGAAGAAAGAGGAGCCTTCGGCTGCAAAAAAGGTGGATGGGCAGAAAAAGCGAAGGATTGGTACCGTAATGGAAGCCAATGAACGGACGCTGCCATTGGCCTTGGCATCTAAAATAGCACCTACTGCAAGCGCCGAGGCCGCTACTGAAGCAAACATAACTGCCGAAGCTGCATCTGCCACCGAAGCTGCCAACTTGGAGAGCACATTATCTGAAATTGATAGATTGATATTGGGTATGCCTACAGAAGAAACAGCTGCAGCCATAGAAAAGGTCATGGCCCCAGAGCCTGATAAAGGGAAGAAGATTGTTGATGCTGCTTCGGAGGAGAAAAGTATCAACCTTCGGAACCTGGTCGGACAAGAACTATCTGAGGCCGAGAAGAAGGAGCTGCAGGAATATGGCATTTCTTGTGGCTACCAGCCAGGAGCCATGCTCTTTGGTGGGATTGATGAAGAGGCCTTGGGATGCATTCGCGACCGTACCAGGGCAAAGGTGATCGGCACTCTATCGAAGAGTGTCGATTTTCCAAAGCTCGAAGTTGATACTAGTAGCTACCGACGACAGCATATCGTCGGCAGTTTGTTTTATTCCAACTTCAAGGTAAAAATTTTTATGGTGAAGCAAAATTTTACTTTTTTATTTTTAATGAAGCAAATTTGCTGATGAAGGTTTATTTGTACAGAGCATGCTGCTAAGCAAAGCACTGCAAATGCAACAAGACCTCGAGGATAAAAAGAATGAAATAATAATCGAGGGTTTAGAAAACAAAATCAAAGAGTACGAAGCCTCTCTTGAGAAGAAAGATTTCCTACTTCAGGCAATGGAGGGTTCCATTGCAGAAGCCCAAGCCGAAAATACTAGATTAAACCGGGAGCTTCTCCAAAAATTAGAAAGCTTCGAACAAGAGAAGAACTTGCAGACAAAGTACGAAGCTGAAACTGTCGAAAACACGAAGCTACGGAAATCTTTGAAAGAGCTTTGGGACATGTGTTTAGGTTTTGGCGGCCGCTGCATAGAGCGACTGAAAAAGGTTTTTAACTCGGTTGGAGCCAACGCTGAAAAGTTTACTCCTTCGGCTGAAAATATATCAAGCACCTTCAATCACATTAAAGGCAAAGTCAAAGCGCTTGATGAAGTAATAGCGGGGCACGGTGACTTTTGTGCTCTGCTAGCTTCTCACGGCACAACTGCAGCATTTCTGAAAGCTAGCTGTATGCACTCGAAGATTGTGAATAGACCAACCTTCAGCCTATCTTCAACAGATTTAATTGATATTCCCGGCGAAGCCCGAAGCATAGGGAGCAGATTTATAACACAAATTTGGGCGAAAGGTGGCCGGGAATTGGCTGGTGATGAGGCACGAAGCTTGCTGAAGCCAGTATAAATCTTGTACCTGCTGTTTACCTTTTCTTGTAATTACTTTTTACCTTATATGGCTTTTGCTGTGTGTAGGATGATGGTGCCGAAGATCAATAGCCCGAAGCATGTACCGAAGACTGCCGAAGCTACTCCTTAGATTTTCCTATATAGAGCTTAGAAGCACTTTGCATTATATTTGTAAAAGAAGTTGTAATTGAGAGTTGAACAATTTTTTGTATACATATCCATACCTTGTAATATATTTTTACCTTTCCATCCATGTATAAATTGCTTTGCTGTGGATGAAACTTACATCCTTTGAGGCGAAGGCGAAAAACATCTTCCCTTCTTTTCGTACACAACGAAGCATATCCTTGGTTCTTCGTACTTATCGAAGCATTTTTGTCAGAACTGAAGTATTTCTGTTTGTGCTTTATGTTATGATGATGATGATCCTACAAATGTCTAAATGAATGTGTATGAATGCAATGAATGATGTAATGTAATGTGCAAATGAATGTCCCGGACACACACATGAAGCCAAACCCAGACTCTGCATCCCCTTAGGAACGACTTTTGAGCTTCTTCACCTTCTATTTCTGTGGCATAAGTTCTGCATCCCCTTGGGAACGACTTTTGAACTTCTTCGCCTTATATTTCGGCGGTATTTGGCTCTGCATTCCCTTTGGAACGACTTTTGAGCAGAAAACTTACGCTGCGCTCCCTTAGGAACGACTTTTTGTAGCTTCGTCAACTTTTGGCTCTGTATTCCCTTAGGAATGACTTTTGAGTAGAAAACTTACGCTGCGTTCCCTTAGGAACGTCTTTTTTGCAGCTTTGTCATGCTCTGCATTCCCTTAGGAACGACTTTTGAGCTTCTCTCTGTTTTTCTTTTTTGCACTCGATGGTGCAGGCTCAGATTTTACATATTACATCTTTGGGGGATTTGGCCCTCGTAGGGCTAAATAAGAATGAAAAATTACAAGCCATGGCCCCATTAAAAACTTTTCTCCCCTCTTGAAAGGAAAAGGGTGCCATAGAAAAAAATGAAAAAAGATTACATCAAATTACATGTAGTATCGCCGAAGCTTACCCACATTCCAAGATCTGGGTATGTCATTGACGTCCATATCCTTCAATCTATAAGAACCGGGTCTTGATGAAGATACTACTAGAAAAGGACCTTCCCACTTCAGTTGTAATTTTCTCACTGTATCAAGATTAGCCACTCTCCGAAGTACGAGATGCCCTGGCTTGATGTTCTTCAATCGAACTTTTCTATCTCGCCACCTTATTGTTCCAGCCTGATATTTATTGATGTGTTCTATGGCTTGAAGTCTGGTCCCTTCTATAGTATCTTTCATTACTTGATAATCAGCTTCGTCTTCTACCGAAGTTGTTGTTCTTATTAACCCTGCCTTTGCTTCCTCTGGTGTTATTGCTTCGTCACCGAATAGGAGCTTGATGGGTGTAAATCCTATTGACCTTGAAATAGTTGTGTTGTGGCTCCACACCACTTTAGTCAATTCATCTGGCCACTTTCCTCTAGGCTGGTTGAATATTAGCTTCATTATTCCTATCATTATAATGTCATTTGCTCTTTCTACTAGCCCATTTGATTCTGGATGCCTTACTGATGCAAAATGAATCTTCGTTCCAATTCGATCACAGAAATCTTTGAATGTTTCGGCATCAAACTGTGTTCCATTGTCCACAGTTATTACCTTTGGCATGCCGAAGCGACAAAAAATATTCTGCCAGAAGAATTTTTGGACTCTGGCTGAAGTTATTGTAGCTAGGGGTTTTGCTTCAATCCATTTGGAGAAATATTCTACCGCCACAACAATATATTTCAGGTTACCTTGTGCTGGCGGGAGTGGACCTAACAAATCTAGGCCCCACCTTTGCAATGGCCAAGTAAGCTGTATTAGGTGGGTGAGAGATGAAGGTTGCTTCTGGTCTCTTGCACATTTTTGACAATTTTCGCACTTCTGAACCAACTCTGCTGCATCCGAAGCTGCCTTAGGCCAATAAAATCCTTGTCTAAAAACCTTTCCTAGCAAAGGCCTAGACCTAATATGAGAGCCACATAAACCTGCATGTATCTCCTTCATTAACTCTATACCTTCGGTTCTGGATAAACACTTGAGGAGTGGATAACAGACTCCATGCTTATATAATTCCCCTTCTATTATCACATATGGTCTTGTTCTTGCTTCCATCCTCTTATTATAAGCTTCATCTTCCGAAAGACAATTACCTTGGAGGAAAGATATAATTTCAGTCCTCCAATCTTCACTATGTACAAGAGATATTGTGAGCACTGCTCTCTCCATAAGTTCAACCGAAGGTGCTTTTATTGTCTCAAAAAATACGTCCGAAGGTAGAGGGAGCCCCAGTGCCGCTGACTTGGCAAACAGATCTGCATGCTCATTTTCCCCTCTTGGAATATTCTTGACAAAAAATCCTTCGAAAGAAGCCTCCAGCCTTCGAATTGTATCCATATATTTTTCAAGCTTTGGATCTCTTGCCTTGCTGCTTTTGTCTACATGACCAGAAATGACTTGGGAGTCAGTTTTAAGGATTGCTCTTCTTATTCCCATTGCCTTTAACTTCCGAAGCCCTAACAGGAGAGCTTCGTATTCAGCAATATTATTTGTACAACTAAAGTCAAGCCTTGCTGCGTAGCGTGTTCTGACTTTAGAGGGTGCTACTAGAACAGCAGACGCTCCTTCGCCGAAGGTTCCCCAAGAACCATCACAGAATACTGTCCAGACTGAATTGAGGATCTATGTACAATAGTCAATAGTGAATTCATTGAGCTCCACAGTCCATTTTCCAATCCTTCCAGTAGCTTCTCCGTTCCTCATTATATCCTTCAAAGGCTGTGATGAAGGAACAATTATGTGATATGCTTGGAAATAATGCCGAAGCTTCCTGGAGGCCATTAACACAGCATACAACACCTTCTCCAATTCTGTATAGTTTTTCTTTGATAAACTTAGAACTTCGGAGACAAAGTATACCGGGGCTTGCCTTTTGACTTGGCCATCTTGCTTCTCTTGTACAAGCGCGGCACTGACTGCAGAGTGAGAAGCTGCTACATACAGGAGTAACAGAGCCCCTAGAGAAGGTGGAATTAGAGTTGTTAGATCTATCAAGTACTGCTTTAACTCTTCAAAAGCCTTTTGCTGAGCCGGACCCCACTGAAAAACTTTGGCTGACTTTAGAATTTCAAAGAATGGCAGGTTCCTCTCTCCTGATCTTGATATGAATCTATTTAGTGATGCAAGCCTTCCTGCCAATCATTGAGCCCCCTTTTTTGAATTTGGCAGCTCCATCTGAAGGATAGCTTCGATTTTGTTTGGGTTGGCTTCAATTCCCTTTGTTGATACTAGACAGCCAAGGAACTTGCCCTTCTTCACTCCAAAAACACAATTTTCTGGATTTAACTTAAGGCCATCTTGCCTAAAATTGGCAAACATCTCTTGCAAGTTAGCAATATGATTCTCTTGCTTCGTGCTTTTTAATATGATGTCATCAACATAAGTTAGCATGTTCCAGCCTATTTGAGAGTGAAGGACCTTGGTTGTCATTTTGCTGAAGCTTCCTCCAGCATTTGTAAGCCCCACGGGCTTCCGAAGGTAGCAATAGGTGCCGCTGGAGTTATGAAGCTGGTCTTTGGCTCATCTTCTTTCTTCATCCATATCTAATGATAGCCTGAGTAGCAGTCCAATAGACTCATGAGCTCCGAAGAAGCTGCTGCATCCACAAGGGAGTCTATTTTTCGTAATGGGAACTCATCCTTTGGACATGCCTTGTTGAGATCTGTGAAATCAGTACACGTTCTCCATTTTTCATTAGCTTTCTTCACCATAACAATGTTGGCTAGCCATTCTGGATATGTTACTTCTCTGATAACACCAAAACTGAGAACTCTCTTCAGCTTTATCCTCAGACATTTTCCGAAGCCTTTGCTTCCTTGGCCTAAACGATGGATCTATATTAAGTGAATGTTCAATAACATCTCTATTGACACCACAAAGATCATTGGCTGTCCAAGAAAAGACATCTTTATTGTTGAACAAAAATCTTAGTAGAGTCTTTTCTTGCTCATCAGATAACTGTGATCCCAGCAGCACCCTTTGGTCTGTTATATCTTCACATAATAGCATAGGCTTCGGCTAATATACCGAAGCAGCCTTCTCTCTTTTGTGCTTATACTATTGACAAGCTTCGGCTCCATCTATGTTATGGATCGCCTTTGAGTCTGTCCAACTTCCTTCAGCCCTTCTAGCAGCTTCTTGACTTCCATGGACAGCAATGGGCCCTTGTTTCGAAGGTATCTTCATGCATAGATATGCTGGATGAAGTATGGCTTCAAAAGCATTGAGCGTCCCTCGACCAATGATTGCATTGTATGGGTACTCAATGTCAACAATGTCAAAGATAACCTACTCAGACCTTGTGTTGTGGATGTAGCCGAAGGTAACTGACATTGTGATTTTACCAAGTGGGACAATCTACCTTCCTCCGAAGCCACAAAGAGGATGTGTAGCATCATGAATCTTGTCCTCTGGCTCTTGCATCTGTCTGGTGGACTTTGCAAATATGATGTCCACTGCACTGCCTGTGTCAACTAGAACATTGTGGACCAGAAACCCCTTGATGACACAAGATATAACCATAGCATCATTGTGAGGATAATCTTTGAGCTGAAGGTCTTCCTAGGAGAAGGTGATTGGGATGTGAGACCACATGGATTTGATGAAGGGTCCCTGTACCCCAACATGTTGTACTCTCCTCTGTGCTCCCTTCTGCTTCTTGTTAACCGGCTCTGAGCTTGAACCGCCTATGATTGGGAGCACTAGCTTCATGACCGAAGGTGCTACAACTTGATTGTTGAACGAAGCTATCTTCTCAAAAGTGGAAGTGAGTTCACCGGAGGTGGGCGCCAATGTTGGTCACTTGTTCTCAAATGCTATGAATTAAGAACAAGGCAACACAAATGTTAACAATTAAAGACTTTCGTCCTTTGAAACATTATCTCCTTTGGATAATGATCTTCGGACGAAGGTCATGAAGGGCATACCTTCATCATCTCAACGTGTAATAATGAAATCATAAACATATGAAACATGGAAGAAAATATGGATAATCATGTTAAATCTTATTTATATTTTCATAATCATGAATAGACATCAATGAAATTGAATCACATTTATACCTTCGTCTTGACAGAAGGTGAAAATCCGAGAGTGATGTGCAAGCGATTACAAGCCAGCGCTGAACAGTACGGGAGTACTGTTCACCTATTTATAGGCACAGGACACAGCCCGAACAAAATTACATTTGTGTCCTTGACAACTAATCATACTTATGATACAAAATATTAGGGACTAGATGGTCTTTTCCTCTTTAAGTCAGTGTTGTCCTTCGTCTCAAGCACGTCACTGTGCCGAAGCTTCCTTAATAATAGCTTCGGCATATCATCTTGTCGAAGGTGTTTCTGCTCAGAGGACCTTCGGTGGGGAAGAAGGCCCCCAACAGCCTATTTTATTCGAACTTTAAAGTAAGTACTTTCCTTTAAGTTTCCCTTGATGTGCCTGCATTAGCTTAAATGTTCTAAGTTTGGTCCTATTTTTACAGAGTTTACTACTGAGCAAAGCTTTGAAGACGCAACAAGACGACGAAGACAGGAAAAATGAGGTCATTATCAAGGGCTTAGAGGATAAAGTCAAAGAGGTTGAAGATTCTTTGAAGGAGAAAGAAAAAATGCTATGTTCAGCCGAAGGGTCTCTTGCTGAAGTGCAAATTCAGAACAAAAAGTTGAGCAAAGGCCTGTCAAACGCTCAAGCACTTTTGAAGGAAAATTCTACTCGACTCGAACAAGAAAACGAAGCTCTGAGAGCAAGACTTAAGGTTGAATCTAAGAAGAATTCAAAGCTTAGTGACGCGGTGATGGCTTTGAAAGAAAGATGCTTTGAGTTTGCAAGCCGATGTACCACCCGATTGAGGAGTATATTCAATTCAGTTGGTGCTATATCAGAAGAAACCAGCCTCTCAGCCAAAGATATACCCGGGGCACTTGATTGTATTGAAAAGGAGGTTGATGTCCTTGACGAAGTCATAACAGGCCATGGAGACTTCTGTGCGCTGGTAGCTTCTCGTGGTACAGCTGTCGCCTTCATGAAAGTCGGGTGTAATCATGCGAAAGCTGTCAATAGGCCAAATTTCGATCTTTCAACGTCAGATCTGGTTGACATTCCAACTGAAGCCTGAAGCATAGGAAATAGATTTATTAATTAATTTGGGCTAAGGGCGGACGTGAATTGGCTGGAGACGAAGCCCGAAAGCTACTTGATACAATATGAAATTTTACCTTTGCTTTTTACCTTAATCTTCCTTCATCAAATTTCTAATCACCTTATACTTTTATTACTTTGCAGAATGATGGCGCTGAGGGTTGATAAGCCGAAGCTGCTTCTGAAAAGCCGAAGTAGACCATGAAATCTCCTTTTGTAGTTATCTGTAGGAACACTTAGAAATCCTTTGTACCATATAATAAAAGGCTGTAACTGATAGTTAACAAATTATTGTAAACATTTGTAAATATCTTGTAATGCAATTTTACCTTTTTCTTCATGTGTGAACTGCTTTGCTGTGGACGAAACAAATGCTGGTGGCCTTTTGAGCCGAAGGCGAAAAACACCTTCCCTTCTTTTCGTTCACAACGAAGCATTTACTTATGAAACTAGGTTCCGTTTGAAAACAAAGCATCTTTCTATCGGACGAAGTTTCATTTGATTCGAAGCACCTTCGAGACATTTTCTCATCGAGAACAGGATCCCCAGTTTTTCCTGTCAATGTCTATGCTTTTATGCCATGATGATGATCCTACGAATGTCTAATGTATGGCTTTATAAATGCAAAATATGATGTGATGAAATGTGCAAAATGTATGCCATAAACAAACCCAGACTCTGCATCCCCTTAGGAACGACTTTGGAGTCTCTTCACCTTTTACTTAGGTGGTATTTAAGCTATGCATTCCCTTGGGAACGACTTTGGAGCTTCTTCACCTTTTACTTAGGTGGCATTTAAGCTCTGCATCCCCTTAGGAACGACTTTGGAGCTTCTTCACCTTTGATTTAGGTGGTATTTTAGCTCTGCATTCCCTTACGAATGACTTTGGAGCTTCGTAACTTACTATGCATCCCTTTAGGAACGACTTTGTTGCTTCTTCACCTTTTAGGTGACACTTTAGCTCTGCATCCCCTTAGGGACGACTTTTGAGCTTCTCCATGGCCTTTTGCACTCGATGGTGCGGTCCCTAATGTTACATTTTACATGTGGGGGAGTTTGGCCCTTGTATTGCATACGGCTAAACAAAAAAATGAAAATTACAACCTATGGCCCCATTAAAAATCATTCTCCCCTCTTGAAAGGAAAATGGTGCCATAGGGAAAAATAAGAAAATTACATTGTTTACACATAATATCGTTGAAGCTCGTCTGCATTCCAAGACCTTGGTATGTCATTGTCATCCATGTCTTTCAAATTGTAAGATCGTGGTCTTGACGAAGATACCACCAAAAAGGGACCTTCCCACTTGAGTTGAAGCTTCCCCACTATATCAGGGTTGGCCACTCTACGAAGAACCAAATGTCCTGGCTTAATATTCTTCAATTTTACCTTTCTATCATGCTATTTGATTGTTTTGGCCTGGTACTTATTGATGTGTTCTATTGCTTGCAGTCTAGTTCATTCAATAGTGTCTTTTGTTATTCGGCAATCACCTTCATCCTCTGTCGAAGCAAAGGTTCTTATTGAACCGTTCTTGCTTCTTCCAGAGTTATTGCTTCGTCACCAAACAGAAGCTTGAACGGGGTAAATCCTGTTGACATTGATACAACAGTGTTGTGGTTCCCACCACTTTTATTAATTCGTCTAGCCACTTTGCTTTGTGTTGGTTGAAGATTGACTTCATTATTCCTGTTGTTATGATTCTGTTTGCTCTTTCTACCAGTCCATTTGACTCCGGATGTCTCACTAATGCGAAATGTATTTTTGTACCAATCTGGCTACAAAATGTTTTGAATGTTTCAGCATCGAACCGAGTTCTGTTATCAACGGTTATAGCCTTTAGCACACCGAAGCGACAAACAATATTTTGCCAAAAGAATTTCTGTACTGTGGCTGAAGTTATTGTAGCTAAGGGCTTTGCTTTGATCCACTTAGAGAAATATTCCACTGCTACGACAGCATATTTGAAGTTTCCTTGTGCTGGTGGAAGTGGACGTAACAAATCCAAACCCCACCTTTGCAGTGGCCAAGTTGGTTGTATTTGCTGGGTTAGAGACGAAGGTTGTTTCTAGTCTCTGGCGCATCTTTGGCAATTTTCTCATTTTTGAACCAAATCTGCTGCATCTGAAGCTGCCTTTGGCCAGTAAAATCCTTGTCTGAAAACCTTCCCTAGCAGAGGCCTAGAACCAATATGAGCCCCACATAATCCTGCATGTATTTCCTTCATCAATTCTTAACCTTTGGCTCTAGACAAACACCTGAGTAATGGAGAGCAGACTCCGTGTTTGTATAACTCCCCTTCTATGATTACATATGGACTTGTTCTTGCTTCCATTCTTTTATTGTAAACTTTGTCATCTGAAAGATAATTGCCTTGGAGGAAAGATACAATCTCAGTCCTCCAATCTTCACTATGTACTAGTGAAATTGTGAGCACCGCCCTTTCCATGAGCTCGGCCGAAGGTGCTTTTATTGTTTCGAAAAATACTTCTGAAGGTAACGGATGCCCCTGTGCTGCTGATTTAGCTAGCAAATCTGCGTGCTCGTTTTCTCCTCTCGGGATACTTTTTACAGAAAAACCTTCGAAAGAGGCTTCCATCCTTTGGACTGCATCCGGATATTTTTCTAGCTTCGGGTCTCTTGCTTCGCTGCTTTTGTCAATGTGACCTGAGATGACCTGTGAGTCGGATTTAAGTATTGTCCTTCTTATTCCCATTGCCTTAAGCTTTCGGAGCCCCAAGAGAAGGGCTTCGTACTCTGCAATATTATTTGTGCAATTGAAATGCAATCTTGCTACATAGCAGGTTTTGATTTTTGATGGTGAAATCAAGATAGCTGCTGCTTCTATGCAGAAGGTTCCCCAAGACCCATCACAAAATACTGTCCAGGCATCGGCATCGGTTGTCTTCTCTTCGTCCTGATCCCCTGGCGTCCAATCAGCAATGAAGTCTGCTAACGCTTGGGAATGGATCGAAGATCTATGAACGAAATCGATAGTGAATTCGTTCAGTTCTGTAGCCATTTTCCAACTCTTCCTGTGGCCTCTATATTTCTATTATGTCCTTGAGAGGTTGTAAAGAAGGTACTATGATGTGGTATGCTTGAAAATAATGCCGAATCTTCCTAGACGCCATTAGTACAGCATATAGTACCTTCTCTAACACTGTATAACTTTTCTTTGATGCACTAAGTACTTCAGAAACGAAGTAGACTGGCACTTGTTTTCTTGCTTGGCCCTCCTGCTTCTCTTGCTCCAGTGCTGCACTAACCGCAGCGTGGGAAGCAGCTACATATAGCAGCAATGGAATTCCTGACGAAGGTGGAGTTAAGTTTGTCAGCTCTATCAAATATTGTTTCAGTTCTTCGAAGGCTTTTTGCTGATTTGGTCCCCATTGAAAGACTTTGGCTGACTTCAGCACTTCGAAGAATGGCAAGTTCCTCTCTGCTGACCTTGAAATGAATCTGTTCAATGATGCCAGCCTCCCTTTCAATCTTTGGCTACCCTTTCTTGACTTCGGTGGCTCCATTCGAAGTATGGCTTCTATCTTACTTGGATTAGCTTCGATACCCTTTGTTGATACCAAGCAACCAAGAAACTTGCCCTTCTTCACTCGAAGACACATTTCTCTAGATTTAGTTTAAGACCAGCCCATCTGAAGTTGGCAAATGTCTCTTGCAAATCAGCAACGTGGTTTTCTTGCTTTGTGCTCTTTACTATGACATCATCAACATATGTTAGCACATTTCTGCTAATTTGGAAGTGAAGAACTTTGGCAGTCATCCTTCTGAAGCTTCCTCTAGCATTCTTGAGCCCCTCAGGCATCCGAAGGTAACAATAAGTCCCACTAGGAGTTATGAAGCTTGTCTTTGGCTCATCCTTTTTCTTCATCTAGATTTGATGATAGCCTGAGTAGCAGTCCAATAAGCTCATTAGCACCGAAGTAGCTGCTGCGTCCACAAGGGAATCTATTCTTCGCAATGGAAATTCATCTTTCGGGCATGCCTTATTGAGGTCTGTAAAGTCGATGCATATTCTCCATTTTCCATTAGCTTTCTTTACCATCACAGTATTAACCAGCCACTGTGGGTATGTCACTTCTCTGATAACACCGGCACTCAAAAGTCTTTTCACTTTGTTTCGTGCACCTTCGACTTTATCATCAGACATTTTCCGAAGCCTCTGCTTTCTTGGTCTAAAGGCTGGATCTACATTGAGTGAGTGCTCAATGATATCTCTGTTGACACCACAGAGATCATTGGCTGTCCAAGCAAAAACATCCTTGTTGTTGAACAGGAATCTCAGCAAAGTCTTCTCTTGTTCGTCAGATAATTGAGATCCCAATAGCACTTTCTACTCAGTTATGTCTTCACACAAAAGCATGGGCTTTGGTTGATCTGCTGAAGCAGCCTTTTCTCTTTTATGCTTATATTGCTGATGAGCTTCGGCTTCAACTATGTTATGGATGGCCTTCGAATCCGTCCAACTTCCTTCAGCTCTCCTAGCAGCCTCTTGGCTTCCATGTACAGGTATATTCATGCAATGATATGTATTGCTTCGAAACCGTTCAGTGTCCCTCGACCAATGATTGCATTGTAGGGATACTCCATATTGACAATATCAAAGACAACCTGTTCTGTCCTTGTGTTGTGAACATAGCCAAAGGTGATTGACATAGTTATCTTGCCGAGCGCCACAATCTGTCTTCCTTCGAAGCCACAAAGGGGGTGTGTTACATCATGTATCTTGTCATCCGGCTCTTGCATTTGCCTGAAAGTCTTCACAAAGATGATAGCTGCCGCACTGCCCATGTCCACTAGGACATTGTGGACCAGAAATCCCTTGATGACACAAGATATGACCATTGCATCATTGTGGGGATAATCCTTGAGCTGAAGGTCTTCTTGGGAGAAGGTGATTGGTATGTGAGACCATTTAGAATTGATGAAGGGTTCTTACACTCCAACATGTTGTACTCTTCTCTGTGCTTCTTTCTTCTGCTTCTTGTTGACTGGTTTAGAACTTGAGCTGCCTGATTGGGAGCACCAGCTTTGTAGCCGAAGGTGCCACAACTTAGTTGACTTGCGAAGTCATTATCACAATTGTGGAAGTGAGTTCACCAGAGGTGGGCGCCAATGTTGGTCACTAGTTCTCAAATGCTGTGAGTGAAGAACAAGGCAACACACTTGTTAATCATTAAGGACCTTCATCTTTCGAAGCATTATCTCCTTACGGGTATAATGCCTTTCAAACGAAGGTCGAGAAGGACATACCTTCATCATATCAATACAAGGATAAGAATGTGAGGGAATAAGTGTGATAACTATATCTTAAGTCATTTATTCTTGCATTTCATAAAACATAAATGAGTATCAACAATGTTAATATTACAATGGTATCTTCGGCTTGCTCGAAGGTGAGGATGCAAGAAAGTGAATACAATCCAACATGAATAATATAGGGGTACTGTTCATCTATTTATAGGCACGGGACGCAGCCCAGGTAAAATTACATTCATGCCCTTGAATATTTGTTTACAAACAACTCGAACTAATAAGGTCTATCTAGTCCTTTTTCCTTCTCTACTTGGTCTGGGCCAAAGCTACTAAGCTTCGGCATTCTGCATTGTTGCTTCTATGCAGAGTCTTCGCCTTGAGGGGCTAGACCGAGCCTCTGTGTTATCTTGACGAAGGTGTTTCTGCCTTGAGGACCTTTGGCAGAGAAGATAACCCGGAACAGTTTCTAAGATTAATTAGAGCATACATTGCAACCTTTGAAATCAGTACAAAAATTGGATAGATTCAGTTACTGAACTTGTGAAAAGCATAACTTCTAAACCATTAATTCTTAGCTCATGAAATTTTAGGACAAGCTGGACATCTAAGTTAACTATAACTTTTATATAGAACACATCTAAATAAATGATAATTTGCATCACTAAATTATCACCACAATCAGAGAGCACACAAGGAGCAATTTCAGTTCTTGGGCAATCCTACTTAACTTAATTCACAAGTAGACAACAAAGAAGTATTACTAATACTTGCTCTATATTACTATGACATAAACATAAAACGTTGAATTGATATTAAGGAACAACTTAAGCATTTCAAAAAACATGCACGCTTTTGTTTACTTCTAATTTTTCACTAACTCTTCTTATAATTATAAAATGGGTGTTATTTTAGCACCATATGAAACTATCTAATTTGGGGCTAGCTGGAATTTTTATGACGCTTAGGTACTAACAAATCATGAGCAATGTATAAATGTCACATGCTCGGGTTTTATATTTTATTTATTACAAAAATAACAAATTGTTAATGCGATAGAGCATGTGAGAGCAAGTTAAATCTAAAACTAATTATTTTCTATGGATGCATGACCATATAAAGTTTTCTTAGGCTACTATAATATCATGCAAGGATAGTGGAACACCATTTTCCATTTTTACATCTATATATTATTTGTAAATCATTTAAAACTACTTAATGTGCGTCAAGCAAGTTAAATCACTAGCTCAGTGATACATTGACCATAAATCATGAAATTTTTACTAGTTACTAAGCATCACATAGAGAGTCTACTGTAAAACTTTCAATCCATATAGAGCAATAGAGCTACTGATCCAAAAATAACAAGCAAATCAATCTTCTTTTCCCTATTTAACATGCTTTAATTAACACACCAAGAAAACATTGAACAACATATAAGTTTTATATTTTTCTTAGCTAGAGTATGACAACATCTAACTAAAAAACAAGTTTCATTATTTATGGATTTTTATAATTAAAACTATGGAGAGAAGCAAGTTCATTTATTTTGTAAACTAGTTTTAAATACGAATTTCTACAGAAAAACTTTTCTATAAAAACATGCTAACTTATAGATTCAATATGTACAGAATTTTATAAGGAAGCTAACAAAACAAGTTTCAAGATTTTAGGGGCTATAAAACTCGATATATGAATTTTAAAAGAAACCTCAAAAGTCTAAAATTTTGAGCACCCTTACCATTGGCCTTGGGTCCACACGTCATAGGCACAGGGGCCTTCTTCCTCCTTGGACTCGTGCACGCAGTCACATGCAAGAAACGTTGGGCTCACAGCCTTGAGAGTTGGGAGTAGAGGGGTGTGCTCGGCTCCATGCTCCTGCGCCTTGCTGTGTGGAAAGGGGAGGACGCTGGCCTCCATGAGCAAGGGCGCCAATCAGCCTTCTAGCTCCCATGGCTGGCATCCTATACTCCACGCAGCTGATAGAGTGGATGGAGGAGCTAGGCGCGCACTGGTTCCCAGGGAAGCAGGCCACCGCGCCATGGAGATGAGGAGCAGGGAGAGAACGAGCCCAAGGAGGGGCTGGCTAGAGAATGAAATGGCGTGGGGAGAAGTGGCGTGTGGGGAAGGAAGGAGAGGGGTGCGCTGCTATTTATAAAGCAGAAGTTCTGGACATGTCTATCAGCTCCAACCAGTGGCAGGTGCTACAGTGACGATCTTGAACAGCGAGTTTTGGTGTTTTCCCGTTGGATTTGGATCAGTTTTGGTGTTTTCCCATTGTATTCGGATCTTAGTCACTGTAGGAGATATTTTCCTTGATCTACACTCTACAAATCTTGTGTAGAGATTGAGGTGATTCGTGTAATACCCAATTTGTAAGAAAATATTAAAGGAGAAATTATTTCATTTATATATATGTGTTACCTCTATTTACCATCACATGTGAACATCTCATTTAAAAACAAATGGTAATAAGGGACATGCCACTAAATTGTGCATCTTGCTTGAGTTTATGTGTATGTGCATCTGTAAATAATAATAGTAATAATAAAAACATATTAGTACTAAATTGGGATGTAAGACCAAACTTGCCATTTAAAAAATCGAAAAGGCTATAAGAATAAGGGGAATACTATATAAATATAAAAGAATATATATATAAACAAATAACTACACCGGTTCATACTAATAGATCAATTTGTCTATTTGATCCAAATATGAAATCCACCACAATATTTGAATTCAAGTTGAAATTCCAAAATAAGTAGAAAAAAATAGAAAAGAAAAAAAAAGAAAGTGGCGTGCCTCGGCCAATTCCTGTTTTGCTCAGCCCATTTTTTCACAAGGTGGCCCAACCCATTCCCTAAGACCACACTCTCTACTACGAGGAGCGTGAATGTGCGGCTGACGGTGGGCCCGATCCGCCAGTCTCCACATCACCAAACAGATCTCGCCTCGCCTGGAGTTCTCCCTTGCACTACTCGGCAACAACCTTGCCGATTCTCCCGCCGTGCTATCATGCCATACTCGGGCAGTCGGGCTCTCCGTCGGGAGGCCTACATAAGTGTCAAACTCCACCCTCTGTTGACCACCAGGAAGCAAGGAATCCAACCGTCGTTCTGCCTATGCCGAGGGAGAGCCGCCACGGTCGGAGTAGGGCGGCGACCTTGGGGACTGCCTTGGCAAGGATTAGGGTAAGGCATCCATGCGACCTCGCCAATTTCCCCACTTCATATTTTGACTAATAGCGCTGGGTTGTGGGCAAAAGGGGCCCTTGCTGCCCTCACTGGTAGGGCGCCACAGTAACTAGATAGCGCCACTACAGGCTTATTTCACGTCGTAGCCGGTATTTTTTCCCCTACCGTGATCCACTAGACCGCTCTCTCCCGCATTGTTTGTTTCCTCGATTCCAGAGGTATTAGGTTGACTCGATGGTGGGGATTCCGGGGCATCGGTTGCAGCTGCACCGGCGAGCTCACCGAAGGGTAGGGCGGAGCACTGCCACCTGGGCACTTCGGTTAGGAAGAAACGTCATGGGACATTGATTCGTGAGTGTGCAGTTCAGATTAGTCTAGGGATAACTCTTCACATGGTTGATCTGGTCCATAGGAACGTGATCGGACGACTGCGATCTGTCGACCACGTACCGCTACGATGTGATCGACCCTGACCCTTGGATCAAGATCGTGTGGAGCAGACGGGATCGCTGTTAATTAAAAGCCGCACCATCGATTTTGGATCCAAGAGTCACGATGGCATACCGATTCGTCGGTGATCCGATCTAATCCGTACCGCCTATTTCTAATCTAGCAGCCGAAACGGCTTCATACCCCTTCGACCGTGTCGATGTTGCATAAGAGCCCTCGTCCTTTTAGTAAATCAACCCGCGGTCCAGCGTGGATGGTTCTGTGTCATGGGAATCTTTTCCCGAGGCCCTAGTGTTTTCTGTAAATAGTGTGCCCCCTCCAGGAAACTAGAAAAATCATGAAAATTAATTAGAAAAGGATTTTCAATGTAAAAATAAACCCGTAGAATTGGTTTAATTCATAGAAAATTCATATGATGTCCAAATTAATCCATTCCAATTCCTATAATTTTGTAATATTATTGATTATCATTTAGTACCACTGTTTTGACATGAATATCACAATAAAATCTATATCCTATTTAATCTTGTACAAAACACGTAAAATCTTTAGAAATTCATAACTTAAAATCTATAACTCCGATTTGATCCGTTCAAGTTGTGTTAGTCTCGTATAAATATTTACTATGCAATAACAACATTTATTATACCATGTCTCATTATTTCATAATTAGATCTGTATTTAACTGATGTTGGTTTGTCTGGTTAAACTGCTTATCATTATACACTACTAGAATATGATTAATGGTCAATTTATAACTTAGATTAAAGTTGAGATAATTGTTTATAGAATAACCTCTTATATGATTATATCAACCAATTTATAATATAGTTTAATATTTTAATCACATGAATCCTCTATAAAATCATAACTCCTTAACCGTAACTCCGATTTTAGTGGTTCTCGTTCCCACGATCTCGTAGCAACACATAGATTATTATTATACAATTTATTCTTATGTTTGGTGTGATGTTAATTTTGTCTATACCATATTTGTTTGTATTGCTACGACTAGCAGTGCGGTCACGAGAATTTGAAGAATCATCCTAGTACCTGGAATCTCAAGTGCCAGACAAGTTGTGCCCTTGATCACTTTTGTTTACCCAATAGTGTTCTTTAATATTGCTTATTCATGCATAGGTTTAATTTTGATGGGACCCAATAGGTCACCCTAGTCTGATTATCTTTTACCTTGTTTACCTTTGAATCACTTGGGTAGTTATGCTATTGCTTTACATGGTTCTTGGTTAATATTTCATTATATCCATGTTCCAATTATTCTATTATTTTATTATGTTTATGTCAAGATTATTATTATATTTAATTGGAACATGGAGCTTAATATGAGAAACACGTGCCACCATAAGGGAGGAATGGGACCCCTTGACTAACTAATTAGGAAAGCTAGTGGAAGACTACCTTACCCTAAAGGGACAAGGGCAGTAGGGGAGTTGCATGCAAGGAGGTCCTCGGGTTGATTTTGCTGTGATGGCGGTCAGGCGGGGGATTCTTGCAAGTGCTCTTCCCATAAACTATAGTGGGTTTTCGGAAGCTAGTGGAACTTTGTCAAGGCCTTGTAGTGGATCCCTAGCCATTCACCTCGGTAGTGTCTACGGGCCTTGCAAACCCTGGCAACATGGGAAACACGACTTGTGGGTAAAGGGTACAACCTCTGCAGTGTGTAAAACTGGTATACTAGCCGAGCTCATGGTCATGAGCAGCTCAGGACTCTCGCATGATTAACTTATGTAACTTAAATTCAATTTGTCATTTGCACTTGCATGGGATTTGTTATTAATTTTTTCTATTATTTATTATGGTTTTGTATTTACTTACATTTAGTAACTGCTAATAAAATTTGACCAACTTATTAAAAGCAATGCTCAGCTTTAACCCCTATTGTTGATCAGCCTTACACATCACATGAACTCCCACCTTTGGTGAGTTCATGCACATTATTCCCCACAACTTATTGAGCGATGAACATGTGTGAGCTCACCCTTGCTGTCTCACACCCCCATAGGAGAAGAACAGGTGGTTCAAGTGGAGCCACACAACGAGGAATTCGATTCGATCTAGGTGGCGTCTCCCAGTTGACTTTCTAGCGCCAAGGAGGGATTTTATATCCTTTTATATTTATATTTTATTTTGTAAGACTTCCGCTATGTAATAAGTACTCTGATTATATTGTGACATTTAACTCTATACACTCTATTATTATATATGTTGTCTTCTTTGGTGCTTGTATGAGATGCACCCGGCTTTGTCCCTTAAATCTAGGTGTGACAGAAGTGGTATCAGAGGAATGGTGACTATAGGATGAAACCTAGATAGAACTGGACAACCAATACTTACTAACCTTTGCTACTCTGATTCTTATCTAAACTCTTCTTAATCTTTTCTCATCTATTTCCGCTTTACTCTGATTATTCTTACCTCTTCTTTCTAAAGATAAATGTGGATTTCATACTTTGAAATCTTGTGCCTAAAGTGACCTTTAGGAATAGGAGACCTACTATTAGGAACAAAAACAAAACTATTTTTATAGTTATCTATACGCTTGAGTGTTTGTTCTTATGATATTTGCTTGATTTAGATCTTTGATTGAGTGTGATTAGTTGTGGAGTAGTGTTCACAATTACATCTGCATATACATATAGGCATAAATAGAATACATAAGATAACTAAACAACCTAGATTATTCTCCATTAAAGTGTATCTATTTTAGATAGATTCCTTTAATTTGAATATTGTTGGGGACTTGTTCTCAAATGCTATGAATTAAGAACAAGGCAACACAAAATGTTAAATGTTAATGCCCTTCGTCCTTCGAAGCATTATTTACCTAAGGATATAACGATCTCCGGACGAAGGTCATGAAGGACATACCTTCATTATCACAGCATACATTAATGATAGACGAAGCATGTGGAACATGAGAAATAACATGAATAATCATATGACATCGTTAATATATCTTTTATTATATAATCATGAATAAATAAGAACAATATCGAATGACATTTGTACCTTCGGCTTGATAGAAGGCCAAGGTACAAGCATGACGCACGAGCGAGTACAAGTCAGCGTGAACAGTACGGGGGGAACTGTTCATCTATTTATAGGCACAGGACGCAGCCTGTGAGAAATTACATTCATGCCCTTTACATTCATTGTTAACTAATAGTCAACTCTATAAGGACTAAATAGCCTTTTTCCCTTTAAGTCGGTTCCTTTCTCCGTCATTTTGCCGAAGCTCCCCCATGCGTAGCTTTGGAGCAATTCCAACCTTCGTCGCGATCACACTTTTAGCCCGAGTCCGAAGGTACCTGTTCATATGTTACACTTGGAAGGTTTTGTTAGACCTTGTTTTTAGGACCTTCGGAGGACGAAGGCCTCCAACAGTAGTCCCTTGCAGTATTAATTTGTTTAAGATAACGAATTCAGACTGTGATATGGACGCAGGCCCAAAGCCGAAGGTCCAAAAACACCTTCCCTTTGCTAGAATAGCAACAATCAATGATATGTGGGGCCCCTTGGTTTAGAGCGCACCGAGCGTATAAATATGAGCTCGCACCAACTCATTTGGGACACTGCTTGTGCCATTTTCTTTATTTTCTCAATTTCACAGCTGTTGCTCACTAACACTTGCTAGTTTTTCAAAGCTTTTCAAGCTTCGGTTTGAAAGACACATTTTCGTTATTTTTGAAAGAAAGAATGTCTCAGGACAAGAAGGTTGTTGCTGAAGAGGAGAAGCTTTTTGAGGAGAAAAAGGCTGTGAATCCATACATTGCTGGATTTGTCGAGTCAATGGCAAAAACAAATACAGAAAAGATTACTAAGGAGATATTGGAGGGCCTGTCTGAGGATACTGGTGACAGTGATAGTTATGATGCAGAATGTGGTGGCGAAGATTCTGAGGATTGACCCTGGAGGCCTAGCCATACAATTTTCGGAAAATCTTCCATTAAACAAAGTCACCTCGAGAACATGAGGGGAAGATACTTTCGAGATATGTCTATCGTGAGGGCTGGCAGAGACAGCAACGTCCCGGCCCTTGAGGAAAACGAAATTGTGATTTTTCGAAGCTTCTTCGAAGCTGGGCTTCGGTTTCCGCTGAGTAAGTTTGTAGTTGAAGTATTGAAGACCTACCAAGTTTTCCTTCACCAACTTACCCCCGATGCTATATTGAGGATGGGAATCTTCGTCTGGGCAGCGAGAAGCCAAGGGATAGAACCAAGTGCGAAGTGTTTCTGTAACATGCATGAAGTTTTGTATGAGACAAAAGCCACGGAGAAAGAACAGTATCATAACAACTTCGGTTGTTATGGGTTTATCGCCCGTCCCAATGCCAGTCACCCTGTGCCGACATTTTGGAAGAGATGGCCCAGAAATTGGATGGAAGAATGGCTTTATGTGAAGAACGACTTGTCAGCGAGGGAGGACATTAAAGGTATTATCATGCGCCCCATATGGTCCCGCTTCAGCCTCTGAAGGCCAAAGGTTGAAATTGATGAAGCCGTCGAAGCTTGTCAAAAGGCATTTGGTACTGTCCGTTTTTTCATTGATACCAGAGATTTAATTCAAGAACATATGTAGCATTAAGGGTGTGGCCGCTTGTAGAGGGCTGGGAAATGCTGAAAGAAACTATTTCCAAATCTAGCAAAGGTGAACTGGTCCGACTAAAATATACATTCAGATATGGGGATAAATTTGACGAACCAAACGATGATGGTTGAAATGCATCGAAGTTACAAGTGATGAACTACTTGGGTCATACTCCAAGGCAGAAGATAATGCGCTGTCTACAGCCTTCGGAGGTCGAGGAAAAAAGAGAATAAACAGAGTTTTTGACGCCATTGGCTTCATCTACCCCGACTACCACTACCCAGTGCGAGGTCAAGGGAAGAAGAGGAAGGCTACTGCTATGGTCGCCTCGGCCGAATCTGTGCCTAAGGCTACAAGCAAAAAGATGAAGGTGCTTACCCACCGGCCACGCTATATTGAGCCAGTCGTGGTGCCTGAGTTTGGCGGGGAGGCTTCTTCAGCTGCTGACCCAAGAGAACCCGTTCCTCCCACACAGAAGACTGAAGAGCTGGTTGAAATGCCGAAGGTACCCTCAACCGAGATGGCTGAGTTGAAGACTGATAAAGATAAAGCTGAAAAACCAAGCATTGAAGAGACAAAAGCGCTAGGAATTCTAAGCCCTTCATTAGAAGTAACAGTGCCAAGGGCACAAAAAAGTTCTGGCGCAACTCCCAAGAGGAGAAGGATGGAAAATGTACTAGACGTGTTAGAATCAGTGAAGACTTTGAGCTCTACTCCTTCAAGGAAAGTTAACGAGGCTTCAAACGTGCCAACCGAAGCTGAAACAAAGCCAACCGAAATTGAAGCTGCAGTAATCCAAGCTGATACCGAAGCTGGGCCTTCAGAGCCCGCTGAGAAAGAGCCTTCGGAAATTGAAGAAAGGGCAACAGAAGAAAAGGCCACAGAGCGAATTTCGCCTAAAAAGGTTACCGCTCCTACTCCGAAGCTTTAAAAGAAACCATTGATTACATCATCCGCCATGCTTCGGGAAAGGGACTCTCTAAGGAAGAAGAACGAGAGGCTCAACATTATGCCCAAAAACTGAAATACCTGAAGGGGGCATTAGTGTTCTATGGCAGCGGGGAGGAAGATTTTTTGTACTGCCTCCCGGATAATAAAGAAATATTCGTCTGTCGGGAGATGAGTAGAAGCTTCGGATTTTCGAAACTAGAAGAAGGCCTATCAGTGTTATCAAAGGATGAATTGGCTGACAGTTTAGCATATAATAACATAAAGGTATAAAAGCTAATTTTGTATTTGAAAACGAATTGTTTCATTTGCTTGTACCTGATCTTGTCCTTCTCTTGCCGGGCCTAATCCTTAGCAATGCCCTTAGAGCACAGAAAGACATTGAATATGAAGGGTACACAATGGCTCTGAACAACCCTCGTTCAGAGGTGATTGAACTAAGGAACGAAGGCCTTGAAAAAGACAAGATATTAATTTCGTTGATAAACAAAATAAAAGAAGACGATGCTAATTCTAAGTCTCAAGCTTAGGTCCAAAATAATGAGATCGAAGAGCTTCGGAAACAACTAGCAGAAGCCAAGGAAAAATGCGCTGTTGCAGAAGCTGATCGAGAGGCCAGTGAATATTGGAAAAATTATTTTGAAAAAATAGTTGGAGAACTTCGCGCATCCAAGGAAAGATGTTTTGAAAAATCTTTGGGCTGCGTGAAGAGGATAAAGGCTAGCTTCGCCAACGTGGGCGCCTATTCAAACGAAGATAACTTCATACGAGGCGACCCTGAGGGTGATATCGAGTGGATCAGCGGAGAAGTCGAAGCTTTTGAAGAAATCTTAGGTGATCGTGGGGATGTCTGTGCGTTCTCTGGTGCGAGAGGAGTTTCAACTATCTCGGAGAAGGCGGGCTGTAATCATGTTAAAACCTTGGCCCAGGCCGAAGCTGCCCTCTCCGTGGATGACACAAAGGATCCCTCGGCCGAAGCAAGTTTTCTAGGCGGAAAATTTTTTACTGACATCTGGGAGAATGGTGGCCGAGAAATGGCCCACGAGATAATGAAGAAGAGCAAAAAAGATATTCATGACGCTCGAGAAGCAGCGAAAGAAGCTGAGAAAGCTGCAGAACTCGAGAGACAGATAGGTATCATTTAATTGGTTTAAGCTTCGTCGTTTGTTTTCATGGCTTTGAACTGATTGATTTTTTCTATTACAGCTGAACTATCTCCTCCACCAAAACCGTTCGACCCCCGTGGCAGACCCAGAAACGAAAGAAGCAATAGACATCATTAATGTAGCCAAATCTATTGTTGACGAAGTTGTTAACAAGCTGCTAAATGAAGTTGCGGAGAAGTTCCTGAGAGAGGACTAGTAGTTGTTTGTAAAAACATTTTTAGATAATCAATGTAACTTTGCTGTATCAAGACTGCGATGCTCGATGTATATGTTTTTGATTGTAAGTTTTTTGTAATTCAGTTCTTTGCGAGGCATGAAACTTTATATACATACTGCTTTTTGAGCCTTTGGCGAAAAAACACATTCCCTTCTTTTCATGCTTCGTAAAGAAGAAAATTTGTGCTTCGGAAAAAATATCCTTGCTTTGTAAAAACATCCCATCTTCGTAAGCAAAAGGATCCTTTCTTTGGCATTAGAACAGGCGAAGTTGTATTTCTCGGCTTTGTGCCTTAGCACGCTTTCATTTTTATAAAATCTCCGAAGATCGACTTCGTATTCAATTCGTGTCATTGGTGCAATATGATGTATGATGTGATGATATGCGAGATGATGTGATGATATGATGCAAAAGATGATGCTAATGCCGAAGATACACACCCACACACCCACACTGGAACACACCATCTCTACGTCCCCTTAGGAACGATCAAAATCTCTTTGCCGTTTATTTTTCGGCTTCACCGCTTATTTTTCGGTGTAAGTTCTGCATCCCCTTAGGAACGTCTTTTGAAATTCTTCGCCTTCTATTTCGGCGGTATTTTTCGCGTTGACTTTTCGCGCTTCGCCTTATATTTCGGCGGTATTTTTCGCGTTGACTTTTCGCGCTTCGCCTTATATTTCGATGGTATTTTTCGCATTGACTTTTCGCGCTTCGCCTTATATTTCGATGGTATTTTTCGCGTTGACTTTTCACGCTTTGCCTTTTATTTCGACGGTATTTTTCGTGTTGACTTTTCTCGCTTCGCCTTGTATTTCGGCGGTATTTGGCTCTGCATTCCCTTAGGAACGACTTTTGAGCAAAAAACTTACTCTGCGCTCCCTTGGGAACGACTTTTTAATCTTCGGCAAGACTTTTGCTGCGCTCCCTTAAGAGTGCCTTTTGAAGCTTCGACAATTTTTGAGCTTCGTAAATATGTGAAGAAGATATATTTCATTTTAACAGAAGCGAAACTATTACAAAGAATTAAATCTAAATTTTCATTACTTATCCTTTATTAAAAAACAAAGTGGCATAGAGTAAAAAAGTTCTTCAAAGGGTAGGATATCTCTCAATAGATGTGCTTTGACTCCGGCACAGTACTGTTGACTGTGCGAGCTTCGGATTCTTCCCTAAAATCCCTCTGTTGCTGGGTGTGCTGACTCCCTTCTGGCTGCTAACCCCATGAATAAGTAGGTTGTAGTGGTGGCAGAGGTGGAAGCTGTGACCAAGAAGCCTGTGGCTTACTAGCCGAAGCAACAGAAGATGCAGAGTGATTACCCACATATTCTGGTATGTAGGTTGAATGGCATGAAGCAGTGTGCAAAACCTACTTCGGTTGATTTTGCCGAGCTTCGGCTTCTGCAATCTCCCTCTGCTTTTGGATAGTGATTTGGCACATTCTTGTAGTGTGGCCCTTGTCCTCACCACAGAATAAGCAGTAGATCTTCCTAGGCTGATCCCCAAACCTTCCTCCGAAGCCCCTAGCGCCTCTGCCCATTGGAGCTGGTGGCTTGAAGGAGCTTTGTTGTTGCCCTGAGGATTGTGAGGTATATTGTGACCCCTGAGACTGACTTCCTTTGTCATCGCTTTGAGTGGAGTTATGAATTGATCTGACGTGCGTCGGATGGATTCTTCCTTCGAAGCCCCTGGTCATTTTGGAGAATCTATAAGCTTCCTCCCTTCTTTGGCGGAAGTCGTTGTCAGCTTGGATATACTCATCCATCTTTTGAAGCATCTTCTCTAGAGTTTGCGGGGGCTTCCTAGCGAAGTACTGAGCCGTAGGTCCTGGCCGAAGGCCCTTAAACATGGCCTCAATGACAATCTCATTGGGCACTGTAGGCGCTTGTGCCCTTAGTCTCAAGAACCTTCGTACGTATGCCTGAAGGTATTCTTCATGGTCTTGCGTACATTGAAACAAAGCCTGAGCTATGACCGGCTTCGTTTGAAAGCCTTGGAAGCTGGTAACCAACATGTCCTTAAGCTTCTGCCACGACGTGATGGTCCCTGGCTGAAGAGAAGAATACCATGTTTGGGCTACATTTTAGACTGACATGATGAAGGACTTAGCCATGACTGTAGTGTTGCCCCCATACGAAGATATAGTTGCTTCGTAACTCATCAGAAACTGCTTTGGATCTGAGTGTCCATCATACATGGGGAGCTGGGGTGGCTTGTATGATGGGGGCCATGGGGTAGCTTGTAGTTCTGCTGCCAAGGGAGAAGCATCATCAAAAGTGAAGGCATCATGATTAAAATCATCATACCATGCCTTCCTTTGAAGATCAGCTAATGACGCCATCTTCTCCTTCTTCCTTTGCACTTGCTGATGGATGATATCCATATCCCTGATCTCTTGGTCCAACTCCTCCTGGAGTGTTGGACTGGTGGCCTTCCTCTTCTGGCTTCGAGCCTCTCGAAGAGAAAGAGTTTCTTGGTTTGGGTCCAGCGGCTGCAGTGCAGCTGTCCCTGGTGCTGAAGCTTTCTTCGGCGGCATGACAGAGGTCAGTGCTTGACGAAGCTTATGGAAATGAGTTTCCCCACGGACGGCGCCAATGTTGGGGACTTGTTCTCAAATGCTATGAATTAAGAACAAGGTAACACAAAATGTTAAATGTTAATGCCCTTCGTCCTTTGAAGCATTATTTCTCTAAGGATATAACGATCTCCGGACGAAGGTCATGAAGGACATACCTTCATTATCACTGCATACATTAATGAAAGACGAAGCATGTGGAATATGAGAAATAACATGAATAATCATATGCCATCGTTAATATATCTTTTATTATATAATCATGAATAAATAAGAACAGTATCGAATGACATTTGTACCTTCGGCTTGATAGAAGGCCAAGATACAAGCGTGACGCACGAGCGAGTACAAGTCAGCGTGAACAGTATGGGGGAACTGTTCATCTATTTATAGGCACAGGACGCAGCCTGTGAGAAATTACATTCATGCCCTTTACATTCATTGTTAACTAATAGTCAACTCTATAAGGACTAAATAGCCTTTTTCCCTTTAAGTCGGTTCCTTTCTCCGTCATTTAGTCGAAGCTCCCCCGTACGTAGCTTCTGAGCAACTCCTACCTTTGTCGCGATCATGCTTTTAGCCCGAGTCCAAAGGTACCTGTTCATATGTTACACTTGGAAGGTTTTGTTAGACCTCGTTTTTGAGGACCTTCGGAGGACGAAGGCCCCCAACAAATATATATATATATATATTCTATCTTATCCCAATAGGTTCATCTTGTGTAAATATATATATATATATCCTATCCTCTCAAATTGTTTATGAGATAACTAGACCAACTAAAAGTACCCCCACTAGAATATACCAAATGGATCCATCTTATCTTAAAAGATTCTCTCTTACCTTAATAGATCCACCCTATCTTAAAATATTCTCTCCCATCTTAATAGATTCATCTTATCTTGAAAGATTTATCTTATCCTAACCACTTTATTTAACTCATCTTAAAGTAATAACCATGATATAATTAATGAGATCAGATCTAAGTTATATTTGCGTGACTAAAACCACTTGACTTATCTCACCATGAACATGATCTAATCCAAATCAATTGGATCTTATCTAGTCGAAGCTAGTCATACTTAGATCCGATCTAATGTGATAGATTAATCTAACCTAATGAAGGCTAAGGTTGAGCTAATTTAATCAAGTTGCTTAACAAGAAGGAAAATACTGATGAAATAAATGAGACTCTACTCCTAAAAATATGTTTTAACTTAATTCACTCTTCACTAAGTTAAGAATGACCGACCAACTTGGCCTTATGCAACTACTCTACCCATCCGATGGTTGCATAACCCCTCTGTTTTGACCTAACAGAGATTCTGATTTACCTACACTGTATAATCCATCCTATCTCAAAAGATTGTAACATACCCTAATATTATTTATTCTACCCTAGTAGATCTATATAACTTAAACTAGTCTAATCTAGGTAGATCCAATCTAATCTCGACCCTACTTAATCTAATATGATCCAATCTAAAGGGAGTGACTTAAACAAGTCAGTTAATATTGGTAACATAGATAGACCATATCTCTATAAATGGGTTTAAACTTAAACGAGTATCTTAGACCAACTCGTCCATGAAATCACAAACTAGCCTATATTATAGGTTGCCAAACCAATTTATCCCAAAATAAAAGTAAAACTCTGTTCAACCTACCTACCCCATGTACTCGCACTTGTTATCCCAACTTGGATAATAGCATCTAACACCACGACCAATGGTCCCTAACACAGATCCAAGAAGAAGGTTAACCTCGACAATGAAGGATATGAGTAGAAATAGTTCTTCAAATGAATCAAGATCCACCACATGGAATAAAAGTCTCCATTACCCAACTTCTTTTTACCCCCAAATCTTCTCTACACCCACCTAATGGCCAAATCTGATGTACCCTTGTTTTCTATGCCACACCTGTTAATGGCATGAAAATTTTAGATGTATAAAAATATATACTAATTGGAAGTTCTAGTGAGATAAAAAATATACTAGGATTTCATAAAGATAAAGTCAGCTGGATATGCTCAACTAAATGGTATTCTTAAATAGGATTATGGAATCTAGTGTGATCTAATCCAATGTGGTCTACTTAAATAGATTAGTGATACTTGGACCCTTCTAGCCAGGTGTTAACTTAACTTAGCACATTAGATCAACTCAACCATGAGCTAACCCAACCCATAGAGTCATGATGAATGGTAGAATATATCTATCCCCACCTAAACAAACTTTTGACCTACATCATGTAATCTATCTCATCATGACAGATTCTATCCTACCTTTGGATATTCACCTTATACGACTAGTTACCCCAATCTAGACATAAAACAAAGATTAAGCACTACTAAAGAATCTTTAGATCATAACCAGCTACAAGCCTATTCATTCTGCTTACCAAATAATTTCCCTTGCAAAACTATTTTGCCATATGCTTCTAACTCTCATGGTCAATACCAGGAAGGGAAGATTATCAAGCAACAACAAACAGAAATGAATCCTCTAGATCCTCCACCGGTTGGAATCGATCAAGTGGTTGCTACCCAAACGATGGTAATACAATAAATGGCAAACATAGTTACCGAAATACAAGATCAGATAAGACAAGAACGCGAGGAAATACGTCAGGACCGGCTGGAGATACGTCAAGAAATAAGGCAAGCACAGTTGGAAAGACAGCAACAACAACAATAACCACTACCTCCGCCACCACCACCGGCTCCACCAAGCTACATAAACATATACATATACTACTATTTGTAAGATCTAAGTGTTACTTTAGTTAGTAGTTAGTATGATACTTTTTAGGAGGAATAATTGACCCCATGTGCTGCTAAGGAGTTATGCATCATGCTGAGGATTTGTTTGTGCATATGTTATGAGGTAACATGAGTATACACCATTTTCTTACAAATCTCGAGGACAAGATTTCTGTTAAGGGGGTAGGATTTGTAATACCCAATTTGTAAGAAAATATTAAAGGAGAAATTATTTCATTTATATATATGTGTTACCTCTATTTACCATCACATGTGAACATCTAATTTAAAAACAAATGGTAATAAGGGACATGCCACTAAATTGTGCATCTTTCTTGAGTTTGTGTATGTGCATCTGTAAATAATAATAATAGTAATAATAAAAACATATTAGTACTAAATTGGGATGTAAGACCAAACTTACCATTTAGAAAATCGAAAAGGCTATAAGAATAAGGGGAATACTATATAAATATAAAAGAAAATATATATAAACAAATAACTACACCTGTTCATACTGGTAGATGAATTTGTCTGTTTGATCTAAATAAGAAATCCACCACAATATTTGAAATTCAAGTTGAAATTCCAAAATAAGCAGAAAAAATAGAAAAGAAAAAAAGAAAGTGGCGCGCCTCAGCCAATTCCTGTTTTGCTCGGCCCACTTATTCTCAAGGCGGCCCAACCCATTCCCTACGACCACACTCTCAACTACCAAGTGCGTGGACGTGCGGTTGACGGTGGGCCCGATCCGCCAGTCTCCACATCACCAAACAAATCTCGCCTCGCCTGGAGTTCTCCCTTGCACTACTCGGCAACAACCTTGCCGATTCTCCTGCTGCGCTATCGCGCCATACTCAGGCAGTCGGGCTCTCCGCTGGGAGTCCTACATAAGTGTCAAATTCTGCCCTCTATTGACCATCAGGAAGCAAGGAATCCAACTGTCATTCCGCCTACGCTGAGGGAGAGTCGCCATGGTCGGAGTAGGGCGGCGACCTTGGGGACTGCCTCGGCAAGGATTGGGGTAAGGCATCCATGCGACCTTGCCAGTTTCCCCACTTCATATTTTGACTAATAGCGCTAGGTTGTGGGCAAAAGGGTCCCTTGCTGCCCTCACCGCAAGGCGACACTGTAACTGGATAGCGCATTGCAGGCTTATTTCACGTCGTAGCCGGTATTTTTCCCCTGCCATGATCCAATAGATTGCTCTCTCTCGCGTTGTTTGTTTCCTCGACTCCAGAGGTATTAGGTTGACTCGATGGTGGGGATTCTGGGCATCGGTTACAGCTGCACCGGCGAGCTCACTGAAGGGTAGGCCGGAGCACTGTCACCTAGGCGCTTCGGTTAGGAAGAAACGTCGTGGGACGTTGATTTATGAGTGTGCGGTTCAGATTAGACTAGGGATAACTCTTCACATGGTTGATCTGGTCCATAGGAACATGATTGCACGACTGTGATCTGTCGATCGCGTAGCGCTGCGATGTGATCGACCCTGACCCTTGGATCAAGATCATGTGGAGCAGACGGGATCGATGTTAATTAAAAGCCGCACCATCGATTTTGGATCCAAGAGTCACGATGGCGTACCGATTCACCGGTGATCCGATCTAATCTGTACCGCCTATTTCTAATCTAGCGACCGAAACGGCTTCATACCCCTTCGACCGTGTCAATGTTGCATAAGAGCCCTCGTCCTTTTAGTTAATCAACCCGCGGTCCAGCGCGGATGGTTCTATGTCTTGGGAATCTTTCCCCGAAGCTCTTGTGTTTTTGTAAATTGTGCGCCCCATCCAGGAAACTAGAAAAATCATGAAAATTAATTAGAAAAGATTTTCAATGTAAAAATAAACCCCTAGAATTGGTTTAATTCATAGAAAATTCATATAATGTCCAAATTAATCCATTCCAATTCCTATAATTTTGTAATATTATTGTTTATCATTTAGTATCACTGTTTTGACATGAATATCACAATAAAAACTATATCCTATTTAAACTTGTACAAAACACATAAAATCTTTAGAAATTCATAACTTAAAATCTATAACTCCGATTTGATCCGTTCAAGTTGTGTTAGTCTCGTATAAATATTTACTATGCAATAACAACATTTATTATACCATGTCTCATTATTTTATAATTAGATCTGTATTTAACTGATGTTGGTTAGTCTGGTTAAACTGCTTATCATTGTACACTACTAGAATATGATCTATGATCATTTTATAACTTAGATTAAATTTGAGATAATTGTTTATAGAATAACCTCTTATATGATTATATGAACCAATTTATAATATAGTTTAATATTTTAATCACATAAAATCCTCTATAAAATCATAACTCCTTAACCGTAACTTCGATTTTAGTGGTTCTCGTTCCCACGATCTCGTAGCAACATGTAGATTATTATTATACAGTTTATTCTTATGTTTGGTGTGATGTTAATTTTGTCTATACTATGTTTGTTTGTATTGCTATGACTAGCAGTGTGATCACGAGGATTTAAAGAATCATCTTGGTACCTGGAATCTCAAGTGCCAGGCAAGTTGTGCCCTTGATCACTGTTGTTTACCCAATAATGTTCTTTAATATCACTTATTCATGCATATGTTTAATTTTGATGGGACTTAATAGGTCACCATAGTCTGATTATCTTTTACCTTGTTTACCCCTAAATCACTTGGGTAGTTATGCTATTGCTTTACATGGTTCTGGGTTAATATTTCATTATATCCATGTTCCAATTATTCTGTTATTTTATTTCTGTTCATGTCAAGATCATTATTATCTTTAATTGGAACATGGAGCTTTACTTGAGAAACACGTGCCACCACAAAGGGAGGAAATGGACCCCTTGGCTAACTAATTAGGAAAGCTAGTGGAAGACTACCTTACCCAAAAGGGGCAAGGGTAGTAGGGGAGTTGCATGCAAGGAGGTTCTCGGGTTGATTTTGCTGCGATGGCGGTCAGACGGGGGATTCTTGCAAATGCTCTTCCCACAAACTGTAGCGGGTTTTCGGAAGCTAATGGAACTTTTAAAGGCCTCGTAGCGGATCCCTAGCCATTCACCTCGGTAGTGTCTAAGGGCCTTGCAAACCCTGGCGACATAGGAAACACGACTTGTGGGTAAAGGGTACAACCTCTGCAGAGTGTAAAATTGGTATACTAGCCGAGCTCACGGTCATGAGCAGCTCAGGACTCACGCATGATTAACTTATGTAACTTAAATTCAATTTGTCATTTGCACTTGCATGGGATTTGTTATAAATTTTTTCTAATATTTATTATGGTTTGGTATTTACTAAGATTTAGTAACTGCTAATAAAATTTGACAAACTTATTAAAAGCAATGCTCAGCTTTAACCCATATTGTTGATCAGCCTTACACATCACATGAACTCCCACCTTTGGTGAGTTCATGCACATTATTCCCCACAACTTGTTGAGCGATGAACATGTGTGAGCTCACCCTTGCTGTCTGACACCCCCCACAGGAGAAGAATAAGTGGTTCGATTGGAGCCACACAACGAGGAGTTCGATTCGATCTAGGTGGCGTCTCCCTGTTAACTTTCTGGCGCCAAGGAGGGATTTTAGATCCTTTTATATTTATGTTTTGTTTTGTAAGACTTCCGCTATGTAATAAGTACTCTTATTATATTGTGACATTTAACTCTATACACTCTGTTATTATATATGTTGTCTTCTTTGGCGCATGTATGAGATGCACCTGGATTTATCCCTTAAATCTATGTGTGACAGTTCGGGCACTGGTTAGGGAGTTATAGACCCACGAAAATTGGTTTGTCAGTGACTCAGAAATCACAGGAAACTTGTGAAAACTGAGTGTCAAAACATGTCAAACGGAATCGGATGAAAGCCATATTTTAACATGTTGTGACTCTATTAGTTATTAATAACTTTTATATTTGGGGAAACTCGAGTTGTTCAACAAAAAATTGGTAACGTGAGACGTCAACCCGGAGGACACTGATTCCAGACAGAAGGATTTCAAATCCTGAAATCAGATTTTTATTCTGTCTTGAGGGAACTGTTTGAGATACTTAGAAATTGGATCAAGGCTATGTGTAATTATAAAATTTGTTTTATAACATAGGTTCTAAAACTTTTATTAAAGGTAAAACCTCATATCTTGAATATAAAACGAAGTTTCACTTTGATCAAAGTAGTATCATTTTAAAGCTTCAAATTATATTTTAAAGGCAATAAAAGTATTTTTCTCGACATTTTCTTGGCATGGACCCTTAATAACTTTTGTTGTAGAGTTTATCTAGAGTTGTTTTGTAACACCCCTGGTGTTACTATCACTAAAACTTGAGCATAACATCATGAGCATCAGCATCTCATGTGATTGTCAGACTTAGAATGCATTCACTAGGCAAAAATTTCAAACAAGTTGTATTGATGTGACTGGTCATGGGTAAAACCCTAGAATAGGGTACTTAACCCTAAACTGGGCTTAAAAGAGTAAACAAAGCCAAAATAAGAGAAAACTTCAAAACTTATTAGTAATGATCATAAAATGTCACCATTAATGGACTTAAGTGGCATCCAAACCCTAGAAGTATCAAAAACCCTAAATAGACCCCTAGAAAACCCTGGATTGAAACCCGAGGGGGTTAGGTGTAAATTTTGCACACTTTTGGACCTAAGTGCAAAAACCATGGAATTAGGGTACCTTAAGTCATATAGTTCACATATTTGAAGATTTGCGAAAGAAACCATGAGTTTTGGGCTTATTTGCAAAAAGGCCACCCTTATGCTCTAATGATTAAGTCTGAAAACACTTGAACAAGGCTGACTTTAGAGCTCTGTAGTTCTAAAAATACCAGGAATTTGCCTAGGGTCAACACATCAAAAGTCTAGAGCTACTATAGGAGAACAACTTTGCTATAGGGATTAAGCCTTGATGTCATGAGAAATTTGGAGATAATTAGATCCAAAGTATGAGTGTCAGGCTGAAAATCTGTATGGTTCAGAGAAGTCAGTGGTACTGGGCCAACTTCAAGATTTGGTGGAGCTCGATTTAGTGGGTAATTGGCTAAGACCTTTGTAGCAAGATTAAAGTTGGATTATAGGAGAGTAACTTTGGTACAGTCATCTTCTTTGGTTGTTGTACAAAAATTAAAGAAACAGCAGCCCAAAGTTGCTCTGTCAACACTGTGTTGATGAACTGAAACTAAATTCTAGAACAAGAATGGTCACAGTGGAATGGGGCCGAATTGGAAGCGCCATATCTTTGAATTCATTCGGTTTTGACCCAAGGATCCTATAGAAAGTTTGAAGACTGTTGTTTAGTGAACAAACTTTATTAATGGAGATTATCCTGTTCTTAACAAGAATCAAGAGAAAGGGGGGAAAGGGGGTCGGTTTAGAAGAACAATGAAGATCCAGAGCACTGAAAATATCTAAAACGAAGACAAAGATCTGGGGCACTGTAGAATCAGATGTATTCGGATGAATTGGTGTAGGGATTGATCTTGGGAGATAACTTCAGACGTGGCACCATCCCGCGAACCTAGCCGGGCGTGGCCGGAGATATTCCACCGGCGGTCGTCGTGGCTCGGTCATTTCCGCCGCGGTGTCACTCATGCCTCGCTCATCCCTCATTGTGCCTCTCCTTTACGTGGTAACCATGCGCGAACGATGTAATCCGCGGTCGTGGATCGTTAGCTGGACCACCGTGCCTATAAGTAGCACAATGAACCACGGCGAGGCATTCACCACTTCATCAGTGAGCTCGATTGAAGCCACAATTCGCACTGCCTCCTCCTCCTCCTCTCCCCAAATTAGGTGTACCCGATGAATCAGTAGCACTTTGCAACCGTGTAGCCCCAACTTCACCGCCTAATTTCACCAGAGCCCGTCGTGACACCATTTTTCCCCTTTCTCAGTCTCCGGCAAGCAAAATCCTCCGCGCTCCATGGCCAGCCGATCCTAGGTCCGCTCCTGCTCTTCGTAATCGTGTTTTAGTGCCCATACATGCTCGTGATACTCATCGACTCAACCCTCTGTGCTTGACCACAGTCAATCAACCGGAACGCTTGGAATTATGTCTGGTATCCGCAGTCACCATGGTCGGGCTAAGCCGGGGCCATAATAACCCAATTAAAGCATGTTCTAGGGTTGCCTCGGGTCGGTAATGCTTGCCCAGTAGCTAGTTTAGGCAGCCGCCGTTGTTCTTGGCCGGTTCGAGCAACGGGGTGGTCCGCGGTAAGCGCGCCGTGGCCAGGGGATCGAGTTAGAGAAGAAATAGAAAACGAGGGATCTCTGTGCAAATGTCAGCGAGACAGATGAACAGTGGGTAGAGCTCTTTATAGATATTTCAAACCTCCAGGGTTCCCTGCGCAAAATGGACACCGCAATGCGCGCGGGCGCGCGTTCTCCCCATTTCTGGGCCGACTTGGACCGGATTCAGCCCATCAGTGTTCATAGTTTCTCTTAGACTTAGAGAATTCCTAGAAAATTATAGAAAAATGCTAAAAATGCAAGATCAAATTTGCTAGATTCCTAATTTTCTATAGTATTTAATAAAAATAGATTCATGACTTTTAGTTCAAATAGGGAATTATGGGGTATTTAAAATAGCCAAAATCCATACTTCTAGAATTATAGAAAGTAATTAATAATTTCAAAAATCACCAAACGTTTTAGATACACTTTAAATATTATTCAGAAGCCTTGGGTAAAATTTGGCATGATTTGGACCATGTTTGGTACCTAGAACCCAAAACCTAGACCCCTGCCCTATAAACTTCACTATAGACTCTAAAAACCCTAGTTTCCCGGAGATCCGTGAAGGAAAGTAATATTCAAGACCTAAGATAATATACTTTTAATATCTTTGCATCTTCATGAGCATTACATGAGCATTCATGATTATATATGGCTATATATAGAAAATGAAGAAGAGATGGAAGTTGAAGAATTAAAGACTACACCACCACCACCTGAAGAACCCCAGGCCGGGAACTGCTTTCATTTTGACATCTGTGGAGCAGAGCCTGACTCACCTATAACACAAGGCAAGCCCCAGTGCATTTGCCACCTCCTTGCTACTTTTAAAATCTTTCTCACTTTCTTGATGCATTAGGTGATAGGAGTTATGTGCTAAACAAGTCATTGCATTTCCTTCCTTGGGAATTTGGTTACTTTTCCTTAATCACCTGTTTTACAAAAAGGTTTTTCTTATGCTTAGCTTTGCTCTAGAAAAACAAAATGTTTTGTTTTGACAAAAGATGATGCTTCAAGTGGGTGGGATGTTTTCAAAAATAAAACTTGATGGTGGATCCATCATGGCGGTGATGGGTTCAACATCGGAAAAGATGTACCTCTGCCAGGTACCAAACTTTGGGTTTGAAATAATAAAGCTGAGACCGGGTGGGTGACTTGCACGAGAAGGAAGTCTTGGTGTAGTGTCTTCGTCTGAGTTGATTAAGGACCTTCTCGATGTAGGCCTGCTGACCGAGGACCCTTTAACTGGTCACATGCCTCATCAGGGGTAAGCTTTGCCTCAACAACAACAACAACAACAACAACAAAGCCTTTTTGTCCCAAGCACGTTGGGGTAGGCTAGAGATGAAACCCCGTATGAAAACCTCAGAGCTCAACCCCCAAAGAAAAAAGGGAAACAAAGGCAAAGGAGAACCGAAAAAACGACGAAACGGGGAAACACATAAAAGAGGTAAAACCCACAAGAACCAGCAAGATCTAAATGGGCACAAGAAAAGGTCAAACGATTAAAGAGGAAAAGCGAAACTATAAATCAAGGTTCTGGCACGTGAATTGCACACTTCCACCCCTTCCTATCCACGGCGAGCTCTTTATCAATATTACACTCCTTCAGGTCCCTCTTCACAGCCTCTGTCCACGTCAAGGTTGGTCGACCTCTACCTCTCTTCACATTCTCGGGACGCCTAATTATTCCGATATGCACTGGTGCCTCCTCAGATCTTCGTTGGATATGTCCAAACCATCTCAAACGATGTTGCATAAGCTTCTCCTCAATTGGCGCCACTCCTACCCTCTCTCGTATATCATCATTCCGGACTCGGTCTCTCCTTGTGTGGCCACATATCCAGCGCAACATACGCATCTCTGCCACGCAATGCAATGGGAGTGGAGAGATGACGAGAGTAGCGTGTACCCTCCGTGGCATGAGGCTGGACGATGGTGTATCTGTGCTCTCAGTCGGCGTGAACCTGATCTGGTCTTAAGAAACCTGGTGGCGAGTTGACATATGCAAGGGTTAAGTGCTACATATGTCGTGTGATTGGAGATCCTCAGCTGAGTATTAATCGATTCGGATCGCCGTTACTTCTCGAACATGAAGACTTGGTCGCTTACTTACACGTAGCAATCCAGTGAACAAGAAGGGTTGATAAGAAATTGGCTAGTATAGGTCAAGTGCTTGAACTAGGGTAGAAAGCACTCTAGAACTCAGGTAATGACTTAACTTGCTAATAAAACTGGACTTTTAAGGATCCACTATTAGTAAGCATTTCTGCAAACAAGAGTCTTTGGTTATTGATAAGCCATACCTTGATTCCCAAAAGGCTAGCATATCCTTGAGAGTCTTTTTATTTTGACGGGTAAGACTTGCGAAAGTACACTTCGTACTCAGGGCTTTGTCCCATGTTCTTTTAGGTGAGGAACAGCAAATTTTTGTAGCTTTTGTTCCAAGGAGGTGCCTAAAGAAGAAAATCATGACTAAAGCCCCGGGAGGAAGTGTCCTCCTTTAAAACTTTTTACTGTTTATCGGGAGGGGTTTTTGCCTCCTAGGTTATTTAATAATATTACTCCAGCACCCCTATGTTTGCTCTGGTCTGTAATAATAATACTACTCTTTCTTCAATATGAAATAAGTTGTTGTAACTGCTTCCGCATACTCGTTCCTCTGATGTGTTGTAATATCTGCGTGACGGGTGAAACGCTCTTGGGCAAGGTAAAGAATTCAGATACCGAACTTATCAAGTGATCAGGTGCACCTGCAGGGTTGTATGAGGTCTGATGGACAAGGACAGCTGTAGGTGGGCCTAATGACTTGGGAGGTTCCATCACATGTTTGAACAAGATGGCAAGGCTAGGTTGAATTTCAAAATTTGCATTGTTCAAACAAGCAACTTCAAGCAAGCTTAAGATTTATCTTCTCATGTGAGTATTTGGTTCAACTTCGAGAAATCTTTAGAATACAGTTGATAGATAGATATGATTGATGACATAGAGATAACAAGTAGATTTGCATAAGAATTTAGAGGTTCACACAATAAAGATTCTGCTGGAGAATGCGTGTGGCAGAACCTCCCAAGTTATTGGGCCCACATGCACCTGTCCTTGTCCCAAAGACCTCAGACGGCTATGCATGTGCACCAAATAACTTAACAGGATCCGTCCGATTGCCCCAAGGACATCGGATAAACCACTTACAACCAGAACCGCGGGATTAAGTAACACAAATCACACACCAATATTTTTTTTGCAGCAAAAATCTTATTACCAAATTTTACAAGTTACAAAAATTTTACTATTTTATCGGAGTGATTAAAAAGTATAAGTTTGAAATATATGCTAGCTCAAATGATCATCCTCAGTAAGAAGATAAAGACGGGGTATACTTATATAAGAAGGCTGAGCCCACCGGCACTTAACACCATCGTCAGCAGCACAAAACTATAACCTGAAAAACAATAGGGAATAAAACCCTGAGTATGGAATTACTCAGCAAGACTTACTCGACTAAAGAAAAGACTCTCAAGGGTATGCTGGATTTGGGAATCAAGGAGAGGCTTTAGCAAGAATCAATTTAGATACTTTTGCAGAAATAGCTTACTAAAGTGAGTCCTTACTTTCAATATTTTAACGCTAGATTAAATATCAATAGACTCTGTTTGCATCTGGTTTAATTTCACCATCTCATCAATACAACATCATTTTTATTCATGAGGTTCACATCCTGACTTAGTTTAAATTTGTACGGCAGTGACCAAGTCTTCATAACCGCGAAGGTACGGCGATCCGAATCGATTATACTCAGCTGAGGATCTTCGATCACACGACATATGTAGCACTTAACCCTTGCATATGTCAACCCGCCACTGGGGTTTTAAGACCAGATCAGGTTCACGCCAACCGAGAGCACAGATACACCACCGTCCAGCCTCTTGCCACGGAGGGTACACGCTAATCTCGCCATCTCTCCACTAGCATTGCGTGGTATCTTATTCTGGCATTAGTCTGCCCGAGGCAAAGCTTACCCATGACGAGGCATGTGACCAGTTAAAGGGTCCTCGATCAGCAAGCCTACATCCGCATCCAATCCTTAATCAACCTGGGTAGAACATCACCTGTTCCTAGCCCAAGTTCTGATTTAAGTACTTTCATCCTTAGGATTGTTTGTTTTCCTTAGGACGAAAAGAGCATTATAGGGAACTTTGCAGTAAGATCCCACCACGCTCTCAATGAAAATATTCTTGCATGTAGAAGCCATCTTTCCTCAGGATAACCCCTGAGCCAGGCCTTATTGCAAAAGACAACTTCTACCCACAAAATCTAAGCAGAGCTAAGCATTTTTGTAAATCATATTTTGATACTTCACCAGAAGTATCTATAAAGGTATGGATATCAAGGAAGGCAATGCATCAAAGGGTTCCAAGCAACTCCTATAAACCTAATGCACATTTCACTAGACTTAAAGTGCGCAAAAATTATTTAAAAACACAAGGAAGGGGTTGCATGCAACGGGGCTTGCCTGGATAACACTAGGTTAGTGTTTGTTAGACGATGACTTGGCGAGTATCCTTTGGCTTGGCACTCATTCAGATTATCCATCTTCCGGTTTGTCCATCAGCATCACCTCGCGAGCGGCTCACGCGTAGCAGCATCTTGTGGTCGACTCAGTTCTGGTTCTCCACATCGCGTGGTTAATTCACATACCTCAATGAAATGCATTATGCACATGAATGCATATAGACCGGAATATTTCAAACCTAAATAGTACTACGCGATAGCGAATTAAACACCTAGCGGCGAGGCGTTGTACAATTTTAGACGAAAATACTAGTTATCGACGTATGACTAAGCGCAATAATTACGTTTCTCGAACCTAACGCAAACATCACGAACCACAAACTATACACATGAAATACAATTATTCTAATCACAACTTATCAATTAATTAATTAAGTTCTAAACTTATCCCTTGCTTTATAAATTATACTACATCTTTATAAGTGATTAAAATATTTCATCAACACACATGCCTACTAAAATTCTACTCGGTACACCAGTTCAGATAATTGACTCGAATAGCAAAATACTCGCCATACTGAACCTGGCTTGATAATTGCAAAGATCGCGAAGTCACGAGAGTTCAGTGACTCACGCAATTTACCGAGCACCTAATGAGCATCGCACTAGCACATTAATTTATTCAACGATAGAACTATTCTGAATAATTCATCAGCTATTATGCATAAGTCCACTAAATTGAATATTTCATTTATCTTGCATTTTAGATCTAAGGGGTACCATATTACGCGGTTATTTCACACGATTACGTTATCGGAGGTGTTGAGGTACTTTAGCAAACATCTAACACAGACACGACGCGTCTGCTAAACACGGGAATTATTACGACTAATAAATCTAGCTAATCTAATTTGATTAACCGATATAATAAATTGGCTTACCAATACTGATTTGATTCGATATCCGCGAGGGCGATGACGGTTTTCCAGTTTAGATATTTGGTTGAGTTCCAAGAGAGCGCTTACAGGCCTCGCCTCTCTCGAACATCAGGGACTTCTCATCCAAAGCAGGTCCGACTTCAAGCTTGCAAGAACGTCGACAGTCTCCGAATAAAATCTTTGATCGAACCCTTGGCGAGCATTAAACTAAGCTTCACTTCGACGACAACCAGATCGATATCGGGACTCGACGGCAGCGCAACACCACCACGAGATGGAGGCAAACTGGCTACGACGGCTTAGGACATGTGCGGAGGCTGACAGCAGCGGACTTCACGATGGGTAGCGAGACTCGACGGCGAACAGCGCGATGACGAACTAAGTCGTGGCGAGGTTGACGACGAGATAGGGATTTTAAAGCCGAGCGAGCCGAGAGGGCACGCTGGCGAGTTAAAAAAAATTCGGCGCGCGAGCCCGACGCGCACGGATTTTTGTTTCATTGCTCTGCGCACGATGCGTGCACAGACAACAAGCAAGGACGCGCGGCAAAATCCCGAGCACGAAGCAGGAAACCAGCCACAGCGAGCATAGGGACACGGTTGCGCGCGGCGTGTGCGCAGAGAGCTCGACCGGGCACGGCGAGCTGGGGACTGAACGTGGTCCGAGCTAGGAAAAGCCGGGATACCATGGCGCGCAGGGAGACGGCAAGGCGGAGTGCGCGTCAAGGAGAAACGCCGGCTGCGCGTGGCAAACGGAGGCCGGTGACCTGCGGGACAACAAAGCTGGAGCGAGCTGGGCCAAATCCGAGCTGGAGCTCACGGCAACAGGGAGCAGCAACCGGCGAGCAGAGAGCTTCGACGCAGGAATGCGCGTGCAGGAGCAAGCACGGCGAGCAGGGAGTAGCGGCTGGACGCCACGAGAGGACGCGCGCAGGGGTGCTCCAGAGCTAGAGCAGGCTGGGCGTCATGGGCGAGCTAGGGAGGGAGACGGCCGTGGGAGAGACACAAAGAAAGCTTGGCAAGGAGAAGCAAAGCGCGCAGGCTGGGAGCTCGGCCAGGGAGAAACGCCTAGCACCATGGGAGAGCTTAGGGGCACACAGGCCGAGCTAGAGCCAGGGACGCGCCGAGCAGAGGAGGGAGATGAGCAGTCTGCGCAAAGGAGGATGCACGGCGCTGGGCAAAACTAAGCCAGAGGGGCGCGCCGGTGTGCAGAGGGCTTGGAGCGACGGTCAAATCGGAGGTCAGAGGGCCTCCACCATGCGCTGCTGCACGCCATCGTTGCTTGTCTGTACGGCTACTCCAGGCGATTGGAACTCCCCCAGCGGCGGTGGCTACTCCGGTGCTCTGCTCCCTCGGTCCCTCCATAGCAGCGGTGTGACGCTAGAGCAGATGGCAGCGGGCAGCGCTGGAGGCCGAGCGAGCTGACACGGAGGAGATAAAGGAGCTGCGGCCAGGAGAAGATAAAGAAGCAGCGTGCGCGGCGGCGAAAAATCTGAGCAGGGGCGGCAGGATTTTTCCTCCATGAGCGAAACTGAGCGGCGCGGGGATAAGCCTGAGTATGGCTGCCGCGAGGGAGAAGAAAAAAATCAGAGAGGAATAGGAGGCGGCGGGGGATAAAGGTATTTTCAGATTTTTTTTATTTCTTTTCTTTTTACCAAACCACACGAATTAATATGCGACAAGGGAAAAAACAATATCGCTTTTTGCTCTCATCTTATTATCTACTTGATTTGAAATAGGAAACAAAATCGGCTAATAGTTGTTCCAGTTTTGGTTAGTTTGGGTTCAGTTTATTTAAACAGCCTGCCTCAAGTAGTGTCTCTACGAATTCATAGAGATCACTCAAACAAGAGCGAAATAATCAGGTGGTGTTTCCAACTTCCTTAATCGATTAATTTTAATTTGCATTCGTTTCAGTTATATTTAGACGAATTTTGCCCGCTATCCGAACATTCGACTAGAGAGCAATTCAATTAGCAATCCTACGCCTTGTTTTGCTTGGATTCCGAGTGTGGTCTGAATTTATAAAACTAGCTTCTTTCCTAAATCACATTCATGCACTCGACCAATCTAAACAGCACCGGACTCGGCATTTTTAAAGGTTACTAAAGTCCGAGCTTCGTGAAATATTTTTAGACTGTTCGATTTGATTTGAAATCAAATAATTTCATCCGCAGTCTCAACACCTGATTCCACGGCCATAGATAATTTACGTGGAAAATCTAATTTCAATTATAATTCCGTGGACGCGACTTCTTAGTTGACGAGTGGAGACTGAATTATTCTGCACCGAAAACTTTAGTCGCCGAGTTCTATTTAATTTGTTTAGGATGAGCTCAGAGAGCTGGACTAAATTTTCAAATCCGTCTTTGTGCGAGCGATGAATTTTAAATATTCACCGGACTCGCCAATTTTCGGAACAATTATGTTCCGATCATCATGAAAATTTAGGAAGAGCCCGGATGGATAAAAATAAAAACGATGTCACACTCGCGACCGACGAAACCGATGCGATATTAAAATCGCGATAACCGAAGATGATTAAAATTTAAAATCCGTTTTATCCACTGATATTACGTGCTTAAATCCATACTCGTTGTCACGCGGAATATAAACACCAGGGGTGTTACAATGCGGATTCAGATTAAATAGTCAGACATAGATCGAAGTCGAGAAATCGGATTTGGACACAGATCGAATAACAACTATCAAGAGTTCAAATAAATGAGTCTAGACGGGATTTGCGAGAGGATATTGACTTTAGAATTTGCATTTGCTTCAAGAAACTAAAGTTTTAACATGCTCCAAATCTAGCCTTTCTCGAGATCAATTAACTCTGAATTCAGTGAAACATTCACGATTAACTTGATAAAAGGACATAGACGCGATCGAGAAATAGAAATTCCCACTGAGGATCTGAGCTTAGGATAAATCTCCCAACATAACATGAAAAGACACCAGGGGTGTCACAATATTGTCCCCACAGACCAACATGAGTCTTTTGTGCACACTTTGTCCTCACTCATGCGCACCCGAGAAAACTTTCCGGTCGGTCACCCATCCCAAATTGCTTCAAGCCAAGCACGCTTAACTTGGAGGTTATTTCGAGCTAGGCTTCCAAAAAAGAAGATGCTACTCCTGGCTTGAGATCCACCAATCTTGCGTTTCCTGTCTTCCATCTCCCGGCGCTTCCTTTGAGTCATTATTGCTCTGCCGATCAAATGCTGGAAGGTAGGGAAAGTGTGGTTCATCAACTCATAGTGAAGGGGTTCAACCAAATCTCTCAGAAAGCGGTACTGCCTCTTAGCGTCTATATTAGCATCTTCGGGTGCATAGCGTGACAGCTGCAGGAACTTATCCGTGTACTCACTGACAGACAGGGGGCCTTACTTCAATGCCAGAAATTTCTCCTTCCTTACATCATCAGCCCTTCAGGCATATGGAAATGATGGAAGTTGTCCCTGAATTCCTACCAGGTGATGGCTTCAGGGTCGACATGGGTGGCGAGGTAAGACTCCCAACAGGACTATGCTGCTCCCCTTAGCAAGAGGGGACCATACAGAACCTTCTCACGATCGTTGCACTGAGTAGTGTGCAACTCACGCTCCATGGTACATAGCCCATCCTCGGCATCCATGGGGTCAGCAGAATGGGCAAAGACAGGGGATGACCCCTCATGAATTCTGCCCGCTTGTCTCTGGACACCTATGGCATCTGAACTTGCACCTGAGGTTGGGGTGCGGGTTGCTGCTGCTGCACCTGCTACATTACTGCTAATGTCTGACCAATTGCTTGGACTGCTTGGGTTTGCGTGTGGAACATCTGCACAATAGTCATCGAAGGTGGCGGTGCAATTGCTACTGAGATATCTCCTCCTAGGGTGCCTACTGCACCTGCTAAGCACGCCTTCCACCTCTATGTCTCTTCTCAGACATCTGTAGAAAGCACACATACATCAGATCCGACTCTGTAGTCTTTCAGCATAAGAAAAGATATATGGAAACCTTTAGAACACTGAACAATTGATCATGTTCACTGACTCCCAACACAGCCAACACACCTTCTCTGATAAAGAGGAAAGTGGAAATAAAGGGATTGCCTAACTAAATAATTGACTTTATTAATAACTACACCAAGTTGCAGGGGATGCCCACATCTTAGTGACAATCATACAAAGATCGAACTTCATTACAAGTTCATCACGACAAGCATCGAAACATATGATAAGAAAACTAAGGCTAACTAAGACTGATTAAGACTAAGACATTGCATTAAGCATTATTACAAACTCTGACTCTATCGATCTATGGCTCCAAATCTATCTGGGTCCTGCAGTTAGGGGTGCCATAATCAACGCGTCCACGAGGCGGCGAGTGGTAAGGGAGCTGAATCATGACAGGAGTGAGAGAACAACCATCCTGATAGTGGCGCACTGTGTGCTCAGCACGCAATTCCACAACCTCTGCCCGAACCTTGCCCAACTCGTCAAGGGTGTGGTCAAGCTCGGTGTTGAGCACGGTGACCAGGTTGACCATGTTGTTCAGCTTGGGATTGTCCTAACCAATGGGCGACACAATCACACCTCCAGCACTACCGATTGAACGGCGAGGGTATTACTTTAGGTCGAGGCCATCAGCTACCCCACTGAATAACGAGCAGTACTACGAAAGCGCGTGTCGTGCAACATCTTGCATGGTTGCCTCTGCAGTATCCCTCTCAGTGATAGAATAATGCTCTAAGAAGGCCTCTGCACCCTAGAGATCATCGTTCGGATGCCGCACCAGGCAAGTAGCCTCCCACTGGTTTGGGTATAACCCGCGACAATGCTGGTAGACTACACAACGGTACTCAATAGACCAAGTTTGTCGGTCGAAGGCCCGACGCAACAAGGTGTCCACAACGTTGTGGGAGTGACACCCGCGAGCGGTGTCATGAGTGATGGGTCTAGCTATCCATCCCTCCAGCTCCTACTACTTCGATAGCTCCATGATGTGGCTCGAACTACCACCGGCGTCGTCGTCGTCTCCGTCTCCGTCAGGGTCTCCTCCAGCAGTTGGGATGCCCTATGGTAGTGCAGGGGGCATCTCTAGCTAAGATGCAGGGGAAGGCTGCCTCCTAGACTCCACCTCCTGCTGAGGCGAGGGGGAAGAGTCCTGCTACTCCTATTCCTAGCGTTGATGCTCCTACTCCTCGTGCAGGAGACGATGCAGTCTCTCCAGGTGGCTAGACAGACCTGTCACCATGCGACACAGTGGGCGCTCCGCCAGGCGAGAGGGGAAAAGGGGATCACTAACTTACGTGTAGTGCATCTAATACAGGCCATCTACAAAATACATCATAAGCACAAGAGTGAGAGTAGAACTATGTGACCAGCAAGTAAACAGAAAGCAAAGTGAGACAAAAAAAATTTGTAAGATGAGAATATAGATAGTAATATAACATAGAATTGGTCAAGATGACCAACTTTTGAAATGACACCAAGGTCAAGGTAAGAGTAGGGGTCCATAGTCCTTTGGGCGACCATTCTAGTCTAAGTTAGTGGTCCTACAGTCAGCAAGGCTTTGATACCACCTATAACACACCCGGTTTTGGAAGGCAAACCTAATGCGAACCATGTACGTGCCAGGATCAGAATCTCACGTACCCAGCGATTACATAATCGAACGTCATCACACATTGCTGAAAGTAAATAGCGGAAAGGTACTTTATTACATTAAGATATCCAAGACATCCATAGAGTCTATAACATAGTCATTAACATTATCAAAGTGCGGAATATGAAACATAGTAGTTAAGGCCTTCACAGGCAGCTGACTGGGGTTTGCCACTTACATAACTAAAACTCGTCATTGTCCTGGAACTCATCAAAGTCCTCCGTGTTGCCAACATCTCCTCCTGGGCACTAAGTACAGTGGGGATAACCTAGGGTGGGTGGTTTTTAAAGCAAGGGTGAGTACACATCAACGTACTCAGCAAATGTCCCATTTGGCTAAAGTGGACTAGCTGTATGTGGAGTTAAGGTTAAGCAGTTGTTTTTAGTTGGTCAAGTATTTATTACAAATATTAGAGCAAAATTTTAGTAATAAACCTAGTTATTACCCAAATGTACTCCCTCTAAGAGGAAATACTAGAGATCATAATTATAACCATCATCATTAAATATCATCATAAAAATATCCAAAGTTCTTCTAATCAAAGAGTATCCCAAGGCCGCTCTTAACCATGAGCATGACTGATATACCAGTTTCTAACACTCTGCAGAGGTTGCACGCTTTACCCACAAGTCGTGACTCCCATTCTACCTAAGGATCATGACTCTCCATTGATCACTACCAAGGTGACCTAGCAGGGTCTCACTATGTAGCCTTTACAAAGATTCCCTAGAGGTCATAGTCGTTCGTTAGGTTTCTCTAGTTTGATAAACACATTACTTCTCCCCACAAGAAGGGTGACTAACAAAACCAAATCAAAGAACCTCTACAACCAGCCTCGGCAGAGCAAGTACTGTGCCCGGACCCCATTGATGGCCTTACGGCGAAGCCAACTACACCTCAAGTTCCTCTAATTAATCAGCTTAGGGCGTCCCATTCCACCCTCATTCAACGAACAGGTCCTTACGTAGAGGTACTCAAGAAATAGCCTGAGTCCCCTAAATTATCACAAGATCATCATGAGGATAACACCATCGTATCATAAATATTCACATCATGTTCATTAATTAAGTTAAGGCAATAGCATAAAGCTAACCATGATAACCCAAAAGGTAAACAAGGATAAGGTAAATACAGACTAGTCAATCTTTAGGTTTCAGTAAAGTAATGCAGGACGATGAATTTTAAAGTAAGTAGGACATAATAGGTCATAGGACACTTGCCTTCACCAGGTTGTTGATCAGGAAGGTCTTTGGCAACACACTCAGGAACCACGGGCTGCTCGTTGTCTAAACAAAGCGATCGTGGATTCAATACATTTGGATAAAGACAAAAGAACAATACACCAAAGAAATGCTATTTAGTAGACACAAGTTTGACAGAGCAGTATAAACACAAAAGGTAATCCTGGGTGCTAGGGTGAACTGGCACACTTAGAGGTTTGTGATTCCTTAAATATTATCTATCTCCATGAATTACATAATCTAGTTCCACTAATTTTAGTGAGACACAAAATTATACCAGGGATAAATTCATACATGACATATTATTAATCTCACAAGTTTAAACACCTAAGTACCATTAGGGTTTTCCATTTTATTTTTCTTATTTCATAAACAAACTATTACATATACTAACCTATATTCTAGGCACAAAATTAAAGTGTACAGACAGTGAATGATCATAATTTATTTGGATAGAGAAACTAAAAGGTCAGGGGTTAATTAAAAGGTCAGGGGTCTATTTACAAAAATATAGGGGCTTGCGCTAGAAACTAAAGGAAGGCGGGTTGATTCCTAAGAAGCCGGGGGTCTCTTTAACAAAAATACACGTGAAGGGGTATTGGGCCATCTTAGCTGTCAGATCTTAAAAAACGGCCGAGATCAGATCCTGTTGACGAGCGTGCGTGCGGATGCATGGCGAGTGCTGATAGGCGGGCCAGGGGGCGTCAGCAACCTAGGTGCAGGGCAGACTGACCGGCCGAGCCCAACTGCAGGGTGCGGGTGAGGGGGCGAATTCGAGTAATCAGATCCGAATTTGACGGTTGGGATTAGATCTAATTTAATTTAAGTTAGGTCGTCCGATTAGAAATGGGCAGTTAGGATGGACACAGGAACTTTGCTTTCTCTAGTCAGGTAGGGGCGGCGTGCTCCACGAACACGGCGGCACCGTCGCTGGAGGCGAGGCAGATCGGGGCTCCTAGGGCGCTAGGGGTTGGTATGGATAGCTGGAGAGGTTGGCGATGACCAGACAAGCGTTATGGCAGGGTCAAGGTTGCACGAATGGGGCCGAGGCGACCAGACGGTGGAGGGAGAGTCCTCAGCGGACCGAGGAACACTCCGACGAGCAATCGCGCGTGACTAAGTGCAAGACAGGGGAAATTAGGGGCAGGGATAGGATGGTTACCTTGAGGGGAGGCTCAGGGACTCTGGAACAGTGTCCGGGGCACAACGAGGGCACTGGTTGATGGCGGGGGGGCTTCGGCTGCACGGGGAGAAAGCCGGTGAGCGTGGACGGGGCGAACCAGAGGTGTTGGGGGCAAACCGGAGGATGTCCCACACTACTGGCGAAGAGGCAGAGCTTACCGAGGCAACGGACATGGTGAGGGCTCGATGGCGACCACAGAACGAGCGGCGGACCACGACGAGCAGAGGCAGAGCTCCCTAGGTGCGCGCAGAGCGAGAGATAGGGCGAGGGTGCTCGGCTAAGGGTGCAACTAAGCGGGGGAGGGCGAGTGAGTGTGGGTGGGGTATAGAAAAGGCTTGGGTGCATCAGGGCATGCCAGAGAAGAGCGCGAGCGATTCAGAGGGGAAGGTTCCGACAGGCAGGGCCCACGGAATAGAGAGGGAACGAGCGAGCAAACAGGCTTCTACGTTGACGAGCAGGGCCCGCGGATCAGCGAGAGAAGGCATGCACACACGGATGAGTTTGGCACCGACAAGTCAACCCCACCAGGCAGTGAGAGGGAGAGAGGGAAGAGAGAGTGGGCGCTAGACGACGCTGATAGGTGGGCACCGCCTATCAGGGGAGGGTGGGCACGCGCGAGGCCTAGATGGGCCGAGCTAGGCTGGTTTGGGCTGAATTGGCTTTTTCCTTTTTCCTGGTATTTCTAATGGCTTTTCTATTTGTTTTCTCTAGGGTTTCCAAATCAAATTCAAATCAAATGAAAATTCAAACCATTTCAAAAATGTGCATCAAACAAAATAATAAATTAGGCTCAGCATGATGCAATATTTCATGACTCACATAGTTTTGACAAAATAAATACTTAATCCCTCTCCTAATTAACTTAATTCTAATCAAAAGAAAGAGAGAGAGAGACAAGAGATAATTAGAAAGAAATTTTATACCCCCAAATTCACAATGTTACAGGGTCCGACAAGGCAAGAAAATTTGCTATCTCGTATCACACAGAGGCATAGAGGCAAACCGAAGCAAGAAACATGCCATAATGGAAATGGCTCCACCATAGTCGACCCGAGACATCCAACGATTGATAGGAAGACTAGCAGCGTTGAACAGATGTCACACCCGGATTTAAGGGACAAAGCCGGGTGCATCTCATATATGCGCCAAAGAAGACAACACATATAATAATAGAGTGTATAGAGATAAATGTCACAATATAATCAAAGTACTTATTACATAGCAGAAGTCTTACAAAATAAAATATAAATATAAAACAAACTAAAGTCCATCCTTAGTGCCATAAAGTCAACTGCGAGATGCCACCTAGATCAAGTTGAACTCTTCGTTGTGTGGCTCCTCTTGAACCACCTGTACTTCTCCTGTGGGGGTGTGAGACAGCAAGGGTGAGCTCACACATGTTCATCGCTCAACAAGTTGTGGGGAATAATGTGCATGAACTCACCAAAGGTGGGAGTTCATGTGATGTGTAAGGCTGATCAACAACAGTGGTTAAAGCTGAGCATTGATTTTAATAAGTTGGTCAAATTTTATTAGCAGTTACCAAATTGAATTTAGTTCCATCAATTAATCATGTGAGAGTCCTGAGCTAATCTTGACCGTGAGCTCGGCTAGTATACCAGTTTTACACTCTGCAGAGGTTGTACCCTGTACCCATAAGTCGTGTATCCCATATCGCTAGGGTTTCCAAGGTCCTTAGACACTACCGAGGTGAATGGCTAGGGATCCACGACGAGGCCTTTACAAAGTTCCACTAGCTTCCGAAAACCCGCTACAGTTTATGGGAAGAGCACTTGCAAGAATCCCTCGTCTGACCGCCAACGCAGCAAAATTAACCCGAGAACCTCCATGCATGCAACTCCCCTACTGCCCTTACCCCTTTCGGGTAAGGTAGTCTTCCACTAGCTTTTCTAATTAGTCAGCCAAGGGCGTTCCATTCCACCCTTGTGGTGGCACGTGTTTCTCAAGTTAAGCCCCATGTTCCAATTAAAGATGATGATCTTGACATGAACTTAAATAAAATAACAAAATAATTGGAACATGGATATAATGAAATATTAACCCAAAACCATGTAAAGCAATAGCATAACTACCCAACTCTTTTAGGATAAACAAGGTAAAAAGATAAACAGTCTAGGGTGACCTATTGGGTCCCATCAAAATTAAGCCTATGTAATTATTAAGTGATATTAAAGAACATTATTGGGTATAAAAGTGGGCAAGGGCACAACTTGCCTGGGACTTGAGATTTCAGGTACCAAGATGATTCTTCAGATCCTCGTGACCTCACTGCTAGTCATAGCAATACAAACAAACATGGTATAGACAAAATTAATATCACACCAAACATAAGAACAAACTGCATGATAATAATCTACGCGTCGCAACGAGATCGTGGGCTCGAGAATCACTAAAATCGGAGTTATGGTTAAGGAGTTATGATCTATGGAAGATCTACGTGATTTAAACTATATTATAAATTAATATACATCATATGAGAAAATAGACTCTTAAATAATCAATTCAACTTTAATCTTAATTATAACTTAACTAGAGATCATATGGTGTAATTAAGGAGTTATGATCTATGGAAGATCTACGTGATTTAGGAGAGCTAATCTAGTAGACATAGGATAAATAAATATCTAACTACAAAATTATGCAATATGGTGTAATTAATGTTGTTACTGCGTAGTAAATACTTATACGAAACTAACGCAACTGGAACGAGTCAATTCGGAGTTAAAACGAAGGAGTTATGAATTTCTGAATGTTTAATGTATTTGATACAAGATTAATTAAGAGATACATTTTAGTATGGTTTTCATGTCAAAATAAAGACACTATGTGATAAACAACATTATTACAAAATTATAGGAACTAGAATGAACTAATTTGGACTTAATATGAATTTTCTAGGGATTTAACAAGTTTCTGCAATTAATTTTTTGCAGAAAATAATTTTCTAAGTGGATTTCACAGTTTTATTAAATCTCTAGTCTGCGCTTAAAATACAGGAAAGGATAGGGGCTCTAGCGCAAAATGTATTAAGATTCAGCTACACAGTCGACATGGACTGTAGGTTAATTCATGGAGACCCGAGGGGTTCTTATATAAATTGTACACGGCGAAGGGGTAGGTTTAGATCTCGGCCATCAGATTTGAAGTGGACGGTGAGTACTAGTTTTGCCCCACCATGAACTGGCATGTTATACGGACCGTCGGATCAAATATCAACGTCCACTATTTAATGAAGGCGCGATGGTATGCACGACTAATCCCAGCCGTTGCTTCGCGGATCTGCGGTCAATATCCTACCTCCACCCCGATCTAATCCTGGACGCCCCCAACCGATCCAATGGCCAGGAGGACTTCGCCTACCTCCCTGCTCGACCACGCTGGTGCCGCATGGCATACCGGCGAGGTTTTCGCTGGTGAAGAATGTTCCAGGGGTCAAATACCCTATCCAAGAAGAGAACAGGTGCAAAACGTGATATAGACGCTGGCGAACATGGAAAGGAGGTTCTCACCCACGATTGGAGAAGTAGCAAGCCTGCCCATGGAGGAGAGCGGATTCGCTGTGGCGCTTGAACTACGGCGAGCAATTACGGCGTCATTGGCCCACAATCGCACCGGAAAGACCAAAGAACGACTTTAGCAAGACCCGCCGAGCTTCGTGATCCCGAGACCCGACACCGGCCGCCTGTCTCACGATGCTCTCTCTCTCTCGTTCAAGAACTCCGGTGCGCTGCTCACGGCTTCGGAATAGAATGCAGCTAGACGAGGATAGGGCTTGCATATGAGTAGCTTTAAAGCCCCACAGAGCACGCGGCCGCAGCGACAGTTACGCACGCGCGACCCCATGGCCGAGATACCAACGTCCTCCCTAGTTTGACCGTGGCGGATGCGGAGTTCTGGTGACGATGACGAACCACCCTGCCGTGCGGGCCCTGTGTGGAAGTGACGTCGCGAGATGGGCTGGGTTGCACGGGACTGCCAAGTGGGGTCTGTGTGTCGGCGCAACGAGGTGGTAGTGAGTCGCACTCATGAGTTAATGACAAGGTGGTCCCCGCGTGCCAATGGGAGGAAGAGAGAAGCGAGCGCGGTATGAGAGACTGACCCCTGGGCCCGTGCTGTCGGCGCTAGGAGCACACTGCGAGTTGGGCCACGCGGAGAAGTTGGGCCGAATTCGTATAATGAGCCCGATTAGATTTCCTTCTTCTGTTCTTTCTTATTTTCTTTTCTTTTCACTTTTAAACTTCAATTTGAATTCAAATGTTGTGGTGAACTTGTACTCAAATTAAAAATACAAAATAAACATACTAGTATGGACAGATTATATTTATTTACTTATTTATTTTGTATAGCATCTTTCTTTCTTTTCTTCAAACCCCAAATTGTAAATTATATCTAAATTCCAATTTTGGTCATTAATATACTCCTACTAATATCATTATTATTATTATGAAATGCACACACAATAAACTCCAACTTGACGAATAGATATCTATTTATTCTAATTAATTTATTTGTTTGGTAGATGTTCAAAATATGAAACACACTCTTATTGTTTTCTTTCTTTTTAGAAAAAATAGTATTTTGAATGTGGGGTAAGAAGTAAAAGTTACTTCAAAATTAAATATTCATGTAAATAAATGCTTATGGTGTATCATTTAATAATATGCATAATCATTTAGTTCAATAGAAAACTTTTCTATTATTTCTTTTCTAAAATAATTCTTGATTTTAAAAATTCAGTTCTCAAATTTCAACACTCAAGTATAATTTGAGATATCTTAATTTACTATTTTATTTTTTCTTTTATTTTATTATTATTTTTATACCAATTTTGGGCCTTACAAATCCTACCCACTTAACAAAAATCTCGTCCTCGAGATTTGTAAGAAAAGGGTGTATAACCATGTTACCTTAGAACATATGCACAAACAAAATCTTAGTATGATGTATAATTTATTAGCAACACATAGGGTCAATTAGACCTTATTATTCCTCCTAAAATAGTATCATACCAACTACTAACTAAAGTAACATTTAGGTCTTACAAATAGTAATATATATATATATATATATTTATTTATGTAGCTTGGTGGAGCTTGTGGTGGTGGTGATGTGGTTGTTGTTATTGTTGTCTTTCCAACCGTGCTTGTCTTATTGCTTGTCGCATCTCCAGCCGGTCTTGATGTATTTTCTGGCGTTCATGCCTTATCCTAGTTAGTATTTCGTTAACCATGTTTGCCATTTGTTGTATTACCATCATTTGGGCGGCAACCACTTGATCGATTCCAACCGGTGGAGGATCTGGAGGATTCATTTCTGTTTGCTGTTGTCTGATAATCTTCCCTTCCTGGTATTGACCATGAGAGTTAGAAGCATATGGTAGGATAGTTTTGCAATGGAAAGTATTTGGTAAGCAGAATGAATAGGCTAGTAGCTGGTTATGATTTGAAGATTCTTTAGCAGGGCTTAATCATTGTTTTATGTCCAGATTGGGGTAACTAGTCATATAAGGTGAATATCCAAAGGTAAGATAGAATCTGTCAAGATGAGATAGACTGCATGATGTAGGTCAAAATCTTGTTTGATGTTAGGTGAGGATAGATAGATTATACAATTCATCATTGCTCTATCAATTGGGTTAGCTCTTATTGTCACACCTGGGCTTTAAGGGACAAAGCCGGGTGCATCTCATACATGCGCCAAAGAAGACAACATATATAATAACAGTGTACAGAGATAAATGTCACAATATAATCAGAGTACTTATTACATAGCGGAAGTCTTACAAAATAAAAGATAAATACAACAGGATCTAAAATCCATCCTTGGCGCCAGAAAGTCAACTGGGAGACGACGACCTAGACCTCTCACGAACACAACGCAACATCCTCCATGCGCCTCATCCTGTGGTACCTGTCCTTGACCTGTGGGGGTGTGAGACAGCAAGGGTGAGCTCACATACGTTCATAGCTCAACAAGTGGTGGGGAATAATGTGCATGAACTTGCCAAAGGTGGGAGAGTTCATGTGAAGTGTAAGGCTTACCGAAGAGAATGGTTAAAGCTGAGCATTGCTTTTAAAGTTGGTCAAAATTTTATTAGCAGTTACTAAGTATAAGTAGATACCAAACCATAATAATAATAGAACAAAATTAATAATAAATCCCATGCAATGCAAATAACAAATTGAATTTTGTTCCATAGTTTAATCATGCGAGAGTCTTGAGCTACTCATGACCGTGAGCTCAGCTAGTATACCAGTTTTACACTCTGCAGAGGTGGTACCCTTTACCAACAAGTCGTGTATCCCATGTCGCCAAGTTAGCTAGACCCTTAGACACTACCGAGGTGAATGGCTAGGGATCCACTACGAGGCCTTTACAAAGTTCCACTAGCTTCTGAAAACCCCGCTACAGTTTATGGGAAGAGCACTTGCAAGAATCCCTCGTCTGACCGCCATCGTAGCAAAATCAACCCAAGAACCTCTCTGCATGCAACTCCCCTACTGCCCTTGCCCTTTCGGGTAAGGTAGTTGTGGCAGAACCTCCCAAGTTATTGGGCCCACATGCACCTGCCCTTGTCTCAAGACCTCAGACGGCTATGCATGTGCACCAGATAACTTAACAGGATCTGTCCGAGTGCCCCAAGGACCTCGGATAAACTACTTACAAACAAAACCGCAGGATTAAGTAAACACAAATCACACACCTACAATTTTACAGCGGAAATCTTATTACCAAATTTTCCATGTTACATCAAGTTTTACAATGTACATGATCGGAGTGATTACAAAAGTGTTTCAAAGAAATAACTTTGAATTGTTATAAATTGTTTATAAGTTTGAAATATATGCTAGCTTAAGTGACCATCCTCAGTAAGAAGTATAGAAGGGTTACTTAGACTTATAAGAAGGCCGAACCCACCGACACTTAACACCATCAACAATAGCACAAAGCTATAACCTGAAAAACAACAGGGAATAAAACCCTGAGTATGGAATTACTCAGCAAGACTTAGCTGACTAAAGAAAAGGCTCTCAAGGATATGCTGGATTTGGGAATCAAGGAAAGGCTTTTAGCAAGAATCAACTTTAATAGTTTGCAGAAAAGCATACTAAAATGAGTCCTTACTTTCAACATTTTAAGGCTAGGTTAAGTATTAATAGACCTTGTTTGCATCTAGTCTAATTTCATCATCACATTAATCAATACAACATGATTTTTGCTCATCATGATTCCATCCATGACTTAGATTGCAAGTCAGTGACCAAGTCTTCATATCAGAGAAGTAACAGCGATCCTGAATTGATTAATACCCAGCCGAGGATCTCCAATAACATGACATATGTAGCACTTAACCCTTGCATATGTCAACTCGCCACTGGGGTTCTTAAGACCAGATCAGGTTCACGCCAACCGAGAGCGCAGATACACCACCGTCTTGCCTCTTGCCACGGAGGGTACACGCTACTCTCGCCATCTCTCCAATCCCATTGCGTGTTGCCTTATTCTGGTATTAGTCTGCCTGAGGCAAAGCTTACCCCTGACGAGGCATGTGACCAGTTAAAAGGTCCTTGGTCAGCAGGCCTACATTCAGTATAATTCTTAATCAACTTCGGTAGAACATCACCTGTTCCTAGCCCAACTCCTGATTTAAGTACTTCCATCCTTAGGATTGTTTGTGTTCCTTAGGACGAAAAGAGCATTATAGGGAACTTTGCAGTAAGATCCCACCACTGCTCCCAATGAAAATATTCTTGCAGGCAGAAGCAATCCTTCCTCAGGATAACCCCTGAGCTAGGCATTAACGCAAAGGACAACCTCTATCCACAAGATCTAAGCAGGGATAAGCATTTTTGTAAATCATATTTTGATACTTCATTAGAAGTATCTATAAAGGTATGGATATCAAGGTAGGCAATGCATCAAAGGGTTTCCATGCAACTCCTATAAACCTAATGCACATTACGCTAGACTTAAAGTGTGTAAAAATCATTTAAAAACACAAGGAAGGGATTGCATGCACCGGGGCTTGCCTGAATAACACTAGGTTAGTGTTTGTTAGCCAATGTCCACTTGACGATCATCATTGTCCTAGCACTTTATCAGGCAGGTTCATCCATCAGCACCACCATGCGGAGTAGCCCGCGCTTGGGGTTGACTTGGCTCAGGTTCTCCGCATCACGTGGTTAATCAACGTACCTAAATGATTTGTATAATGCACATGAATGCATATAAACAAGAATATCACAAACCTAAACAAGACTACTTGACAGCGAATTAAACACCTAGCGGCGAGGCGTTGTACTATTTCATACGGAAATTCTAGTTATCGATATACGACTACGCAATGATTACGCTTCTCTAGATTAACCGAATCTAACGCAAATATCACGAAACAACAAACTATACACATTTAACACGATTATCCTAAACACAACTTATTAGTTAATTAATTAAATTCTAAACTCAGTGGTCTAAGAAATTTAAATCTAGAACAGGAATAAAAGCACATCACTTTTTAGACCACGCGACTCGATTAAATTACATACCACTCTAAGTTATCATATATAGCCTACCTTTAATTTTATCAAACAATTATAATTCGTCATAAGTAATACTAATAATATTATTGTTTAGACATTTTAAAATACTAAATTTAAACTTCATTGACTAATTTACCATATGTCACATACTTAACATCTCAAATCTACCCAACGCGACTATTCCAAAATCATGAAAATAATCACATCGCATTCATCAAACTAATTCAATAATTAAGCTAACAGAAATATGAATCGGCTTGCCATACTAAATCTGACGCGCTATCCGTGAATACGGCAAGGATTCTGGTTCAGCCCTTGTGTTGAGTACTTGTTGAACATCACGCTGCCAGCTTCGCCTTCACCCGACGCTTTGTATTTCTTGATGATGCACGGAACGGCGATGAGATCAAGTCTGGAGCGAGCTGGCGAGGTGTGGGTCGAGCAGGAGATGACGGGTTCGACGACTCGACGGTAAACGTGAACACGCAGAAACCCGATGGATGAGGAGCGAGCGCACACGTGGCAAGCAGCACGGAATTGAAACATGGAGAAATTGCCCACTACGAAACAAACTGAGCATGGAGCGCTCGTGAACTTTATGGCGGAATCGGCGGCAATCAATGCCAGAGCGCACGGCGAGGAAGCTTCGCAGTTTGACGAGACCGTGGCCGAGTGAATTTTATGGTGCGGACTGGGGAAGGACTCGGCGAGCAGCAGACACGAGCGAGCAGAGCAGGTAGGACACCGGGCGTCGCGGGCAAGCAGGAAAAGGACTCGGTGCGGGAGTTCGACGCGCCGTGGCAAGCAGAGGGACACTGCCGCGCATAGGGAATAGGGCACGGCGAGGACGGGCGAGCTCGACGAGCAGAGAGGCGAGCAGGGCGCGAGCTGCGCGCAGGTACGCACGCAGGGGACTTCGGCTGGGCGCGCGGCCGACTGGAGGGAGTTCAGGCGAAATCGACGGTGAGGATCTGAGCAGGGCCGGGGTGCACGCAGGGAGGAGCAGGGACCAAGCTCGGCGGCCAAGGCTAGAACTCCGGCGAGCAGCAACAGAGCAGGGCGCGACCAGGGAGATGGGCGCCGAGTAGCCGAGCTAGAGCACCACGGTGCGCAGGGAACTTGGCAAGGGCGCGGCTATGGTTGGGAGTGAGCTCTGGGAGCCGCCATGGGCGAGCGTTAGGGCGAGCTCGGAGCTATGGCCGGGTGCACAGGGAATACCAGCGAGCTGGAGATTGAGCACAGGAAAATGAGCGGCCGAGCTGGGAGCCGCCGCTGTGGCCATGGGAGCAGCAAACTTGGATAGGCAGGGGTGAGCGCGGTCAAGCATGGGGCTTGGGCACCGGCAGAGAAAAAGATCTGTGCAGGGAAGGAGAGAAGATGAGGATAACAGAAGAACATTGCGTGGCTGCTTCAGATTTCAAGTGGTGGCTTCAAAAAAATCAACAACGAGATAAGATTCAGAGAGCGAAAGTGAGCACAAAAGAAAAAGAAGTTGTCGTGCAAGTAATAGAGCCTTTTACAAAGAAAATTGTAGATATTTCGGGGTATAAAACGAGGGTCTATAAGATATATAGAAGGGTCGAACAAATAAGATCTACAGCAACAATTGGATATGATTTAATTTGGTGAATTTTTCGGAATCAGATGCGTTTTCACCCGTTATTTATACTGGAGATTCAGATCCAGACGAGAAACACACGGACCGAACTACACAGATTTCGGCTTCGGTATTTCAATTTACGACTGATTTCGTTGAAGTCAAATCGATTAGAAATTATTCGAGTTCGACTCTAATTACCTTTATCTGTTTTGAATGATTTACTACTAAATACTCATGATTATCAACCTCGCGAAAGATTTCTCTCAGATAACGCGCGATCCTAATTATTTTGCACTAAGTATTTTAGTCGTTAAGTTATAATAAATTCATTTGGGACATGGATCGCAACGGTGGATCGAGCTTCCAAATTCGTATTTGCGCGAGCGATGTATTTTAAATAATCACCGGACGCACCGATTTTCGGAACAACTATGTTCCGAACATCGCGAAAATTTAGGAAAAGCCTGGATAGATAAAAACGATGTCGAACCCGCGACAGACAAAACAGATTAAAACAGAGAGACTGTTCTTTAGTTCCGTCTAATTTTTACGATCCTCACCCATGATCGATCATTTGATCTGACGCCAACGATCACATGCTGAGAGGAACGATTTACTTAATCAGCTGGTGCATCGTCCTGTTCGGACAAGCGCGGGCTCTGAATTATTCATAAAATCAGAAGTTTTTTGATTTCCGTATTCACTAACGCGCGTGATCTAAACAGTTCAAAATTCGCCAGCAAACGAAGATTCGATAATCCAAAAATTTCTCAAACCCCTTTTAATTATGTAGATTATCGAAATGAAAATGGCACCAAACTCGAACCTTTGCGAGATAATTAAAATTTAGTGTCCATTTTATTCATCGCTATCACGTGTTAAGGTCCGCACTCGAGGACGAGTAGACGATAAACACCTGGGGTGTTAAAGTAGTCTTCCACTAGCTTTCCTAATTAATCAGCCAAGGGGTCCCATTCCTCCCTTGTGGTGGCACGTGTTTCTCAAGTTAAGCTCCATGTTGCAATTAAAATTTATGATCTTGACATGAACAATAAATAAAATAACAGTATAATTGGAACATGAACATAATGTAATATTAAATCCAAAATCATATAGAGCAATAGCAAAACTATCCAAATAGTTTAGGGGTAAACAAGGTAACAAGATAATCAGTCTAGGGTGACCTATTGGGTCCCATCAAAATTAAACCTATGCAATAAATAATGATAATAAAGAACATTATTGGGTAACAAAAGTGATCAAGGGCACAACATGCCTGGGACTTGAGATTCCAGGTACCAGGATGATCTTCAGATTCTCGTGACCTCACTGCTAGTCGTAGCAATACAAACAAATATGGTATAGACAAAATTTATATTATACCAAACATAAGAACAAACTGCATAATAATAATCTATGCGTTGCTAAGAGGTCGTGGGATCGGGAACCACCAAAATCAGAGTTATGGTTATAAAGTTATGATTTCTGGAAGATCTACGTGATTTAAATATTAAACTCTATTATAAATTGATTAGTATACATCATATGAGAAAAAATTCTATAGGTAATGAACTCAACTTTAGTTTTAATTATCTTGACTAGAGATCATATTTTAATCAAATTATAATTATGGGCTGGTTAGATTTGTATTAGAAGAGCTAATCTAGTAGTCATAGGATAAATAAATAATAAATATGAGACATGGTATAATTAGTGTTGTTACTGCTAGTAAATATTTATACGAAGCTAAGACAACTGAAACGGATTGAAACAGAGTTAAAATGAATTAGTTATGACTTTTCGAAGTTTTAAGTGGTAGATACGCCTCGCCTGCTCGGTAGAGGTGTATGGGATTGGCCGTCTCTTGGCAGATGGGTAACATGACTTGTTGGTAAAGATGTGCAACCTGTACACAGTGTAAAACTGGTATACTAGCCATGCTCACGGTCATGATCACCTCGGACCCTCATATGATTAAACTATGAAATTAAAACTCAATTTGTCATTTGCATCGCATTGGGATTATTTATTCATTACTTTTATTTATTATTATTAAGGTTTGTTATTTACTTATACTTAGTAACTGCTAATAAAATTTTGACCAACTTATAAAAGCAATGCTCAGCTTTAGCCTTTATTTTGTTGATCGACCTTACACTTCACATGAACTCCCACCATTGATGAGTTCATGCACATTATTCCCCACGACTTGTTGACCTATGAATGTATGTGAGCTCACTCTTGCTATCTCACACCCCCCCCATAGGAGAAGACCAGGTGGTCGAAGAGGAGCTGCCTAACACTGAGGCTTTCGACTTGATCTAGGTGGCGTCTCCTAGTCAGCTTTGTGGCGCCAGGGAAAAATATTTAGTTCGCTTTATTTTATCATTTATTTTTGTAAGACCTCCACCATGTAATAAGTACATTTATGATATTTATGACATTTATCTCTATGCACTCTGTTATTATATGTGTTGTCTTCTCTGACGCATATATGAGATGCACCCGGTTTTGCTCCTTAAAGCCCGGGTGTGACAGTATATTTTTTTATACACCTAAAATTCTTCATGCCATTAGCAGGTGTGGCATAGAAAACAAGGGTACATCAGATTTTAGCTATTAGGTGAGTGTAGAGAAGATTTGGGGTAAAAGAAAGTTAGGTAAGGGAGACTTTTTATTCCGGATGGTGGATCTTGATTCATCTGAAGATCTGTTTCTACTCATATCGTTCATTGTCGAAGCTAACTTTCTTCTCGGGTCTAATTTAGGGACTATCGGTTGTGTTGTTAGATGCCATTATCTAAGTTGGGATAGCGATTGTGGGTACATGGGGTAGGTAGATTAAATAGAGTTTTACTTTGCTTTTGGGATAAATGGGTTGGGAAACCTATAACATAGGCTAGGTTGTGGTTTCACGAACGAGTTGATTTAAGAGACCAATTTAGGTTTAAAACCCATTCATATGAATATGGTCCAATCTATGTTATCAGTATTAACTTGTTTAATTAACTCCCTTTAGATTAGATCATATTAGATTAGGTACGGTCTAGATTAGATTGGATATAACTAGATTAGACTAGTTTAAGTTAGATAGGTCTACCAGGGTAGGATATATATTATTAGTATATCCTAGCCCCTCGGATGGTGATTTCCTGGCCCAAGGCTTAATAGAATTAATAGAGTATCCATACCAACAAGGTGCATCTTCTTTTTTGGAAGACTATCTCGAAAGAACCTCTAAGTTAAGCGTGATTGGCTTGGAGCAATTTGGGATGAGTGACCGACTAAGAAGTTTTCTCGGGTGCGCATGAGTGAGGACAAAGTGCGCACAAACAACTCGTGTTGGTCTGTACGGACGATATATGATCCTAGAGAGCTGCCAGGAGTAAGTACCGCCGGTCCAGGGATTGGATGGGGTGTTACAAGTGGTATAAGAGCCGACCCTCGCGGTTTCACGGGTGTGTGTGGGTTAGAGGATTCGGTTATATGGCACATGGCGCATGTGGGCCCTGAGTGGTCACATGGCATGGCATATGACGACACTAGACACACAGATGTGGCTAAGAGGGGAGGTTCCTGGATTGGGGTTGACCGACGAGGACGTCGGTCTTCTAAGGGGGTGGATTGTGATATCCTAGCCCCTGGGATGGTGATTTCCTGGCCCAAGGCTTAATAGAATTAATAGAGTATCCATACCAACAAGGTGCATCTTCTTTTTTCGGAAGCCTATCTAGAAAGAACCTCTAAGTTAAGCGTGCTTGGCTTGGAGCAATTTGGGATGAGTGACCGACCGAGAAGTTTTCTCGGGTGCGCATGAGTGAGGACGAAGTGCGCACAAACGACTCGTGTTGGTCTGTGGGGATGATATATGATCCTAGAGAGCTGCCAGGAGTAAGTACCACCGGTCCAGGGATTGGATGGGGTGTTACACTTATGCCCACGGTTAAGTTGATCTAATGTGCTAAGTTAAGTTAACACCTAGCTTGAAGGGTCCAAGTACCACTAATTTGTTTAAGTAGATCACATTAGATTCTATAATCCTATTTAAGAATACCATTTAGTTGAGCATATCAGGTTGACTTTATCTTATGAAATTCTAGTATTTTTTCTAAGTGGAACTTCCAATTAGTATTTTTTTATACACCTAAAATTCTTCATGCCATTAGCAGGTGGCATAGAAAACAAGGGTACATCAAGTTTTAGCTATTAGATGATGTTGGTCCTTGTTCTCAGATGCTATACACCAAGAACAAAGCAACACAATTGTTATTGATTAGGAACTTTCGTCCTTCGAAGCATTATCTTCCTTAGGATATAATGATCTCTAGATGAAGGTCATGAAGAACATACCTTCTTCATTTCAGTGAGACAATATGAATGAAAACGTACAGGACACAAAAAGAGTATAAACAATCATTCCGAATCATTAGATTATTTATATATTCTTATTCTATAAACACGAATAAACATCAGCAATATTTATAATATTTTTGTACCTTCGGCTTAACAGAAGGTGAAAAAGCGGGAGTGATGCAAAGGTGATTACAAATCAGCGTGAACAGTACAGTGCTATTGTTCATCTATTTATAGGCACAGGACGCAGCTTGGATGAAATTACATTCGTGTCCTTGACATTTACTGTTGACCCTAAGACAAGCTGTCGAGGACTAAGCAGTCTTTCCCCTTTAAGTCGATTTCTCCTTTCATCATCGTCAACGCACTGAGCCGAACCTCCTTGAGCCACAGCATTGGAGCTGGCTTGTCGTTTGTTCAGATTGCACCTTCGTACCATGCATAGCTTCATATTAAAGTCGAAGCTTCCTGAAACAGTTATTATACTAGAAAACATGTTAGTTATGTTTTTGAGGACCTTTAGAAGAGGAAGGCCCCTAACAGTAGCCCCTCGCAGTATTAATTTGTTTTTAATTTTACCAAATTTAGACTACGATGTGAACGAAGGCCTTTAGCTGAAGGTCCGAAAAAACACCTTCCCTTTGCTAGAATAGCGAAAATCAATAACATGTAGGGCCCGCCCAGTTGCAATGCACCTGGGCATATAAATAGAAACCCGCAGCGACAACATTTGCTGTGCCATTTCAATCGCTTGTGCTATTTTCTCAAGTTTTAATTTTCTTGATGTCAGATCTCGCTTGTTTTGTGAGCTTCGGCATTTGTTCAAGTGTCCATCAAATGGCTGACGAGAAGAAGGTTGTGGACCCTGCTCTAGCTAGATTTTACGAGGCTATGGAAAGGACAAACACATAAAAGATTACGAATGAAATACTAGCTAGACTGTCTGGAGATTCTGACGATAGCGGATGCTTTGATATGAAAAGTGGAGACGAAGATGCTGACAACCGGCCATGGCGCCCAAGTCACACCATCTTCGAGAAATCATCCATTAAGAAGAGTCAAATTGATGCCATGAAAGGGAGATATTTCCGAGATATTTCTATTGTGAGAGCTGGAGGGGACAGTGCTGCCCCTATTCCTGAAGAAGATGAAGTGGTTGATTTATAGGCATAGGACACAGCCTGGACAAAATTACATTAATATACCTGACATTTACTAATAACCATAAAGTCAGCTATCGAGGACTAAGCAGTCTTTTCTCCTTTAGGTCGGTTCCATTTTTTACCATCGTCCTCGTGTTAAGCCGAAGCTCCTTTCGCCACAGCTTCGGAGCTGGTTCATCCTTCCTTCAGACTGCACCTTCATTCTATACACACCTTCATCTCAAAACCGAAGCATCCTATAACAATCTATGTTATACTGAAAAATCAAGTTAGTTAAGTTTTTGTGGACCTTCGAAAGAGGAAGGCCCCCAACAGTAGCCCCTCGCAATGTTAATTTGTTTTTGTATTTAACAAATTCATACTGCGACGTGAACGAAGGCCTTTAGCCGAAGGTCCGAAGAAACACCTTCCCTTCGCTAGAATAGCGAAAATCAATGACATGTAGGGCCCACCAAGTCGCAATGCACTGGACATATAAATAGGAACCCACAACGATAGCATTTGCTGTGCCATCTTAATCATTTACACTGTTGTTTTCAAGCTTGAATTTTCTTGGTGTCAAATTTTCACTTGATTCGTGAGTGTAACACCGTGAATTTGGGGGCATAAAATTTCTTGTCTAATACTCACCAAATTCAGGTGTTACCCTCTCTTTTCCTTGCATTTATTTTCTTTTTCCTAAATAGTGAAGACTTATTTTATTTTATATAATTGTAAGCCGAGTAAAATAAAACCCAAAAGGGTCATGATTGTTGCACGACATGTTGGATCATTTTTTTCTTTTTGTATGATTGACTTATTTTGGTTGTGCATTCACGTAGTCCGCAAATTTGTGTTTGAATTTGAGTTCAAAAGAAAATAGCATAAAATATAAAATAGGGAGCAAGAGCAAGAAATAGAGAAAAATGGGAAAGGCCCAGCCGTTCCCCCTAAACTGTCCTCAACCTGGCCCATCTCGGCCGCGTGGCCTAGCGCATCAGCAACCGCGCTCCTGCGCGCGCTTCCCAGTCCACTAGGCCATCCCCGCGCGCTCCCAGCCGCTGCCGCCCACCTCGCGCCCCTCGCGGCCTGCCCCATGTGGCCAGCGCTCTAGCCCACCTCAGCCCCATGCCTCGCTCCTGCTTCGCCCTAGCGCTCGCTCTCGCGCGTGTAGAAGAGCGCCGCCACTGCTTGCGAGTGGGCCCCACAAGTCATCCCTTACAACCGCCTCCCTGTGATGTGAGCGCCCGTCTTCCCACGTCACCCCAAAACAGGAACTGGTGCTCCCGTTGCCTCGTTCCTCGCCCCAATCATCGCCTGATGCGCGCCCTCGTCCACCTTCCGAAGCCGCTCTGGCGCCCCATCGTTCGTTGGAGCTCGCCCTGTTCGTACTCTATCTTCGCCGTCCGAGGTGAGGCTCCCTCTTCTTCTCCCTTTATCCCTCTTCCTCTCTGGCTTCTCCCTCCCTCCCCGCGCGTTCTTCCCCTCCTCTCTGTGCTCGGCCAGTGCGGTGGCTCACTACCTACCACGACTCCTAGCTCGCGCCCGCCCTGCTCGGCGAGCCCAGGGCCCCGGCGAGCTCGTCCCAGGCCCCTCCCATGGCCTCTGTCAACGCACGCTGGGGCATGGCTCCGAGCCCCCCTAGCCCCAGCGTGTGCAGTGCCTAGCCTGGCTGTGGTGGCCACCGTCGAGCGCCCCTAGCCACCGGCCGAGGCCCCACCCCCGCGCGCGAGCTCCATGGTCGACAGCCACGGCAGTTGGGATTTCCTGCGTACGTGAAGATAGCGAGGAGAGAGAAGAAGAGATTGGGCACATTTGATCCTGTTAGTGGGATTTTCTGTGCTCACGATTCCGCGATCCTACGCGTGCCTAAGTCCTGTCCAATAAAATTGCACCACATTGCATAAATCCGTGGAATACCAAACGTTTTATATGTGTTGCGTTATAAATCCATTTTGTACTATTCCAGTTGCGTTAGTTTTGTAATAATGTCGTCTACACGTTAGTAATCTTGTTTCACCATGTCGCACGATTTAAATAATTAATTATAATAATGTCGTCTACACGTTCGTAATCTTGTTTCACCATGTCGCACATTTTAAATAATTAATTATACTTTTGTTTAACTAATGTTGAGTAATTAGACCTTTTGATGAAAATAATTTATAGTAATTTACTTACGTTTAATAATCAATGTCAACGTAATTAATAGTAACTCAAACGTTTTGCCCTAATGTTCGTTGAATATAAATGCGACGTTTATTTAGTTTTTCTCGCGTATCGCGTGCGCATTTTACACGTGGTTACGTGCTGATTCGTGTGACGTCCGCGCTCGTCATTTACGCTGTTTCGCGTGGTCGCGCGCGTTATTAAATTCGTTTCGACCCATTTGCATTGTGTTAGCTTCCTTATAACTTTGTCTACGCGCTAAAAATATTATTCATCATGTCGTATGTCTTAAGTAATTAAGTAAGCATTTGTTTCATCAATGCTAATTAATTTAGCTTGCTAGGTAAACCTAGTTATAGTTTCTAACTATTGCTTTTACAAATATAAATGTTGACAGAATTTATATGTTGGGGGCCTTCGTCCTCCGAAGGTCCTCAAAAACATGATTTGACAATATTTTCCAAGTGAATTATATGAACAGGTATCTTCGGACTCGGATCATGAACATGGAGTATGGTCGGAACGAAGCCCAAGCTGTACGAAGCTGATTACCAAGCTGCACGAAGAATGGTGCACAGCCGAAGTTATGCGCAGAAAGCTTCGTCGCGATAGCACAAAGGGGAACCGACTTAAAGATGAAAAGACTACTTAGGCCTTAATAGATTCCCATAAGTCATTAGCAAATGTAATGGACATGAATGTAATTTTTCATGGGCTACGTCCCACGCCTATAAATAGATGAACAGTACCCCCGTACTGGACACGCTGACTTGGCATTTGCTTTCCGTCATCTTTGTACTTTTGCCTTCCTACAATCCGAAGGTACACTTGTAATCTGAAGTCATTTCTATTTTTATATGATAATAAAATAGAAATATGACGTTTTGACAATATTTAAATGTTTATATTGCTTTTTATGTTGCATGTAAGTTCTTCGTCATAATTTACTGTACTTACGAAGATATGTTGTTTGTGACCTTCGTCCGAAACACATTTTATCCCGAAGGGAAATAATGTTTTAAAGGACGAAGGGCCTTATCATTTAACACTTTTTATGTTGCCTTGTTCTTAATTCGAAGCATTTGAGAACAAGTCCCCAACATTGGCGCCCACCTCCGGTGAACTCACTTCCACTTTGAGTTTTTGAACACCTTCGGAAGCCATAAACCTTTGCTATGGCGCCGAAGAAAGCTTCAGCAACTGGGGCTGCAGCCCTGCAACTGCTGGACCACAATCAGGAGACTGTCTCTCTTCGGGAGGCCCGAAGCCAGAAGAGGAAGGCAGTCAGCCCGACGCTTCAGGAGGATGAGCTAGACCAAGAGATCAGGGATATGGAGATGCTTCATCAACAGGTGCAGAGGAAGAAGGAAAAGATGGCCAGGTTAGTTGAACTGCAAAGGCAGATAGACGAAGCTTCTGAAGAAGTTCGCCATCTTACTCAGGATGAGCAGAACCGAAGGCCTCAGCACAAGGATCTTCATCAGGAGGGTTTCTTCAACGAAGATGACTGGTATGAGAATTTCCACCATGGAAATTTTGCTTTTGATGATACTTCTCCTCTGTCCGCTGAGCTGCAGGCTACACCTTGGCCTTCATCCTACAAGTCGCCCCAGCTTCCCATGTTTGACGGCCACTCAGACCCAAAGCAGTTTTTGATGAGCTACGAAACAACAGTATCTTCGTATGGTGGCAATACAGCAGTCATGGCAAAGTCTTTTGTTATGGCTGTCAGGAGTGTTGCTCAAACCTGGTATTCCTCCCTTCGACCAGGAACGATCACTTCATGGCAAAAGCTGAAGGACATGTTGTTAACCAGCTTCCAAGGGTTTCAGACGAAGCCTGTCACTGCTCAAGCCCTGTTCCAATGCACTCAGGATCATGAAGAATACCTTCAGGCGTATGTCAGAAGGTTCTTGCGTTTGAGGGCGCAGGCACCAACGGTGCCCAATGAAATTGTCATCGAGGCCATGATCAAGGGGCTTCGTCCTGGACCTTCAGCTCAATACTTTGCTAGGAAGCCTCCTCAAACTTTGGAGAAGCTGCTCCAGAAGATGGACGAGTACATTCGTGCCGACAATGATTTTCGCCAAAGAAGGGAGGAGGCTTTCAGATTTTCTGAAATGACCAGGGGCTTCGGAGGAAGATTCTATCCGAGGCATGTCAGGTCCATCCACAACTCTACTCAAAATGATGATAAGGGGAGTCAGCAGAACAGGCCGCAGTGCTCCTCACAGGCTTCGGGGCAACAGCAAAGTTTCTTCCGGCCACCAGCTCCAAGAGGCAGAGGCGCCAGGGGCTTCGGCGGAAGATTTGGAGATCAACCAAGGAGAGTATTTTGCTTATTCTGTGGTGAAAACAAGGGCCATACCACCAGGATGTGCCATGTTACCATCCAGAAGCAAAAGGAGATAGCCGAAGCTGCAGCGCAACAAGCTCAGCCGAAGCAGGTCTTGCATACTGCTTCGTACCATCCGCCTTACATCCCAGAATACATAGGCAACCACCCTGCAGTTTCTGTTGCTTCGGCGAGTCAACCTCAAGCTTCCTGGCAACAGCCTCCGCCTCCACCACCGTTGCAACAAGGCCAACAGCCAGAAGGGAGCCAATATGCCCCACACCAAAGGGATCTCAGAGAACAATCCGAAGCTCGCACAATCAATAGCACTGTGCCAGAGTCGAAGCACATCTATTGACAAATATCCTACCAGTTTTTTCCATTCAGTTCTATTTTCTGTGTAATAAAGGACATTTTTTAGTTTTCATGAAAAAGTTTGCGATAACAAGGAGGACCTTCGAATTATTGAAAATCCTTCGAAGCAACAAAAAGTCGTTCTAAGGAACGCAGAGTAAGTTTGCTGAAATCAGAAAAAGTCGTTCCAAAGGGAACATAGTGTAAGTTTTCTGCTCCAAAGTCGTTCCAAAGGGAATGCAGAGCTTACAGCGAAAAGTCAACGCTGATACCGCCTAAGTAAAAGGCGAAGAAGCTCCAAAGTCGTTCCTAAGGGAATGCAGAGCTTACAGCGAAAAGTCAGCGCTGGTACAAAAATATTTTGTGGGATATGTGTGTATCTTCGGAACAAATGTCATCTACATAACATAACATCATCACATCATTTTGCATAGCATAAGCATCATACATCATGCTGCATATGGCGCAAGAAGGGGATACAATATCGATCTTCAGAGAATGTTTTGAAAAAGTGAAAATTGTGCTAAGGCAGAAAAAGGAAATACGATATTGACCTTCGAAGTACATCTTCGGAAAAAATTTTTTACGAAGCATAGATATGCTTCATCAGAGCAGTATCGAAGTTGTCGGGATATATAAAAGTTTTTCTTCACGAAGCATGAAAAGAAGGGAAGGTGTTTTTTCGCCGAAGGCTCAAAAACGGTATGTATGTTAAATTTCATGCATCGTAAAGAATTGAATCTTAAAAAGAAATTTGTATATTACATTCAAAATTACAAAATATTACATAGATCACATTTCAAATGTTTTTACAATAACATCTAGTCTTCCCTGAGTACCACTTCTGCAGCCTCATTTAGTAGTTGTTCAACAACTTTATCCATGATAGCTTCGGCCATTTGTCTAATTTCGTCATCCCCCTTCGTGTGGGGGCCAGCTGACGATCCAGCAGGTTCTGAGGGAAGAGTGGATGCGGACTTATTACTATTACAAGCCGTCGTCAAGTTTGAAATCAAAAATTACAACAAAAAGATAAAAAACACTAGTTAATACCTATTTGCCCTTCGGGCTCTGTGCTTTTTTCAGCAGCTTCTGCTACTTTCCTAGCATCATGAATGCCTTTTTCGCTTTTCTGAATGATTTCTCGGGCCATTTCTCGGCCACCATTGTCCCAGATGTCGGTGAAAAATTTTCCACCAGCCTGGCTAGCTTCGGCCGAGGGGTCTTTAACATCTTCAGGAAATAAGCTGGCTTCGGATTGTGCAAGAGCCTTAACATGATTGCAGCCTTTTTTCTCCAGTATAGAAGCAATCCCACTGGCACCCGAGAAGGCGCAAATGTCACCCCGACTGTTTAGAATTTCTTCGAAGGCTTCAGCTTCGTGGCAGATCCATTCTATCGGCCCTTCTGGGTTACCTCTCACAAAATCTTCTTCACTCGAAAATGCGCCAACACTGGCGAAGCTGGTTTTTATTTTCTTTATACAATCCATGGATTTTTCGTAGTACCTTTTCTTAGAAGACCGAAGCTCTTCAACGGTTCCTTCCAAATGATTAGCCCATTGGTCGCTACATTCCCGCCTCGTCTCTTCAAGTATGCGTTCTTCTTTCGCCCGGGCCAATTGCTTCTGAAGATCTTTAATTTCGCGTCTGTGAGCTTCGGCCTGAACCTTTGCAGCAGCTTCATCCTTTTTTATCTTGTCTACCAATGTAAGCAGAATTTTATCTTTTTCTAGAGCTTCGTTTCTCAGTTTAATAACTTCTGATCGTAAATTGTTGAACGCAATTTCATAGCTCTCGTCTTCGGCACTCTTTTGTGCTCTTAATGCGTTGCTTAGAATTAAACCCTATACGAAAAAGAATCCATATAAGAATAAAAGAATGAGTTACGAATTATAAAATTTTTCAAACGTCTAATTCCCATACCTTCAGGCTATTATACGCAAGACTATCCGCGAGATCTTCTTTCGTCATAGCACATAAGCCAGCTTCGAGCTTCGGGAACCCCATACTCCTAGCCATCTCCCGGCAGACAGATAATTCTTTGTTGTCAGGGAGACAATATAGGAAGTCATCTTCGTTTGTCCCATTGAACACTAGGGCCCCCTTCGGATATTTTAATTCTTTGGCATAGTGGTTGGCTTCATAAATCTCTTCTTCAGATAATTTCTTCCCCGAAGCATGTCGCACAATGTAATCGCATATGGTGGAAGGAGCTTCGGGGGCAGCAGTGTCAATTTCTTCAACCAAAGTTGGCTCTGGCATTTTTATTTTTTCTTCGGTTTCCAAGGGTTGTTCCTTGCTGGGCTCTGAAGGCCCAGCTTCAGCCTCAGGTTGTTGCTTCGAAGCTTCAGCAACTAAAGCTTCAGTAGACACTCCAGAAAGTTCAACAGTCTTCTTTGGAGTTATGCTTGAAGACTTAATTGTCTCCAAAACGTCTAAAACGTTCGCCATTCTTTTTCTTTTTGGGGTCACAGATGGTCCCTTTTGATTTTTTATTGTCTCAGCACCTGCTGAAGGGCTTAAGATTTCCAATATTTTTGGTCCTTCAATGCTCGGTTTTTCTGTCTTCTCTGCTGAAGGTGCTTCAGTTTTTTCTTCGATCTTCGGCACTGGAGCTGGCTCTGTAGTTTCAGTGGCCAAAGAGACTTCACCGATAAATTCAGGCACTGTGGCTGGCTCAATAAAACGTGCCCGGTGGGTGAGCACCTTCATCTTTTTTCTTTGCGGCGCTGGCTCACTAGAAGCACTTGTGGCAACTTCTGTTGCAGGAGAAGTATTTTTTCTTTTGCGGCCCGGCACCGGATAATGGTAGTCAGGGTAGACAAACCCGATTGCATCAAATACCCGGTTGAGCCTCTTCTTCTTTCGGCCTCCGAAGGCTGCCGATAATGCAGTGTTTTCAGCCTTCGAATATACCCCAAGCAGTTCGTCACTTAATGTTTCAATGCTTTTTAACCAGTCGTCATCAGGTTCAACAAACTTATCCCCGTATTTGAATGTGTATTTTAGTCTGACTAGACCACCTTCGTCAGACTCTTTGATGGTCTCCTTCGGCATTTCCCACTTTCCTGCAAGTGGCCACACCCTGAAGGCAATATGCTCTTGGACCAGATCCCTTGTCCCAATAAAAGAGCAGATTACGCCGAAGGCTCTTTGGCATTCTTCGGCCGCTTCATCCATTTCAACCTTCGGCTTTCGGAGTCCGAAGCGTTGCCAGATGGGGCGCATAATGATACTCTTAACATCTTCCTGCGCTGTCAAGTCATTCTTTACATAGAACCATTCTGTCATCCAGGTCCCGGGCCACCTCTTCCGAAAGGTTGGCACAGGGCAGCTTGACCCGGAGCGAGCACCGAAGCTGTAACAACCAAAGTTGTTGTGATATTGTTCTTTCCCCCAAGGCTTCGTCTCATATACCAATTCATGAATTTTGCAAAAGCTTTTAGCATTTGGTTCTAAACCTTGGCTTTTCACAGCCCAGACAAAGATTCCCATTCTTATGATAGCTTCGGGAGTAATTTGATGAAGGTAGATTTGAAATATTTTCAGGACTTCGACAACAAAGCTGCTCAGGGGGAACCAAAGCCCAGCCTTGAGAAAGCTTCGGAAGATCACGACCTCATCTTCTTCGGGGGTGGGAGAAGTCTTTTCTCCAGCATCAGCCCTCACAATAGATATATCTCGAAAATATCTCCCCCTCATATTGTCAATATGACTCTGCTTAATAGTGGTTTTCCCGAAAACCGTGTGACTTGGCCGCCATGGTCGATCTTCAGACTCTCCCCCGCCGCTTTCTACATCATAACTGTCGCTGTCACCAGTATCTTCAGATAAACCTTCTAAAATCTCTTTGGTGATCTTTTCTGTATTGGTCTTCGACATTGCCTCAAGAAACCCCAGGTTCTTCTCTTCAGAGAGACTTAGCTTCATCTCGACAACAGCCTTCTTCTCCTCAGGCATCTCTTCGGAGATCCTACTTCTCGCTTCCAAAGCTTAAAACTACGAAAGAAAACAAATATTTTTGTGCAGAAAGTTTTATAAGCAGGAAAAACAGATGGCAAAGAGAGCGTGCCAAATCAAATATGGCGGGCTCCTATTTATACACTCGATATGACGGAAACTGTGTGGTCCCAGGTGTCAGTGACTTTTGCTATTCTAGCAAAGGGAAGGTGTTTTTTCGGACCTTCGGCTTAAGGCCTTCGTCCATATCGCAATCTGAATTTATCGCTAACAAATTAATATTGCGAGGGGCTACTGTTGGGGGCCTTCGTCCTCCGAAGGTCCTCAAAAACATGATTTGACAATATTTTCCAAGTGAATTATATGAACAGGTATCTTCGGACTCGGATCATGAACATGGAGTACGGTCGGAACGAAGCCCAAGCTGTACGAAGCTGATTACCAAGCTGCACGAAGAATGGTGCACAGCCGAAGCTATGCGCAGAAAGCTTCGTCGCGATAGCACAAAGGGGAACCGACTTAAAGATGAAAAGACTACTTAGGCCTTAATAGATTCCCATAAGTCATTAGCAAATGTAATGGACATGAATGTAATTTTTCATGGGCTACGTCCCACGCCTATAAATAGATGAACAGTACCCCCGTACTGGACACGCTGACTTGGCATTTGCTTTCCGTCATCTTTGTACTTTTGCCTTCCTACAATCCGAAGGTACACTTGTAATCTGAAGTCATTTCTATTTTTATATGATAATAAAATAGAAATATGACGTTGTGACAATATTTAAATGTTTATATTGCTTTTTATGTTGCATGTAAGTTCTTCGTCATAATTTACTGTACTTACGAAGATATGTTGTTTGTGACCTTCGTCCGAAACACATTATATCCCGAAGGGAAATAATGTTTTAAAGGACGAAGGGCCTTATCATTTAACACTTTTTATGTTGCCTTGTTCTTAATCCGAAGCATTTGAGAACAAGTCCCCAACATTATACTAACTTAAATGATTGTAGTTTGATACATATCTAATATGAGCACGATATACGTTAGTGACTCTCGCGTGGCGCGCACCCTATCCACGTGCTTCATCGCCATCCGATTCGCGTGCTGTCGCGTGTGCCATTTCGCGCGCGACGTTGTTCGCGTGTCGTTTGTGCATGTCGCACATGCTAGTTCGCGTGTCAATCGAGCGGTGTTTGCGCGTCGCCGTTGTACGTTCGCACGTTGTCGCGTGCTGTTTTGCGCGCGTCATCGCGTGTCGTTCATGAGTGTCACGCGTGCTGTTCGCACGCGTTGTCGCGTGCCGTTCACATGCGTTGTCACGCGCCTTTTGTGTGTGTCGCGCGTCTCGCCGCGCGTTGCTCGCGCATATCTCGCGTGTTGATCACGTGGGTCGCGCAGCGTCTACTCGTGATAACAAATTATTTTCGATTATAATCACTCATGTTAATAATATTAATTCATCAGGTCATATATTTTAGTTAATCAACTTAAGGTTCGCTCGACTAATATTTATTAGATTATTCTGACTAGATTAAATGTGTAGTGTTCCAGTTGAGCTTTTATAATAAATATTAACATGGCAAATATTAACTTAACTACTTTCTATATATTTAAAGTTGTTTAGTATAAACATGTCACCTATTTAGTTTTCTCACCTGTCGCACGCGCTGTTCGTGTGATGTGCTCTTGGTCGTGTGCTGATTCGCGCGTCGTTCACGCTGGTCGCGTGCACTGTTTCGTGCGTCGTCCACGTGCTATGTCGCGCGTGTCCGTGCGTTGGTTGCACGCTGTCGTGTTGTTTCGCTCGTCGTAATTTTATCTCGCTTAGAACCTCTCGTTTTAATTAAATAGTAGTTATAATTTATATTTGATAACGTTGAATTAAATGTCCTAGTGCACATTCGTTTAGCATAAACACGATAACTTGTCGACCGTAGCTCCGACCGACACGTTTCTTTCCCTCGCGTGACCGTAGAAGCGAGCTCTATTTTATCTTGCATGTTTTATAATGTTTATCTTGTATAGTGTAATGTTCTTATGCATATATATGTTTGTTTGCTTGTGCTTGTTTATCTTCGCTTCGCGTTGCAATTAGACCACGATCCACTTCCGAGCTTCGAGGAATCAAAGATCAAGCTTTGGCGACCAAATGATCCAGTTCTTCGAGTTCCACGAGATTGAAGACCCTGAGCATCTTTTTGGTGAAGGCAAGTGTCCTCTGACCCATTATGTCCCATTTACTTTATAATTCACTGTCCCGCATACTATGAACAACCTAAGGATTGACTAGCTTTCTATTTACCTTGTCCTTGATTACCCTTTGGGTTACTATGGTTAGCTTCATGCTAGCGCTTTACTTTAATCAATGAACATGATGAGATACAATGATGATACTATGGTTTTATTCTGGATATGATGATATACTTGTGGCATTTAAGGGGACTCGAGCTGTTTCTCGAGTGCCTCTCCGTAAGGACTGTTCGTTGGATGACCGCCCAGGAAAACAGTGCAACCATGAGGGTGGAATGGGATGCCCTTAGCTGAATAGTTAGAGGAACTAGGGTGTAGTTCGCTTCGCCGTCGTGCCGTCAATGGGGCACAGTGTATGCGGCTCGCTCTGCCGAGGGTGGATTGCCCCTTGGGGAGGAGTGTGGTACATTTAGGAAACCTAACGGGCGGCTACAGCCTTAGAGAATCTTTGCAAAGGCTTCATAGTGAATCCCTGGCCATTCACCTTGGGAGTGAACAAGGGTCTTGCAAGCCCAGGCTAGAGAGGGAATCACGGCCATGGAGCTTAACTTGAGAAACACGTGCCACCACAAGGGAGGAATGGGATCCCTTGTCTAACTAATTAGGAAAGCTAGTGGAAGACTAACTTACCCGAAAGGGGCAAGGGCAGTAGGGGAGTTGCATGCAAGGAGGTTCTCGGGTTGATTTTGCTGCGATGGCGGTCAGACGGGCGATTCTTGCAAGTGCTCTTCCCATAAATTGTAGCGGGTTTTCGGAAGCTAGTGGAACTTTGTAAAGGCCTCATAGTGTTGCCCTGCCTCACTTCCTTGGTAGAGGTGTATGGGGCCCGTACAACCCCGTGGCAGATGGGTAACATGACTTGTGGGTAAAGGGTACAACCTCTGCAGAGTGTAAAACTGGTATACTAGCTGAGCTCACGGTCATGAGCAGCTCAGGACTCTCGCATGATTAATTTATGTAACTTAAATTTAATTTTGTCATTTGCATATGCATGGGATTATTAATTAATTTTGTTCAATTACTTTTATTAAGGTTTGGTATTTACTTATATAAAGTAACTGCTAATAAAATTTTGACCAACTAATTAAAAGCAATGCTTAGCTTTAACCCCTGTTGTTGATTAGCTTTACACCACACATGAACTCCCACCGTTGGTGAGTTCATGTCCACTGGTTTCCCCATAACTTTTCGAGCTATGATCATGTGTGAGCTCACCCTTGATGTCTCACACCCCCCACGGGAGAACAACAGGTGGTTCAAGAGGAGCCTCAAAGCGATGACCAGTTGACTTTGGTGCCAAGGATGATCCTTAGTTCATTTTATATTTAGCATTTATTTTGTAAGACTTCCGCTATGTAATAAATACTCTGATGTTATTGTGACATTTATCTCTATACACTCTGTTATTATATATGTTGTCTTCTTGGCGCATGTATGAGATGCACCTGGCTTTGTTCTTTAATGCCCGGGTGTGATAGAAGTGGTATCAGAGGAAATGTTGAATGTAGGACGAAACCTAGATAGAAATGGACAAAACCCTTACCTACTTATCTTACTCTGATTCTTTCTATACTCATCTTGTCTTGATCCTGTCTCACCTTTTTCTGTTCTACTCTGCTTACTCTTATCTTTTCTACTCTAAGACAAGATGGATTTCACACCTTGGGATCCTACATTTATGACATTTTTAAGAGATAGGGGAACCTAAGACAAAATTAAAACTATTTTCTCTATTTAAAAATGTTGGTTGATTGTTCTGATGATAAATGCCTGATTTGCTTCTTTGATTGATTGAGATATTATAAAAGGACACCTTAGCATGTACCACCATAAGGTATTGAGTTAGCTTTAGTAGGTAAAACATTAATCTGCTTAGCTAATAAATCCCCCAAAGTAACATGATTCATAACTACCTGCCTTGTCTACTATTCTCTCTTACCATATGTTTCTAACTCAGATGGTCAATACCAGGAAGGGTGGTGGAATTGATTTGCCTCCCAATCGACACTCGAAGGAGATATAGACAACCACAACAACAACAACCTGAGATGGATCCTCCAAATCCTCCACCAGCCGGAGTTGACCCACTAGTTGCAGCTCAAATGAGGATGATGCAACAAATGGCAAACACTATGGTAGATATGCATGCTCAGATGCAATAGGAACGCCAGGAGATGCGCCAAGAACAGGAGGTGATACGTCGAGAGTTGCGCCAAGAGCGAGAAGAGATACACCAGGAAAGAAGGGCTCAGCAGCAACAGCAACAGCAACAACAACAGCAACGAGCACCAATGCCTCCACATCCACCACCAGTTCCACCTCGGGACAAGCACCGGGAGTTCATGAGCGATAAGCCACCGACGTTTGCTAGTTCTCCTGATCCACTAGACGCTGATGATTGGCTGAAGTCCATAGAGAAGATGTTGAACATTGCTCAGTGCTCTGACCAGGAGAAGGTTTTATATGCTTCTGGTCGTCTGACAGGTCCTGCTGCTGATTGGTGGGATTCATACACTACTGCCCACAATGCTGCTGATACTATCACATGGGCGGAGTTTGCTATGCAGTTCAGGAACTATCATATACGAGCTAGACTAATGAAGATTAAGAAGAAGGGATTTCTATCACTGAAGCAAGGAAGCATGTCAGTCAGCGAGTATCGCGACAAGTTCATTCAGCTCTCCAGATATGCTCCGGATGAGGTTGCCGAAGATTAGAGGAAACAAGAGCATTTTATTGAAGGACTCAATGGAGCCCTGCAGTATGCTCTAGTGGCACATACATTTCCATCATTCTAGAGGCTGCTTGACAAGGCCCTAGCTATTGAACACAAGCATGTTCAGCTGTGAGATTTGAAGAGGAAGGTGATATCCTAGGGACAGGGAAGCAACAGTGTTCGTCCTCGCTACAGATCACCCCTGGGTACACCAGTTCGCACTGGCAGAGGCTAGCGCCTAGTTCAGCAATCACCTCAGAGGACTCCACCGACTCATCAGGCTACCCCCACTAGCACCCCGACGAAGTTTTCAGGACAGAGTGCAGCCACTACTTGCTTCAAGTGTAGGAAGACTAGATATTATGCAAGTGTTTGCCCACAGAGGATTGCTACTACCCCAGTTCAGAATAAACAACAGACTCCAGGATCTAGCAAGGGATACTCTATTGCTAGGGTTAATCAAGTCAGCGCGGATGCTACTCCTGATGGTGCTGACATTGAACTTGGTATGTTTTACATTAATGCTATTCCTGCAACCATATTATTTGATTTTGGTGCTACACATTCATTTATGTCTGCTCGATATGCCAACACAAATGAGATACCACTGCTAAATATGAGAAAACCAATGATAGTAATCACACCTAAAGGGCCTGTTGAGGCAAATCATATGACACGTAGATTGACATTAACAATTATGGGAAGAGAATTCTGGGCTACCGCTATAATATTAGAGGCAAGCAGTATAGATCTGATCCTTGGTATGTCATGGTTGAGAAAGGCAAAGGCCATTATACAACGTGGTAGGGGTACTGTAGAACTCACCAGCCCTAAAGGAGAAAGATTTCAAGTTCAAATTGCAGTAACCACCTCTTCCAGACGTGCGATGTTCTTTATAGCTGAGGAGTTTGTTGGTGACAACATCTGTGTGGTTAGGGATTTTCCGGATGTCTTTCCAAAGGAGTTACCAGGGACGCCACTAGATAGGGAAGTGGAGTTTGTAATTGATCTCTTACCTGGGATTGCTCCTATTTCTAAATGGCCATATAGGATGTCCGTAGAAGAATTAAAGGAACTTAAGAAGCAGTTAACAGAGTTACAAGAGGCTGGGTACATTCGTCCGAGTTCCTCACCTTCGGGAGCGCCGGTTCTGTTTGTACAGAAAAGGATAGATCACAACGGATGTGTGTGGATTATAGGTCCCTTAATGATGTTACTGTGAAGAACAAGTACCCGTTACCCCGCATTGAGGATTTATTTGATCAGATGAGAGGTGGTAGGGTATTCTCAAAGATTGATCGCCGATCAGGATACCATCAAATGAGGATTAGACCATCGGATATTCCCAAGATGGCTTTCTCAACTCGATATGGATTATATGAGTTCACAGTTATGTCATTTGGACTAACTAATGCACCAGCTTATTTTATGAATTTGATGAATAAGGTGTTTATGGAGTATTTGGACAGATTCATCGTAGTATTCATCGACGATATTCTTATTTATTCCAAGAGTGATAGTGATCATGAGGAACATCTGAGATTGGTGCTACAGAAGCTACGAGATAATCAACTCTATGCCAAGTATAGCAAATGCGAGTTCTGGATTGACAAGGTGCCATTCCTTGGACATATCATTTCTAATGGAGGGATATCAGTAGATCCTGCTAAAGTCAAGGAGATTATGGCGTGGAGCGTACCCACTTCAGTTACTGAGGTCCGGAGTTTCTTGGGACTTGCTGGCTATTATCAGAGGTTTATTGAAGGATTCTAAGATCGCTAAGCCTATGACCTCGCTTCTGGAGAAGGGAAGAGAGTTTAAGTGGGATGAGAAGTGCCAAGATAGCTTTGATCAATTAAAGAAGAGATTGATGTCACCCCCAGTGTTGGTTATGCTAGATCTACAGAAGGGATTTGACATTTATTATGATGCATGTGGCCAAGGCTTGGGATGTGTGCTCATGCAAGAGGGACATGTGATTACCTACGCGTCTCGTCAGTTGCGGAAACATGAATTGAACTACCCCACTCATGACTTAGAACTGGCAGCTGTGGTGCACGCACTTAAGATATGGAGACATTATATCATGGGACCCAAGTGCCAAGTGTACACGGATCATAAGAGTTTGAAGTATATGTTCACACAGAAGGATCTCAACCTTAGGCAACACCGATGGTTGGAGCTTATTAAGGATTATGATTTGGAGATTCACTATCATCCAGGCAAGGCGAACTTGGTTGCAGATGCCTTGAGTTGAAAGGAGCATGTTCATTTAGCTATTGTGGCCTAGCTACCTGATGAGATTGTTGAGGATTTCAGGAGACTTAACCTAGGGATAGTTGCTCACACTAAAGGAGTTACTATTGATGTGGAACCTACTTTGGAGCAAGAAATTCGCAAAGGACAAATTGTACATGCTAAAATACAAGAGATTAAGGATCTGATTACTAAAGGTCGAGGTCCGAAATTCATGGAAGATGAGCAAGGCACCATATGGTTCAAGGACAGGATATGTGTTCCTGATATTGAAAGCCTTCATGAGACTATATAAAGGAGGCCCATGACTCAGATTATTCTATTCATCCTGGTAGCACCAAGATGTATCAGGATTTGAAGCAGAAATACTGGTGGTATGGATTGAAGAGAGATGTGGCTGCACATGTGGCTATGTGCGATGTGTGTCAAAGAGTTAAGGCTGAACACCAGAGGCCAGCTAGACTATTGCACCTGCTAAAGATACCCGAGTGGAAGTGGGAAGAGATTGGTATGGATTTCATTACTGGATTGCCTCGCACCCAGAAAGGATATGATGCTATATGGGTGATTGTGGATAGATTGACTAAAGTGGCTCACTTCATTCCTGTCAAGACTACTTATAAAGGTTCTCAGCTAGGAGAGTTATATATGGCTCGGATTGTGTGTTTACATGGAGTACCAAAGAAGATCACGTCCGATCGAGGTTCATAGTTTACCTCAAGATTCTAGAGAAGCTTTCATGAGAATATGAATACGAAGTTGAACTTTAGCACAACTTATCACCCTCAGACTGATGGAAAGACTGAAAGAACTAATCAAGTATTGGAAGATATGTTGAGAGCTTGTGCCCTTCAGCATGGAGGAAGTTGGGATAAAAGTCTACCTTATGCTGAGTTCTCATATAATAATACTTATCAGGCCAGTCTCAAGATGTCACCATTCGAAGCTTTATATGGGAGGAAGTGCAGGACTCGTCTATACTGGGATCAGACTGGAGAAAGACAGTTCTTTGGGCCTGAACTGATTCAAGAGGTAGAAGAACAAGTCTGTATAATTCAAGTGAATTTGAGGGTAGCTCAGACTAGGCAAAAGAGCTATGCTGATAATAGAAGGAGATCACTGGAATTTGAGGAGGGTGATCATGTGTACCTCAAGGTGTCACCACTTCATGGAATGAGGAGATTAAAGTCAAGGGCAAATTGTCTCCTCGCTTTATTGGACCATTCATGATCTTTAGGCGAGTCGGGGAGATGGCATACCAACTCGAGCTACCTACTAATCTATCTGATGTGCATAATGTATTCCATGTGTCTCAACTTAAGAAGTGTCTCTGTGTCCCTGAGGAACAGTTACCAATGGAAGAGCTCAGTGTTCAGGGTGATTTGACTTACATGGAGTATCCTATTAAGATTCTTGACACTTTGACTCGAGTTACAAGAAATAAGGTTATAAAGATGTGCAAAGTACAATGGAGCCATCATGGAGAAGATGAAGCTACTTGGGCGAGAGAAGAAGAGCTTCGCATAGATTTTCCACATCTTTTCCCTCGTTCCTCCTAAATCTCGAGGACGAGATTCTTGTTAAGGGGGATAGGATTTGTAATACCCAAATTTGTAAATCATGTGAGAAGAGAATATTACCTTTATCTGTATTATTACCTTTATCTGTATGTGTGAGTCATATCCATTTACTATCATATGTGCATGAGCACCGTCAAAAAAAGAGTAAGTAACCAAGGACACCAAAATAAAACTTGCATCATGCTGAATTTTTACTTGATTGTGCATTTGTGTTTAATAAAACAAATGTGTCATTAATAGCATATCAATGGATCCATAGAATTGAAACTCTAAACTTGAAAATGAAACCATGAAAATAGAGGAGAGAAAGGAATATTATTCAATATAAAATAAGATTATAATTAAATAACTTCACCATATGTGGGTATGACCAAATTGCATGGTTAACATGAATTTGAATTAGCACCTAAGTTAAATTCAAAATTTGAGTTCAAATGAAATAGGAATAAAAAAAAGGGAAACAGAAAATAAAAACAAAAGAAAAAGAGAAAAACTCACCTAGGCCTCGGATCCTCCATTCGGCCCACCAGGGAAACCCCTCTACGTCAGCCCAAATCAGCTACGCGCGTGGGACCTGGCACCTGGGGTCCACAACTCGGATGCGTGCGCATGTCTCCCTGCCCACTCTCTGTCGTGTGGGGTCCACAGATCGCCATCGGCTCTGTGCGGACTCGCTCGAGCTGTCGGTCACAGGCGCGTGGACCCGCATGTCATCCCCGACCTCCAGTAAAATCGTGCTGCACCACAACGGAACTCCAAATTTGCCATCGGTTCCCATGACTCCACCACGCACCGGCTTCAAAAAGCAGACCCGAGACCCCTCTCACTTCCCGTTGCCTTCTCCTCTTTCCGCTGTCACCGGGAAAGGATTGCGCTGTTGCGTAGAGGGAAAATACCGCCGCCGCTGCGGACAACCACTGGCAAGCGAATTAGGCCCTAGTCTGGTCATCTGAGGCTCGTGCTGATCACGTGGAAGCTGTGCGAGGGCGCAATCGATGAAGGGTTAGCAGCGACCACAGGAATCTCTCGCCGGAGTTGGAGATCCGCCACTCGTCGTGACCGGAACTCTCTGCGGCGCGCTGTGGGGTACGTACACATCCATTGCATTTACCTTGTTTAGGGCATCGTGCGAAACGATTCAGATCTAAGTTGTGCGCTCGGGGTAGAGCTTTGGGGCGTTCCGGCCATGGCGCCACTGCGCCTGGCGACCGCGCCGCCGCGTTGGATCGGTGAGAGAGACATGATGGGTCATGCCCCATTGGATACGGGACGAACGACTTCGATTAGAATAGAGGGATACCCCTTCGCGCTTTAGATCTGGGCCATAGGATTGATCGGACGGCTCAGAGTATAGGAAACCCTCATTAAATCTGAACTGTCGGATCTGGATCCGAATGTCATTGTAGCGTACCAGTTCGCGGAATCTGGGATTTAATCCGACCCTTTTATCTTGGATCGGATGGCACAGAATGCGCGATACCCTTTCGACCCTGGCAAAGTTATTAAAGAGTCCCTGAGTTGTTTAGAAATAAACTCGTGGTCCACAGAACTGTTCTTTGAGTCTTAGGCAACTTGCGCAGAGACCCCAGCGCTTCACAAGAAATGAGGCCCAGTCCAATGCCGTGTTAAATTGAATAAATGAATTAGAAAATAGGTTTTTAATCTACAAATGAGTGCTAGAATTTGTATAATTCATAGAAAATTCATATGAACTCCAAATTGATCCATTCTAGTTTCTAAAATTTTGTAATAATATTGTCTATAACTTAGATTCTCTGTTGTGACATGAAACAGTAAGAAAATTTATTCCTCACTTAATCCTATTTTAAGCACATTAAACCTTTGGAAATTCATATCTTAAAATCTATAACTCCAAAATTTATCATTCCGGTTCCTAGGATTTTATTTTAATGTGTAGATTATTACTATATATTTTGTTTATATGTTTGGTGTGATGTTAATTTTATCTATACACTGTGCTTGTTTGTATTGTGGCGAGTAGAAGAACCTTTGACTGAGGATCCTGGTGACCAGCAGATAGAAGTAGCTGAGCAGGAGCTCATTGAATGCAAGTTGTGCCCTTGACCACTTTTATACCCAATAATGTTCTTTAATGTCATTACTCATGCATAGGTTTAATTCTGATGGGACCCAATAGGTCACCCTAGTCTGTTTATCCCTTTTACCTTGTTACTCCTGAATCACTTGGGTAGTTTTGCTATTGCTTTACATGGTTTTTGGGTTAATATTTCATTATATCCATGTTCCAATTATTTTGTCATTCTATTTATGTTCATGTCAAGATCATTAATGTTAATTGGAGCATAGAGCTTAACTTGAGAAACATGTGCCACCACAAGGGATGAATGGGACCCCTTGGCTAACTAATTAGGGTGGAAGACTACCTTACTCGAAAGGCGCAAAGGGCAGTAGGGGAGTTGCATGCAACGAGGTTCTCAGGTTGATTTTGCTGCAATGGCGATCAGACGGGGATTCTTGCAAGTGCTCTTCCCATAAACTGTAGCGGGTTTTCGAAAGCTAGTGGAACTTTGTAAAGGCCTCGTAGTGTTGCCCTGTCTCGCTTCCTTGGTAGAGGTGTATGGGGCCCGTACAACCCCGTGGTATATGGGTAACATGACTTGTGCGTAAAGGGTACAACCTCAGCAGAGTGTAAAACTGGTACACTAGCCGAGTTCACGGTCATAAGTAGCTCAGGACTCTCGCATGATTAATTTATGTAACTTAAATTCAATTTTGTCATTTGCATATGCATGGGATTATTAATTAATTTTCTTCAATTACTTTTATTATGGTTTGGTATTTACTTATATATAGTAACTGCTAATAAAATTTTGACCAACTAATTAAAAGCAATGCTCAGCTTTAACCCCTATTGTTGATTAGCTTTACACCTCACAAGAACTCCCACCGTTGGTGAGTTCATGCCCACTGGTTTCTCCACAACTTGTTGAGCTATGATCATGTGTGAGCTCACCCTTGCTGTCTCACACCCCCCACAGGAGAAGAACAAGTGGTTCAGGAGGAGCCTCAAAGCGAGGAGTTTGATCTGATCTAGGTGGCGTTTCTGAGTTGACTTTGGCGCCAAAGATGATCCTTAGTTCATTTTATATTTATCATTTATTTTGTAAGACTTCTGCTATGTAATAAATATTCTAATGTTATTGTGACATTTATCTCAATACACTCCGTTATTATAGATGTTGTCTTCTTGGTGCATGTATGAGATGCACCCGGCTTTGTTCCTTAAAGCCCGGATATGACTATATCTTCCTCCGAAGCCTCTGCCCCTCAGCCTCTTTGGAGCTGGTGGCCTAAAGGAACTTTGTTGCTGCCCAGACGATTAGGAGTTGTGCTGTTGTCTTTGGGGTTTGTTTCCCCTATCATCACTTGGGTTGGCATTATGGATTGATCTAACGTGCCTAGGGTGAATTCTTCCTCCGAAGCCCCTGGCCATCTCAGAAAACCTGTATGCTTCCTCCCTTCTTTGGAGGAAGTCGTTGTCGGCCCAGATGTACTCATCCATCTTCTAAAGTAGCTTCTCCAAAGTTTGTGGAGGCTTCCTACCGAAATACTGAGTTGTGGGTCTTAGCCTAAGTCCCTTGATCAAGGCCTCAATGACGATCTCATTAGGCACTGTGGGTGCTTGTGCTCTTAGTCGTAGGAATCTTCGGACATACGCCTGAAGGTATTCGTCCTGGTCTTGAGTGCATTGGAACAATGCCTGAGTAGTAACTGGCTTCATCTGGAAACCTTGGAAGCTGGTGATCAACATGTCCTTAAGCTTCTGCCATGATGTAATTGTTCCTGCCTGAAGAGAGGAGTACCATGTCCGGGCCACACTTCGGACTGCCATGAAGAAGGACTTTGCCATGACAGCGGTGTTGCCTCCATATGAGGGTATAGTTAACTCATAACTCATTAAGAATTACTTTGGGTCTGAGTGCCCGTCGTACATGGGCAACTGCGGTGGCTTGTACGATTGTGGCCATGGAATAGCCTGCAGTTCTGCTGCCAGAGGATAAGCATCGTCAAAAGTAAAGTTGCCATAATGAAAGTCATCGTACCATTCATCGTCGTTGAGTGAACTCTCTTGACGAATCTCCCTGTGCTAGGGCCTTCGGTCCTGGTCATCTTGAGTAAGATGACGCATTTCCTCGGCAGTTTCGTCAATCTTCTTCTGTAAATCGGCCAGACAGGCCATCTTCTCCTTCTTCCTTTGTACTTGCTTGTAAATGATTTCCAGGTCCCTGATCTCCTGGTCTAGCTCCTCCTCCTGAAGCGTTGGGCTAGTAGCCTTCCTCTTCTGGCTCCTAGCTTCGTGTAGCATCTCCTGATTAATGTCCAGTGGCTGCAATGCAGCCCCTGGCGCTGCTATCTTCTTCGGCGGCATGACGAAGGTCGATGCTTGCCGAAGGTGGTCAAATGAGTTCACCAGAGGTGGGCGCCAATGTTGGTCCTTGTTCCCGGATGCTATACACCAAGAACAAAGCAACACAATTGTTAATGATTAGAGACCTTCGTCCTTCAAAGCATTATTTCCCTTTGGATATAATGATCTTCAGACGAAGGTCATGAAGGGCATACCTTCATCATTTTGATGAACAGAGATGTAAATATAAACATATGAAACATATAAAGAATATAAACAATCATATCAAACCATTAACAATTATTTATATTCTTATTTTATAAACATGAATAAACATCGACAATATTTATATTACATTTGTACCTTCGGCTCGACAGAAGATGGAAATACAAGAGTGACGCAAGAGTGATTACGAGTCAGCGTGAACAGTATGGTTTTACTATCCATCTATTTATAGGCACAGGACACAGCCTGGACAAAATTACATTCATATCCCTAACATTTACTAATGACCATAAAGTCAGATGTCGAGGACTAAGCAGTATTTTCTCCTTTAGGTCGGTTCCATTTTTTACCATCGTCCTCGTGTTAAGCCGAAGCTCCTTCCACCACAGCTTCGGAGCTGGTTCATCCTTCCTTCAGACTGCACCTTTATTCCATACACACCTTCATCTCAAAACCGAAGCATCCCGTAACAATCTATGTTATACTGAAAAACCAGGTTAGTTAAGTTTTTGAGGACCTTCAGAAGAGGAAGGCCCCCAACAGATGAGTGTAGAGAAGATTTGGGGGTAAGGGAAAGTAAGGGAGACTTTTAATCCGGTGGTGGATCTTGATTCATCTGAAGATCTGTTTCTATCTCATATCCTTCATTATCGAGGTTAACCTTCTTCTTGGGTCTGATTTAGGGACCATCGGTCATGATGTTAGATGCCATTATCTGAGTTGGGATAATCATTGCGGGTACATGGGGTAGATAGGTTAAATAGATTTTTACCTTGTTTTTTTGGATAAATGGGTTGGGCAACCTATAACATATGCTAGGTCGTGGTTTCATGGACAAGTTGGTCTAAGACACCAATTTAGGTTTCAAAACCCATTTATAGGAACATGGTCTAATCTATGTTACCAGTATTAACTAACTTGTTTAAGTGACACCCTTTAGATTGGATCATATTAGATTAAGTAGGGTCTAGATTAGATTGGATATAACTAGATTAGACTAGTTTAAGTTAGATAGATCTACCAGGGTAGGATATATATTATTAGGATATGTTAGAATCTTTTGAGATAAGATGGATTATATGGTGTAGGTAGTTCAAAATCTCTGTTAGGTTAAAACAGAGGGGTTATGCAACCATCGGATGGGTAAGGTAGTTGCATAAGGCCGAGTTGGAAGGTCATTCTTAACTTAGTGCAGAGTTAATTAAGTTAAAACATATTTATAGGAGTAGAGTCTCATTTATTTCATCAGTATTTTCCTTCTTGTTAATCAACTTAGATTAGATTAGCTCAACTTTAGCCTTCGTTAAGTTAGATCACAGTAGATCAGATCTAGGTTAGATTGTTATGACTATATATACTAGATAAGATCCCATTAATTAGATCATGGTTGTTACTTTAGGATGAGATAAGTAGGGTGGTTAGGAGAAGACGAATCTGTCGTAAGATGAATCTATTAAGAGAGAATCTTTTAAGCTAAGATGGATCTATTAAGATAAGAAAGAGTCTTTTAAGATACGATGGGTCTATTAAACTAGATATATTTTTAATAGGGGTATTCTTAGTTGGTTTAGTTTATCTTATAAACAATCTAAGAGGATAAGATAATTTTTTTAACACAAGATGAACCTATTAGGATAAGATAGATTCCTTTAAGTTAAGAGGAATCTATTTGAAATAGATACACTTTAATGGAGGAGAATCTAGGTTGTTTAGTTATCTTATAAATTCTATTTATGTATATTTATGCCTATACGTATATGTAGATGTAATTGTGGACATTACTCCATAACTCATCACACTCAATCAAAGATCCAAATCAGACAAATATCATAAGAACAAACACTCAAGCGTATAGATACCTTTAAAAATAGTTTTGTCTCTGTTCCTAAGAGTAGGTCTCCTATTCCTAAAGATCACTTTAGGCAGGAAGGCGTGGTGCCTGGTTGTTCTATCTCTGGTACTGGTTTCCTCCCGGTTGGTTGTTCTGGCGGTACTGTTGCTGCCGAGGGAACTGCCTCTGATACTGCAGTTGATGCTGATATTGATGCTAGTGTCCCTGAGGGTGACTCTGCTTTAACTGTTGAGATGGATTGCTTGAGAAGCTGGGACGACTGCTGCTCCCGGCCTGAGGTACACCAATCTTGCGCTTCTGGTCTTCCATCTCCCGGCGCTTCCTTTTAGTCATTATTGCTCTATCAATCAGGTGCTGAAAGGTAGGGAAGGTATGGTTCATCAACTGGTAGTGAAGGGGGTCAACCAAACCTCTCAAGAACTTGTACTGCCTCTTAGCATCAGTGTTGACATCCTCAGGTTCATAGCGAGATAGTTACAAAAATTTGTCAATGTACTCAATGACAGACAGGGTACCTTGCTTCAGTGCTAGGAATTCTTCCTTCCTCACTATCATCAAACCTTCAGGCACATGGTACCGGTGGAAGTTTTCTCTGAACTCCCCTAGGTGATGGCTTTAAGGTTGGCACGGGTGGCGAGGTAGGACTCCTACCAGGACTAGGCTGGTCCCCTTAGCAGACGGGGGCCATACGAACCTTCTCTCTATCATTGCACTGAGCGGTATGCAGCTCCTGCTCCATCGTGCGCAACCAGTTTTCGGCGTCCATGGGTTTTGCAGAGTGGACAAACACAGGGGTATGACCCCTCATGAACTCTGCCCGCTTGTCTCTTGGCATCTGCGGCATCTACACTAGTGGTTGAGCCTAAGGTTGACACTGCAACTGCTGCACCTGTTGCATGGCTGTTAGGGTCTGCCCAATTGCTTGAACTGCCTAAGTCTGCATCAGGAACATCTGCTCTATTGTCATTAGGAGTGGTGGTGGCAACTAAAGCTAGGGTGCCCCATCCTATGGTGCTTACTGCTCTGGCTGGGCACACCTTCCACCACGGCACCTATTGTCAGACATTTGTAGAAAGCATATAGTCATCAGATCTGACCCTGCAGTCTTTTAGCACAAGAAAAGATATATAGAAGTCTTCATAATACTGAACAAATGAGCATCTTCACTAACTCTCAGCACAGCCCACATAACTTCTCAGATAAAGAGGAAAGTGGAAATAAAAGGTTTCCCAAATAAAAGACTAACTTTGTTAATAACTACACCAAATTTGAGGGGACACCCACACTTTGGTGACAATCATTACAAAGAGCCAAATCCATCATAAGTTCATCACGATAAACATAGAAACACATGATAAGCAAACTAAAACTGATTAAGACTGACTAATACTAAGACCCTGAGTTAAACATTATTACAAACTCCGACTCTAGCGATCTAAGGATCCAAGTTTATCCAGCTCCTGTAGTCAGGGGTGCCATAAGCATGATGACCATGGGGCGGTGAGCGGTAAGGGTGTTGAGTCCCAACAAGGACAGGGGAACCATCCTCCGGATGGCGGCGCTCCACACGCTCAGTATGCAGTTCCGCAATCTCCACCCGAGCCTTGCCTAACTCGCCAAGGGTGTGGTCCAGCTCGGTGTTGAGCACGGTGACTAGGTTGACCATGCTGCTCAATCTAGGATTTCCCTCACCAATCAGTGAGACAATAACACCTCCAGTACTGCCAGTCGAGCTACAGGGGTAGTACTTCTAGTCGGGGTTGTCAGCTACCCCACTGAACAACGATTAGTACTATGATTGCGCACACCGTGTAGCATCCTGCATGGCTGCCTCGGCTGTGTCCCACTCAGTTATGGAATAATGCTCTGAGTAGGCCTCTTCACCTTGAAGATCATCGTCCGGACGGCGCACCAAGCAGGTAGCCTCCCATTGGTCCAGGTATAACCCACGACTGTGCTGGTAGATTACACAGCGATACTTGAAAGACCAAGTGTTTCGGTCGAAGGCCCGATGTAGCATGGTGTCGAGAGTGTCACGGAAATGACAACCGCGAGCGGAGTCACGAGTGATGGGTCGGGCGACCCATACTTCTGGCTCTTGCTCCTCCGAGAGCTCCATGATGTGGCTCGAACTACCACCACCATCGTCGTCTCCTGCGGCCGGGGTGCCCTGTGGTGGTGGAGGGGGCACCTCTAGCAGGGGCACAGAGGAGAGCTGCCTCCTAGACTCCACCCCCTACTGAGTCGAGGGGAAAGAGTCTTGCTGCTCTCGCTCTTGGTGCCAGCGCTCCTGCTCCTCATGCAGGCGGTGGTGCAGTCTCTCTAGGTGACTCGACTATGTTGTCACCGTGCGTTACAATGGACGCTCTGTAAGACGAGAGGGCAAGAAAGAGATCACCGACTTACGTGCAGTGCATCTAAGACAAGCCATCTACAAAAGATGTCGTAAGCACAAGAGTGAGAACAGAACTATATGACCACCAAGAAAACCATAGGCAGAATAAGGTAAAAAATTTGTAAGATGAGTATATATGTAGTAATATAACATAGAATTGGTTGAGATGACCAACTTTTGAAGTGACACCAAAGGTCAAGGTGAGAATAGGGGTTTATAGTCCTTAAAGCGACCATTCTAGTCTAGATTTGCAGTCCTACAGTCAACCTAGCTTTGATACCACTTATGTTACACCCAGTTTTGGAAGGCAAACCGAGTGCGAACGATGTACGTGCCAGGATCAGAAACTCACGTACACAGCGATTACATAGTTGGATGTCATCACACATTGTTTAAAATAATAGCGGAAATAGTACTTTATTACATCAAGATGTCCAAGACATTCACAGAGTCATTAACTTAAGTCAAAAACATGATCAAAGTGCAAATACGAAATGTAGAATGATAAGGCCTTCACAGGCAGTTGACTGGGGTTTGCTACTAAACACGACTAGAACTCATCGAACACCTGAAATTCCTGAAAGTCCTCCATGTTGCCTTCATCTTCTCCTGAGCACTAATTGCAATGGGGACAACCTAGGGTTGGGTGTTTTTTAAAGTAAGGGTGAGTACATATCAAGGTACTCAACAAATGTCCCATTTGGCAAAAGTGGACTACGTGTATGTGGAGTTAAGCTCAAAGCAGTTGCTTCAAGTTGGTCAGGTATTCGTTACTAGTAGTAAGCCAAGTTTTAGTAATAAGCACAGTTATTACCCAAAAGTACTCCCTCCAAGAGGAAATACCAGAAACCATAGTTATAATCATCACCATTTACCATCACCACAAAAAGTATCCAAAGTTATTCTAATCAAAGAGGATCCCAAGGCTGCTCTTGACCGTGAGCAGAACTGATATACTAAATTATAACACTCTCCAAAGGTTGCACACTTTACCCACGAGCCGTGATTCCTTTTATGCCCAGAGAGCGCTACTCCCCATTGATGTAGCACCCTAAAACCTAATGATAGTCGCCTAGAGGGGGGGTGAATAGGGCGAAACTGAAATTTACAAAAATAATCACAACTACAAGCCGGGTTAGCGTTACTAATAAAGAAATGAGTCCGCGAGAGAGGGCGAAAAACAAATCGCAAGCAAATAAGAGTGTGACACGAGGATTTGTTTTACCGAGGTTCGGTTCTTGCAAACCTACTCCCCGTTGAGGAGGCCACAAAGGCCGGGTCTCTTTCAACCCTTCCCTCTCTCAAACGATCCCACGGATCGAGTGAGCTTTCTCTTCTTCTCAATCAACCGGGAACAACGCTTCCCCGCAAGGGCCACCACACAATTGGTGCCTATTGCCTTGGTTACAATTGAGTGTTGATCTCAAGAACAAGTGAGAAAGAAAAGAATGCGATCCTAGCGCAAGAGCTCGAAAGAACACAAGCAAATCACTCTCTCTAGTCACTATGAAGTTGTGTGGAATTTGGAGAGGACTTGATCTATTTGGTGTGTCTAGAATTGAATGCTAGAGCTCTTGTAGTAGTTGAGAAGTGGAAAACTTGGATGGCAATGAATGTGGGGTGGTTGGGGTATTTATAGCCCCAACCACCAAAAGTGACCGTTGCTGGAAGCTGTCTGTTCGATGGCGCACCGGACAGTCCGGTGCACACCGGACAGTCCGGTGCCCCTGCCACGTCACCATTGCCGTTGGATTCTGACCGTTGGAGCTTCTGACTTCTGGGCCCTCCTGGGTGTCCGGTGCACACCGGACATGTACTGTTTGATGTCCGGTGCACCGGTATGGGCGATCCTGACGTCTGCGCGCGCTGCGCGCGCATTAAATGCTCCGCAGGGAGCCGTTGGCGCCGCAGGGAGCCGTTGCTCCGCTGGCACACCGGACAGTCCGGTGCACACCGGACAGTCCGGTGCACACCGGACAGTCCGGTGAATTTTAGCGGAGCGGCTGCCGAGCGAACCCGAGGGTGGCGAGTTCCGGAGGCCGGGTTTCCTTGGAGCACCGGACATGTCCGGTGCACACCGGACAGTCCGGTGAATTATAGCGCGCCGGCTTCCGAGAATTCCCGAGGGCTAAGAGTTTGAGTCGAAGTCCTCTGGCCGCACCGGACATGTCCGGTGCACACCGGACAGTCCGGTGCCTTCAGCCAGAGGTGCCCTCGGTTGCCTTGCTGCTCCTTTGTTGAATCCAACACTTGGTCTTTTTATTGGCTAAATGTGAACCTTTTGCACCTGTATAACTTATGCACTAGAGCAAACTAGTTAGTCCAATATTTGGGTTGGGCAATTCAACCACCAAAATTATTTTAGGAACTAGGTGTAAGCCTAATTCCCTTTCAATCTCCCCCTTTTTGGTGATTGATGCCAACACAAACCAAAGCAAATATAGAAGTGCATAATTGAACTAGTTTACATAATGTAAGTGCAAAGGTTGCTTGGAATTGAGCCAATACAAATACTTATGTGATGCGCATGGATGGTTTCTTTGTTTTTGACATATTGGACCACATTTGCACCATAAGTTTTGTTTTTGCAAACTCTTTTGTAAATTCTTTTTCAAAGTCATTTTGCAAGATAGTCAAAGGTAAATGAATAAGATTTTGCAAAGCATTTTCAAGATTTGAAATTTTCTTCCTTTGTTCAAATGCTTTTCCTTTGACTAAACAAAACTCCCCCTCAAATAAGGTCTCCTCTTAGTGTTCAAGAGGGTTTTAAGACATCAATTTTGAAAATACTAGTTGCTCCCCCTTTAGAACATAAAGAGATACCAATTTTGAAATTCACCAATTTAAAATCATCAAATGTATAAAATTAGGTGGTGGTGCGGTCCTTTTGCTTTGGGCTCATATTTTCTCCCCCTTTGGCATGAATCGCCAAAAACGGAATCATTAGAGCCCAATGAGGTACTTTCTCCCCCTTTGGTCATGAAATGAATGAGTGAAGGTTATACCAAAGTTGGAGAGATGATGTGGAGCGACGGCGAAGAATGAGTAGTGGAGTGGAGTGGAAGCCTTGTCTTTGCCGAAGACTCCTATTCCCTTTCAATATACCTATGACTTGGTTTGAAATTCACTTGAAAACACATTAGTCATAGCATATATATAAAAGAGACATGATCAAAGGTATATTCATGTGCTATGTGTGCAAGTTTAGCAAAAGAAATTCCTAGAATCAAGAATATTGAGCTCATGCCTAAGTCGGGTAAAAGATTGTTCATCAAGTGGCTTGGTAAAGATATCGGCTAATTGATCTTTAGTGTTAATGTAAGAAATCTCGATATCCCCCTTTTGTTGGTGATCCCGAAGAAAATGATACCGAATGGCTATGTGCTTAGTGCGGAGCCATTTTGATTGCACTCTCATTGTCACATAGCAAAGGGACTTTGGTTAATTTGTAACCGTAGTCCCGCAGGGTTTGCCTCATCCAAAGCAATTGCGCGCAACAATGGCCTGCGGCAATATACTCGGCTTCGGCGGTGGAAAGAGCGACCGAATTTTGCTTCTTTGAAGCCCAAGACACCAGGGATCTTCCCAAGAACTGGCAAGTCCCCGATGTGCTCTTCCTGTTAATCCTACACCCCGCCCAATCGGCATCCGAATAACCAATCAAATCAAAAGTGGATCCCCGAGGGTACCAAAGCCCAAACTTAGGAGTAAAAGCCAAATATCTCAAGATTCGTTTTACGGCCGTAAGGTGTGATTCCTTAGGGTCGGCTTGGAATCTTGCACACATGCAAACGGAAAGCATAATGTCCGGTCGAGATGCACATAAATAAAGCAATGAACCAATCATCGACCGGTATACCTTTTGATCCACGGACTTACCTCCCGTGTCGAGGTCGAGATGCCCATTGGTTCCCATGGGTGTCTTGATGGGCTTGGCATCCTTCATTCCAAACTTGCTTAGAACATCTTGAGTATACTTTGTTTGGCTGATGAAGGTGCCCTCTTGGAGTTGCTTCACTTGGAATCCTAGGAAATACTTCAACTCCCCCATCATTGACATCTCGAATTTTTGTGTCATGATCCTACTAAATTCTTCACATGTAGATTTGTTAGTAGACCCAAATATGATATCATCAACATAAATTTGGCATACAAACAAATCATTATCAAGAGTCTTCGTGAATAAAGTAGGATCGGCTTTGCCGACTTTGAAGCCATTTGCAATGAGGAAATCTCTAAGGCATTCATACCATGCTCTTGGGGCTTGCTTGAGCCCGTAAAGCGCCTTAGAGAGCCTATAAACATGGTTAGGATACTCACTGTCTTCAAAGCCGGGAGGTTGCTCAACATAGACCTCCTCCTTGATTGGTCCATTGAGGAAGGCACTCTTCACGTCCATTTGATAAAGCTTGAAGCCATGGTAAGTAGCATAGGCTAATAATATGCGAATTGACTCAAGCCTAGCTACGGGTGCATAGGTTTCACCAAAATCCAAACCTTCGACTTGTGAATACCCCTTGGCCACGAGTCGAGCTTTGTTCCTTGTCACCACACCATGCTCGTCTTGCTTGTTGCGGAAGACCCACTTGGTTCCTACAACATTTTGATTAGGACGTGGAACTAAGTGCCATACCTCGTTCCTCGTGAAATTGTTGAGCTCCTCTTGCATCGCCATCACCCAATCCGAATCTTGAAGTGCTTCCTCTACCCTGTGTGGCTCAATAGAGGAAACAAACGAGTAATGTTCACAGAAATGCGCAACACGAGATCGAGTAGTTACCCCCTTATGAATGTCGCCGAGGATGGTGTCGACGGGGTGATCTCGTTGTATTGCTTGGTGGACTCTTGGGTGTGGCGGCCTTGGTTGTTCATCCTCCTTGTCTTCATCATTTGCATCTCCCCCTTGATCGTTGCCGTCATCTTGAGGTGGCTCATCTTCTTGATCTTCTTGTTCAACCTCTTGAGCCTCATCCTCAATTTGTGTTGGTGGAGATGCTTGTATGGAGGAGGATGGTTGATCTTGTGCATTTGGAGGCTCTTCGGATTCCTTAGGACACACATCCCCGATGGACATGTTCCTTAGCGCTATGCATGGAGCCTGTTCTTCACCTACATCATCAAGATCAACTTGCTCTACTTGAGAGCCGTTAGTCTCATCAAACACAACGTCACAAGAAACTTCAACAAGTCCTGAAGACTTGTTAAAGACTCTATATGCCCTTGTGTTTGAGTCATATCCTAGTAAAAAGCCTTCTACAGTTTTAGGAGCAAATTTAGATTTTCTACCTCTTTTAACAAGTATAAAACATTTGCTACCAAAAACTCTAAAATATGAAATATTGGGCTTTTTACCGGTTAGGAGTTCATAAGATGTCTTCTTGAGGATTCGGTGAAGATATAACCGGTTGATGGCGTAGCAGGCGGTGTTGACCGCCTCGGCCCAAAACCGATCCGGTGTCTTGTACTCATCAAGCATGGTTCTTGCCATGTCCAAAAGAGTTCGATTCTTCCTCTCCACTACACCATTTTGTTGTGGAGTGTAGGGAGAAGAGAACTCATGCTTGATGCCCTCCTCCTCAAGAAAGCCTTCAATTTGAGAGTTCTTGAACTCCGTCCCATTGTCGCTTCTAATTTTCTTGATCCTTAAGCCGAACTCATTTTGAGCCCGTCTCAAGAATCCCTTTAAGGTCTCTTGGGTATAGGATTTGTCCTGTAAAAAGAACACCCAAGTGAAGCGAGAATAATCATCCACAATTACAAGACAATACTTACTACCGCCGATGCTTATGTAAGCGATCGGGCCGAACAAATCCATGTGAAGGAGCTCCAGTGGCCTGTCGGTAGTCATGATGTTTTTGTGTGGATGATGTATGCCAACTTGCTTCCCGGCTTGGCATGCGCTACAAATCCTGTCTTTCTCAAAATGAACATCGGTTAGTCCCAAAATGTGTTCTCCCTTTAGAAGCTTGTGAAGATTCTTCATTCCAACATGGGCTAGTCGGCGGTGCCAGAGCCAACCCAAGTTAGTCTTAGCAATCAAGCAAGTGTCGAGTTCAGCTCTATTAAAATCTACTAAGTATAGCTGACCCTCTAACACTCCCTTAAAAGCTATTGAATCATCACTTCTTCTAAAGACAGTAACACCTATATCAGTGAAAAGACAGTTGTAGCCCATTTGACATAATTGGGATACGGAAAGCAAATTGTAATCTAGAGAATCTACAAGAAAAACATTGGAAATAGTATGGTCAGGAGAAATAGCAATTTTACCCAAGCCTTTGACCAAACCTTGATTTCCATCCCCGAATGTGATAGCTCGTTGGGGATCTTGGTTTTTCTCATATGAGGAGAACATCCTTTTCTCCCCGGTCATGTGGTTTGTGCACCCGCTGTCGAGTATCCAACTTGTGCCCCCGGATGCATAAACCTACAAAACAAGTTTAGTTCTTGATTTTAGGTACCCAAACGGTTTTGGGTCCTTTAGCATTAGATACAAGAACTTTGGGTACCCAAACACAAGTCTTGGAGCCCTTGTGTTTGCCCCCAACAATCTTGGCAACTACCTTGCCGGATTTGTTAGTTAAAACATAAGATGCATCAAAAGTTTTAAATGAAATGGCATGATCGTTTGATGCATTTGGAATTTTCTTTCTAGGCAACTTGGCATGGGTTGGTTGCCTAGATCTAGATGTCTCACCCTTATACATAAAAGCATGATTAGGGCCAGAGTGAGACTTCCTAGAATGAATTTTCCTAATCTTGCTCTCGGGATAGCCGGCAGGGTACAAAATGTAACCCTCGTTATCCTGAGGCATGGGAGCCTTGCCCTTAACAAAGTTAGACAAGTTCTTTGGAGGGGCATTAATTTTGACATTGTCTCCCCTTTGGAAGCCAATGCCATCCTTAATGCCAGGGCGTCTCCCATTATAGAGCATGCTTCTAGCAAGTTTAAATTTTTCATTTTCTAAGTCATGCTCTCTAATTTTAGCATTAAGTTGTGCTATGTGATCATTTTGTTTTTTAATTAAGGCTAGGTGATCATGGATAGCATCAACATTAATATCTCTACATCTAGTACAAATGGAAACATGCTCAACATTAGATGTAGAGGGTTTGCAAGATTTTAGTTCAACAACCTTAGCATGCAACATATCATTTTTAGTTCTAAGGTCGGAAATAGTAGCATTGCAAACATCAAAATCCTTAGCCTTAGCAATTAATTTCTCATTCTCATTTCTAAGGCTAGCAATAGAACAGTTCAATTTTTCAATCCTAGCACTCAAATCATCATTATCATTTCTAGGAATTGAAACATTGCAAATATGAGAATCAACCTTAGCTAACAAATTTGCATTTTCATTTCTAAGGTTGTCTAAAGTCTCATGACAAGTGCTTAGCTCACTAGACAATTTTTCACATTTTTCTCTTTCTAGAGCATAAGCATTTTTAACCTTAACATGCTTCTTATTTTCTTTAATAAGGAAGTCCTCTTGAGAATCCAAGAGATCATCCTTCTCATGTATAGCACTAATCAATTCATTTAATTTTTCCTTTTGTTGCATGTTGAGGTTAGCAAAAAGAATGCGCAAATTATCCTCTTCATTTTTATCATCATCCTCATCACTAGATGTTTCATATTTAGTGGAGGACTTTGATTTTACCTTCTTTTTGCCGTCCTTGGCCATGAGACACTTGTGGCCGACGTTGGGGAAGAGAAGGCCCTTGGTGACGGCGATGTTGGCGGCGTCCTCGTCGTCGGAGGAATCGCTTGAGCTTTCGTCGGAGTCCCACTCCCGACAAACATGGGCATCGCCGCCCTTCTTCTTGTAGTATCTCTTCTTCTCCTTCCTCTTGCCCTTCTTGTCGTCGCCCCTGTCACTATCACTAGACATAGGACATTTTGCAATAAAATGACCGGGCTTACCACACTTGTAGCAAACCTTCTTGGAACGGGATTTGTAATCCTTCCCCTTCCGTTGCCTGAGGATTTGCCGAAAACTCTTGATGATTAGGGCCATCTCCTCGTTGTCGAGCTTGGAGGCGTCAATTGGTTGTCTACTTGGTGTAGACTCCTTCTTCTCCTCCGTTGCCTTGAAGGCCACCGGTTGCGCCTCGGATGTGGAAGGCTCGTCAAGCTCGTTGATCTTCTTGGAGCCCTTAATCATGCATTCAAAACTCACAAAATTCCCGATAACTTCCTCGGGGGTCATTTGTGGATATCTAGGATTGCCACGAATTAATTGAACTTGTGTGGGGTTAAGGAAAATAAGGGCTCTTAGAATAACCTTAACCACTTCGTGGTCATCCCATTTTGCGCTTCCGAGGTTGCGCACTTGGTTCACCAAGGTCTTGAGCCAGTTGTACATGTCTTGTGGCTCCTCCCCTTGGCGAAGACGGAAGCGACCGAGCTCCCCCTCGATCGTTTCCCGCTTGGTGATCTTGGTGAGTTCATCACCCTCGTGCGCCGTCTTGAGTAGGTCCCAAATCTCCTTGGCGTTCTTCAACCCTTGTACTTTGTTGTATTCCTCCTTGCTTAGAGAGGCAAGGAGGATGGTTGTGGCTTGGGAGTTGAAGTGCTCGATTTGGGCCACTTCGTCCGTGTCGTAGTCTTCATCCCCTACGGATGGTACCTGTACACCATACTCAACAACATCCCATATACTTTTGTGGAGAGAGGTTAGATGAAATCGCATTAAATTACTCCACATAGCATAATCTTCACCATTAAAAGTTGGTGGTTTGCCTAATGGGACGGAAAGTAAAGGTGTATGTTTAGGAGTGCGAGGGTAGCGTAGGGGGATCTTACTATACTTCTTACGCTCTTGGCGTTTAGAAGTGACGGACGCCGCGTCGGAGCCGGAGGTGGATGTCGATGAAGTGTCGGTCTCGTAGTAGACCACTTTCCTCATCCTTTTGTGCTTGTCCCCACTCCGATGCGGCTTGTGAGAAGAAGATTTTTCCTTCTTCTCCTTGTGGTGAGAAGAGGAAGATCTTTTCTCCTTCCGCTTGGAGGAGTTCTTCTTCTTCTCTCTTCTCTTGGTGCGGGACTCTTCCGATGAAGTGCTCCCTTGGCTTGTAGTGGGCTTGTTATCGCCGGTCTCCATCTCCCTCTTGGTGTGATCTCCCGACATCACTTCGAGCGGTTAGGCTCTAATGAAGCACCGGGCTCTGATACCAATTGATAGTCGCCTAGAGGGGGGGTGAATAGGGCGAAACTGAAATTTACAAAAATAATCACAACTACAAGCCGGGTTAGCGTTACTAATAAAGAAATGAGTCCGCGAGAGAGGGCGCAAAACAAATCGCAAGCAAATAAGAGTGTGACACGAGGATTTGTTTTACCGAGGTTCGGTTCTTGCAAACCTACTCCCCGTTGACGAGGCCACAAAGGCCGGGTCTCTTTCAACCCTTCCCTCTCTCAAACGATCCCACGGATCGAGTGAGCTTTCTCTTCTTCTCAATCAACCGGGAACAACGCTTCCCCGCAAGGGCCACCACACAATTGGTGCCTCTTGCCTTGGTTACAATTGAGTGTTGATCTCAAGAACAAGTGAGAAAGAAAAGAATGCGATCCAAGCGCAAGAGCTCGAAAGAACACAAGCAAATCACTCTCTCTAGTCACTATGAAGTTGTGTGGAATTTGGAGAGGACTTGATCTATTTGGTGTGTCTAGAATTGAATGCTAGAGCTCTTGTAGTAGTTGAGAAGTGGAAAACTTGGATGGCAATGAATGTGGGGTGGTTGGGGTATTTATAGCCCCAACCACCAAAAGTGACCGTTGCTGGAAGCTGTCTGTTCGATGGCGCACCGGACAGTCCGGTGCACACCGGACAGTCCGGTGCCCCTGCCACGTCACCATTGCCGTTGGATTCTGACCGTTGGAGCTTCTGACTTCTGGGCCCTCCTGGGTGTCCGGTGCACACCGGACATGTACTGTTTGATGTCCGGTGCACCGGTATGGGCGATCCTGACGTCTGCGCGCGCTGCGCGCGCATTAAATGCTCCGCAGGGAGCCGTTGGCGCCGCAGGGAGCCGTTGCTCCGCTGGCACACCGGACAGTCCGGTGAATTTTAGCGGAGCGGCTGCCGAGCGAACCCGAGGGTGGCGAGTTCCGGAGGCCGGGTTTCCTTGGAGCACCGGACAAGTCCGGTGCACACCGGACAGTCCGGTGAATTATAGCGCGCCGGCTTCCGAGAATTCCCGAGGGCTAAGAGTTTGAGTCGAAGTCCTCTGGCCGCACCGGACATGTCCGGTGCACACCGGACAGTCCGGTGCCTTCAGCCAGAGGTGCCCTCGGTTGCCTTGCTGCTCCTTTGTTGAATCCAACACTTGGTCTTTTTATTGGCTAAATGTGAACCTTTTGCACCTGTATAACTTATGCACTAGAGCAAACTAGTTAGTCCAATATTTGGGTTGGGCAATTCAACCACCAAAATTATTTTAGGAACTAGGTGTAAGCCTAATTCCCTTTCACCTAACTGGTGATTTAAAAAAAATATAAATAAATAATAATAGTTACTAATAAAAATTTCCTTTCTTTCAAAATCGCTCTTTGAATATAATCAAACTTAGGTTTAATTTTCTCACAAAAAGGGAGAGGAAGAAAAATAAATATAATATGAAGAGATCCTTATATAAAATTAAGAGATAAGATATGTTCTCTGAAATTTAAAGGTTAGAGTATCCTTTAATAAAAAAAACTACACCTTAGGGATTAAAGAATATAATTTCTTTCTATTTGTATGTTTAAAAGCATCCGCATAAAGGGACTAATAACAATATAATAGATCAATTAAACATATATGAATCTCATTCCGGATTTTGACTGTGACTTTATTCTGAAGTTTGAATTTGGTCCCAGAATCAAATTGGAATTTGAAACAAGAAAGGAAATAAAGCAAGTAGAAAAGGAAATAGAAAAAAATGATGAACTACCTGTGTGGGCCACCAAGCTAGAATCTGGCCCATTTCCTATTCTCTCCCAGGCGCTGGCCCATCCAACTGTTGCTGACTGCTGCGTGGGCCCTACGTGGCGGTGTGACCCCAGGCGTGCGTGTGAGCGACGCTGCCCGCGGGCCCCGCTTGGTGGCGCTCCTCCCATACCGTGACTGCGACTCAGTCAGCTCTGCACTCGGTCACCGGTTGGTGGGGACCAACCGTCAGTTCCTTCTCCCCATCCCTGTCGCGAGCTCAGAACGGTCGTTGAAGCAATCCCGTAAACCTCGCCATTCGCTCGCCGTGGAAATCGCAACAGCACCGCACCCCGCGCTACCCACTGAACCACCGTGGCGAGATTGTTGGCACTGCGCACCAATCCCGCGCACATCTGGACTCCTCCGTGGAGTATATAGGCGACTCCAGGGCCCTTTCATCGAAGCATAGCCGCGCGCCTCCGAACTTCGTCAACAGCTAGGCCGATTCGCCGCAGCCGTTGCGCTCCTGCCTTTTTTCTCGTGCCCCACGCCGACCCACCTTTCCCCCTGTGCCGTCCGCGCTCTATTGAACTACCCGCTTCGCCTCCACCACTAGAATTCGCGCCGCCGCGGGTACTGCCGTGCCGCGCCGCTAGTGAAACTTCTCTGCACCGGTGTTCCATCCCCTATGCGTGGTCGTGTGGGTGCACCAACATCCAGGTGACCTTCTCCTTGCGCCAATTCTACCCATGGTCTTCTGGCGGCTCGTCAATTCTTCGCCGGCGCTCACACTCCACCGCGGATCCGCCCTCATCATGGTTGGAGCTCTTCCCTACACGACCAACGGTAATAAAACCCTCATGTCATTGCGTTGTCATGTACTTCGTGTGGGCGTGCTCAATTTATCTTAAGGGAGCCCTGGTGCGGCTATAGGTGGTGCTCGCCGGTGGGGAATTTGGGCACCGCCGCTGGGGATCTGCGCCACCGTGCGGGAGGTCCAGTGGGTGGACGATGGTGCTGGGTTTCTCGTGGAGCGTCGATCTCGCAAGCAACGGCTGGGATTAGTCGCGCCTTCATAAAATTGTGGATGCCGATCTTTGATCTGACGGTCTGTATAACATACCAGTTCAATATGCTTCGATCTAATCTGGCGCGTGGGCAATGGATCGGACGGTCCTGATTCCACGATACCTCTTCGCCGCGCACTTTTTCACAAGGGCCCCCATAGTTTTAATGAATGAACCCGTAGTCCATCGGCAGGGAGATTAGAGTCTCGAGAACTTTTGTAGAATAACCCCTGTGGTCTCTTGTTATCTTGTGCCTAGTCCAGAAAATTAGAAATTCAGTAAAAATGATTAGAAAATGATTTTTATGTGAAAATAAATACTAGAATGTGTTTAATTCATAGAAACTGCATACTTAGTCCAAATTTATAAATTCCAGTTCCTACAATTTTGTAATATTATTATTTATCATCTAGTACCACTGATTTGACATGAAAGCCACTTTAAAATTTATTTCCTAATTAATCTTATATCAAATACATAAAATCTTCGGAAATTCATAACTCCTCCGTTATAACTCCGATTTGATCCGTTCAAGTTGCGTTAGTCTCGTATAAATATTTACTATGAAATAATAGCATTTATTATACCATGTCCCATTCCTTTATAATTAGATCTTTGTTTAACTTTTGTTGGTTAGTCTTGTTAAACTACTTATCATTATAATCTACTAGAATATAATCTATGGTCAATTTATAACTTATATCTAAGTTGAGATAATTATTTATAGAATAATCTATCATATAATTTATATTAACCAATTTATAATATAGTTTAGTATTTTAATCACACAAATCTTCTATACAATCATAACCCTTTAATTGTAACTCCAATCTTAGTATTTCTCGATTCTGCGATCTCGTAGCGACGCGTAAATCATTATTATTAAGTTTGTACTTATGTATGGTGTGATGTTAATTTTATCTATACCATGTTTGCTTGTATTGCTATGACTAGCTGTGCGGTCATGAGGATCCGAAGAATCACCCTGGTAATTGGAATCTCAAGTGCCAGGCAAGTTGTGCCCTTGATCCACTTTTGTTACCCAATAATATTCTTTATTATCACTATTCAATGCATAGGTTTAATTTTGATGGGACCCAATAGGTCACCCTAGTTTGTTTATCCTGTTTACCTTGTTTACCCCTAATTCACTTGGGTAGTTATGCTATTGCATTATGTGGTTTTGGGATTAATATTTCATTATATCCATGTTCCAATTATTCTGTTATGTAATTTAGTGTTCATGATAAGATCATTATGTTAATTGGAACATGGAGCGACCACCTGGGAAAACAGTGCTACCACAAGGGTTTAATGGGACGCCCTTGGCTGATTAACTAAGAAAGCTAGTGGATGACTACCTTACCCGAAAGGGGCAAGGGCAGTAGGGGAGTGGTCAGTGTAGGGAGGTCCTTGGGTTGATTTTGCTGCGATGGCGGTCAGGCGAGGGATTCCAGCACTGGAGCTTCCTATAAATTGTAGCGGGTTTTCTGAAGCTAGTGGAACTTTGTAAAGGCCTCGTAGTGTTACCCTGCCTCGCTTCCTTGGTAGAGGTGTATGGGATTCATGACCCCTTGGCAGATGGGTAAAACGGCTTGTGGGTAAAGATGCGCAACCTCTGCAGAGTGTAAAACTAGTATACTAGCCGTGCTCACGGTCATGAGCAGCTCGGACCGTCACATGATTAATTTATGGAACCTAAATTCAATTTGTCATATGCATTTGCATGGGATTATTTATTAATTTTGTTCTATTATTTATTATGGTTTGGTATTTACTTATACTTAGTAATTGCTAATAAAATTTTGACCAACTTATAAAAGCAATGCTCAGCTTTAACCCCTACTGTTGATCAGCCTTACACTCCACATGAACTCCCACCTTTGGTGAGTTCATGCACATTATTCCCCACAACTTGTTGAGCTACGAACGTATGTGAGCTCACTCTTACTGTCTCACACCCCCCACAGGAGAAGAACAGGTGGTTCAAGAGGAGCCACATATCTAGGAGTTCGATTCGATCTAGGTGGCGTCTCCAAGTTGACTTTCTGGCGCCAAGGATGGATTTTAGATGCTGTTATATTTATCTTTTATTTTTGTAAGTCTTCCGCTATGTAATAAGTACTCCAATTATTGTGACATTTATCTCTATACACTCTGTTATTATATATGTTGTCTTCTTTGTCGCATGTATGAGATGCACCCGGCTTTGTCCCTTAAAGCCCGGGGTGTTACAGAAGTGTTATCAGAGCAATGTTGACTGTAGGACGAAACCTAGATAGAAATGGAAATAACCATTACCTACTTATCTTACTCTCATTCTTTCTATACTTTTCTTGATCCTATCTCACCTCCTACTGTTCTACTCTGATTAACCTTACCTTTGCTACTATGATTCTTTTCTAAACTTATCTTAATCTTGTCTCAACTATTTCCGCTTTACTCTGATTTTCTTATGTTTTCCTTCTAAAGACAACTGTGGATTTCACACATTGAAATCCTGTGCCTAGAGTGACTTTAGGAATAGGAGACCTATGTAGAGCCCAAAATTTGTATCAAAAATAAAATAAAATAATAAAATGAATAGATAAATAAATAAATGGGAGTTCTCCTTGAATTTTCTTTCTTTCTTTGTGCATACTCAATCATGGGAATAAAAGTAGCCAAATAGCAAATAAATAAATATAGAAATATGCATGTCATGCTCAGGTTCTTGTAATTGTGCATTTGTGTTTTAATCCGCGAGGCAATTCTAAGTTTGAAAATTAGAATTTGAAAATGAACGGAGAAAAGGAAAGGAAAACAATGTACACTAAGGTTATATATATATATATGAATAAATATATATAATTTCAGGCTAATGCTTTTATTTGAGCACTTGATCCCAAACTCAATGACAAATTCAAATTCAAATAGTAAATCTTTGAAATGAAGAAAGAAATGCAAAATATAAAAGAAAAGAAAAGAAAAAAAATTAATAAGGTGAGAGACCCTCTCTCAGCCGCATGGGCCGAATTCCCCTCTTTCAGCCCAACTCGCGACCCAAATCGCGTGGCCCAGTACCTCCATCGCCTCCTGTCACTGTCTGGTGGGCCCGGGTCACCAGGACCGTCTCCTCCACCGTGTGGGTCTCCGAGCGCAACAGAATCCGCAGGCGCCGGGACGTTGAGCTACCTCCGCCGTTCTTGCGCCCTTGGTAAACCGCCCAACAACCTCCGCCGCTCACGTGGATTCGGCGCGGGCAGTTCACCAATCCATCGCGGATCTTGCGGCATGCTCCGACTCGGAATTTGGGTGCCGTCGAGGTAACAACCAGGCGGAGCTCGCGGCGAATTCTCCAGCGATGGCTTACGCACCTCAACGGTCTCTGCTCATCTATAAAACCAAGGCGTGGGTTTCCCCTTCCCCCCATCCTTCTCCTCTGTGTACAGCGCGACCTGTGAGAGTTGTGAGGAAGAAACAGCAATAGGAAGAAGGTGAGACCCGCCGTGGGGGGGAACCGGGTTTCCGGGGGGGTTTTGACCATCCTAGGGTACCCGTGCGATTCGCTGGAGTTCATTGAACATGCCTGAAGACTCTATTGGCGAAGGCATCGTCTCCTGGACGCCAATTTCTCGCCGGTGGCGGAATTCCTCCCCCTTGCCTTCGTGCCGCGTGGGCAGTGTTCGTCGTTGCTCGATCACCTGTAAGTCGACCTCCATCGGATCCTCCTTACTCTCCTCTCCGTTTTACGCGAGACCGTGCGTGGGTTTGGGGGCACTGGGGGCGAATCGCCTGTCGCCGGTGACGGCGCTGGTCATCGGCGGCGCCGCCGTCAGACTAATTCGAGGAAGGAGAACGGCTCCTGGCCGTCCGTTCTTTATCGGGTGGCCGCGATTGGAGCACACATACCCCTTTTTGGTGAGATCATCCTGGGTCGTCCGATCGAATCCCGCGGCCCAGATTCAATCTTTAACGTTTTAAATCCGGGCCGCTCGCCGTTGATCTGACGGCCGGGAGCGCATACCGCTTCGTGGTGGGCTCAGTCTAATCTGATTTGTTGGGATCGGATCGGACGGCTGAGAATAATTGATACCTGTTCGGTTTGAGACAATTGCAAAAGAGACCCTAGGTTTTCTCACATTCAACCCGCCGTCCACACCTGTGGTAAAGTAATTGCATTTGGACCCAGAAATTTGTGAACTAAACCCTGTGTTTGCTGGTATTTATGCCCGCGACCCAGTGAGCACCTAAAATGAATAAAACAATTTAGAAAATAATTTTCAATATAGAAATAGTTCTAGAATCTTGTTTAATTCATAGAAAATTTATTTTAACTCCTTTTTAATCCGTTCCAGCTGCATCAATTTTGTATTAATGTTGTCTATCAACTAGTAACACTGTTTGACCATGAAACTTAAATTAAAATTGTTCAATTGAATTAATTTATTCTAGGTGCTAAATAATTTCAGAAATTCATAACTCAATAACCGTAATTCTGTTTTTGTCCATTCTAGTTGCATTAGTCTCACAATAATATTCATTATCATCTGGTAACTTTGTTTTATCATGAAATATAGGTTAAAATGGTGCACTTAGTCTATTCTATACTTAACCGCGTGGATCTTCGAAAAACCTTAACTTTATAACCGTAACTTTAAATCTAGCGGTTCTCGTTCCCACGATCTCGTAGCAACGCGTAGATTATTATTACGCAGTTTGTGCTTATGTTTGGTGTAATGTTAATTTTGTCTATACCATGTCTGTCTGTATTGCTACGACTAGCAGTGAGGTCACGAGTCACCTGAAGATCATCCTAGTACCTGGAATCTCAAGTCCCAGGCAAGTTGTGCCCTTGATGACTTCTTTTTACCCACTCATGTTCTAATTAATCATAATGATCTGCATAGGTTAATCTTGACGGGATCCAGTAGGATACCCTAGTTTGTCTATCTTTATACCTTGTTTACCACTGAACTTTCTGGGTAGTACTTGCTAGTGCTATATGTGGTTTTGGGTATGGAGATACATTATTCATGATTACACTTTTGTTATCAGTTGTTATTTACTGTTCATGATAAGATCATTATGTTAATTGGAATATGGAGAACCACCCGGGAAAACAGTGCTACCACAAGGGTTTAATGGGACGCCCTTGGCTGATTAATTAGGAAAGCTAGTGGATGACTACCTTACCCGAAAGGGGCAAGGGCAATAGGGGAGTGGTCAGTGTAGGGAGGCCCTTGGGATGATTTTGCTGCGATGGCGGTCATGCGAGGGATTCCTGCATTGGAGCTTCCTATAAACTGTAGCGGGTTTTCTGAAGCTAGTGGAACTTTGTAAAGGCCTCATAGTGTTACCCTGCCTCGCCTCCTCGGTAGAGGCGTATGGGATTGGCCGTCTCTTGGCAGATGGGTAACACGACTTGTGGGTAAAGATGCGCAACCTCTGCAGATTGTTAAACTGGTATACTAGCCGTGCTCACGGTCATGAGCAGCTCAGACACTCACATGATTAATTTATGGAACTAAATTCAAACTGTCATATGCATTGCATCGCAGGTGATGTTGTTACTTTTGTTCTACTTCTTAATTGGGTTTGGTATTTACTTATACTTAGTAATTGGTAATAAAATTTTGACCAACTTTAAAAGCAATGCCCAGCTTCAACCATCTCCTTTGGTAAGCCTTACACTTCATGTGAGCTCCCACCTTTGGCGAGTTCATGCACATTATTCCCCACAACTTGTTGAGCTATGAACGTATGTGAGCTCACTCTTGCTGTCTCACACCCCCCCCGCAGGTTAAGAACAGGTACCACAGGATGAGGCGCATGGAGGATGCTATGACGAGTTCGTGAGAGGTCTAGGCCGTCGTCTCCCAGTCAACTTTGGGTTGCTGGACCGTTGTCTCCTTATAATGTAATTATTTATTTATTTTCTATAGAACTTCTATTATATAGTAAAGTTGTGACATTCGATCCTGTGCCATGAATCATCATATGTGTGAGACTTGGTCCCAGCACACCTGGTGATTGTTCACGCCCGGGTCTTGGTGCCCCTAAAACCCGGGTGTGACAACCTACTCTTAGGAACAAAAACAAAACTATTTTATCTATACGCTTGAGTGGTTGTTCTTATGATACCTGTCTGATTTGGATCTTTGATTGAGTGTGATTAGTTGTGGAGTAATGTCCATAATTACATCTACATATACGTATAGGCAGAAATAGAATTCATAAGATAACTAAGCAACTTAGATTATCCTCCATTAAAATGTATCTATTACATGGAGATCCCTCTTATCTTAAAAGACACTCTGTTATCTTAAATTATCCATCTTATCTTAAAAGATACTCTCTTACCTTAATAGACTCATCTCATCTTGAAAGGATTCTCTCTTATCTTAATAGATCTAACTAATCTCAAAAGATTCTTAGGGACTCATCTTGTCCTAACGAGCACACTTATCTCCACCACTTTGCTTATCTCATAATGGTGTGACCGACATAATCTATTCTAAAATAAAATAAGTAGATCTTGTCTAGATTAATCTGGTCATGCCTAGACCTCATTCAACCTAAACTGATCCAAAATTAATTAGGTCTTATTTAGTCAAATCTAGTTATGCTAAACTAATCTAGTTTCTATCTAATCTGAACTAACCTAATGTGACCCACTCAAACAGGTTAGTTAATACTTGTAACATGGATTAGACCCTATCCACCTGTTCTAACGTGATTCAATCGGCACTAAATTAAGAATAACCGATCAACTCGGCCTTATGCAACTACCTTAACCATCCGATGGTTGCATAACTCCTCTATTTTAATTTAAACGAAAAATTCTGATCTACCTCAAGTATTAACTAAACCATATTCCAATAAATGAGTTTTAAATCTAAATAGGTTTCTTAGACCAACTTGTCCGAGAAACCACGACCTCGCCTATACTATAGGTTGCTCAATCCATTTATCTTACAAGCAAAGCAAAACTTTGTTTAAATCTGCCTACCCCATATACCGCAATTGTTTTCCCAACTCAGATAAAGGCATCTACCACCATAACCGATGGTCCCTAAATCAGACCCAAAAAGAAGGTTAACCTCGAAAATGAAGGATACAAGTAAAAAAAATCTTCAGATGAATCAAGATCCACCACCTGGAATAAAAAAATCTCTCCTACCAAACTTTCTTTTACCCAAACCTTCTCTACACTCAAAATGGCTAAAACATGATGTACCCTTGTTTTCTATGCCACCCTGTTAATGGCATGAAAATTTTAAGAGTATAAAAAAATATACTAATTGGAAGTTCCACTTAAAAAAAGGGAGATACTAGAACTTCGTAAAGATAAAGTCAGCTTGATATGCTTAACTAAATGATATTCCTAAATAGAATTATAGAATCTAATATGATCTAATCCAATGTGGTCTACTTAGACAGATAAGTTGTAATGGTAGAAGAAAGTAGACCTATCTAGTGTGAGTCACTTAACAAGTTAACACTAGTGAAATAAACTAGATCCTACTTCTATAAACCTTATTCTCCCCTCATGCACCTAAACCTAAAATTAGTGCATTAAACCAACTCAACCATGAGCAGAAGATTTAACCCAACCAGTAGAGTCATGATGGATTGCATGATCCATCTGTCCCAAATGTCAAACAAGATTTTTACATACAACCTATAGTCTATCTCATCCATATCTATTTTAACCATATTCCTGTAACACCCCAGGTGTTACTCAGGGTTTTCACATAAGCCTACACTAGTAAACCCATCATCACATGTGGTTTAGTTTGAGCAAAAGACACCAAACTTGGGGATCAAGATCTTAAGTAGGTGTAACCCATCTTAGAAGTCATGCCTTGGCCTTATCATGCACTAAAGAGAGGGGAATGACCCAAACCCTAATTCAAATCCCTTATAGGCAAATGGAGCCCTAGAGGGGGTTATGGCAAAAAGTCTATGTAAATCACATTGTCATGACTTGGACTAATTATAAAAGTTGTAGTACACTTAATACCCTACAAAACATAGAAAGAGAGTGACCCCAAAAAGGATTCAGAAATTCCCAAAAAGGTCACCAAAGACAAAGACATAAAAGAAAAATCAGGTTTTTCTCAAGTTCAAAACCGACCCTCTTTCAAAGATCACACACGATCAGCTTGTTCCCAAACTCAAAACCTTATGGCCCAATTGACAAAATGGCGCCTAAAGACCCCTAGAACACCCTGGAAAAGTTTGAACCCGACCCTAAGTCTTTTGACATGACTTGGCATGGCTTTTGTCTCGGTGTGGACAGTTCGGACAGAGCCAACTTCTCACCCCCATATCTCTCTACCCAGATCATATATTTGCTTGGAACTCACATCGAAAAGGTAGGATTTGGTGCAGAGAAGAGACCGTACACGGGGGTTTTGCTAAGATCTGCACGCTAAGTCGATCAAATCAGCCGTTGAACCTTGGCAGAAGTAAACCCCCACGTGTTCGACGTGGGCTGACACTCGGGGGTGCGCCTAGAGCACGCCCGCACACGAAACCCCACGCGCCCTCGGCCGCCCCGTGCCCACACCCGCGCCACGGCTATAAAGCCCACCCTAGTGTGCGGCCATCTTCCCCGTTGCCTCCTCTGTACCATGCCTAACTCCCCCGAGCTCGCCCGCAACTCTGGCGACCTCCCCGTAGCCCGCTAGAGCCGCCCGAGTGCAACCACCGTGGCCAAACCCTTTCCCGCCCACCTCCACTCGATCCAAGCCCTCGGATAGCTTCCCCAAAAGGTCGTGAAGCTTGCCCGAGCTTGAGCCGAGGACCAGCTCCACCGGAACAGTGTAATCGCACTCGCCGGAGTTCATAACCCCGCCGGAGCACGTGGACCGGGTAAGCCACTGGACTATTTCCCAATTCCTTGCGCCCATGGCCTGTACATCACCCCGTGGAGCTCCTCGTGTACTTTAATTGAACCCTACCACCGTGGTTTGGCCAGAGCAGGATCCGCCGATGACCTCCGCCGCCTGCGCTCGTGGCCAGAGCAGCTCCGACCACCTCTGACGCCGACCCGCACACCAACGTGACCGTCGTGACCTCCCCAACACCACTGACCACCCCGCCAGACCTTTGCCGCCACCGGTAGGCCGCGCCGCCGTGATCTTTGCCACGGTTACTGTTTCAGCCAGCCAGGGAGCACGGGTTAGGTTTAGGTTAAGTCCAGGGGGTTTTGTGCAAGGTCAGTGGCTCATGCAAATAGTAGACCGAGGGCTGTTTTGTGAAAGAAAAGGGGGAGAAAACCCAGGGACTTCAGCGCAAATCTGTAATTCTTTTCCATTTCGAATTTGCTTTTCTTTTAATATTGCAGAAAACTTAATAAATGCATAACTTGAAAAATAATCATCCAAAATTAGTCAAACCAATTTTGCCATACTTTGTGAAATATAAACTATGAGGCAAAAATGATAAACCCCAAAGTTCCTGTAATATTTTCTAGAGTTTTGAATTAAATAAGAAAACTGCCCAAAACTTAATATTAGAGGGAAAAATAGAAATATTGTTAGACCAGGGCTAAGAAAAATAGTGGAGACACTAACCTAGTAGTTACACTGTTTAAAATTAATAAACACCCCAGTATACAAGGTTAAGGAAGGTTTATTCACTGAAACTTGTTTATGCTCAAACTTAGAAAAATCAAAAAGGGGGATTAAAAAGAGAAACCAGGGGGCAACCATATTTTTCCTAACATGCCTAAGTTATGTAGTTCACAAGAAAAATCTATTGAACCATAGTCTAGTGAAACGAAATTGCACTCACAATTCTTCATGAAAAACAAGGAAAACTTTGAAAAATCATAAGAAAATAATCCTAAGAAGAAAACACCCCTACCTTGGGAATGACTGCTCTTGTGTTAGGAAGAACCTAGAAAAAATACAAGTTCTGTTGTTTTGATATTTTTCAAATAACAAATTAGTTATAAGGGTCTTTTTGGCTATAAACCTTAGAAAATCATAACCAAATAACCACTAAGTAACCCTCTATGATTTTTGGCACAGAAGCATGTTATTACCAATAGATACCAGCAAAAATAACTCTTGGTACAGAACCCACACCTAGGTAAGAGTTGTAGTGCAAGGTAACCCCTCTGCCCTAACTTTTGTTATTTTTGTCCAGGGCATAATCTATTTTTTTACCTCAAATTTATAGGACAGACTACAGTGACAAATATTAACCCACTGTAATTTTTTCAGAATTTTTGGAAATTTTTAATTCACTGTTGTAGTTCAAACCCACCATTAAAAGCATAAAAAGCAAATAAAGAGAGGAATTAGTAGTGGAGATCAATGTTACCTTGACCAAATCAGCAAAACCCTTGAATACCTAATAGAACCTTTAAAGGGCAGTCCAAGTCTTAATCCACTATGTTTGCCTCTAAGCAAAACCTCAAACCTAAATTTCTAAGCATAAACCACTGAGAGTTTCTTATAACGAGGAAATCCTAAGTTATCAACTAACTTAGCTTTTTCTTCACTATGCATAATAGTTACTAAACTCTGCATGTCATGGCATACATATATCTTATTCATTGCATTCGATAGATTGCAACCTCGTGGACAGAGAGTACATCCTCGTGCCGGAGCAAGGAGTTGCTAAGGAGGTAGCCCCAGATCCAGCACCAAAGCCTGCCATCGAGGATCTGCCTGCCCTAGCTTTGGAAGGCAAGCCCCGGTTTTATGCATAACCGTTTATATATGCTATTTTACTACACTTAATGTTTGTAGGCTTGTACTGTGCACTTAAGTGTAGGAGTTGACTGAAACCCTAGTTGCATGAACTCAGGATTCCCTATGAGATGGATACTAGTATGCTAGATCGAGTAGCTGCTTTACTAATTAGGGATCTCGGTAGAAGTCAAGTGATTTTTCTAGCACTCGCACGAGGTCAGGAATTGGTTGTATCCATTTTCATAACGTAATGATGTTGGTCTTTGGACAACGATCCATGGGGATTGGTTGTCTACGAGACGAAAAATTGGAATAAGGATTAAGGTGTGGTACCGTGTGTCAAGCGTTTGAACGTACTGAGCACATGCCGAGAAATATGGTAAATTGGTAAGCCTAGTACCTGATTGAACCTGGCAGCAGATTGCCCTCCTCACGCGACCTGAGATGTGGTCTCCCATTCCTGTTATGGTGGGTACAAGTGTGGTCACTGCACGACGGCAGTCGGGGTCAGTGAGGCATTGTACGCCAAGGCGGTGAGCCCCTCTCTGCTGACGGGGAATCGATGGGGACGGTTGATGTGTGTGGGGACAGAGTGCCTCGCCATGTCGTGTGTTTAGGTTTACCTTGCAAGGATAAAAACTCGATTCGAATCGTCTGCTTCTCGCAGCTAATGAGACTGCTTGATCCGTGCTGCTACATTGAGTAATAAGTGGAAATGTGTTGATTTGGCAAAAGATGTTGATTGCTAAAAATGATTGCTACCATGTATGATTAGATAGGGATACATCTAGTCTTAAGAGAGTCACACTAAAACTTGAAAAAGCTGAAAACTTGATTTTTAGACTCAGCTAGTGCTTTTGGCAAGCAAACCCCTTAGCCAAACAGCTGCATTGTCTAGAGGTAGAGGAGTAGACTCCTCACACCGGGTAAGTCTAGCTGAGTATTAGTATACTCAGCCTTGCTTGTGGCATAATTTTTACAGGTTCTCTGAAGGACATGGTTGCTGGAGTGACCTAGCCGTCCACCTTGCCACCAGGTTGGATAGTCGAGTGGGACCCTACCTCGGCGGAGGAGGAGCATGAGGAGTGATGGAACAGGCTTCCCCATCCCTCCATTTATTTATCGTTAGTTTTATTTCGCTGCATTTCGAACAATGATCACTACTTTTGCTAAAACTCCGATGAGGTTGTAATAAATTTAACACTTCTTATTGCATGGTTTTATGTTTTATTGTATTTGCTCTATGCCTCACCATCGAGTGAGTACGTGGTACTTGATCCTGTTAGTGGCCTCGTTGGACTAGATCCGAGGGACTGACGTGTTATTCCTATTTAAGTGTGGTCTAGCCTCTATGGTGGGACTTAGACACTTAAGTTGGAATAATTCAGGCGGTTTCGCCACAGCTGGTATCAGAGCTCGTACCACCACAGAGGAATCAATAAACTGTAAATACCATCCTTTTCAAAAGTAAAATTTGTTAGAAATGAATGTTGGATAGATCGTCAGGACGATAAGGATAGGCCTAGGACAAGAAGCCTTAGGATAATAGAGGGGTAGCTAGGTGGCTATTTGAGTAAGCCCTACAGGCTACTATAAGGGATGGGAGTTTTCCCTATCCCCTCTGAGTTGAAATAAAGTCTCTTAGGATGAGCTTGCATGCATCATTTAATCAAATTACTAGTAATTAGCTAAGAGCTTTAAAAATGCTATGGGAAATGACTACCAATGATTAAGTGCACTCCATGGCCTCAACACAACCTTAGAAAAGCTAGACTTTGATTCCCTTTTATTTTTATAATTCTTTTTCTTTTTCGCTTACGCTTAACCGTACACAGATGACTTCTCACGGATCCTCGGATGGAGGGAACGCACAGTCCCGGACTTGCACGAGAGGGTTTTCCCCGTATCTTGTGGGAGGTACTTCAGGGAGCCGGTTACACGACGCCTCCCCAGTATGTGGTGCAGCTGTTCGAGAAGCACCGAGTGCCTCGCTGTAGGGTGAGGATGACCCTAGAGCCTCATCCCTTACAGCCAGGCTGGCGTTCGTTGGACTCCGAGTCTTTCGGATACCGGGCTGAGGATACCATCGAGGCCATTGCTCTCCATGGGCTGACTACTTTCTGTGGTTTTCACCCCTTGGAGCTGTCTACTCATCCCATTGGCTTGTTCCCCGCTGATAATGAGGACGACCCAATGTGGAAAGACCGAGTGGAGCGTGCCAGGGACATATGGGCTCTTTACCCAGGGCAAACTGCTCACCTCACGGTGCGATACATGAATGTCCTATATCGTCTGCAAGTAATGCGAGGAGAGGCAATGTCTCATCTGATGGCATTGTTGGAGGCTACCAAGACTACCTTGGATAACAGAGAGGAACTTGTGGTAGACCTGTCCACTGAGATGGTGGAAAAGGACCCACAAGTGGAACAGATGTCCAATGAGATCCAGGAGCTTGAGGAGCTTGTGGGAACCAGGGAGAACACCATTGAGGTTCTCGAGGATCAGCTAATCAACACTCAGCAGCAACTTGTGGAGGCTAACCAACATTTGGATATGCACCACCAGGAGATCCAGGACATGGAGGCCAACGAGGATGTCGACATCAAGGGAAGAAAGGAGTCGGAGCCTGCCTCCAGCTTGGACACTGCTGGCTCAGGGAGACCACCTTCCCCCAAGTCGAGCATTGCCTCGTTTGCTCACTAGGTTGTAGAGATAAAGTTAGAAGTGGGTAGGTAGAACTCCTTGGAGCTAGCTTAACTTTTGCACCCTTGGGGTACTAGGCTAGACAGAGTTGAGTCTTTTGGGTCACTGATGTAATCGTAACAAACTCTTTTGGAAGTTCGGATGATGAATGATGTCAGCTTTAATTTATGAAGAAAAGATTTATGCCATGTAGAATTTTTTTATGAATTATGCAAGAAAATATTGGTGTTACCCTTTCAAATCTTTCACCACGTATGAACCCTGACATCAGAAGTATAATGTTGAGAGCATCCTTAAAATTTTCAGATGGCAGGAAGAGCGCGTCGTGGACAGAATGAGCGCATTCCTCCACCCCCGCCACCGCCTCCTACCATGCAAGAACTGATGGCTTAGCAGAATGAGATTCTGCGATAGCTGGCTCAGCGTCAGCCACCACCTCAGCACTATGGTAGTGGCGATCACCATCAATGTCCCCCAGCAGCAGCCACTTATCAGGAGTTCCTCAGTACTCAGCCGCCGTTGTTCACTCGGGCAGAGGATCCACTTGATGCTGATGTTTGGATCAGGGTAGTCGAATCCAAATTCCCATTACTTACTGGCAATTGTTCAGATGCGGCCAAAGTTCGTTTTGCCACTCAGCAGCTTCGCGGACACACACGGACGTGGTGGGATCACTTTCTCGCTATGCAACCAGATGGCCACGTGGTGGAATGGAGAGAATTCAAGGCAGCTTTCAGAGGGCATCATGTACCAGCAGGCATTATGGATCGCAAGCTTAATGAGTTTCTGGCACTCACTAAGGGAAATCGGACAGTGTTGTAGTACGCTCAGGCCTTCAGTGACCTGTGCCAGTATGCCGGTTATCACGCAGACACTGATGAGAAGAAGAGGGACAGGTTCAGGAGGGGCCTCAGCACTAAGCTCCGCGACCGTCTCAACACCGTCAGGGCCAACAGTTACAATGAGCTAGTCAACTTGGCCATTTCTCAGGAGGACTGCATCACCGTCCGCCAGGCAGAAAAGAAGAGGAAGACCCCTGTAGCAGGACCTTCAGCTCAGCCTCAGTGCTTCCGGATTGTGTCTGACACCCAGAGCAGGGGGCCACAGCAGCAGCACGGACGTTGGGTAATCCGACCACAACAGCAGCCGCAGAAGGCACCCAACCGCTCTCTGCCCAGTTCAGAGGAACAATCAGCCACAGCAGTAGCAGTACCATCAGGTCAATGACAACAGGTGCTTCACTTGTGGTAACACCGGACACTATGCCAAGAATTGCCCCAAGAATCAGCAGAGGCAGGGGCAGAATTCCAATCAGAACCAAGGCAAGAGGCAGAAGGTGCAAGTGAGGCAAGGTAGGCTGAACTTCACCACCATGGCTAACATTCCAGAGGGAGCACCCGTCATGACTGGTATCTTTTCCATTTTGAATAATCCTGCAATCATTCTTTTTGATTCTGGTGCATCGCATAGCTTTATCAGTGCAAAATTTAGTGCCAAATGCCAGTTACCTTTCCATCACACCAATGGGGGTATTACAATTTCAACACCAGGAGGCAGGGTTGCCACCTATCAAATCAACAGGCAGGTGCCTATAAAATTTGGTAGTCTTGTGATTAGAACCACCCTCCTCATTTTGGGATTGGATAGTGTGGACATCATATTGGGAACCAACTGGTTATCCAGGCATCAGGCAGTACTTGATATTGCAGTAAGGGCCATTGAGATTCACTCCCCTACTTATGGCAAGATTACATTATAGTTGCTAAACCAGGGTTGTACCCGTTCCTGTGCCTTCGCTATGTTAGGGTCATCTGTTGAGAAAATCCCCGTAGTCTGTGACTACCCAGATGTTTTTCCAGATGAATTTCCAGGGATGCCACCCGACAGAGACATAGAGTTCGTGATTGAACTGCAACCTGGAACTGCCCCTATATCTAAGAGACCCTATAGGATGCCTCCAGCAGAGTTGGTGGAATTGAAAAAGCAGTTGCAAGAATTGTTGGACAAGGGATTCATTCGCCCAAGTACTTCACCATGGGGATGTCCCGCCTTATTTGTGAAGAAGGATGAGAGTCTGAGATTGTGTGTCGATTACCGCCCTCTCAATGCGGTGACCATCAAGAATAAGTATCCATTGCCCCGCATTGATGTATTGTTTGATCAGTTGGTGGGAGCCAAAGTATTCTCCAAGATAGACCTTCGCTCTGGCTATCATCAGATAAAAATCAGGGCCAGTGACATTCCCAAGACGGCTTTCTCTACCAGATATGGGCTTTATGAGTACTTGGTGATGTCTTTCGGGCTAACCAATGCCCTGACTTATTTCATGTATTTGATGAACTCGGTATTCATGCCAGAGCTGGACAAATTTGTGGTGGTCTTCATTGATGACATTCTGGTTTATTCCAAAAATGAAGATGAGCATACTAAGCATCTACACATCGTACTTCATCGACTACGCGATCATCGTCTATATGCTAAGCTGTCCAAATGTGAGTTCTGGCTGGAGGAGATAAAATTTCTGGGTCATACCATTTCTTAGGATGGGATATTAGTTGATCCTGAGAAAGTACAAGAAGTGATGAATTGGAAACCTCCTACCACTGTACAGCAGATTTGGAGTTTTCTAGGATTGGTAAGGTATTATCGGCGATTTATTCTAGATTTCTCCAGGATTGCCAAGCCAATAACTGAATTGCTGAAGAAAGGAGTCAAGTATGAATGGAGCCAGAAATATGAGGATGCCTTTCATGCACTAAGGCAACATTTGACAACAGCACCCGTGTTAGCTCAACCGGACAACACAAAATCTTTCGAGGTTTATTGCGATGCTTCAGGTACTAGATTGGGATGTGTCTTGATGCAAGACAACAGAGTCATTGCTTATGCCTCCCGAGCACTCAGACCCCATGAGCAGAACTACCACACACATGATCTGGAATTGGCTGCCGTAGTTCATGCTCTCAAGATTTGGAGACATTACTTGATGGGAGCTCATTGTAATATCTATACTGATCATAAGAGTCTCAAGTATATCTTCACTTAGGCTGATCTTAATATGAGGCAGAGAAGATGGTTACAATTAATCAAGGACTATGATTTGGAAGTACATTACCATCCTGGCAAAGCCAATGTTGTGGCAGATGCTTTAAGTCGGAAGGCCTAGTGCAACTGTATGATCATGGACTCTAAGATCACCACTCTATGTGACGAGTTATGCAAATTGAACCTTGAAGTCATTCCTGCCGGTACTTTAAGTTATATTTCAGTAGAGCCCACCTTACATGAGCAAATAGTCATGGCACAGATTGGTGACAAGGGTGTTCAAGTCATTAAGGAAATGATCGAACAGAAGGTGGACAAATACAAATTCTTCCGTCAGGATAGCAAAGGAATTCTATGGTTTGGAGACTGATTGGTTGTTCCCAAGAACCCCGAGCTTAGAATGAAAATATTGGATGAAGCTCACCTTTCTAAATTCTCCATGCATCTCGGCAGCAACAAGATGTATCATGATCTCAGATCCTTGTACTAGTGGACCAGACTAAAGAGGGAAATTGCTAAGTGTATATCTAAGTGTGACACTTGCCAAAGAGTCAAGGCCAGTCATTTGAAGGTGGCAGGCACCTTATAGCCCCTTCCCATACCATCTTGGAAATTGGAGGACATTTGCATGGATGTTATCATGGGATTGCCCAATACCTCCCGACACCACTATTCTATTTGGGTCATTGTGGATAGGTTGACCAAAATAGCGCATTTCTTGCCAGTACATACCACCCACCGGACAGAAAAAGTATGCAAAAATTTATATTAACCAGATAGTTCGTCTGCATGGAATACCGAGGACTATTGTGTCTGACCAAGGAGCACCATTTGTAGCACGTTTCCCGCAGCAACAAGATGTATCATGATCTCAGATCCTTGTACTGGTGGACCAGACTGAAGAGGGAAATTGCTAAGTGTATATCTGAGTGTGACACTTGCCAATGAGTCAAGGCCAGTCATTTGAAGGTGGCAGGCACCTTATAGCCCCTTCCCATACCATCTTGGAAATGGGAGGACATTTGCATGGTTTTTATCATGGGATTGCCCAATACCTCCCGACACCACGATTCTATTTGGGTCATTGTGGATAGGTTGACCAAAACAGCGCATTTCTTGCCAGTACATACCACCCACCGGACAGAAAAGTATGCAGAAATTTAT